>CM040171.1:7180000-8395000 GCA_022606695.1 Vaccinium macrocarpon | reverse complement strand
ATAAAAATCATCGTAAGCTCTCAACTTAGCCTCACTAACAGCCTTCTTAGCTTCCCTATTAGCCTGTTTGTACCTCTGAAAATTTTTCACATTCCGGTCCTTTTGCCACTTTTTAAAGCAATCTTTATTGGCTTTTACCATGGTTTGAACCTCGTCGTTCGACCACCATGTCTCTTTAGAACTTGGGCTTTTCCCCTTTGACTCACCAAGAACTTCTTTTGATATTCTTCTAATCCCGTCAGCCATTGTATTACATATACTATCACTATCACCTTCTCCTCCCCACTCCATCTCTTGGATCATACGCTCCTTGAACACCTCTAGTTTCTCTCTGTCATGCATAACAAGGTTGTCTTCCACTTATTATAGAGATACTGTCCTTCTATGAACAGGATACCGTCACAAATCGGGCAGGCAATAAATGCATAAGTGGTGGTAAAGATTTTGTGGCATGCATTACTAGTCGGTGTTCTGTTTAGTTAACTTCTTTGAAAAGCCACAGTTGTACGACTAATTAAATTAAGAGAGCTATGCCCACCTCAAAACCCTGTTGGAGCCACGCTAATCTCGGGTTGGACTTAGCTACTTAATTCAACGGGCCAGGAATTGGGGGTCGTGCACCTCTATTCATTTAATTAGCTGACCTTAAATGAGACCGAGATGATTTGAGCTCATTTTGTCCATGTTCATGAACAACTTTGCTCAATGGCAGCCCCATTCATCTCTCTTAACAGATGTTATACACAACAAACAACTGGTTTTTACAATACTGACACAAACACGATTTCTTCGCTAGCAGGCAAAGGCCAATTTTGGATTCAAGAGAATAAACCACAATGTATCCGCAATCTTCCAGAAAGCAACAACCATGACATCTGTTTTGGCACAATTAAGAGATTTGAAGAAACCAGGCAAGATGGGTTCCACTAACAAGAGAGACCCATACAACAAGCTTCCTCTGTCTGAATTCTGCAGTTTTACGGTTTCTTTTCTAACATAACACAACCTTTCAGATGACCAATCAACCCAGTTCATTAATACATTCTTATGATATTCACTTTAAAGTTGCATATTTATAAAACTGTGTGGAAAATTTTCAGTCAAATATCTGAGCCTCTTGTTTAGACAGAAAGTGTATAAGAGGGGTTGTCTTTAGGTTCCCATAAGCAATGCACGTAAACAAATTTGTAAACGTGCTTGTGTCAACAGAAAATGGAAAAAGAATGGGGTGTCTGATCTTTTAGAGAGTGAAATGCTAATTGATTCGGGAAAAAAAACTTCCAATTTCAATGGGTGATTTTTTTTTGTATCCTTAGTATTATTGACGTTTGCAAGTATATGATAGCGATTGAGTATGGCTTGAACATATTTTATGATGAGCAAAAATATGTAAACGAAAGCTTACAATCATCAATGAATATATGATGAAAACAATTCCCATAACTAAATATGGGCTGAGCACGTGACAGAAAAAGACTGAAATCCATTCACCAGTAGGCAGTAGTTTACTGGCTTGTTGTTGCAAATGACTTGCTGGTTACAAATATTTGCTAGAGCAAGATGACATCCTGACCCATTATTTATAAGTGGTAGAACCAACTTTATTAGCACAAAAATGAAAAGGAGAAATGCCTTACCCGCAGAATGGTCTTTGCTGTCCATGGCACTGTCCAAGGTTCTGAACTAAAAACCGCATTAGCAGCCTGAAACAAAAGCAGCATATTAATCACAAGTTGTGACAATGTTGTCAAGATTTGGCTTTATGCTTTACTCTTTATAGCAGGCAAATAATAAGAGTTAGGGAAAGACAAACAGGTGACCCTTGTACTTAAACCCAACAAACATCTTGAAAACTGCATTAGTTTGAAATTAATAGGTGAAGTGAGGAAAGTTCAGAAGTGTATGTTATGAGGCAAACAGAAGGATGGAGAAGGACAATCATCTTCATCTTGTTGGTTAAGAAAATACCTAACCAAATGGAAGGAAGGCTGAATCTTTTTCCCTCTTATTTGGTTCGACTAACACTATAATAGGGGAGGAGCATCGACTGATAGATTACTTGTCTTATCACAAACTGAGGGGCATTCTTGGCATAAAGAAAATATTGCTTCAATTCACCTCCTTTGCCTTGCATTTTTTGCGGGAAACAAGACCAGAAACTCTTTGGCCCCCTCTACCCTCACAACCCTCTATAATCAATGTACTTCCTCATCCTCTTGTTCGTTCGCCTCTGTATTACACTTACCCTTCAACTTAGTCAAGCCAAGCACATTGTGTGCGAATTGGTCACCAACTTATGAGCAAAAATGTACTATGTGACTCTTTAAGTTACCATGGATGTGTTTTGTTTGTAGTTTATTTTAGTTTTAAAGATGTAAGCATGTGTAATGAGTGGAGAGAGATAGAGAGAGAAATGAGGGAAATGATGATGTCAACAAAACTAAAACCTCAAACCGAACAGGATTTCTAGTTTCAGTGTGGTTCGCTTTTTTCCTCTACAGAGTAGAAGATCCATAGATTTTTAGAACTGTGACTAGCTAATTAGACCTATATTCGAAGGGTATCCATTTAGGAAAGGCCACATGTTGTCTAGCAAGTCCAACAATCATGGCATTACCTAAACAGCTTGGTAAAAGTAATACTCTCATCCTCGGTAGATAACTCCAACATTTGAGCATGGCGTAATGATGTTGGAGTTAGGATAAAACTTTTATAATCAATAACTGGAACATCAAAAGAAAACGTAAAACTGTCTTATCTTCAGATTATATTCTTTCCCCATTCCGGGAGTAAAAGCCCTACTCATATATTGTTGTCCTTTCAAACGTTTTACTTACAAGGAATTCACCATTATCGAAAACTACTCATACTCAATAACATAAGTGCTAAATGATAAATTCCTTCCAATGCACTAAAAATAAGTCCAATCAAAACAAGTGAAACAAAACCTTTCTAAGATTCGAAATCCAATCTTCTTTTGCAATACCCGGTTGATCAAGCTCCGGGTCTACTGAACATTCAGGCAGTTTATCCTCTGTATTCTTGGACTCGTGGAATTCCGAAGAAGTCTCTTCGCGTCTAAAGCATGAAACTTTGCATCTCTGCAACACAACAGACAAGTTATCAATCATTATGATTAAGCAAGTCAAACTTCCCCACCTCATGTAGGCGTAGATATGGGGGGGGTGCTAACGTTTTTGGAAGATTTGGAGTGCGAATCGAGGAGGCGTGCAGTGCGATTCAGAGGGAGTGAAGCCCTGGAGATAGGAGGAGAGAGAAGGGAGGGAGGATGAGAGAAGGTGCGACAGCAAGGGGCCGATGACATCGTGGCGAGACCGGATTGACTACAACCCGGGGATAGGGAGGCCTTTGCTCATGCTGCATCTCACAGCGACAATGCCCTAATTGTTTGCATCACAAAGAATAGAATTACGAAAACCCTAAATTGCGTGGTTGTAGACTGTCAGCTCCGACGATTGAACCAGCTTCCCACTTGCCTGTGGTTAGAGAGAGAGAGAGAGAGAGAGAGAGAGAAGTGAATCCGAGTTGGCTGGAGGTAAGTGGTAACCACGTCAACGACGACATAGTCTACGGATATACAAGGTAACACTGATAGAGCAAAAAACATAGCCAGAAAGTCAAGGAAAATACAATCTTTGGCCCGGATTCACCCTTAAATAAGTCATTAATTGCGCCTTTCAGAATACTTTCAGGTAAATTTTCTATGTATTTAGCATTTTTCACTGATAACAAGGTTTCCTTTTTCGATAGAGAAAAAGGGGGTTTTTTTTTTGTAAGGGTAAATTACCAAAACCACCCGTAAGGCAAATTATGCACTATTGCATCACTGATTATCTCTATTTGATAATCGAGCTAATATATATTTTACAGATCGCACTTCTATCAAATGGTCATTGGAAATTTTATTCAACCCTATAGAATGAAGAACTTCGATGTATTGAAGAGACTGGGGAAAGTTTCTTATTTTTGTCAATAAAAAATCCAATTGATTATTGTTTGAACTGATTATTTTATTTAATTTGAATAAAAAAAAAGTAAAAGAGCAATGTGTTCTTCTAAGAGACTGTTTGGCCACTGGTTTTTCACCTTTTCCGTTTCTCATTTTTCATTTTCTGGGTGTTTGGCCACCAATACCCAAAACTCATTTCAACATAATGCATTTTTCATTTTGAAGATTCCAGACTAGAAGCCCAAAAGTGGTCCTAACTTCCTTTTCCATTTCTATTTCTCATTTTGAGTTCCCCCAATTCTACTCTCCCATTCCTACCCCTCTTCTTGTTTACCTCTGCAAATTCTCGACTCCAAGTCTGCAAATTCTCGACTTCAATAAATCTGAGTTTTGAAAGAAGAATGAGAAGGGTCTTCGTTTGAACGTTTGGAAAGAATTAATTGCGTGGATTTATTTGTTTATGATTACCCTAAGTATATCAAAGGTTTCGTTAACTCGATCATAGAATACATAGTTTCAGAAACCATACCTATGGGATCTCCTACCCTCTTTATTCAACCAAACCTTAGTTTCTTTATGTTTTTAATGTTCATTAATTTATGGACCACCTCTTTTAAGTTCAATTTTATGTAACTCTTATTAGTACATAAAAATAAATAAAAATAGGAAGATCAAAAAAAATATTTTTCAAAATTGGACAGGTCGTGTTTTGCAAAATATTTCCAATATCATTTTTAATAACATAATTAATAAACAAGGGCAAAATGATAAACAATCAATTCATAACTCATTTTGATCACTGTTCTCCCAAACACTACTACTATTGCAAAATGCATTCTGCATATTTTTCCCAAACACTCCTCCCAAATTCAAAACACATTATGCCGATAATCCAAAAAGCAAAAAGCTAAAAATAAACAGCTGAAAAGTAGGCTCCCAAACACCCCCTAAATTCTAGAAAAAGAAGAGCTTCTTACTCATTTACTTCACTACTTTCTCTTTCTATTATATATAATTTATAATTGAATTAATAATGTACTCGTGATGTAGTTGTCAGGAAATCATCAAATTTTAATTATAATTGACCAAATTGTCATGTTGTAATTTGTGGTATGGAAAGCTATTTCATGTACAATCTTTCACAAGCTACAAAGGGATAATTTGGTCATTGTAGTTAGAATTTGATAATATCATACAGATTCTATCAAATTTTGTACCAATTGCATCATGACAGGGGGGGTGGTGTCCATTAACAAAAACTGTTTTTTTTCAAAAATCGGCATTGCTCATTCTCTCACAATACATCAAATAAAAAACCGTAAAAAACTAGTTTTTTCAAAAAAAACTAACTGAGTGGAACGCCCCCTAATTTGTAATGTAAAATGTGAATAAGTTGTAATTTTTCACACGTAAGAGGGCAATTTCTAATTTTTAGAAACCTCGGTATGGTTTTGGTAACACCCCCCCCCACCCCACACACACACACACACACTTTTAAACTGCAATATAAGAAGATTTTCGTTTTAAGAATTCAATTTTTATTTTAATTAGTTAATGTATTCTTCAACTGATCACTCTAACAAGATTATTTTATGTTGTCTTATAAATTCTACTAGTAATTTATCTATTTTTAATGCATCTTTTAATTTTAAATGCCAAAATACATAGAAAAATAATACCTTTTCTAAAATTAAAAAGATTATTGACTAGTGAGTGTGTGTAAATACATGCAAATATAAGTGTGATTATTAATTCATTATTTTAAGGAAAGCATCTCAAATGCACTATATCAAATTGACTCCTAAAGTTCACATGTACTCTAATTACAAGCGAGGCCTAAGTTAGTGTGTTAATGATATGTTAACTTATGAGTGCATGGTACTTCAATGGACTCTCTAACATTGGCTCCTAAAGTATGCCTGAGATTGCTAATTAAAAAAAAATGCCCAAGATTATATTTATGTACAAACAAAAAAAAAAGTGGGTCCCACAATTCCACTCTCTCTTCTCCTTCTCTGTTGTTCCCTCTTCACTTTACTACCAACTCCCACTATACACTTAACACACCAATTAGGAGCTAACCTTGGAAGGCTACCTTGAGAGCGACTTTGAAGAGTCCATTAGAGCACTCCAATGAAAAAAGAACTTTGTCCATGCCAAATGGGAACCAAATTAGAAGTCATTTTAGGAGTCCATTCAAGATGCTATAAGCACGTACACCTAAAATTCAAACCCCTAAAGTTAAGCTTGTTTCCCATATGATAAAATCATTGATTTTATCAAAATCTTTTCTCGTTTGTTAAAATCTACCCCAGTGATTTTATCTAATGAGAACACAAAATGATTTTATCAACCTTCCTCGAAACACAACTTTTATGCAATTTCTCATTTTAGCAAATGGGAAACTCATCCAGAAAAGCTCATACGTATGTAAGATCCAACTCAAAACCAATTGGATACGAGTGGAGTGGTCACACATGCTCATTTACTAGCTTTGAAAGTTATAATCAACCAATGTGGAACAAACTCTAACCCTTTCCCACGCGTGCAACCCTCTGACCTGAACGTGGAGAAGTAAACAAAAGATTCACACATGCGACAACTATCAAATATCAAATATCAACCATCATCAAACAATGGAGAAACCAACCATCAAAGATATATAATCTTATCCATACGCCTCTGAAAGCCCAACTCTAATGGTTAAAACATTCAACTCAAAACTAATTGACAATAAGTGCAGAGGCCGCCCAGACTCATATATTAACTTTGGAGATTGTAATTAACCAATGTGGGACAAGCTCTAACCAAAGCCGGCTCTAAGATTTTGGAGGCCAAAAGCAAAGTCATAAAATGGGTCTCTATATATTTTCAAGCTAATTTTGTTAAACAAATATTCATCACAAATAACCATTACAAAAGTTCACCAATGCAAAAATTATCATATCGTAGCACAAAAAAAAAAAAAAAAAACAAATAGGGCACTTCAAAATGTATCATTTGAAGATTGATCTGCTAGTATTTTTTGTTGCAAATGTAGTAATTAAGTCTTGATAGTCAAGCCTTTTTACCAAATATTTCTCAATGGATAATATAGCCAATTCATTTAATCTCTCTTGAGACATTGTTAACCGAAGGTGATTTTTGATTAATTTCAACTTTCAAAAACTTCTTTCCCCAAACGCAACTGTAACAATCATATATGGTCAACAATACTCAAATTCTCTAGCGTCAAGCGTGAAGAATATTAGATTTGTTTTATGGGTCTTGCTAATGTGTGCCTAATAGACACACTTTAAGCACACAAACAAACAAAATAACACACACTCATGCACATTTTACACTTTTCAATACATTTTCACATATCCTTGTATACTTTTCAAATATTTCAATACATTTTTTCAACTTTAACGTGCGCCTTTAGCATTTTCCTTGTTTTATTTGGTTCTTCCTCTTCTTGCTTTTCATATTCCCACAACATCTAGTATTTTTAATCAAAGACTAAAAATGTAAAACTAGGCCTTAAGTTGCGTAATATTTCAATTATGACATCTTATTTTTAGGGCCCAAAATCTTGTATTGAGCTTCTTTATGCATAACTCCTATACAAAAACTAGTTGGACTATATATATACACACATACATAAAGGCCTGACATACTTGGCGGCCTCTTAGGTTTTTTGGGGGGCCAAAAACTTAGGCTTTCTGGGCTTTGCCCCGAAGCCTGACTCTAAAAAGTAACAAAAAACATGTGCATGCAAGTGGTGATATCGACAACATAACTTTGACACCAAGGGGCTCCAAGTGACGTAAAATCAGGGCATTTGATTTAGATTCTTGACTTTATATGCCAAATTTGGGATTTGAGGTGCATTATTTTATTTTCTGGTCCCTAAAATAACGATAGTTTAGCACCCGGTGCCAAAAAGTCGTTATACTTATTACTTTGCTGGTCCATAAATTACAACTACAAAACCACGTAACCAACTTGGGTTTCCAGAAATGTTGAAAAACTGGAGATGATCTCTAAATTTCGAATTCTTTTGGATAATGTAAATTTTTGATGGAATCGATTGTTGTTAATCGCTTGATGCCATTGATGTGTCTGTTACCAAAAACTCCCATTTTATGCGAGTATTTGTAATTTTATGCGTAGACTTGTGTGTGTGTGAGTAGCATTGCTGATTCGCTATTTAGTCCAATTTGTTCGACTTTAAGCTTTGCCTTGTCTTTTCTTTGATGAGCACCATTTACTTCCAAGTTATCTACCATTGGCATCATATTAGCTTGTTAATAATTGTTTTTTTTATTATCTATAGTTATCTTTATAATTAAGTCTCAAACGAGCTTTAGTGGCACTGTTTCGTGATATTCAGTGCTCATCAACAAATCGAATCCGAGGCAGTCTTGTTAGGGTAAATGTTTATGATCGGAGGTTAGACGATAGTCTACAGGCGTATTTTGTATTCCATGTGGATTGTTAGTGCAAGTTAGTCTATTACGGGAATGGATATTGTTTGCTTAACGAGAGACAAGTTCTGTGGGTAATTAAGTATTCCATCGAAGATTCTAATATTAAAAAGCTCAATAATCTCAAGACAATTAAGTCTCAAACGAGGTTTAGTGGCACTGTTTTGTGATATTTAGTGCTTATCAAGATATCAAATATGAGGCGAGCTCAATAATCTCAAGACGCTCTCATTCTTTTAGAAATTTGTCAACCAAATTAGGACTTACCTAGTTTAAGATCCCAAAAAATTGGGTTTAGCAAATTCTAAGAAACTGAAATATCTTGGCGAAAGTCTATTATTATTCGGTATTATTAATTGGAGATAGTGAGGGGTTCAAACCTCAGTAAAATGCATGACAATACGTGGTGCCTACTATTAGGGCTATTGCTCCACTTGCAAAACTGAAATAAATCGTTCATGACTTCATGAGCAAGTGTTTCGAATTCATAAAACTCTTTAACTTTGTACAATATTTTTACAGTTCTTGTTCTTCTGGGTAGGTACTTTTTCAGTTACATAAAACCTCAAGACTATAATAAGACTTGAACAAGTACAATTAAATGTGTAATAAAAATCCTCCCTTTTATTCAGTGTGAAAAGCAGAAAAATTCTCATGCAGAGGTGTTCAATTGGCCTATGGCCTTTCGGTACCTAAAACGGCCATTCAAATTCAAACATGTGCCCACAATATCCAAATCCAATAGTAATTGCTAATAGCCGACCACTGCATCTCAAAAAGGAAATTCAACGAATTAGCTCACCCACCAACTGGACACCTGTTATGATCTCCCATTTGTCTTCCTAACAAATTAACTCCTTTCACTCTTATAAGTAAATGCCTTGAATTACTACACATTCATTCTTGCAACTTTAAGCTAGACTGGAGCTAGCTCATCATGGCTGCTGCTGCTTCTCTCATTTGGGTTTTGCTCTTCTTGCTTGTACCTGAGTTCGGGCGGTGCGTATTGAGCCAGATTGGTCTGGGTTCGAAATTGTTGGCTAAGGATCAGAACAAAGCTTGGGTTTCTGACAATGGGACCTTTGCATTTGGGTTCACTCCTGGAGACTCCCCTGATCAGTATCTACTGGCAATTTGGTTTGCGGAACTCCCTGGCGATCGAACAATAGTTTGGTCAGCTAACAGGTGAGTTTAATGAACCAGAACTCTGCATTATAACTTGTATTTTTTTAGTATGATTTAAGTATCAGTCTTGCATGCCAGCTTATAACTGAACAGTGAAACCAATTTAGCAAGTCTATCATATGGTTAGCACAAGTTTGGCTATCTCACGAGCTCTGCTTATGTTTTGTCAAGGGCTGGTTAGCACCAGTTTTCCTTTTTCTGCTTTCTTGTCTTTGCAAGCGTGCGTGTATGTTTGCCTCTGCAAATTTGGCATTTGATATGCCGGAACTTATACATCACAGGAGAAACATTTTTTTTTGGCAAACCCCTAAAAAGTAGAGCAGTTACCAAGCTAAGCACAGAAATGCAAACGTTTCATGAGTGTGTATACGGTGTCACTAAACAGAGGTGCATAAGTAAACATGGATCACATGAGCACGCCATGGAAATGGAGATGAAAGGATAAAGTGCATATATGTTGATAAGTACCACATGATCAGGAGTCATCTCATCTGTTGTTAAAACTTTTAACCATTTAATCACTATCAGATACTGACAACAAAACAAAAACCGGTGATTTGTTCATCATATTTTCTAACAAGAATGGATGATTTTCTTACACAGTTGTCTGATTAGTCTAATGATTTTACAATGTTCGTAACTACTGTTATTGATTCAAAGAGAAAAAATATACAGTATATTCTATGGTTTCTGGTTTTTCAATTTGGAAGAATCACAAGCCATTTCTCCATCTCTAGAGTTTACGAAAGCTTTTGCAGGTAAATCTGACTTAAAGCCAACCATTTCATTTTCTCTCAATAATCTAACTAGAAACTCTCCCGTTGGCAAATCTGCAACCTTGGTCTTCGACAACACTGGCAATCTCCTCCTCCTCGATGGCGAAACAACCGTGTGGACATCAAACACCTCCGCTGAAGGTGTCGAAGCTGCCTTCATGTCCGAAACTGGCAACTTCATCCTCTACTCTGCCAACCAACATGTCGCGTGGCAAAGTTTTTCCCATCCATCGGACACACTCCTACCCGGCCAACTCTTAACTGTGTCACTTGAGCTGAAATCCTCAAATTCTTCTTCCCATGGAGGTTACTACACGCTGAATATGCTGCAACAACCCACTTCGCTAAGTCTTGCCCTGAGCTACAACTTGCCAGAGTCTCATGATTCCTCACCGGATTCTTACAACAACTACTCCTACTGGTCAGGACCTGAAATATCTAACGTTACTGGTGAGGTTGTTGCCCTTCTAGATGATGCAGGTATTAAAACTTTTGACATAAATCAAGTTATTTGTTGTTTTTGTCGCAAGTCCAAGTGATAGTATATTGGAATTTTGGTCATACAAGTCAAGTGGCCACTCTGATTTCAAAAACAAATGATGATCCCATCCAAGTTGTCCTGTATAAAAGCAAATATTCTCTCATATTAGCATGAAGTTCTGTCTTGATCGCAGCATCGGGTATTTTGATTAATTTCAGGTAGTTTCAGAGTCGCTTATGGTGCATCTTCAGATGGGGCTGTTTATGTGTACAAGAACGACGCCGATAATGGGGGACTATCTTCGGCTACAAACCAATCTATGAGCCCATCAGTTCTCCGCAGGATAACTCTAGAGACAAACGGAAATCTGCGTCTCTACCGCTGGGATGACAACCTTAATGGCTCGCGCCAGTGGGTCCCTGAATGGGCAGCAGTGTCAAACCCTTGTAGCATTGCAGGTGTATGTGGAAATGGGATATGTAATTTGGAGAACAACATGACAAACTCATCCTGTACTTGCTTGACAGGTTCTTCGAAATCAGGAACTCAAACTCAATGCTATGGAAATTCGTCAGTGGCAGGAAAATGTGGGTCTCAACACGAGAATTTAACGTCTCATTTCAAAATAGCAGTCGTTCAACAAACAAATTACTACTATTCTGACTCATCAGTGATAGCAAACTATAGCGATATGGAAACAGGTTCAAAGTGCGGCGATGCTTGTTTGTCAGATTGTGAATGTGTTGCTTCAGTTTATGGACTTAGTGAGGAAAAGGCCTACTGCTGGGTTCTGAGAAGTTTGGAGTTTGGGGGATTCGAGGACACTGGCTCAACCCTGTTTGTGAAGGTTGAGTCTAATGGCTCATCAAACCCCGAAAGCAACACGGGAGGGTTTGGGGATTCAAACAATAGTAGCTCTAAGGCCCCTAACAACAAGATTGTGATTCTTCCTATTGTTTTAACCATGACAGTTATGATTGGACTCCTCTGTTGCTTACTGTACACCATTGTTCATAGAAAGAGATCCTTAAAAAGAGCACTCCAAAACTCCTTGCTTGTTTCAGGCGCTCCTGTAAATTTCAGCTTCCGGGATCTACAATCCAGGACTAACAATTTTTCACACTTGCTTGGAACAGGTCAGAGCATACATATTGATCTGTTTGTAAGAAGAGGAATTGCTTCAATGAGTGGATTTTTATTTGTTTTAGCAGTTGTTTACCATTTGGATTAAAATGTTGTTATTTATAGGTGGGTTTGGAAGTGTATACAAGGGAAGCCTAGGGGATGGTACTTTCTTTGCAGTGAAGAAACTTGACAAGGTTTTACCTCACGGAGAGAAGGAATTTATAACTGAAGTGAATACTATTGGCTCTATGCATCATATGAACTTAGTTCGTCTCTGTGGGTACTGTTCTGAGGGGTCACAGCGGTATTCACATTTTCTCTTACGAAAACTAATTCTATGGACCAGAATATTACTCAAATTGCATATATAGTGTAAATCAAAACTTAGTGTTGTAATTCTTAGCAGTAAACACAACATTAGAACCTAGTGTTTTGTTCTGAAATTTATATTTTTAAATATGATCTTTTGCAGGCTTCTCGTATATGAGTTCATGATAAATGGATCCTTGGACAAATGGATATTCCCGTCACGTAATAGCCAGGAAAGGCTATTAGATTGGTCCACTCGCTTTCACATAGCCATTGGCACTGCACAAGGGATTGCATATTTTCATGAGCAATGCCGGGACAGGATAATACACTGTGACATTAAGCCGGAAAACATTCTTCTAGATGAGAATTTCTGCCCTAAAGTATCAGACTTTGGGCTAGCCAAGTTGATGGCAAGAGAGCACTCACATGTAGTCACAATGGTAAGAGGAACCAGAGGTTATTTGGCCCCGGAATGGGTCAGTAACCGTCCCATAACTGTGAAGGCTGATGTTTACAGCTATGGAATGCTTCTTCTAGAGATTGTTGGTGGCCGAAGAAACCTAGACATGACTCGCGATGCAGAGGACTTCTTCTATCCTGGCTGGGCATTTAAGGTATTTTTCATTCTCAAGCACATTTTAAGTCTTGAAATTTGGGAAATCCTAATCACTACTGTAGTTTGTCGATATCACATTTACATGTCTTTCTTCTGTAAGGTAACCCATTGTTCTTCTCTTAGATTTAACTGGATTCTATAATCGTTCATCAAAACATCCACAAGAGTAGACCTAGTTCTTCAACGCTCAGTTTTTTAACTAGTATGATTCTCCTTTTCTTTTTTTAATAAAATGCTCCTGCCCATCTAATTTCAGATATGATATTTGCAGGAGATGGAAAATGGAACGCCACTGAAAGTTGCAGATAGGCGAATGAGAGGAACAGTAGAAGAAAAAGAGCTTGTGAGAGCTCTGAGGGTTGCGTTTTGGTGCATTCAAGATGAGGTTTGCATGAGACCTTCAATGGGGGAAGTGGTAATGATGCTGGAAGGATCAGTGGACATCAATGTACCCCCAATGCCACAGACAGTTTTGGAGTTGATTGAAGAAGGATTGGATCATGTATACAAAGCCATGAAAAGAGAGGTCAATCAGTTCAGCTCATTCACCATTACCAGTAATCCATCATCATCAAAGGCTACATGTAGTTATTCCACCATGTCACCCAGATAGAGATTCTCATGTAGTGGCTGAAAATGTTGCAGAACACTGGTAAAGACAATTTTGAGGACACAGAATTCCAGGGGACCTAGATAACAACAAATATATATACAGTCCACTTCCGGTCCAAACTCCCGGATTTATAAAAAATCCGGACCTCATTGATCCCAATCGAATTTCGATGATTCGAACCGTCCAATGTGTTTAAAAAGTGTTTTTTAGGGCCACTGAAGAAACAACAAAAAAATACTGGGAAGGGCTTGATCCGAGCAGTTTTGTGAACTGTAAATATAACAGTTTCGTACAAAATTGCTCGGATCAAGCACTTCCGGTTTTTTTTTTTGCTATTTCCCGCAGGCTCTAAAAAACACCGTTTAAACACATTAGACGGTTTGGATCATCGAAATTCGATCAATGAGGTCCAGATTTTAAAATAGGAAGTGTGGTGAATATATATAGAACCGACGTCCTCCCCAAACGAGAAAACGAATTCTTCAGATTACATTGAAGCTCCACAATGCTTCTAAAGGCTACCTAAGAAGTGATAGATGTATGAGTGATTCATATTCCAAGTTCATCAAATGGTTTTGACCAAACAGTTTAATTCTTTTCTTTGGATGGAACCAAATGGCTTCAATGTGCAAAATTTAGTGCGGAAGACTATATTCATTGAGACAGTAGAGAGAAATAAGATCAAATAAAATTGTGCTGAATGACATACTAAAAATCTAGCTTCGAATATGTTACGGTATTTTATCTTTTCATTCCAGTCGATCTTATCAAAGAAGAAGAAAATGTCTGAATAGTTTGAAATGGATTTGTAATACTGTTCGTACCTGGAAATATATATCCCTCTTTGCGACGCCGACTTGCTCCATTTCACATCGGTAACACTTTGGGTAAGAGAGATTAGGGCTTGTTTGAGAGAGAGAGAGAGAGAGAGAGAGAGAGAGAGAGAGAGAGAGATGTTGGGGAAGATGATGCAAAGGTAATAATTGAAGGGCAGAAAGTAAATCCACATCTGTTATCACAGATTTTCTAGGGAAAATTTCAAAAAACCTGACCTTGGACCAAATGTCCCGTAATTACACACTTTTAAAAAACATCAATTGGACCACTGACCTCGACACTTCGTCATATATTCCCCCCTCAATCTCTATTCCTTCCAATACTTAACGGAAACTCACAAAACGATGTTGTTTTGTGGGTTTGTCATAAGCTTCCAAATTTGTTCATTACATGTTGTCTTGTAAGGCCAACTTCAAAATTCCACACAAACAATTTGAACTATTCAATAATTTTAAAATAATTAATCAAGTTCTCTTATAAACAATGAGGCCCATCAGATATTTATAAATGATTGATATAATTAGTTTTATTTTTTTATTCAAAATCAGTATCCTATAATCTGAAAGGATTTAGAAAAAAGTTACTATATAATTATGTGTTTTTGGTAACTCCTTGATCTAAATCGTAGGTATCGTAAAGTTTGTGGAGATAAGCGTTCACTAATAAAATTATATTTTATCAGACATCGATATGTATCGAAATAGTTCATAATTTCTTCATTTTCGTATTTATCGATAATCAAGAAAAAAAAATTAAGTGAAGGCTAATCTCAACAAGCGCTATGATATCTTTGGTTCAAATAAAGGGGATATCGAGTCCACAATCGTATAACTTTTTTTTAAAATTCTTTCAAATTATAGGGTCCTAATTTTGAATAAAAAAATACTAATTAGATAATTTAGTTATAAATATTTGATGGATCTGATTTTTTCCAAGACAACTCGAATAATTATTTTAAAATTATTAAACGGTTTAGATCGTCGCGTGGATCCTGAAGTTGGCCCCACAAGACGACGTGTAACAAAGGAAACCCATGATAAACTCACTAAACGACGTCGTTTTGGGAGTTTTCGTTAAGTATTGTTACGGGAAATGGATTGAGGGGGAATTGGTAACAGGTGCCAAGGTTAGAGGTTTAATTGAAGTTTTTTGAAGTTCAAATATTTATGGGACATTTGTTCAAAAGGTTAGCGGTTTTTATGAAATTTTCCCCATTTTCTTTCCTAAACACGCCGCCACAAATCCCGAGTTATATGTTTGTACAATTTTCCAACCTCACGAATCTCCGAGACCCCGTTTATTTGAAGGGAGAAATCTCCTCGACTGTGGAATCCAATTTTTTTTTGTGAAAGAACTTGAGAGACGGATGGACAAAGATGGAAGCAGTGAAGCTGAACGCGGGCAAACGAATTGAATGAGGTTGTTTCCATGAACTGATTTCCTCTCGACTTGTGTGTAGCTTACTATACTAGCTTGTATTGTTGGATTCGGTACTGCGTGTAGGGATTTCCTTCTGATGAATTATAGGGTTTTCAATTGGAATACCAATTGCTTAAATCGACGTTTCACTGTTAGGTATCTTGAATTTCGTAGATTGACTAAGTAGTAGTTTATGCATTGAGCTTGAAAATTTGTCTCTGAAAAGCCAAAATCGTATGGACAAACTTGTCAAATTGAACTGGCTTTTCAGCATTGAATTAAGTCACCGTGTGGAAGATGAGATAGTGATTCGAAATTCCAATTGCCTCGGGAACTTTTTGGAAGTGTAGATTGTTATTTGATTGATTCGTCACCTAATTTAACTTGATCAATTAACTTACTGTGGAGAATTTATATCCATCTCAAAACCAATTGGCAATGAGTGGAGAGGTCCCAACATATATTAAGTGATCACCCATTCCACTCCTAAGCAATGTGGGACAATTTTCCTTAACATCCCCCTCATGTGCAGCCGCATTTGTGGTCTATCACGTGTGGCCACTTTTGGGTCCTATCATCGTGCAGCCTTTTTGCTGGTCTGTGATCGTGGGGCGTGGATTGTGAATTTTTTTTTTATTTAAAATGTGGAGTGGAATAGGCCCCGCTCTGATACCATGTGGAGAATTTATATCCATCTTAAAACCAATTGGCAATGAGTGGAGAGGTCCCAATATATATTAAGTGATCACCCATTCCACTCCTAAGCAATGTGGGACAATTTTCCTTAACACTTACTCTCTCCTTTGTCTAGGAAAACCAAAGACCTGATACATTTGGTGAAGTTTGCCGGAACTACTAAAAGAAACTATCGTTATTAGTAATATAAAAAAATTGCTCAAATTCTTTGAAATCATCAGTTGCTTCCCGTTCAGTTAATTTGGATAGTTTGTATGTTTAATCCCCGCATTCTTCCTATTTCTAAAAAATTGCTACCACTACATGTGGCATAAGAAAACTAAAATTACATGCAAGCAACCTTTTCCATGATTTTAAGGGTGGCAGGTGCGCCTCTTGTACCCTTTTGCTCGTTCTATTTGTGTAATGCTTACATGCAATCAACAGGTTCTCGCTGGGAAAGCTGTATTTCTATTTTAACTAGTGCACTAATAGGAGTTATGTGGCAAATGTTGTTCTTACAGGCTTGTTACTGTCACTGGATAATTGACTTGCAGGTTGGGATCCTGCAGGCTGAAGCTATATAGACCTATCCTCTTAGGACTCTTCGAACAAGATGGAGAATATGCAGTATGCTGAGGAGCTTGTGAAGGAGTTTCTTGTCTTCAGAGGGTTTACAAGTACTTTGCAAGCTTTTGAGAGAGAATTAGTCACTGATATAGGCAAAGGATTTCAAGTAGATAAGATATTGGAACTAATATTCTCAGTCTACATTCCCCAATTTCGAGCAGAAGATTTGATTGAGGTGCTGAGCTTTTTCAAGCGGTGCTTTTCTTCTTCATCTGAAACATTATTGATTTCTACACTATCAAAACTAGAGGTCTCTATTCTCCGTTGTTATGTAGTACGTGCCATACTATCAGGAAGGAAGGACAAAGTTATACAGTTTTTCGGTATGTATGGCAATGACTTGTTGCAAAGAGACCAGGATTGGACTTCATGGTTTGGTAGGATTTTCTTCTTCCTTATACTGTTCTTGTTGCTTTCTTGGATTATTTATCCTAAGTTTAATATTTAGTTATATTTCATGCAGCTATCCCATACATTAAGAACCCCAGCTTGGAGCCACAGTTTCGCATATATTTTTCACAGGAGTGGTTTAACGCCCTGCATCTGTCAGTTAGGAACTTCTTAAGCGAGATGTTTAATGGTACCCATATCCTTGAGCAAATTCTCAGATATTTGTCCATGCTTGTTCTGCGCTTAATTATCATTATTCCATCATTGCTAGCCCTATTTTCTTGTTCTTAATTGTTGATCCAGTATTCCGTGTGGGATGTTTCAAAATGTCAGTCCAAGTTTGTTTTTTTTTTTTTTTTTCCCTTGAAATTATCTCTTGCAAGTGACTAAGAGTGTTCCAAATTACTTAGAATAAAGGGGTAATGATGGAAATGATGTCTTTAGATATGAGTTTAATTGGAATCTTTGCTCGTCTTCTTAAGAAGTTGGATTGGAACTCCCAGAAGGGACCAACATCAAGGACAAGAGGGAGTAAATGCTACCACAAAGTCATAGTTGGAACCATATCACTGTGTTCACTTTACATTTCCAAAAAAAATTCCAAAAGATTCTTTTCACATCTCTCATCTCTCTAATCACTAATCACATTTCTCTCTCCACTCATACCCCTATCTCCAATCATTATTCTTATTTCTCTCTCTATCTCTCTCCAATTATTACACCTCTCTCTAATTATTACTTTTTCAAAAAACTCATCCAAACACTCTCAAAAATATTTCTCAAAACTCTCAACCAAACAAAGCGATTATCTTCTCTCCAGTATTTGCAAATTTAATGTTATCCTTTTGTGGTGTTCTATTAAACTAGTTAGCTCTTAAATTTCGTTTCTACTTGAGAAATACATCTTCTGCACTCTACTGTTGGCATTGACCAGTGGTGTACCCCTTTTTCATTGAGGGAAGCTTAACATTCCAGTCTATTGGGAGGGGTTTGACTAAAAATAGAGCTATAGCTTTTTTGGTCAATCATTTAAATCTCCATGACATTGTGCAACGCCAATGCTCTGGATGCTGAATGAAAGAAGTATGGTAATGTGCGCATAAATCAAAATGATTCTTGGGTCTGCCCTCTCTGATGTCTTTTAGCTTTGATTTGAGGGCATGATTCCGCAGCAAACGTGACGGTATAGGGGGACCACTGTTTCAGTGGTATTCTATGAGCAGCCATTTTGTGCATTTATTGCCAAATGTTACCATCTCCAATCCATCTATTTCAGTGGTACTCTGGGAGCAGCCACTTTGTGTATTTATTGCCAAAGGTTAGGTCTGTCTCATATCCATCCCCCGCCCATACCCCCAATTATTGGGGATTAAATGGGTTATGTTATTATTGTTGTTGTTGTTGTATTTAAATCTCCATGGCAGTTCAATTTCCTTATTAATTAAAAAGCAAGCAACTTGTGCACACTTGTTTTCCACTGGGTGACAGGCTGAATTTGAGCACAGTGGGCCATCTTACAGCAGCTACTACTGTCTGATATATTCTTTGTACTATCAGAGCGTCAATTTGCAGTATGAGGGGGATATTCTTTGTACTTCTGATCTTACCAATTATTTATAGTTAATTTTACTTTCTAGTTCTTTAATGTGATCTATGATATTGTGTTTCATTCATTATTTGCCGGAAATTAACAGTTTCTGCGGCAAGTTTAACTATTAGTCTATTACAGTTCAATAAATATTTCCGTGAAAGCTGCCTCTGAAGTGAAGATTTACAGCTTATAGATTATTGTCACAACTCGCAAGATAAATTGTTAAATTTAGAAAAGTGTGCGTTTATGTTTTGGAAACCTGGTTTATTTTACTGTATACGCCTCTGCCCTTGTAAGTGGGGAAACTAATGTAGGCCTTTCCGGTCACTTTCACTACACACCGTCGATGGCGTTTGATTTTCTTATTCGTTTTATTGTCACCATGACACTGAGATTCCATAGAACTTTTCCTTAGCTGATCTACGCGTCCCTGCTATTCTAAAGATCTGTTCGGAAAAGATTGCCGTCAACCGTCTTAAAAAGGACATTAGGCAGCTTAATGTTAAATTGTCCGAACTTCAGGCTTTATTGGAGGAAAAGGAAGCTCATTTACGTAGATCGAGGAGGTAAGGGATTTCTGCGTGGAGATACTTGGACACGCCATTTTTCATGCTCTGGTTTGCTTCTTTTCATAATAGTACAACAATACAATAACAACAACAATAACAGAACCCTCTAGTCCCCAATCATTGGGGGTATGGGCGGGGATGATTGGAGACAGATTTAACCTTTGGCAATATGCACAGAGTGGCTGCTCTCAGAATAATTGTTGTCGTTGTTGTTGTTAGTATAATTATCAAAATTTGGTTTGCTGACCATATTGTTTTGAGGCCAGTTATGCTTCATCAACACTGGAAGCAAGCGTGGGCCCAACCAACTCTATAACCTGGACTGCATCGAATGGTAGTCATGAAGAGGATACTCTTCTACCCAGGGTTTCTCGTGAAACTTATGCACTTGTGAGTACGCGTGTAAGTGAAAAAGAATCAGCCAGGGATAGGGTCGTTGGTGGACTTGCTCAGGGTGCTCCAGAATTGGCCTCATCTAAGGTTGCTCAAAGCTCAAGCTCAAAAATGGAGGTTGGGGAGAGTGGGTGGACAACTGATGCTCTGGAAACGTTCAAGGATGGCTTTAATACTGGTAAGCAATGATTGTGATTAGTCTCTCTTTTGTCCATTATTAAATAAGACTATGGCTTTTGCTCTTTTAATGCCACAAGGAGATGAAGACATGATGCATACAGAATACAGCACAGGATGCTGTCACTGTAATTTTAAACAAGCAGGGCATTAGCATGAGCAGGGGAACTCATTCATTTGTTCTCAGAAGAATGTTTAAGTGCAACATTTAAATTATTTCAAAACTTGTTTTGCTTATAGCAAATATACTTCTATTCCCCCAGAAACCCAAAATGATTCCCACTAGCTATGTGAGTTTCCACGGTTTTCACGACCTCTTTGTTTTCCTAGGAAAGTCTCAAGTGTTTGCTTGACTTGTGCATTTCCTACTCCTCAAAAGTGGTTTTCATGACCTTTGTCTTTTCCTTGCTTATATTGGATAGTCTCAAGTGTTTGCTTGACTTGTGCATTACCTACACCTTGATTATGGAGATGGCTTCTCCGGGAAAGTAGTTATGTTATTCACAGGTGATTGTCTTCAAACATGATGAGGGCCGTTTCCTATTCTAACAATAAGGCTAAAGCATGATGCAGTGCTTTATTTGCTATAGATGTTAAAGTAACTTGTGTTTATCTTATGACAGAAACTAGCACAGAAATGCAGGGAGAAGAAGAATTTCCAGAAGTGAAAGTAGAATTTCAGGTGAAAATAAATAAAATTAATGACTTTTAGTGTTAGTTTCTGAATGTCTAGGCCCTTATTGGCTGTATCTGTCCTCTTTACTTGCTGCATTTGATTGCTCGTTTAGTTTTGATGTCTGTTTGAAAATTTTATACAGGAGACATTCCTGGGCCATACAAGTCCAATCAGTCGATGCCGCTTTTCTGCATCTGGGAACAATATTGCTAGTGCTTCTGTGGATGGCACAGTCAGGTATTTATGATTTCTGGTAACATGCTAGATAACCTAAAAAGAGGAGTAATGGACAAGGCAGAGACACTGTTTTGATATATCTACTTCATATCAATGATGACCTTGCTACTTATTGTTTCTTGGATGTGTTCTTTCTTTATTTGCCTGGAGGTGATATCGTTATCCCACTTGGCCATGTTATCAAAAGAATTTCATGATTCTAACCCTCTGATGAGAATGCTTTTCTGGGTCCTCCATTTTTATTTTTTTTTTGATTTGGGAAGATATGTGGTCCATTTTTCATGATATCCGAACCTAGAGGTGGCATATTTTTGAACCATATGTCTAGTTTATTACTCTTCACTCTAGAGATCGTTGCTATTGCATTATGTCTTCTGTTTGTCTTGATGGAAGGATATGGACATATGACTCTGCAACTCCAGCATCAAGAAATGCGACCATATACTGTGGGGCAGAGATCATGTCGCTTGAATGGGATTGTAAATCAGACCGCTTGGTATGTCATTCAGCATCATACGAACGTCGAATAGACTTTTTTTTTTGTTCGAAGATGATTCCGGTTGTTGAATTGTGGAATTTATACTTGTAATTTCACTCTTTGTTTGAGAAAAGCTTCTGATTGGGACTGCTGATGGTGGCATTAAAGCATGGAACGTTGATGCCAAGAGAGTTGTTTGTGATCTCAACACAATTGAAGGATTTCCGAGGTTAGGTTTGGATAATTTTAACCTGCTTCAAAAAGAGAGAGAGTGTTTCTTCCGGCACTTATCTTCATGCGTTTGGTTTACTGCAGTGTCTTGGATTTGAAATGCAGTCCTGTGGAACCAATTTTTGTTTCTGCAGCATCATCCAGAGGGTTTGTTTTTCTTGACTTACCATTCTTCTACCTTATTCAATTTTTTGCCAAGTGGGTATGACAATTCTTCTTGATTTGTTTTTTGTATCAAACAACACACCAAAAGTACCTTGTGTCAGTCTTAAAGAGGGATTCTGAGGACACAAATTGAATTCTTAACGATACACTTCCAATCCTCTTTAACAAAGAGAGTGGCAGATTCAGCTCATAGAAAAAATTGTAGTTCTACCACTGTCTCTAGTTTGCTGTTTTATTCTACTACAACTGTGGTGCCTCTCTCTCTCTCTCTCTCTCTCTCTCTCTCTCTCTCTCTCTCTCTCTCTCTCTCACACACACACACACACACACTCTCGGTAGAAAGCTCAATGGTACATCAGTTATTATTGTACTTGTTTGTTTTTTTTGCATGTTTCAGACTATGGATTTAAAGCATTCTTACTAGACCTTTTCGTCCTTGTAGGCATGGCACAAGTTATATGGATAAGTTGGGATTTGCAAACTTAACTGTCTGGAACATGAAAACCTGGAAGGCAATGGTATGAACTTGTTTGTCCCCCAAATCATGCATCTATCTAGGAGTCAATTTTCTCTCAGAACAGCCATGAAGTCTTAATAATATCTCACCTTTATTGAAGACAGTCCTTCCTCTTGGTGAAGATCCACCAGCAATAACTTCCTTATGCTTCAACCACAATGGGAAGATTTTGGCAGCTGCTGCGACTGATGGAATGATTCACATGTTTGGTATCCTTATTGTTAACTGCTATCACCTTTTTTTTTTAGACAAAAGGAAAAGAAAAATGAGTTTGTTGATGAATCACAAACCCTTTGGTTTTAAAATAAATGAAGAGAAGGATTACTTTGCAACTTTTTTACTTTTGGGAGCACTGGGCAGGGAAATGATACCTTTCTCCCAGGGAAGGGTCCTTTTTCCCTAGCTGGATGATTGCCTTGAACTTCTGCAAATAAGAGTGCTTTTGCGCACTAGACATGAAGAAAGAAGTATATACACCTTAACTTGACAAAGATATGTCTGCTGGACTACAAATTACTGGATGGCCAGCTCATGATTCTGCTATTAGCTCCGTTCTTTTTGGGCCTGATGAGACTAGCATTTTTAGCTTGGGAATTGATGGGAAGGCAAGTTCCTCCCTCACCTTTTTGGGTCTTGGCATGAGATTGGCGTATGCCTGAATATCTTAGGACTTTACGTGTTATTCGTTGAAATTTGGACACTTGTTTTAGCTGGATTTTCCGCTGTTATTATGTCTAGCTATTTATGTGGGATCTCAGCAAAATTAGCATCCACTGCAGATATTTGAATGGAGCTTGCAAAACCAAGGTAAAGTTCTTTGGTCAAGAAACTGCAGCAGGTACTTGCATCAAAAAACGGGTTACTTGGCTTACTTGTAGTTGAAATTTTATTGGGATCAAGAGGGCATGCCTCAGGCCCATTGGTGAATTTTACCTTGTGCTTTACGAACAAAATTATTGAGATCACTGTTATTCTGTTTCCTAGGTTCTGCAATCACAAGAACTCAGTACACTGTAGACATGAAATGGCTTTAGATGCTGTTGGGAGGAGACTTTTGGTGACATCTGGCTCAGTGAGAGCACCCATATATCAGGTCAATCTTCATTACCATTCTCTCTCCTGCGTGCACACGTGCAAATTTTTTAGTCGCTCTTAAATCTCCCTACTCCTGAGGCAAGACCCTGTATTTGCAGGTCAGAGGTCATATGAATGGAGTGAAAACCCTTCCTCACAGTGCGGCTATAACCACTGTTGATTGGCACCCAACTTTGCCCATATTCCTGACCGGTTCAGCTGATCACTCAGTTCGTGTGACATCGATATCTTGAAGATTTCTCCTTTTTGATTATTCATTTATTTCTAGCTTTCGAGAGTGACATATAGCATGAAATATGTGGCAGTCCTTGTGCCCTTTTGTCCAATTTTTTTGTTGTAAGCATTTATCAATGTAATTAAAACGACAGTTAGTGTCGCAGGAAATTCACAGCAGGCAAAGATTCCACAGAAATTCTTATTGGGGTTGTATTTTTGTCCAAATTTTTAACAGTAAGACAACGAGTTGATTGATTGTTTGTGTATCATCTTGCAAAATTCAAAAATGGTACTCCCCGCCTTTGTTGGTCCATTTTTTAAATGTCATTTTTTATTGTTTATATCTTTCAATATAGAACTTAAAAAATATGCAATATGAATCTTATTTGATAGATTCTAATTAGTTTTATTATACAAAATTCACAAAATTATGAAAACCATTATAAATTGAAAGGCTAGTAATAGAAAAAACACACTACCCCGTACAACAGTCCTAGTCATCGTCCTCGAGATCATGTACTACCCTCATCTTCCTTCTCAATACGGCATCTTTTGCGGATGTTGTAGCATCGTCATTGTCTTCAAAATCTGATAACTCATCAGCCAGGTCGTCAGGCATTTGTTGATGCTGCAATCGATTTGCAGCATCAACAAGTGGAGCACCTACTTGCTTTTCGCTGCCGACGATACTTGCTTCAGCTTCTGCATTGGCAGTGTAATTGACAGAACTTTTACCAAATTCACCAATTTCCATCCCACTGGTTTGTTCTTCTCCATCCCTGGCAAATAGATACTAGAATTATTTTCAAACTCAATGCTGTTGTAATGCACTAATCATATAATGAAATAAGCAGCGTTAAATTAATCTATTCAAAGCAGTTGCACGTTTCAATCAAACATGAAATCCACTTTTTATCAGGGTTACTGCATGATCGCAAGTCTGCGCTGAGAGTGATTGGACTTACACCAAAGCAGCACCTAGAAGTTTGCTGTCAGAATTGCCCCGTAACAATTTTCCATCAGTGTTCTCCTCTGCCACCTCCTCAATTTCGCTTTCCATCTTCTTGCTTTTGCTCCTAAAATACCAAATAGCAAGTGAACCCCCAGAATAGATATGTAACAAGGCAGTACTTAATCCCAGCTGTTAAAGAGAGGGTGAATTTGAATTGAGTTCGAAGTCATGGAACCCACGTTTTTGGTCTTGCTTAAATTACAACATGTTTTTATCTTCTTCCAGTCATAAGCTTAAATTACAACATCCTTGCACACATCCAGCAGCATTATACGGAAAGGACAGATGCATACCTTTTTACCAGTGATAACAAGGGTTCGTTGTCAGAGTCTTCTGCACTTTCTGCAGAAAAGTTGACAGAATCCTCATCCCTCGAATGCATGTTGCCTTTGGATCTCTTGCGCTTGGGAACAAGAAGGCCAAGTTTTTTGAGTTTGCGTGAAATTTGTGCTGCAGTGAATATGCCATCAGCATCCATTGCATTTGCAATCATGTGACTACACCTCTTATGATCCTTGAACCTGCAGTTGTTTTTAATTATGAACGCACTTCTTCACTAAAAAAAAAAATCTACCCGAGAAACATAATTTAAGACTCTGGTAAGCATTAAGTCAAGCACTCACTGCTCAAATAAAGCTTTGATTCTCGTCTCCTGATCTTCGCTAAAAGCACGTACTCTTTTTCTAGTGTGCCTAAGAACAAAACACAAATGATTAGCTGATTCCCCTAATTGTTTTTAACAACAGAGATGCATGGTATAACGATAACACATTTACATCACTAAGTGTAATACTACATACAGAGGTCGTCTTAGCGCAGAACTTTCCTCAAACTGAGTTTTGCTTAGATCTCCATCTCCCCTTGCCCCTTCTTCCTCAAGTTGAATAGGGCCCCCAGCTTGAAGCCTCCTTTTCTGTTGTGTGACTCTCAGCCCAAGCCGTCTAAGCTTGTTGGAAACCTGAACTGGCGAAACTTTTCCATCTGGATCAAGCTCTTCAGCAATTAGACGACTACAATGCCGATTGTCCTTGTATCTGATACGTTTTCCACAGAGACAAAAACCATCTTATTTTCATGAAATGATCATTGTAATTCTACTACTTCTAGCTTAGTGAAAGTACACCTATAACTTCAAAGGGCATGTAGATTCTTTCTTGATAAGTCGGGGCATCGACCGACGACAGTCCACTTACCAAATGTAAAGTCTTTAATGATTGAGATGTTCAGTAGAATAAAAAACAGTTTTTTCATGACCATATCCTCATAATAGAAAACATGCACGTGAAATGACACTCACTTGTCATATAGGCCCTTTATTTTCTCTTCTAGATCTTGATTAAGAACAAGGCTTCTCCTTCTTTTAGATACCCCTTCAGTCTCGTGTTCAATAATCCCCTCACTGCAACAGCCATAATAAATACTAGAAATAATTTTGCGAAGCAAAAGATGAAGTAACTAAGCATTTTCTCCAAGGGCTTTAATTCTTAACACCTTACCTATCAGAAATTTCCTTGCTTTGGCTCCCCCCACTAGAAATTGGCTTGATGTTTTCCTTCACTTGTCCATTGTTTACCTTGCTTCTTTTAAAAACTTTCTGATTCTTGATCTCATAAGGGTCCTCCTCCCTGTGGTTAAATAAAGAAATAATCTCAGAAACTGAAATGCCTATCAAACTTGCTCCAATTAGTACCAAACTACAAATCCTTCATGCTTATAAAATCTCATACCAGTTATCAAAGTTTTGATGAATGAACTGTCTTAACAAAAAATGTAATCACATACTATTAAGCTCTAAATCATGCCAATTTATTGCCTCAAGTGCTATAATATGTCTGGTCACATCCTAAAATTTCGCAATCGCAATAAGGAGTTACGGCCTACTACAGCGGGGGGGGGAAAATTAAACCTATACTATTAGATACAGGAGGCAAAAATCGAATAAAAAAATGAAAGAAGATGACAGAAAAGACGGACTTTTACAACAGATGTTAAGCTTATTATCAGACTTGTCTTACCTCTGCTTATTGATCTCATTTGGGTCGACAAAGTCAGCTTCATCATCACCGAGTGCATCTGCTATGCTCCTATGAGCCCATCCTTTCCCTTGAGTTGAATAGATTCCTGCATCATTCGAAACACTTCCCCACTTTTTGCTTTCTCCCTTCAAGTCATGCATCAAAGATTCACAGTTGATTAAATGACATTCTTTACGTGTCTTCCAGAAGAGCACCTCTACGAAAAGAAGAGGCTGTTTCTTCATTTTCCTAAGCATTCTCCTAACCAAGCTTGTTAGAAATAAAACAATGTTTTCATGTTCCTTGCATGGGCTTGACTTCTGCTCATCCAGGATACTGTAGAATATATTTAGGAGTGACAACTGCAAGTTGTTGAGAAGAAAAACACATAATGTCACCAATTATGACCTTTCAATAATCTTAGAAAGCTAAAATGTCTCGGGTCTTTACCTGATATAGCATTGGAGAAAGCTCCAGATCATCACAAATTTTCCGCAGCATGCATAGGATGTAGTGGTTTGTACTTGTGGAATTGCTTTTATAAAACTTCAGCAACCAACATAAATTTTGGATAATGCTGTTGTTTGCAAGGGCAGAAACCAAAGTAGATACTTTAAAATCCACTTCATCAGTCGCAGCTAACTGCTCATCACCAGAAGAATCACCCGTTTCATCATTAAGATCACCATTATTTTCATTGGACTTATTATTTTTTGTCTCCGGAAGATTGCTTTCATGATTAGATGTTTCTAACTCGTAAGTTTCAGGCCCAGTTTCGTCCGGTGTCGCATCAGAAATTGGAGTTGTCAACTTCTCCTCAGATAAAATGCTTGAATGTGCGTACTCTTCGCAAGCAGAGCTACCAACCTTATTCTGAAGGGGAGTATGATCTCCAGCTGGTTCACAAACAGAGTTACGAACCTCGTTCTGAAGGGGAGTATGCTCTTCAACTGGTTGATCAATGTCATCACTTTTGTCATTCAACATTCTCTTTGCTCTCTTCTTCCTAGACTTTCTAGAAACCTTAAACAAAGGAAAATTTCCACATTCAGATATAGCTAGTGAAGTAAAAGGCTTAGCTGATCAGAAAAACACATTGATTGACAAGTCATTAAAGTAAAAAGGAGACAGACACTGAATTGGCTAATTCAGTTATACATACATAAAGAGGCCTTTCTTGTACGATTATTGTAGCCACTTTATGAAGCAAAAACCAAAATATAGATGGACAACCTGCTTCGAAAACAACATATGGCATTCATACCTCACAAGGAGCATGTTGACATTGATGGTCACTCGCTCAGACACAGATAACAATATAATACTATCTTGTTTGACGTGATAGTGCAATATCCACGCAATGTGTAAACTTCAAAAAAAAATCAGCTATTTGCGTTCTTTAACTTACTATAATGAAACTGACAAGAGGACTAATATAACTTCTAAGCAATACATATATCAGAGAAAGCTTTTCAGATTACTACAAGCTTGGTAACTGGCAGGAGCCAGGTCTATCAAATTCGAAGCAGCCATATGTCGATATTGATTAGGCCAGTATAGATAGCAGTCACAAACTGGAATTTCAATTATTAGACCAATTTTTCTAAGTTCAGCTAAGATATGGCCCATCTGCTTGCCCTACAGACATAATTTCTACATTTTCCAGCAAAAAGAATGTTGAAAGTTAGGATGACAAGACAAAAAAAAAAAAGTACCTATCTAGTGTTAACCGTAATTGAAAATACAGTAAAACAGGACATGCATACCCTTAATGTGCCTCGTTCTTGAAGCTTCTCCATCAGCCTTATAACTACATGTGTTGTTTCTATCAAGTCAGAGAGATCACTGGCACAAACAAATAACAAAATAGCATCAATTTTTTTCCATAGTCACGTTAATCTCAGTCATCACTTTGTTCACCATCAGTTATAGTAAATGTTTCACATGTAGAAAAAAGAAAGAAACCGCAAAATGACTTGAAAATAGAAACTGTTGAATTCCCACAGTATGCAGGGCCTGCTTTCTGGAGAATGTTAAGCACAGGAAAGATGATTAATTTCAAGCTAATAACTTATTCACAATTCTATTCATGATGTACTTTTAGCCCCAATCACTTGTGTGCACAGTTATCAGCATTACAAGTTCTGCTATGACAAATAGACCGTGCTGCTTGATATGGAATTGGAAAAGAATAGAGTACGACTACAGGAAAATAAATCAGAATAGTAAAGCAGAAAACTGGCATCTAAATATAACCATGGATGTGTCCTTGAAGGAAGAGGCAAAAAGAACTAAAAATCATAGACACAAATATCAAGAAAGCTAGCATAACATAGCTTCCATGTCTCTGGAGCCCCAATGGCCGAAATAGTAGGCATATAGATTCTCACTCATAACACATCATAGCAAAATTCTGCAAAAGCACGAATTTATGGTCACTGAAGTATATATATAAGTGTGTGTGTATTTCCAGGAAGCTATATCTTGCAGGTCTAGAACATTGAAGATCTAGAACATTGAAGAGTTCTACAATGTGGACCTTTTCAAATAAACAAGTTCCCGCACACTGATAATTATTTTATCAGCTCCGTGCATTATAACTAGCTCCCCTTTTCTGATGTATATGGTACAATGTAGCTCTATAATAAAATGCCTTCTCTAGTTTCCGTTATTCATAACTTCATTACAGTTCCATGACACAAAATTAAAGATACAATACCTCACACGATAGAAAATTTGCCATCAACCACAAATGAACACTTTAAGAGAGATGAATGCAAGAATAAACCTTTTTGCCTGTTTGTGAATGTCGAATGATCTGATCTGGTTAAAAAGGAACTGTGTCATCCCTTGATCAGTTTGATCATAAAATAACTTGTAAAGAAGAATGCGAGCTGTTTGAGGCTCCTTAGAATCTTCTGGTGATGCCTTAAGCACTAAATCCAGCATGCGAATCTACACAGAACATAGCTTCTATGGTTAAAAAGGACAATTTATATATAGATGGTCTTATCCAAGAAAAATCAGCCTGCCACTTCAACAAGTTATCCACGAGGATAGCCAGAAATAGACCCAAAATTTTTCCTCCATGTAGAATGCATAAAAGTAGGACGGAATGAATTTGTAGACTGCAGAAAATGTTGATATACTCATAGTGAAGTGCCACGTACTCATACCACAAAGAGCTGGACAATTTTTTAAGTCCTCACATCAGTAGTACTCACAACTATAATATGCAATAGTAACCATTTTCGGCATATCACTACTCTTTATAAGACACGATGTTAGAATTCCAACCAGCATATGCATTTGAAAATAATTCGTAATTTACAAAAATCCATCCAAATTGAAAAAATGTTCCAAAATAATAATAATTGGAACATTAAAGATAAAACAAGTAAAGACTACCATGATTTTCATTAGAGATCCTGCTGCCGATACAAACTTATAGTTCTTTGTCTCCTTCAAGCCATCATATGCATCACGCCACCTTGAAAGTACTAAGAGGAACATCGACTCATTCATTGATGCGGCAATTGGCCCACATATATTGCCTTTAAAAAGTGTACTATCAGCATGATAATTTAAGGAAGCTTCAAATGCTTCATCAGCATTTGATTCAGGCTGTTGAAGCAAAGAGAGACCATGTGAGAGCAGTAAAGCTGTCATACATAAGAAAAGCTATATTGAGACAACCAAAAAAACAGCACCTATTTGAGTAACAGAAAATGAATTGAATGGGCAAATGGAGTAGCAAGTAGTAAAATTCGGCGGGCAAGAAACTGTTTGAGATACGGAATGATTTTCTAATCCAAAATATGTAGAAACATAGATGCTTTTAATGAAAATTTAATTGTATAAAACCTAATCATTGGAAGAATTACATCAAGTACACCTTTACAACTAAAATCCTCAACCCACCAAAATCTCAAACGCCAAAATACTCTGGTCCAGCATTTAAATACGAACTCTTCTCAGTATCACGAACGATATGAACTACTCTCTTCATCCGTTTCGGGGTTGCAATTTCTAAGGTGTAACGACGATGTCTCCATAAAAAGTTGGATTCACAAAGTTGGACACTTAGAAAGGGACAGAGGGAGTATTATTCACCGTCATGTAAGAATATTAGCCGCTTACACCACTTGGTCCGCTATATTATTTGACCTCCCACGATTGGCTCCATATGACCTTTCTTCATCCACTGACGATCATTTCTAAAACACTTACAATGTAACCAACACTTAAAAAGGCAAAATTTTCACTTTATCTGTTGCACCAGATTTTTATTAGCAATAATGCCCTTTTCGATCTTCCTTCCACGCGGGTACTGAATACAAAGGTAGCATACCACCAATTTTCACCATTCCCGTGTAAGTAATTCAGGTAAGGTTCACTGTAACCCTTCCTCTATTTTCATCTGTTAAATTTTACCGTCAACAAAAATGAGATGCACAATGGGCTCTCTTCCTAAACAAACTCGGCAACATTTCTGAGCCAATATACGCTACACAGAAATCTATCTTCTTCTCTAGCCTTTAAACAACCACCACAGACTAACTACTATTTTCATGGGCAGAAAGCAACGGCCCGGATAAAATCATAGTATGCTGTTGTCTTTTCAACATGAGCTTCAAAAGGTTCCGCATCAAAAAACACAAGTTACTGCCATAATTGGTGCAAGCATGTATTTCAAGACAATGTAGGTTTCCACCGATAAACCAAAGTAGGTTTCCTTCATACGTTGGGCATTTCTTGGTTTTGGTCACCATATCAACCATGACAGTCAACCACCCATGTTTTAACTATTCGTGCATTCAAAAAATTTATTAATCACCGGAGCATTCAAGTAAAAGAACTAGAGAATTTCCTAAAATGAGACTATACAATCACTTTAACAGGCACACATGTCACAACTTGTAAAAGCTGAAAACAGGAAACGATCAATTTTGAGGCCTGCATCAGCAATGGCATATTTTAATACATGCAAGCCATTGACATTATCAAGCATCCATCATTAATGATGAACTCAAGGTTCGGAGCAAATGAAAAATATTGGTCCAACCCCAAAAGGATTTAAATGTGTTACAGAGAATATAAGATGCCACAATTGAGATATAAGTTACTCAGTATAACTCCTCACCTTCAAAAGCAAGGACTTCTGATATTGAAAAGATGTAACAAATTGAGCAACCAGAAAGAAAATGACAACATCGCTACTCTCAATTGTATGATGTTCCTTTTCAATATCTTCACGTATGGACCGCATTAGAACTGAAATGATTTAGAGCAGAGTGAGAACATGCACCATTAATTTACGAAGACTAAAGCCAGAAAAGGTTATGGAAGAAATTTTTCAGATTCAATTACAGAATTGTACCATTGTACCCCCCTGAGACAAGCTGGTTAACAAAATCATGAAGCAGATCTCTAATTTTTTCCTTTGTTGACGGCAATCTTTCATAGTCCCACACCATTCTTTTGAGTGGACCTCGATGTTGTACTTTATGAGATTTGAGCAGATTGTCATGCGAAGCAGAACATGGGTTTCCCTTGAATAATGTTTTAGAACCATCCTGTTTCAAAAGACTACAGAAGTTAATAGATATTGTAATTAATTCCTCATGCATCCAGCAAGTAACAACTTACCATGGTTAGCCGAGTAAATGTTCCACTAAATTGCGAGGAAGAACCCAAATTGCGTAGCCTGGTAAGCTTTCTTTTTTCGGCTTCCTCTTCCATAATTGATCTAAGACTGTTAATAGAATTTTCCGCATCTTCATCCACCTAGTGAATAGAATCCCCCCTTAATCATTATATGATGACAATGACATTTTACTATGGTTACTGTAGACTGGTGATGACAAGCATGCGAGATGATCAAAATATTGATAATCTAGATCATAGCCGATGCAGCAAGGTGCAAATGATATGAATTTATATGGCAAATGATCAAGATAGTCCTAAATTTAAGAATAAATAAATAAATAAAATAATAATAATAATAATAATAATAAAACAACCAAAATTCTGTTTTTGCTTTCTTTTTCATTCAAGCTAAACATTTTACATACTAGAAATGAATGCATATTCACTCCCAATTCATCCAGAACAACATTTTCTTTTGAAGCATGACACAGGCTATTTGAAATTTAAAATGCTGAAATTATCAAATAGAGGCCAACCTTCAAGCCCTTTGAATATGCTTTAGCAATCAGTTCTGGCTCCTGACCCATAATTATGTAATGGAAAGTTTCCAATAAAAGCAAGTTATCTTGACGGAGATAGCTTGAAGAGCCGCCAATATGCTGTGTTAAAACTAAGATCAAGTCCATCACATTCTCACGGAACAGTAGTTCTAAAAACTTATCTCTGAGTGATAAGAATTGTGAGGCAGATGCCCCAGCTTTCTGTTGCGGAGGGATTTCTTGGACAGCTAGAATGTTGCGAAATAAAGTAAGTACCAGCTGGACTAATTTCCAGTCATCTTCTGTAAATGTTTCACTGCTTAGCAACAAATTAAGTCATGAGAACAGTGTTAGTGTAAGAAATGAAAGCTATTACAACAATCATTAAGCATGCAGATGCAAAAGAAATAACAAACATAAAATTTGAAGACAAGAAAACAACACTAGATATGCAAGGCAGTCGGCTTTATAGCAGTACAAAGTAAAGAGCCCGTATCCAACACACATTCATATTTGGTTAGTTACATGAGTCTATAACAAATGATTACCGGAATTCGGGTTTCAATTCAGCCCCACAAACGCATATTTATGTTTCATTACTGCTCTTAAAAATTCACGTGGACAATATTCTGTAACAGAAGAGCCAGTCGTCCATGATTATAATGTTCAATTAGTCATTTTGCTTGCAGTTCATAAATAGGTTAGTGTATGAATATTGAATGGAACCACTAGATGTCAAAAGGAAATATGATCCAAAGAACAACAAAGGGAGGAAAAAGTAATCCCACTTACCGTTCTAAGTTTTCCAGTGGGCTCTCTAGAAGTGAGACAATCACTGGGACAGTGTCACTGAAGGTAATTGAGGACTTCGAAGCCCAAAGGTACTCTATTTGTTGAGGGATGTCATTGGATGTGGGTTCAACAGGCATAGTAAGAAACACCAACACCTTCACTGTGATTAAATTACTACTAGTAATGAGTATCAAAAACTACTACTTTAAAATGAAAATAATAAACCGCTAAACCCCTACATTGAATCATAAATCTATGGTGAAGCAATGAGCGGCTATACCTGCATTTAGCACCAAATTATGATCATCCTGGCAGTGTTCAAAAATTGGTATCAAATCCTTGCCAACAATATTCCACTTGCAAACCTGCTTGAACACTTCTCGGGACTGCGGGTCGTCCCGCCTCAGAAACCTCAACAAATCTTTCAAATTATCTGCAACCCAAGGACGTGTTAGAAGGGGCGAACTCATGGGTGGGATAATACTTTAACCTAAAAAAAGGTGACAAAAAACTTCACGCCGACATGTATTGTAAGAATACTACCAAAAATATCGCATATTTTTTGTCAACCTATTGAATTTCTATGATATGGTCGTCTATCTATTCTAATATATAAAGGGGGAGTTCAAGTTTGGTGAGGACAAAAAATGAGGTTGGCTCACATTTTACTATCCCCAAATGGGTATAAAAAGAAACTGTTTTTACACATAACTTATCCTCCAACACTAATAACTGTAAGGATAGAATGGTAAAACAACAAGCCAAAAACCACCTCGCGTAATACTCCTTGCAGTTACCAACCTAAACAAAACAGTTTGTACTTCCCTTCCTCACCCACAGCATGCCAACGATGCCAAATCCTCCGTGCATTACATCCCAATTAAGATCTCTTCTTCTTAATTCATCACCAAGTTCCAATATTAAGATCTCTCATTCGCATCTTCACTTTGCTACAGAAGCAAAAAATGTCGTGGCTCCGCTACATCGCTTTGCCACAGAACTCCGCGAAATCCACGTATGACTGCAATTATGGGTTTATTTGGTAAATTAGTTTTTTACTTCTGTTCATGTAGTTGCTTTCTTCATGTACTGCTCTTTAACTTTTCCACAAAGAATCAAAGAAATCAAATCTCTCTCCCCCTCAGCCCCATCTACATTTTCCCATATTTTTGTTCTTCATATTTTTCGGTTTTCTGTTCTGCATCTTATATTTCTCTTAAAGCTATTGAAGCCTTACGTAAATAAAGAACCAATTCCTATATGGTGCCAATTACCAATTGCCTCCTCTAAAATGCCATTTTAACCTTCCATTGATGGGTACCAAAAGTTGAAATTTTTCCTGTCAAACCTTTTATTTTATTTTTTTATTATAATGTTTTTTTCAAACAATTTTCAGGCTTCACACACTGTAATGTTAGTTTAATTCTAGAAAAAAGCAACAAGAAACAGCTTTGTGAAAAAATAATGTTTTCACTTTGGGATACTTGTGAAGATAAGAAAACTATGATGGATGAAACGTAAACGAAAAGTCAGGTAATTATTTATTGATCATATTGTGTCTTATTATCGCATTATAAATAAATATTTTTATAGTTATATGATTCCACATTTCTCCAACACTGTATTCTTTGTTAAACTTACATTATCGACTTTAAAATCTATGCAGGCAATAAAGATAGGCTGTTCTCCATTATTAGCCAACACTGTATTCGTGGAAAAAGCGTCTGCAATGGCAGCATTAGCATGGTAATGTCTTATTTGATTATGTGCAATCTGTTGAGTACATTGCATAAATATCTAAAAGATAGCTTATTTCTAAATAAAAATAATAATACAATGCACATGCGATCAAACAATAAGCAAGTACTTTTGTGCATACTTTTGTTTTTGTCAGAGTTTGACTTGCACACGCATTGCGTGTGCCCCGACCTCTAGTAGTTATAAATGCTTACAATTACGTGCATCCCTATCCCTTATAAAGAGCAAAATATTATTACAAAAACTGGGAGTTTGATAACGATAACATTATTTTCCCCCTAAACTCTAGGCTGGGCGGATGTCAGATTGTTCAAAACAATGACTGGTACATCATAAAGAACAAAGTTTGTGAGGAAAAAAAAAACAACTATAAGCCTAATAAAAAACTTCAAATGTGTGTAGGGCGGTCATCTGGGCTCATGCACCCCTTCGACCATCCTTCTTGCGGGTTAGAAGTAACAAATAAAGCATACAACTTCTAAAAAATGAAAGCATTTGTTCGAGATTAAATCAATTGCTTCTCATGCATAAATTTTTGCTCGGGAGCCAAACAGGGGGATATGGAGATTCACGCGATACCTAAGCAGTATTCGCCTTTCGTGTAGCCGATGCGATTGCCATTCTCGTCCTCTTCTACGATTCCTAGACCTGCGCAAATGACGGATAGATTTTCCATGTCGATCTGAACTTTAAATCTTCTGAATTAGGGTATCCAAAAGGTTCCTGGGCTTGTCAGCTCGATTGATGAGGGAGAAAAGCAAAGAAACTAGAAATTGCGATGAGAATCTGATTGATCAGATGCGAGAGTACATTAGAGCGAGAGGAGAAAGTAATAGGATTTTCAAGTCACTGCAAGTGATTGATTCTCTGTCATTTAGGGTTTTCTTCTGGCGCCAATTGCATCCGAATTTTCCCGCGCTAACAGGTCTTTTGGTAGCAGTGATTTCCTACTACAGCGGCAGCTGGGTCCGCTAGATATCCATGATGTGGCACAATCATGTCCGTCTGTTTCTACCACATGCTCCAAAGTGGAGGATCTTCTCCAATTTAGGAAAATTTGCTGAACCGCATGCAGTTCCATAGGACTATAGGAGTAGTATGCAAGAGCATCTCCAGCAGTCACTAGCCATTTTGCCTAAGAAAAGTGCAATTTCCTCCTTTGCCTAGCCACCATTCAATGTAACACCCAACAGTTTAGGCATTTCACTTGAAAAAATCACAAAAATAGTATGCATTTTATTCACATGCATACACGAAATCGCTTGAAACGAAATTGTTGTCGAAGTCGCATATCACTTGAAACCAAAATCGCTGGAAAACCCAATCGCCGCCGAAGTTGCAAATTATTGTCGCCCAACAAAACACAATCGTTGTAGTCGCCATTGATTCCAAATCGCGTGAAACCAAATCCCAGCATACTATTGAAGTTGAAATAGTTGATGATGATCGTTGTAGCTGCAAAGTCGCAGAGATAGATGAGGAGGAGGAGGAGGCGGCAAGGGCTATAGTAGTTCTGTAACGACCCTAATTTTCGTAAATAAAAATTTCGTTAAACAATTTAATTAATTAATCTAATTTTCAGTTTATCGGAATAATTTCCTATTAAATTATTATTTATTCCTTTAATTTGATTTCCAACCATGTGTACACGTGTACGAGACCGAGCAGCGCATCCGTTACACTACCGTAGCACCCGGAGACCTCGGCTAATGTCCGAAACCTACTAACTCTCCTCCATCTAATCACCATGGTACGTCATGGTGAGGTCCCCTCACCTTGGGACTTGTTACTTTGACCAAGTTATAGAGAGAGTTAGAGAAAGAGTTAGAGAGAGAGAGAGAGAGCCACGTGGGGAGAGAGAGAGAGAGAGTGCCGAGAGAGAGAGAGAGAGAGTTCGGTAAAGAGGGAGAGAGAGTGAGGTGTGTGCATGTATATTGGTACACAAGCACATGCTAGGTTTTAATGCAAGTTCACTTGCACAAGTAATGGGTGATTGAGGGAAGTTTCCTAAATCAAGGTTTTGTACCCAAAACTAGTTAGAACAAGCCTTGTTATTTTTGGAGTAACCTACAATACCCACACAATACATGCATTTGAGCACAATACACACAACCTAGCCTACCAAAAATAGGCCTTGGCTTCCAAGTAAGCTAGGGACAAGCTTCCCTAATTTAAGGAAGGAATATTCCCCCTAGATATAGCTAGTTAGGGCTACCCTTAGCCATTAAATGTGTTCACATAGACATTAGGTGCATCTAACTCCTAGAAACGCCCCGTAACTAAGGTGACCGTGCGAAAACCTACACAACGAGAGGTATATTTTCTCCCACCATTGTTTCTACACTAGCTACATTGTATTTACCCCATTTAGTTCATTCTAGCAAGCATCTAGACCCCTAAGTACCTAGATTCCTACCTAGACCTAGACTTGCCACCTTTGTACTTCCATTGTGCCAACACAACACAACATTTACTCCCATACATGCACCACTTGAAATTTTCGGTAGAGAGAGGGTGAGAGGGCCGAAAGTTTTAGGGGGGGAGAGAGGTCACTCATTTTTGCTATAAATAGCAACCTCTTTGTTCATTTGGACCCCATATACCCACACTTGTCTATTTGTCTCTCTACTTCCCAACAAACCAACTATTTCTACCACCTTTTAGCCACCATATTTTTAGCTCTAATTGGCTACTTACTAAGTTGATTAGTAAGTTAGCTAGGTAGATTAAGGGTTTTCTTCTCCAAATGATTGCTTATCGGCTTCCGGTTTACACCCGGAAACTAAGGTAGTTTACTAAACTACTCTTCTAATTAGCTATTTCTAGTTTAAATATGTTGTTCTAATAAAGTTCGTAAGCATGATTATAGAGTTTGATTAAGTTAAATCATGCATGTGTTAAGTGATTAAGCATGTTTCTTATGTATTTAGAAAGAGGATTTCATTAGCAAGCATGATTATAAAGTTCTAAATAGAATAGTTCTTCATGAAATTAGAAGTTGATTAGTGAGATTAGAAGTGATTAGTAGTGATTAGAAGTTAATTAGTAGATGTGTTTCACTAGACAAGATTCTAGTATAATTATGTTATTATTTCTAGAAAGAAATAATTAATCTTGATTGTTTTGCTTATTGGTTGTTATTTGAGATATTATTTCTTAAATAAATGGAGTAAATTCTTTTATAAGAGATTTGTTAGAAAGAAAAGCCTATTGGTAAATTTTCTAGAAGAAAATTTATGATTTTTACTAGATATGGAAAAGATATTTATTTGAGATTATTTGAGAGAAAGTTTCTAGAAAAATAGAAATAATATTTTTGGGAGAGTTTTAAATATTTTAGAAAGTCCACAATTAGTTGTGGTGAGTTTTTGTCAAGGGATTTCTAGAAAAGAGTTTGGTTTAAACTATTTTTGAAAATAGCAAATTGCTTTGTTTTATTTCTTTGGAGAAGAAATAAAATAGTTTGGAGATTTTTGATGAGGATCAAATTGAGAGAAATGGAAATATTAATTTTGGAGAATTCTAAAGTGTATGATTTTATGTGGAGAAATTGCTAGAAGGAATATTATTTTGAGGGAAATTGGTGTATTAAAATGTATGATTTTATGTGGGAAAAGTTTCTAGAGGAAACAAAATTACTTGGAGAGTTGGTATATTTTTATGCATGATTTTATGTGAAAAATGTGTTTTTGAAAGAATTTGAATTTAGAGAGAATTATGAAATATGGCATGAGCATGATTCGAGCATGTGACACCGAGCACGTACGCGATACGTTATGTCACCGGATGCGAAATTTAATATTTATTGATGAGAAAATAGAGATGAGAATGAAAATGAGTTTGAAATGCGAAATGAAATTTTCGAGAAATGAAATGGAGATTTTCTTTCAGAGAATGAAATGAGATTATGGAGAAATGAAATGAGATGAGATGATTTGTTGCCACCTCAAATTCGCGGAGAGAATTTGGAGGAATGGTATTGATTGCGGTAGTGCAGCGAGAGCGCCACTTTCAGTTCGCGGAGAGAACTAGGATGATGGGCTAAGCGTGCACAACACACGGTGCGAACAGACACTTGCAAAAATAAACATTAAGTTGGTGATGCAAGACGGCCGGACCGTGGTCGTGGTGAGTCGCGGGGAGAACGGACCGCAAAACAAGCCGTTAAGTTCGATTGATACACGATAACCGGGACCTCGAGCGGAAAGGTTGGTACCGTCAGCTGAGAGGAGGCATAAACGGACCAATAACTTTCAGAGCGGTGGGAGATAATGAAATTTGAAGAAGAATGCCGGGAAAGGCACCGTATTGAGAAAACTGAATTTTTGGGAAAAACTGTTGATAAATGAGATGTGCTTTTGAGAAATGAAACGAGAATTGTTGAGAAAGTGACATGTAGTACAGTTTGAGATACTGAAACGAGATACCATTTTCCTGCGCATAATTACTCTGATCCGCATGGACACGCATGGTGCATGATATGATTTACTGTTCATAAGTTATATATGCTGTTCATGAATATATTGTTCTAGAATTGCTACTTAGAAGCTTAGCGTAGTAAACTATTGAGCCTGGCTCACGGTGTTGCCTTCGTGTAACCCTGGCATAATACCATGATGTTGCCTGTGCGACTCGGACGTATTATGCTAGACTATCTAGATGGACAGGAACCGTACTATGGAGTCCAGACCTGAGGAACAGGAGGCGCTGCCGAAATGGGGAACGACCCGGCGCAGGGATAGACGAGGCCCTAGAACCACCCCGGTTGCTATTTATTTAGTATTTGAGAACTGTATTGTTTGTATTAAAGTTTGGATTTAAACTTTATTTCGGATTGTAATAATAATTAACGTGCCCAAATCTTGGGGGCGTTACAAGTTCGCCCCCCTGTGGCGAGGTAGTATAGCGTAAGAGGAACTACCGATGAAAGAGTTAAGCTGTTGGGTAAGGGTTTTGTGGGTTTTCCTCGACAAAGCGACAATTTGGAGGGAGTAGTGAGACTTCTGGAGATGCTCTAACCTCATGCTCCAAAGAGAATGACTGTCATTTTTAACAAGTACCATATATTTTGGACCTAATTCAAGTATTTACAATTTGTTCATTTAATATAATTAGTCGAGACATTCAACCATGTAAAAAATAATATAAAAAAATATTCTAATTGTATGTTGGAAAATGAACATGCAAATAGGTACAAAGACTATTTGGAAATTGTGTAACAGAGGGAGCAAACATGAGATCGAAATATAGTCCTGGCGTGGAGGGGTCAAAATCAATTTTTCTCTTAGTTTGGGGCGTGGGTGGAGCACGACGGTGGAGGGTGGGGTTCAATGGCATTTTGGGTGGGAGGTTTAATACAAATTCAACATCATTGTTCCAAAATATGGTTTACTTGGTTTAGGGAAAGTTTCAGAAAAAAACTTCAAAAAACTTTCCCATGAAAATGCACCTTACGGGTGAAATTCGCCCCATACGCTATTCAAAAATTGTACGGGGTGAATTTCACCTATTGTATGCATTTTTTAGGTGAGTTTACAGGAAAGTTTTATAGTACTGAACACTTTCCCATCCCTGAGCCCGATAAATTCTCAAATTTCAAATGAGAAAATTTCTGGTGGACCCCACGTTTTCAATCCAGTTAGATGTCACCTAGTATCGTATGCACTTGTGTGCAAATACGATATACCCACAACATTTCCAATTAGTAGTTCCAACAATCCAAGATCCTGCAAGGTGCAAATTGGGAGAAAATTTTCAGTGCTGAGTGAGTATTGCTTACGTGGTATCCGCTCGACAATCTGAGTCCGTTAATAACGTGATCTAACGGTTCAAATTTTAGACAAAGAAAAAGAAGAGAGATAGCATTTGGGTGAAAGGAGAGAGAGAATTAATATAGGCCGTCAAAAATACATTTAGATGGCTCAAATCATGTTTAGGTACAAAGTGACAATACCCACTCGATACTTTTTTTTTTTTAGCAAATCGGTTTATAAAATTCTTATTGGCTCTCCATGATACAGTTGAGCATTTAAAACCAAGGCCTCCTAAAAGCTGTACCCGCGCGGACGGTCAAGCCGGCCATGGAGCTAACGTATCAGGTCACCCCACTAGGCCTATGTCATGCTACGCAACGCCGTCGTTTTCCGTTCACCACATTGGCGCTAAACCTTCCTACTTAACAGACATTCCCTCAACGGTTTCTGCACAAAAATTTCCGCCCTTTCTTCGATACAAACAAAGCCTTCATTCGTCTCTCTCTCTCTCTCTCTCTCTCTCTCTCTAAATTCTTCCGACAATGGCTCAAGTAGCGGCCACTCGACCGATTCACAGCTCCTTAGCGAGCCCTAGCTCTGGATCTCTCCAAAGCCAAGTCCAGAAGATCAAACCTTCTTCTCTCTCTTCCAAATTTCTGGATCAAAAACCACGAAAGAGCCACAGATCGTTTTGCGTCAGGTCGACGATCGCTGCGAAGATATCTGCCTCAGAGGTCATTCCTGTATCACCAGTAGATGTACCAAAGGTTGTGCCTTTTAGTTTTACCTCATTTTTTTCCCCAATTCCCGGGGTTGTTCTGCTTCAATTGTAGTATATATTGTTACAAAAATGATTGTGACACAAACTTTGTGCCACAATCAACCACAACCCCACTCACATGGGCCCCACATCTCATGTGAGTGGGTTGTGGTACAAAGTTTGTGTCACTATCATTATTCATATTGTTATTACTTCTATCGCCTATAGATTTTCTTGTCACGTTTTGTTTTTTCATGATATGTCTTGATTCACTCTCGTGTTTGTTTCATTTTATAAGTTCTGGTTGTGGTGCTCAAAATTTAAAATCATGTACTGACTCAGGATTTTAATTGTTTATATGTAAGTATGTAACCAAAGAAAGTCACGAAAGTATGGAATACTGCATTAATTCCCACTATCAGAGAATGACTGTAAAGAGGGAATTAAGAAGCCTTTCTCTGAACGCGAAATATATCAAAGGATCTAGTCAAGTTGTATACTATCAAATACTGTCTCAATCTACATAAAACTAGGTTAATATATTAATTTGTTCAACAATATAAATTCTACGATGTTTAAATTCCACAAAAAACTTAAGTTTAAAGTTTAAAAGTAATCAAATTTGAAAACACACATAATTAATTCCACTAACGAGCCTTTCAAGACTTTGGAGTGGTTGTTTCCCCTGGTAGTGGAAGTTGGAGGCAAAACTGACTGCTACCCTAGATGTTTGGTGCCAAATGATTTTTGAACACAGTTGAGGTTTCTAGAATGATTCTCTGATTCAAATAGAAATACCAATATGGTACAATCCTTGCTTACTTATTACTTTATCGGTCCTTGATACAATATACATTATTGTAGCAGTTTTCACTTGGGTGTTGTAAGGTGGTGTTCAATTTGGGCTCTCCTGGGTTTAACCTCTCAAGTCAGATATGGAAATAGCAAGCCCTTCTCCCACCCAACTTTGAAAAAGAGAGAACCACATTAGTGCCTCGCTGAGTCGCTCGTCGTTGACAACTGGAAGGCACTCTAATGGCTAAGTTAGTCCCTGAATGAGAAGCAAAAGACAGAGCTTTGAGGGAAAAAATGACTTATCTATTAGGTTTATCACCATAATATTTATACGAGTGCCTTGCCTTGGAGGTCAGGGCAGCACGTCCCGTCATCGTACCAAGGCGACTTCAATGACAAGCTCTCGACCACCACCTATTAACCGAACGCCCTGCACGACGATCCGCAAGCACTGTGCATTGGTTGGACTAGCTACCCGACTAAATGGACAAAGTGTAAAGATGCCAATTGGCTGGGCTGAACGACGGTCGACTTCGAGTTGGTAGTACCCACGACCATGCCATGCGGGAGGCCCTGGCCACATGGCTGATCCATATGATTTCTAAATCTTGCACTGCATTTGGGCCATAGGTACTGCTAGGTGCCGAGTAGAGATTAGTGCCATGTGGCCAAGGCGAATATTCTTGTACTGTTATCTCTTCCTTGGCCCTGCATCCTGGATGTAGGGCCCAGCCCAGCCTTGACGATAAGGGCTGGGAGGCTACTTAGCCAACCTGGGTCATCATGGGTTGTCAATGACGACTACGCCCGCCCGGATTAGGCCTGCTTGAAGGCGATTGGTGTAACGGGCCACTACAAGTGTCGAGGGAAACATTGCTGGTTTCTTTTACTTTTGACGAAAATTTGTACACCATATTTGCCGCCTAAAATATATGTGTGGTGGAAGCATCTTCTAGTTGCAAATGGAAAATGTCCTGGTTGATACGTATAGCTCATTTTTCTTGATATTCTTGTTTGCCGTTGATCAGACAGAAGAGCAAATTCAGCAGCTTGGTGACCCTTCGTTGACTATGTGGTCAAAGCCCATAGTTAGACGGAAGACAAAGATTGTTTGCACAATTGGTCCTTCCACCAACACCAGGGAGATGATAAAGAAGTTGGCTGAGGCTGGAATGAATGTTGCTCGTCTGAATATGTCTCATGGGGACCATGCATCTCATCAGAAAGTTATTGATTTGATTAAAGAATACAACGCTGAATGCAAAGACAATGTCATTGCAATCATGATTGACACGAAGGTAGAAACTTCTCCTTCATATATTTTATTCTGTCTTCTTCTTTTGTAGCAACTTGTTTAACTGCATGGTTTTTCAATTTAATTAGAAATGAAAATTAGGTATCGAGAATTTTGGTTTGCACAAATAATTGTTACAAATAGTTTACATTTTAGTTACTGTATATAGGCTTAAGTTCCTTCTTTGAGATGAAATTCAAAATCACCTTATACCAAGTAAATTGTTCAATGCTGTCTAGTCTCTCTTAACTTAAAACTGAGATTTCTTTTGAAGCCTTTTTTTTAACTGTAAAATGATATTGACTTAGCAATGCCAAATGCACTCTATTAAAGATCCACTAAAAAAATTCAATTTTTTGTTGGTAGTCTGGTACATTTCAAATTCAACTTCTTTTGCCAGGTTTCTCATTATCTGCGTGTGTTGCTATGGTTTTGTTGTTGGTAGGGCCCTGAGGTTAGGAGTGGTGACTTGCCCCAACCAATCACATTAGTACCTGGCCAAGAATTCAGTTTCACAATTAGAAGAGGAGTTGGTACCGCGGATTGTGTCAGTGTTAACTATGATGATTTTGTCAATGATGTAGAGGCGGGTGACATGCTTCTGGTCGATGGTATGTGGCTAGGCTCTCTCTTTGTCTCTCTCGCCACACACACACACAATAAGCATCTTCCACAGAGTTTTTAATGGCAGTCTTCTCTTCCACCTATAAAGGAATTACTACTTCATTGGGAAACCTGGATTTTGCCTACGCCCATCGTGAAATTATTCTTCAGTTCAATCCAAGGTGAACATAAAATTAGTATTCTGTGGGCAGATGTTGAAAAATGTTTTTGCTGATCTGAAGAAGGAAAATTTTCTGTATCCAATTTAAAGGTTATAACATTGGTTGAGGTTTATATCATAGCTTTCACTTCCAGTAGATGAGAAATCTGGTGATATTTTATTTGCAAGGTTAGGTATCAGCTCATATTTTTCTTGTTGACAACATGATTGAATCACTTTCAAGGATACTCAACGTATCGGGTTCCAATAAGCCGGAAATAAATTCTTGTTACCATCTTTAAGAATAATTCACTCCTGGTTATGTTGTAGGGGGCATGATGTCATTCATGGTGAAGTCCAAGACAAGAGATTCAGTAAAATGTGAGGTGGTTGATGGAGGAGAGCTTCAATCCAGACGACATCTCAATGTTCGAGGAAAAAGTGCTACACTGCCATCCATCACTGGTTAGAATCAGTTGACCCAAAAATTATCTCCGTGTGCCGGATTACTGAGTAGTTTTGTTGAAGAAGTCTTGCAAATGAACATTACCGTTTTCATGGATTGTGACAGACAAGGACTGGGATGACATCAAGTTTGGCGTTGACAATGAAGTTGACTTCTATGCTGTTTCTTTTGTCAAAGATGCTGCAGTAGTCTATGAATTGAAGAATTACCTCCAAAGTATTTGATTAATGAGTTTCTTACACACAGGGAGTAAACATTGTCGGCATGCATGATAGGTGCTCAACCTCAAAAGTTTAACTTTTCTTCCCAATCTTATTGCTTTGTCAGGTAACGATGCTGATATACATGTTATTGTGAAAATTGAAAGTGCAGATGCTATTCCAAATCTGCATTCTATCATCACAGCAGCTGATGGAGTAAGTTGAAAATTTCATTTATTCCTTTACTTTAAATTTCCTTACCAGTGGATTATTTAGGCAGTTTTTGTATTGAAACAAAAATGGCTGATTGTTTCTCTGGTGATGTTATTGGGTTGATTTTTGGTGTTAAATTTTCGCTGTGCTGGGGTTCATTTAACTGCTGAAAAATAAGGGAAGAGATTTGGAAACTGCTTCCAAATGAAGTTCTATAGGGTCGGTTTTTGGGGGGATAAGCTTGTGAAGAAACAAGTTTATCCCCGCCCCGACCGGTAGCTGCTGTGTCTCCCCAATCCCCATCTCTCCTAAACTTCCCCCGGTCTCAACAAGGGTTATCCCATTATCTAAGTTGGTCTTTAGTTAGTTCAATTTTACCTCTTGCTCTTTTTGGTCCCCACACTTTCCCATGCACATTATTGCACTACTTATCCCTTAAATATTGAAGTAGCATATCTTATGATATCAGGCTATGGTCGCAAGAGGAGATCTTGGTGCAGAGCTACCAGTTGAGGAAGTTCCACAGTTACAGGTAGTCTTTGAACCGATGGAAGATTGATGATGGGGATAACTTCATTTCAAACACCCTTTTGGTGTAGGTACAAAGTTAGTTGAATCATTCAGTAAGCATTTTGCTGAATACATGCAGGAAGAGATAATCGGGATATGCCGTAGCATGGGGAAAGCTGTCATAGTGGCAACAAATATGCTGGAAAGCATGATTGTCCACCCAACACCTACGCGAGCAGAGGTGTCCGACATTGCCGTTGCTGTTCGTGAGGGTGCTGATGCAATTATGCTTTCTGGAGAAACTGCTCATGGAAAGTATGTTTTGTTCATGTACTTGTGTCTATTTTTGGCCGTTCTTCCATTTAATCAGATAAAAAAAAATCAATTTTTGTGAACAAACTTGTAAAGATTTTTCACAGATTGAAATCTCTCTTTTAGTTCTCTTAGACGAAGTTTTTAGTACTTAAAAAACAACAAAATAGTAAACATGGATGCTATTTTGAGATCTCCAGAATAGTAAAAATGGACAAAAAAAAGGTGGGTACAAAGGGAGTACTAGGTTTTAGAACCTGGACTACAGAAGGGCCCACTGAGTGTATTTTCAAGGTATACCAGTATAGTTAGCCAGTCAAGTGGGTCTTGCAAAATCTAACAATTTTTTTTGATGGACCCTGGGAAATTTGTGTGTAGAAACCAATATAGGGATTGGGCAAGTTGTCAAGTTTAAAGTTTGGTTCAATGATAAGCTTTTGGTTGCAATGATAAATGAAATATAAATTATACATCTAAGGTAAGATTGAATCCAGCTTTAACTGTTTCATTTATACTGGGCTAATCTATACTGCTCAGGTTCCCTTTGAAAGCTGTCAATGTTATGCACACTGTAGCGAAACGGACTGAATCAGCCATGGTTGCTGGGGAAATACCTTCTAATCTGGGTCAAGCCTTTGAGGTTACTTCCACATCCTTACTCGTAATTTCGGATTCCTTGTTAATTTGTATATGAAATAGACCTAAATTCAAATCATTATTAGATGTCAACTCGGCTTCTTGTATCCTGCAGAACAATACAAGTGAGATGTTCGCATTTTATGCAACAAAGATGTCTAACACTCTCGGAACACCAATTGTTGTCTTCACAAGAACTGCTTTCATGGCCATTTTACTGAGCCACTACCGACCTTCTAGCACCATATTTGCCTTCACAGATGAGTGAGTTTCATGTTATAACTTAAATCAATTCTTCTATTCTATTTAGCTTGACAGCTGGACAGTTGGCTTGTTATTTTGTAAAGTTTCAACAGCCATACCACACTTACAAAGTCTTGAAGCACCTTCTTGGTGGTTTGGCATCCGTTGAAACAAAAATCATCTGATCTTTTCAAAATCTACAAAAAAATTATTGCATTACAATGAACTTCATACAGCAATCAAGCATTTTCATACAGTACTTTTTGCCACTAATATTCTTCTTTTGCAACATTTTTACGTAGAACGTAAATCATCTATACAGAATAATAAGAGTAATAGGGAGGACCATAATGTAGCACTCCTAGATCCCCAAAGACTTGTCGAGAAAGATCAGTGTGTCATCAGCTAAAGGAAGATGCATTAGAAAAACAGTTGACCCTAAACTTTTCATGAGTACAGTGTTGCTTATCCTTCCCAGTTTCCATTATTGCATTTCATTCTTGTAAATTTCTTTGGAATAAAAAAAGAATCCATACCTAGTTTCTCCTCAACCGGACGAAATTTAGCCTGTGTGGTATTCAATTGCACATATATTCATCAAGCTGCATGCATGAATCCTGTTACCTTGCTTTCTTTTCACTTTATTTTCACTTTCTTTCTTTATAATACTTGTAACCGTCCAACTCTCTCCCATGGATCCCTGACCGCCTTCCTTCATCCATGTTCTGCCATCTCTGGCGGTTGTCGCCGGCCATTTTCGTCCCTCTCCCCAGTTGTTATTCTCCCCCTCCTTCTCTCTAAGCCTCCATAATCACCACAACTCCACCTCCTCTCTATCTCCCCACCATTACTCCACCAAATCTCCTTATAGTTGGGTCCTATTGACCTCCTCTCTGCCCTCTCTTCTCCCCCTATATCCATCTGCGCTGTTGTTGCATGTGGTGAGGCAGATTTTTCCGAACTCCGAGGAGTTTTTTTGAATTTCTATTCCAGATCTATGGCTCCCGTTGCAATTTCAAGCGCAACCACCTATGATTTCTTCATCTCTGGGTCGTGGGCTTCATTTTTCTGGTCTCGGTTCTTCTCCGGCAAACTTTTCGGGCAAACTTTTCCGGCGACCATTTCCGGTGAATTTCCTGGCGAATTCTCGTTTCGTTTCGAGCTTTACCGTCATGGTTGAGGTCTTTTTCTGGTCTTTTCTCTAGGCTATGGACAGTGATCGTTCAAGCTTGTTTTCTCTCTTTGTTGACAATCTTCCCGAGGATGTGGCCTTATCTGGTTCAGGAAATTTTTTAGTCAATATGGGGTTGTTAAGGATGCTTATATTCCGTGTAAATGTAGCAAAGTGACCAACCAGAAATTTGGGTTTGTGCGGTATGATTGTGATACCTCGGCTGAGGTGGCTATCTCCAAAGCCAATGGTTTTTGGATTGAAGATAGAATGCTTTATGTGAAGAAGGCTACCTTTGAAGCTCAAAGAAAAAATCACAATCTTAATAGTAGAGTTGAGTACTCTGCCTATCATTTGCTTTAGAAATGTAGCGTGCAGTTTCATCCTCAAGCACAGGAACATAAAGAGGAAAAGCCTACTTACGCGTAAGTCACTAGAGGGATGAAGTGTTCTGGAGAGAAATTAGCTAATAGAAGTATTCAATTTCATTCTATTGGAAATGGTTGGCTTTTCAGGAGCGCCATTGCAAAAGTCCGAAAGCTTCTTTCTGCAAAAGATCTGGTAGATATCTTCAACTTAGAGAAAGTCCATGACGTCCAAATTAAAGCGATTGGTGGAAGGTATGTGATTATTACGTTTGCCAATGTGGAAAAAAGATATAAGTTTTTAAAAGAAAGATGGGTGAAGAATTGGTTAGATGATGTTCAACCATGGAAAGGCGAGCAAGCCAAAGAGGAGAGGTTTGTGTGGATCTCATGTTTTGGTATGCCCTTAAGTGCATGGTCCTCACAAACTTTCAAAGATATTGGTAGTTTATGGGTTGACTTTCTTGAGGTGGACAAGAACACTCTGAAAGGAGAATCATATGAGAAAGGTAGAATCTTGATTGCTACTGACCAATTCCAAAAGATTGAAGTGAATGTTGAACTTGTAGAAGATGGAACGAGATACTTAGTCAGAATAGAGGAGGTTTCTTTCAAAAAGGTGGGAGTCAAATTATTTTCTTGTGAAGAATGATTCGATGAGCGTCCATGAAGACCAGTTTTCTCAGGTTCCTAAGGAGGCCCAACCATTAGAAAAGGAAAAAGAAAAAGATCCTATTATCTGCTGCTTAGAGTCCTCTAAAGGTTTGGAATCGTTGGTAGAGGATTCTATGGGCCTTCAATCTCTTTCCATGAGGCCCTTAATTTTGAGCCAGTGGAGAAGATGAGAAGTCATGAGCAGTTTTTAGATGTCAATACGGTGGATTCGTATTCAATAGCTAAGGCTATTTCTGGGGGTTCTGAATCTGATGACTGGGATCTCGTCTCTGATGAACCTCTTCTTAAGTATGTCGAGTTTATGCGCCACAAGAAGAAAATAAGGTCAAGAAAGTTAATCGTTGGAAAACTTTTTGGAACAAAAATTCTTTGAAGACGTCATTGCTTTCTAGGTCGTCTAGCCGGGAAAGTATAAGGACCATATCTAAGATGGGCTCGAAGAGAGGAAGTTTCATTGGAAGTCTTGATGGACCCACCCTTTCGATCCATAAGGAGGTTTGTAGTGACAGTTGTAAGAGGAATTCTTTTTTAATCAAGGAAGCCCGAGAGAACATGAAGGTGAGTGTACGTTGTGGTGTTAAATTTCATGGAAGGGAGAGCTATAATATTAAGAAATTTTTAGAGTTGAAGGTTGTTGAAATTTCAGAACAGGAAATTATTACGGAAATTAAATCCCTTGACTTGTTGGAGGGAGATGCCTCGCTTTCAGTGGAATTATAATTTGTCGCTTGCTTGGGTTGGGAGCTCTGTGGCGTTTTTTTTTTTTTTTTTTTGGGGGTTGGCTTCTCTGGGTATTTTCGTTGCTTTTGGATCTGTTTCGATATTGGTTAGTTTAAGGGTTTGAGATCTTAGGTTGATTCTTTGTTTTTGTTGCTTTTGGGGTGTCGCAAGAGTGCATCTTCTAGTCTTTGGTTCAGGTGTTGGTTGGTATTTTACCATGCTACTTGTTTTTTGTTTTTTTCCCTCTTGGGGCCCTTAGTGTTTTCAGTCTAGGGTCCCTTTAATTTTTGTAATTCGTTTCCAAAGATTAATAAATTCTTTGCGGATCAAAAAAAAAAAAAACTCGTAAACAGTAATCGTATCTTGGTTGAGACAATTACTTAACCCTTAGACCTAAAATCATTTCCCGTAAAATCCTGTCAACTTCATTGAATGGGTGTATACCTTATGTTATGACATGGTAGTGTACCATTTAAGTTTTGCTTATGAAAAAACATCCCATCACATATTGGCTTGTTATTATTATAATCGAGAATAGTGTTTGGGCTTAGACCAAGCACATCTTTTCAATTTTGACTCATCAAATGGGCATGACGGTCATGCAGGAAGAGAATCCAACAGAGACTGGCTTTATACCAAGGTGTATGTCCCATATACATTCAGTTCTCAGATGATGCAGAAGAAACCTTCGCAAATGCATTGGCTGTTCTTCAGGTGAGGTTTCACTGGCCTAATTGTTAAACCTAATTAGATAGTGACACCATACACTGGTCTAACGTATAAAATGGCAGGGTAATAATGATCAGTACGTAGCTGGGCTTTTCCTGACCCACTATGAATGAACAATTCTCAGCCCCTATAATCTTATTAACTGGAATTTGCAGCACATGGTTGTGGAACTGGAATAGGAGTTGGCTTCCTGTGCTCCCTATTGATGAATTGACACACCTTTCACATGTTAAAATAACTTTTTTCGTTTGAGGGCCAAAGTGAATCAGTGTCTCACTACACAAATTTGTTTGGTATCTTTGTTATTTTATGTAATTCCTAAGGGTAGTCTAGTCTTTTTGTATTATTATGATTTTACTAAGGTTATTAAGGTTAGTCTATATAACCCCTTCATTAGTCTTGCAATCATGACAAGCTTTTCGAATGCAATAATATTGTACATTAGTTCTCTCTCCACAAAGTAACACCGCTACAATTCTCTCTCCCATCATTCTAATAATGAAAAACGGTTTAATGTGCAGAAGCAAGGGCTGGTGAAGGAAGGAGAGCATGTAGCTCTCGTTAAGAGTGGAAGGCAACCCATCTGGCGCTCCCAATCAATTCACAACATTCAGATCAGGAAAGTTTAGATGGATCCGGCAGAGAAATCCCTCAATTACTACAATATCACAAATGTTGGAGCCTTCGTATTTATTCCCGCCATTACTCTTGCTGGATTCTAATTTTTGCTTGTATGAACCTCTGTTTTCCCTGAATCTCTACTTTTTATCCGAGTTCTTTGTTATTGTATGTGTTTTTCAGTCGACTTATTTTCGTTCCATGTCCATTTTAAGTAAAGAGACGCGACTGAAGGAACAAAAGTTGTGGTGACAAGTGAGAATCTATACTCATCATAAAATGCTGTTGTATCTTCTACGAGTTGATCTTCATTCCTGTCGCGTCATGGTCAAAAAAAGCCTCTTCTTGGTCCTCTCGTATTATTAAGTTATTTCTATATTCCCTAATAACCAAACATCAATTGGTTAATCTTCACAAGTGGCGGCCGGAACGAGGGAAACTTTTGGAGTGTCTGGGTTTCATAGCCAGTTCCTGATGGCTCCGTCATGCTACAGCTCAAGTCCCTCTCAAAACAGAAGTCTTAGCTTAACAGTTCTCCTAGCTGTAAAACGGTCTATAAAACACAATTCACCGCAGCATATATTTTTATTGATTGTTTAAATGTCGTGGATGCAGATAAGTGGGCAGAATGGTCGTCTATTTACAAATAGATTTTTGTTGCTTAACCTCATACGGGGATTTTCAAGCTATCTTTTTGCAGAATCATGAAGGTCAGTTGAGCGCAAGAACGCTCATCAGGCCTATTATCTTCCTAGGAGGGCTCCGACGTCATTCATGTATTCTTCAATTACAGGCGATCAGCACCTTTTGAATAGAACTAGTGCATGATTTACTATTTCTGTTTTTATATTTGTGTTGCTTAATCCATGTTAAACTGTTTAATTGTCAATTGAATTTTTTACTCTTCCAAAAAAAAAAAAAAAATAGGAAACCTTAATATTGATTTCTCAAGCTGATTACTAATCTTCAAATAAATGGCGACGATCAATCAGAAGTTCAGAACCATTGGACTTTCATCAATAAAAGAAAATAAGGGAAACAAAAATCGTGTATTTACATCATCTTCTGTCTAATCATATACGAATATTTACAGGAGAACAAATGCTTAATGGACAGAGAACACTTATATGAACAAACCAACCTTCCTTTACATGCCCAGGCTAAATTTCCCACTACTATTCACAAGAGTTTCAAGGGAATCAATTTTCACAATGCTATACAATTGAGATGAGAAAAAAATGACTCTTTCTCATGCATAATCACTAACCTCTAAACTAGACACTGAAAAAAACCACAGAATATTTAATAACAGCACCGAGAACCTTTACGAGGACCAAATCAAATGAAACGCCAGAGGTTTGCTTACACCCAGCTATGAGGCATATGATACGGTTTACCTGGCTCTGATGGGCCATCAACTAATTGATCATTCAAGTTCAAGCTACCTGCTCCAAAGTTGTTATTCCCTCTTAGCATTGCCATTAGGTTTCCTCCACGCACTCGACCTTCTGGAAGTGAGAAGTGACCCAAAGCATTTCCAACAGACAAATTTTCGTGCGATGGAACCTGAACAGGAATCAAATGATGCCCACAACCCATAAAATCAATTGATGTAGTGACGCTGCCAGCTGTTTTAATGCCATTGACACGGCTGTCTGCTTGTATCTTCTCCACTGTAGAACAGAATGGGTCTTGCACCAGGGCACTGTGGGCAGCACATAGTCCAGATTTACCCCTAGCAAACTTATCACAAGGTACACCACATTGACCGCCAAACTCTGAACCCAACTGGCCCCAAGAGCAGCGTTTCCCTCCACCATGTGCCTTGCAGAAATCAGTTTTTCCTTGTGCACTCTTCAGACATCCATCAGATTTGCACCTTTTTCCTCCACCATGACGAACACAGAAATTCGTACGACCCCTAGCACTTTTGGTGCATTCAGGCGCGGCACATCTCTTTCCCCCACCGTGATTCACACAAAATAAGGTCCCTCCATGAACGCTCTTCGAGCATCCCCCTTGAAATGAACACCTTTTCCCCCCACCATGGCCTTTACAAAAGGGTGTGCTTCCTTCTGCGCCTTTAATACACCCAAAAAACGTGCACCTTTTTCCCCCACCGTGCGCTTTACAAAACATTGTGCTCCCTTGGGCACCTTTCGTGCAGGCAGGATACTGGCACCGCCGGCCCCCACCATGGGAGATGCAGAGGCCAGAAATGCCCTCAGCACTCTTACTGCAGTTTTCCATTTTACATCTCTTACCGCCACCATGCCTTATGCACAGACCAGATTTCCCTCTAGCGGCACGGCTGCACCCTTCATGGCTGCACCGCCTACCTCCGCCATGGCCAATGCAGTAGTCCGTCCGGCCTTCAGCGCTCCTTGTGCACCCAAGGTATTGGCAACGGCGGCCGCCCCCATGGGCTTTGCAGAATACTGTCTTTCCTTCTGCTCCCTTTTGACACCCAGCTCTCTTACACCTCCTGCCACCACCATGGGCAATACATAGGCCAGAAGCACCTCTTGCTCCTCTTGTACATCCATTGAACTGACAGATTTTCACACTTGCATTGCGTCGCTGTTGTTGATTAAAAGTTATACCAGAAGCACCACCAACTGAGTTTTTTGGCGTGAGATTTGGGACAACCGGATTAGGATTCATATGGCTTTGAGGATGAACGGACGGAATCACGCGCTCTGTGCTTTGTGATGCATGCAATGGTTGCACAAGAGGCCCTAGTTTCCATCGCGATGACGTTGACCCTTCATCCACAAGGTGTACTGCACCAAATTTGTCTGTAGACTCCACGTTCTGAAAAGACAAAAATCCTTGGGTTACAGAGGTGCTACCAGAATCAGCAGCCCCAGTAGACAGACTCAGCTCAAGGTCCAGCTTGGGTTTTTCCACTTCCTTTCCCTTCAGAGTCCCACAGGAAACATTCATTCGTTTAGCCATACTCTCGTCTTCAAAATGGAGGTTGATACTCAGACCAAGATGGACTGTAGACTCGTGAGTTTCATTCCCAGAGGACATGGTACCACATGAATTTGACAAACAGCCCAAGCCAAAAACTAGAGAACCATTGTTGGTACTCCATTTTCTCTTGCTTCCCTTGGAGCTTGAAAAAGAAGAACTTGATGATCCAGGGGAATCAAGCCGCCGAGCAGCAGCGGGGGAATAAACAATTCGTGTATCAACTACTCTGCTCAGACTGTTGGACATATTTGAAGCAATATTAGCAAAAAAATGTTGAGGGTTGTTGTCCATCTAATCTAAGTTCAGAGTGGAAAGCTACCTACCAAAACCTACTCACACTTATTTGACACTTGGTCTAACTTCAGGGTTGGGAAAAAAATATTTTGTACAAGGTTCCAAGGAGCCTCAAAAAATCAGAGTGCACCCCCACTAACAAATCCTGAGTTATCACAGCGATCCATTCTATAAATTCAAAATAACTTAACTAATGTCAATATTTGTACAAGGTTCAAAGAGCCTCGAATACTAAAGCACACACCCACCACTAACAAACCCTGATGTATCACACCGATCCATTCCAGGACAAGATAACTTGACCAAATCAATATCGGTGGAAGGTTCAAGAAGCCTCAAAAGATTACACTGCACCCACCACTAACAAACCCTGATGTATCACAGCGATCCATTCTGCGAAATTAAAACAACTTGACCAATTTACAAGCAGCGATTAACCATTAATCCGAAAGAACTCATATCCTCTGTGACAACATAACATGAAACCTGTTCCAGAGACCAAAAAAAAAAAAATCATTAGCAGGTGACATTGTGGCAGAAGGAAGGGACACAATTTGAATGAGCTAACACTTTCAGCAGAAGAACAACAATATTATGACATTAAAATCCTACAATAATCCATATTCTGCATCTACACAGGTAAAGAGATCTGCAGTTAGCACAAAAAGAACTACCCAACATCTATATGATTAGCAAAGGTTCTTCCCGCTTAAAACATGACCAAAAAACAAATAAGATTGACAAGCTGCCCCCATTCATATGCTTGAAAAGGCTTAAAATTCAGTGGAAAATGGAATCCCTAGCATTCAAGAAACAATGGCCCTCGCCTAAAGGCCGTGGGCATGTAAGAAAAAAACTAGTATGAATACATAGGTGAATCCAGTAGATACATCTAACATCTTGCCTCTATTTTGTGAGTGTAAAAGTAAATTGTTTTTCTCTAGATTCGATACTATTCGTGAATTTGATTCAAGGTTTGAGTCATTTATGATCCTTGAACAATCCCTAAATTGCCACAATTAGTAAAGTGATAGCTCCCCAGACATTCCAGAAGCAAATACTTCAGCGTCAATATACTATCTACTTCAAATTCAACAAAAAGGCAAACAAATAAAAAAACAAGTTTTCCATGTAGAATTAAACAAACCCAAATACAAAACAATCCGTTCCAAGATATTAAGGTAAACTGAGAAACAAACTCTCATAAATCAGCAGTTCAGCACTATCTTTGTGAAAAGTAGGAGCACAGAAAAACTGCAGCAAAGGCTCCAAACGGAAGATAGAGCAAGGCAGAGTAAACGAAGGACTCGGATCTTACATTAAAACACATGGTGCATAAATCCGACGCTTTTAGTCTATAGGGCAACAAAAAGAGATACCTTCAGAATCCGTTGTTTCTGTTGGAAGGAGAGAACTAGGGCTTCCGTCCGCCGCCGGAAGATGCAAGGAGAGAGAGAGAGAGAGAGAGAGAGAGAGGGGGGAGGAGAGAGAAAGAGAGTGTGGGCGGTGGGGAAATTGAGGGGGAAATTACTTCCAAGTAGTAATTTCTCTTGGAATATGCGGACTAGTAGTAGTGAGAAAAAGGCGCGTTTTAGAGCTCGTGGGAATCATGTGCTCGGGGTCCTGAGATAAGAATTTTCTTTACTGCAGTGTCTCTCTAGTTTTCACGTAGCTCGATTAATTATGAAAATGTAATCGTAACGCTTATTTATGAAGAACTCAATTAAAACACATAAATTAATACCAAAAGAATTGATAACAGCATAGAAGTTTTCAATTTGAAATCTTAACGGGGCATCCTTGAATTTCAGGTTTTACCACTCAGGGTTGAAGCTAAAGAAGAGAAAAATTTAGGCCTTGTTTGTCATTTGATTTTAGCAAATTAAAATTAGTTGATTTTAGTAAATGATTTACTCATTTGTTTTATCACCCATTTAATTTTATGAGATTTCCATAAAATCAGATGGAATCCAAGGCCTACGTATTAATAAAATACACTCGCAAGTATATTTTTTTTGTGTGTGTGATTTACCGCTTCTAGCTATTGATTCTATTTTTTTATATGGAAAATTCTAAAATTAGCTCACTAGGTTGTTTTTGAAGATTAAAAAGTATATTAAAATGGGTGACAAAATGTATAGAAATGAGAAGGTATATAAAAAAAGTGAGAAAAGTTTCTTAAAGTGTGTGTGTGTGTGTGTGTTTTTTTGTGGTGTTCTTATTTTATTATAAGCTCAATTGCTATTTGCTAGAAGGAAAAAGTCTATATAAAGAAGACCTTTTAAATTGTTCTAAAAAGATTTTACTGTTTAAAAATAATGAATAGAAGTTGATGACCTTTCACTTTCAAACTTAATTACTGACCTAAGAAATATACTTCTAAAAGACTTAAAGCATTAAAATATAAACATATTTATACACACAAAGTACAATGATTATAAATAAATTAGAATCCCCAAACACATCAAATTTCTTGCCACAGTTGTATTTTAAACAAGATTAAGAAAAATTTCAAGAACAAGATAAAATCAATTAACTTTAAGATCAAGCCTAATTTTGTTAAGAATTTTAAGACCTATTTTCTAATTATCTCCTTCTCTATTTGATTAACGCCGTCCCCTGCTGCCACTGCCCCTACTTCTAGTGTTCATTCATTCTACGTCGACCAGGAAAGAATCAATTTGATGCCAACTAAAGAATAACTTTTTTTTGATGCATCGAAAATTAAACAATAATTGATTTAAGCTCAAATCAGTTTAAGCAATAACTAATCTGAGATTAAAACGATTAATTTTTAACTTGTACTTTTACTCTGTACATTAAGTGCAAAAGAAATTTTTTACTTAAGATTAAAAAAGCGGAAAGAATCATGGCACCTGATAATACTGAAAGCTGGAGTTGCAATTCTTTAGCGATCCAACGGGCTCTTACAAAACAAGTAAAATGATCGGTGGACTGTATGAATAAAGTATCTGAATAGATGGAGAAATAAAGTGTATGAATGGATGAATGAACAAATATACAAAACGGGCTCAAATCAGAATGTACGTATAATTTGTATCGATGAAAACCAGAGTGTGTACTTTCTTTGCCAGATATGTCATGCCCATTTATATTGTTCATGGGTGAATCGAATAAGGGACAAGAATCCCTTAATTATCGTTTCCTTGACAAAATGGATTGACTTCTTAGCCAATGGGGATTTGGTGTGATCTTCTTGGGGTGGAAGAAGACTGATCTCCTCCTTCGTCCAAATTTTCTTGTCAAATAAATAAGTATTTTTATTTTACCTTTTGTTCCCCTTTTTCTTTATTACAAAGAAGACTTTTGGGCATCTTTTTAATTTATTGTGTTTGAAAAACACAGCAATCATTTCGCAATTAAGGTAAATTTTATTGCTTTTATATTATTAATCCGACAGGATAGAGCATAACAAAAAAAAAAGAAAAAAGGGGAAATTAAGTACTATATATCTCAAATTAATCTTATATCAAATACCTTAAATCAAAGATATTGCCTTTCCATGGGCAAAACTATTTTATATTGCATGGCTTATCGAGGATTCAAGTGTGCATAAAATGAATATTCCATGTTTTAATGAAGAAACAATACGCATGTTAATTAGTACATAATTTCAATCATGCTTTTTTTAGGGTAAATTACGCTGACCTCCCCTGAAGTTTCTAACAATTTAACTGACTGTTTGGTTCTTTTTACTTCTTTATAATGAAAAATAATTATGTAAGAGTGTGCTAGAGAAAATATCAATCTTCTCCCTCAGATTATCTTTGGGAAAACCAAATCTAATCAGGCGATTGTGTTTTATTGGTTTAATTACCTCAATTAAGAGATTTTTTTCTTTCAAAGTGAAGAAATGCAAACCAATATACTTAGGAAATTAAAGAACAACAAAGAAACAAGATACTTCGATTGATAAATCAAAGATAAACTTACTTCGAAATCACCTTCAACTTCAAATACAAGGTAACGAGAACTTCGAACAAGCAATTGCTACAAGAACAACTAAGATTAATCCTAACTAATTTCTAATCTACTTTGAATTGAGTTCAAAATCCTAAAACTATTTGCCAATGAACAAACCAAGCATCAGTTTTTTGATAGTTATTTATTGAAGATTTGTCTGGAGGGTTTTTACTCTTCTATATCTTCTATTTATAGGAACTGCTTGTGACTTGAACTCCCCGCTCAAAGAATTTGAACTTGACTTGCTTCAAACTCCATCTTTATAATTCAAATTGGCAGTTCCTTCTTTCTTCCAAGTCTGAATTTGAATTCTTGTAAACTTTTTTCAGAAGTTTTACTTTGAACCTGCATGTTTGTTTCAAATAACTCAAATGATTACACATTAATGAATTAACTACCTTGCATGATGCTCTCCACGTGTCTCAACTGTTAACTACCTTGTTTCATATGTTTCCACGCGGAGATCATGCATTTAGCAGTTGAAATTATGGTTTCAAAGTCAATTTTCTTATATAATTTGACTTGTAATTGTCAATAACTGATTTTTTAAATTGAGAACTAATACGACATTGTATTAATCCAGTGTATCTTCATTGACACATACTTGCCAATGTTTGGCATAATTGATTACATATCAATTAATTATTGGATTTGTTAAATTTTATACGTAAACACTGACCTCTCCTCTTGTTTCAGAAATTGCTTTCACCTCCCTTACTTTACAAAGTTATTAACACATACTTCCCTTGCCGTTAAAATTTACTTAATTATGGTGTTAAATGATAATTAAAAAACTAATTTACCCTCAATATAACTAATTCTATGCATTAACTTTTCGTATTTTATATTGACACGTATTGTTATAGCACTAACATATTGAAACTATAGAAGACTATTTCATTTTTTGAAATGCTAAAGAAAATAATCAAACACCCAAACTTTTTGGGGTTTTTGTTTATCGTTAGTGTATTATTCATAGTTGGTCCAAAAAATTTTTTTATTTTTATTTTATTATGCTCGCATCTTACAAATCGAAAAAGTAATAATTTTTTCAAGGCCACAAAAGAGTAACCAAAAGACATGATTCATCGAATTTACTTTCTTATCATAATTTGTTCTCATACAAATCTAAGATTCAAAAAAAGAAAAGAAAAAAGAAGTCATTCCTGAACATTACTAGGGATAATTCCTAATTCCATGCAGTCAATAACTAAGTCGTATGATAATTTGGATTCGAGGTGGCATTTGATTGTCGCTTGGTGGGGTGTCAACTTACTTGGCATGTCTCTTGGTGTTGTGATGCCGTTCCCTCGGTTTCCTTTAATCTTTGTAATATGTTTTCAAAGATTAATAAAATCCTTCTTTGCCCTTCAAAAAAAAAAAAAAGTCTTATGACATCCATCACCAAATAATGAAACAAGAATCATAAATTGGACTAAATTTTTAAAAAATGCACTATGTGTTTGAGAGGAGGGCTACAAGTATTAAAACATTCTAAAAGCAAAATTTTTTTACCAAGTTTGGAAAAAAAACTACGACAAAAATAAAAATGAGTGAATTTATTTATTATCCTTGGTGGACTATCTATAGTTATTGATCAATTTGTTGAAATTATACAATTAATCTCTATGAGGAAAAAAACAACAACAACAATATAAGGATACGTAACATAAAGTAGAGAAGGCAATGGGAAAAAAAACACTAATAATAAAAAAATGTCCTTAAGAGACTAATTTTTACTTTAAGATTTTTTCTATTGGTTATTTTATTTAGGATCTAAAAAATAAAATGTATTTTATACTTTTCATATGTTAATATATAGTACGGGATGTAAATGACATATCTCCAAGTTAACACCGTTAAGTTAATTTTAACAAGGAAAGTATGTGTATATTAGTTTGTAAAGTAGGGGAGGTGACTATAATTTCCAAACTCACATGGTAGGTCGGCGAAATTGTCTGTAAAGTCAAATGAGGGCGATGAAATTAACCTTTTTTTTTATGATAGGCTTTAATAATCTTTTTATCCATGAATTTATGTGCAATTTGTATGGACAGCTCCACTATTTATGACTTATGATATGCGTGTGTTACACTAGTGCTCCACTGTATATGAATATAAACGTGCGATAAAATCTGAGTTACCTATGTGACAGTTCATATATGAATTACATATATGACAATAGTGCTCCACTGTAAATGAATGCGTGTTCAGATATCTGTTACGTATGTGACAGTTACTCGACAATTTGAGTATCTGTTACGTATGTGATCGAAGTGCCCCAGTGTATAGGAGTGGTTGCTCAAATATGGGATACGTATCTGACATTATTATAGGATTATTTGTTTTGCGGCTGGTCGAGGCAATTTTTTCCTGTGCGATAGAGCCCGGGGCTTGTTTTCTACAACTCTCCACGTGTCAATACCGTAATAGCTTGCGTTCTGCGAAGGTGGTTTCCAGCTGGGCAATCGGGGGTCTTTTTTGGCATATTTGGTTCACAGTTAAAGCAAATTCATGACATGTGGACAAAATTCAATTATTACTTTTATTTTTAAATATTTTTTTATTTTTTTCTATCTCCCTTTAATCATTAATACTTATTTTTAAATTATTATCTCTATTTTTTCTCTAATCATTACAAAAATTAAAACTTAAAATTCAAACCAAACACAACCTTAAATCCTGTCCTGTCCTGTCCTGTCCTGTCGTGTCGGCAGAATAGCGTGATTTTAACGGCTTTTGCAGTTCTTTTGTTTGGAATGGGACCGACGGCACAACGTAAGCACTGACGTGAAGATCTTCCTTTACGACAGCTCCTAATCCTAACCATCAATGGTGGAGATCAGGTGGAGTCCGTTTTCATTCCATATCAAAAAAAGATCGGAGAAGTCAACCTCTGCTCTTGGAAATCAAAACTTGGGTGCCTAGGGTATGACTACGGGTATGGAGAATGTACCGACTGTATTTGGGGATTCACTTTTGGGTCTCATATGAGTAATTCGAATTGTTCATTGTTTTTAAAATATTTTTCCAAAAGACCCCACAAATTTTAGGTCAATCGAACGGTTAAAAGTGCTATGAACCAAAGTCTCACCGTTTCCATCGAAAAAAATTTGTTTGAAATGGTGGGACTTTGGTTTTAGCACTTCTAACCGTCCGATTGAGCTGAAATTTTGTGAGGCCCATTGGAAAAATGTTTTAAGAACAATGAACGGTTCGAATCACTCGTGTGGAACCCAAAAGTGGATCGCTGAACACGGTCGGTACATTCTCTGTACCCCAACCTCTGTACGCATATGTTTACCGATGACTATGTGGTGTTTGATAACGTATTTTGACCGTTCAAAGGTGGTTTGAATGCATCAGATTGCAAATAGATAGATAGGAGAGGGAGGAGAATAAATTTGGGCCATCTAAAATATTTTTGAACGGCCGAGATGTGTGGTCAGATATCACGTGGCCATGTCTTACATGCACCCATGTTTTCTTCAACTTTCTGGACTATCGATCTTACACCCATCTCGATCAATTCTGGAAGGCCGATACCACCATCCACTTGAAAGAAGTCCAATTAAAGACACAATAAAATCATATATTGATTGACCTCAAAGAAGTTGATAATGGAGAAGTTAAACCTTAAATTGTTCATTAATCAAATGAGCTAACATATTTCTACAAGAAGTTTCCTATGAGGACTCTTTTACAAAAAAAAAAAGTGTGGGAAAACAGTTGTAAGCCGTTGGATCGTGTGAAGGGCATAGGATCCAACGGTCCACAACTATTTTACCGCGTTTTTTTGTGAACGAGCCCTCATAGGATATGTTCTGTATATTTCGGCAATAATTAATTGAAGTAATAGAGTTATTTAATCTTGCAAAATTGATGAAAATCTTTTGGGTAAGGAAAAAAAATGATTGGGTTTTCTAAAATATGTTGGTTACAAATTTAAATAAACACAAGTGTTTCGATTGAATTGAGAATATACAATTTAAAGAGAAGTGTATATGTAACATCAGGAAGTATTTAGGATTAATATTTAAGTGGGTAGGGATAATTAATTATCTGTTCAGTTTTCATAAAAATATGTTGACAATTTAAAGAGACTATAAAAATGGAGAATTTGGTAGTTGTGTCGTTCTCGAATTAGAGGATGGAAAATATCTAGATCAACACCAAAAAGTTTCAAAAGAATAGCTAGCTAAGTCGCTTGACTTGACCCTTCGATTAAACTAGGGAGCAAAATATATTGGTGAAGTGTAAAAGCGTGTGATGTCTTTTAAAAGTATTACATAATTATCTGTGAATGGATATTGATATTCGCATATATGTATTATTCACGCGTATTTGACGATAGTCAACAAACCATCACGTTGAAATAAAACTAATGGAGAATTTGGGAATTGAACTTCTTCTCAAATTAGTCCCAAGATATTTAGATGCACAAAAAATAATAATAGAAGACAAATGGATGATACATGAATTAAAAAACAACAAATGAAAACAACACTTGTATGCTTATACATATTTCATTTTGTGGATAAAATAAATAAACAAATTAATGAAAATAACATGTTCAACCAATATGGAGCAAACACAAAAAAACCTAATCACTTGGTTTAGCTGTATTGCATTTACCATTCAAGTAAAGATAAGATTTTCCCATAAGGTAGTGATATCCTTGGTTTTAACGTAGAAAGAGATTGGAGAAAAGACGATATAGTATGTCTTTTTTCAAACTTCTGTCAAATTATTTTGTTGGGGTAAGGTAACTTCTGTCAATTTACACGTAAATCAATTTATCAGTTAGCTTACATGTACATCAGCTAAGGAAAAAAAATTAGGGTTGGATCTTTTTGTCTTTGAGTTCTAATAAGAAAGTGGATATTATTTTCTCGTAAGTCGTAATCAAGGACAGAGCACTTACATCCTCTCTATTTGATAATTATTGAAAGATACTAACGTACCTTTACGGCGGTAAATAATATACACAAAGTGTTTGGTATCATTGAAAAAGTGCATGAGAATCTTTAATTCGTATTGATATCCGTAGAATGTGCATTTATAATCCACTCCTATTATACGGTCGTCAGCAAAATCAAAGCCAGAAAAGAAGATAGTTGAATCTAGAAAGAAAAGTAGTCTAGGGGGACTTCGCTTAAATTCATTGGGGTTGTACAATAAATTATCAAATTGCCTTCGAGTATGTGCTAATTATAATAAAAGGCAATAGGAAATTTAGGAATTGTCAAACTAGTGTAGTGTTTCTTCTTGGATCCTCACAAAAAGATATTCCCTCCGTCCCTTTTTAAATGATTACTTTCACTTTTTGACTTTATTTTTAAATTGTCTATAACTTTCAATCTATAATATATTATGTACTTTTGAAAAAATTGCATTTTAGAACTCATTGATTTCTATAAAATAAGATTCATATTGCATATTTTATGTAATATAGATTGAAAATTATAAACAATTTTTGAATCCAGCTGGAATAGTAACATCATCACTTAAAAAGAGACGAGGGAGTACTCTCTTTGTCTCATATTCTTTGTCTATTTTTAGTATTTGGAACATTTTACAAAATTGTCTACGTGTTTCAAGTTATAATAAATTTTATATGCAATATGAATCTTATTTAATTAATCTCAATCAGCTCTATTAAACAAAATTGTCAAAGTTAGACAAACTATTAGATATTACTACCTCCGTCCCAATTTGTTTGCTCACAATGGGAATACGTGCAATTTCAAACCCCTACAAAATATATTTATCTATATTACCAAATTAAAGTGCTCATTGAGTACTTTAATTTGGTGTAAAAAAAATTTAAAAATATTATACAAAAGTACATTTTTTAACATCTACAAAAATACACGTTTCCCAAAGCGTGCAAACAAATTGGGACAGAGGGAGTATGAGATATTGATAATTTTTTGAAGGGCACGACGGAGACGGAGGCACAACAAAGCCAAATATTATGAGATATTGATAATTTTTTCTATCTTTCTCTTGGAGATCCAATAGGCACGTGGAAGGACATCTCTTGGGCATTATTCCCATTCCTTTGGAACCCCTCTTTATCTCATCAAAATTACGTACAGAAGATATTTTACTTTTGTGTGTCGGTTAATATGTTAGTAATAGATTCACCAATACCTAGAGGCTAGAGGGGGGGAAAAGTACAATGGATTTTGGACATAAGGACGATTTTAATATTTGGTTGAAATTACAGGCTTTTTATGCTAAAAGCCAAACGGAAAAAGAATGCGGCACAGAAATATATTCACCTCGTCCTTCTATAAGAAAGAAAGAAGCACCAGGCTCACTCATGACTCATGAGACATGAGCCCTAAATGAAAGTTCATGAGTGAGTCAACTCAGGGAACACAAACTATAAGTGTGAACACATAAATTAAGACAGTTTTAAAGCAAAACTCTCTTAGCGGAACACCTCATCAAACTATAAGTGTGCAAATGCTTTTATTTGATCTAATTTAGGCATTTTTTCGAACCAAACCATACATTTTTTGTTTGGACGTTTTACTAATCAAATCAAACTAAATATTAATGAGTTGGTTTGGTTAAATCAGAAAACCGATTTGTCACTCATGTGCAACCCTGCTCAATCAAAGGACTGACTAATTGTACAGAGACCCAAGGGGTACAGAAAATATACTGACGTCTTGTGGGACTCACTTTTGAGTCCTATATGAATGATCCGAACTATTCATTACTTTTAAAATAATTGTACGAGTGGCTTTGCAAAAAATCAACTTAATTGGATATGCATAAGTAATTGATCTAATATTTCTAGATGAAACATGGGAATATCATATCAACTAGTAACGCATATCCAATTGAGTTGATTTTTGCCAAGTCCATTCGAAAAACCATTTGAAATTTAATGAACGATTCAGATCATTCATGTGAGACTCAAAAGTGGATCTCACAAGACAGTAAGATTTATGTACTTATTGGTTCTGTACCCGTAAGTTTATCGGCAATCAAAAGATTATGCATTGCACAAATAACAAACATGTTTATGTTGAACTAGGAACAAAAACAGTAGCAGATGTAGCAACCCACAATAATTGCTCTCTAAGACAAAATTATAGCAATAATAGCGACCCTATTCGTTTCCCAGTTTAGTTTTAGTTTTGATGACATCATCATTTTTCTCATTTATCTCTCTATCTCTCTCCACTCATTACACCTGTTAACATCATCAAAACTAAACTAAACTATCTAATCAAACACAGCCAGCAAAACTTTCCTGCCAACTAGCGGTAGCAAAACACTAACACAACTAAAAGGGTGATAGAACTATCCGCTAAAAACAACATTAGAAAAGAAAAAGCACTAGCAAATGTTAAGGAATACTTGCAACAGACACCCCATGTTTTTATTTTTTATGTAGGCAAGTAAATCTGGTTTGGTTCGTGTTAAACCGGATGGGATGGTGGCAAACCAGACCGAATCATTTTATTTCCATTCGGCTAAAAACAAACCGGACTACCAGTACATTTTTCACCAACTCAAACTAATGACAGGAAAATCACATAATATCATTATTTTTCCTGTCCAATGCCCTTGTATACACAACTGAGATATATCTTCTCTTGTTCTGTTTTAGCACACGTCTTTGCATATAATGGGGATTACTTGCCTGATTTCTTCCTTATCTTAAGGCACAGCATAGTTACAAGAAAGAGAGACTTTTGTGAAAGAAATTTGTACAATCAGATAGCATAATGCAATCAGGATATCGATACATAGTAACCATGCCATGAAGAATTTCAATCTTATTTCAAGGAAAATACACATGCTAGGTAATTTTTCATTTCAAGAAATAAAAACTAATGGTTACACTATGAAAGATTCACGAACGTCCCCGTTACATGGGAGTGAATCGTCCTATAGAGCACTCTATCACGGCTTGCTGTCAAATGTGAAATGGATTAGTGTTGGATAATTTTTTTTTTTCTTTTTGATAACCGAAGAAAAAAAACCCTCCCATTTGCACTTCAACTGATATGGATCTATTCACTTCCAGCAATCTTTTTCTTCAAAGCGTCAATTTCAGCTGCTAGTTCCGTTCTGCTTGACTGAAACATAGAATAGCAGCGTAGTCACTTGCCAATGACTAAATAATAATAGACAGGTGGGATCTTGGTTAAATGTGGCTTAATCTAGAAATAATGCCAGAAGTCATAGCTAGAAAAACAAGCACATATTAGCCAACATGATTTTGCACAGCTTGAGAAAATAAGGAGATGTCTTTAGAAGTAATTTGCAACATTAATTGGAACAGCCAAAACTGTATCAAAATATCTCCAATTCATGGACTATCAAATGAAAATGAATCAAACCGAAGTTATCTTTTCTTATGACTACCTCCGGATGACAACAAAACAGAACATTTGGACATGAACCATGTTGATTGGTAATGAGTTTACCTTAAAAAGAAGGTACCGGTATACAAACCATCCAGTATATCCAAGCCCAACCAACTCCGTGATTTTTGGAAGCTGGTTTTATTTTACATTAGAGAAACTACTTCAGAACAATGTAATGAAATATCCCGATAATTTTTTACCAACAAATGAAATATGATTGCACTGATGGGAAAAGCTTTCATACTCCCTCTGTCCCAATTTGTTTGCTCGCTTTGGAAAACGTGTATTTTTTTTTGTAGATGTTAAAAAATGTACTTTTGTATAATATTTTTTAATTTTTTTTACACCAAATTAAAGTACTCAATGAGCACTTTAATTTGGTATAAAACAAATTAAAAAATAATATAGAGAAATATATTTTGTAGGGGTTTGAAATTGCACGTATTCCCATTGTGAGCAAACAAATTGGGATGGAGGGAGTAGTAATTTGCTCCAAGTTACTGACAAGAAAATTGTCTCTCTTAGATGAGGGGCAACCACACTTAGTTAAGCTAAATCACCTACCAAAGGAACTGAGTTGATGGCATCAACAATGATTGAAGACAACCAAAGAGCAACTATTGCCCCACCTCCATAGAGAATGACCATGGACTTGTTTTCAATTGCATCCCACTGTCAAATGTAAAGGATGAAAAAGGATATGAATCATGGAACAAAATCATGCTCTCTAAGTCAAACTCTTCACTAATACTTCCACAGGACACAGCTTAACAGCCATTGAATTGGTAGGAACAGACTATACAAATATCTTGTGCAGGGAATTGAAAAGCCAACCTTTTCTTTTACGTCTGAGAATGCCTCCCCAACATCAACAGAACCAGATGACTCTTCTGAAGAGGAGGCTTTGATCTTGAACAGCGCCAACCTGTTGGAACCTGTTTCAAAGGAAATAAAGTTGTGCCAATAATGTTCCCTGGCATCTTTCCAAGGCCATTCTGGAGTTCTACAATGCAAACAGTGAAATCACATGAACAATAAAATTCTTTTGTAAGCTTTTTTTGGGTTCTTAACAAATCAAGTTTCCAGTCACAGGAAGAGATTTAATAACCAGTTGACCCGTTCATGTGGTATCCTGTATCCTATGACCCTATCTATGGTCCAAGATAGATAACTCATTTGGTTTTCCATATAAAATTCAGATTGTTTCCAAAAGCTGGCACTATGAGATTGATTTCCCTTAAACGTGAAACATTACGAAGGCATATTGTGGGTATAGAACATCCTCTGCCAAAAGGTACCACAGAAGGTCGTCAGTGCAGCTGGCAACCATTGAGCTCCTTTGTTGAGCTTGCCAATCGTCTAAATTAAAGGGCTGGCCAAGGATAGCTCTACAGGGACGGAGCCAGGATAAAGGTGCAGGGGTGATGCTATTTAACTGGAGTCTACTGGTATTGCTGTATATATTTAGCAAAGAATAAATTTTAAAGTAAAAATATGAAGAGAAATGTTAATTGCAAAGTAAGACTTTGTATTAGGCTTTATTTTTTGTCAAACAAAAACCAAAACTTTATTCAATTCTCCTGTGGTCTTTAAATGTAACTTTTTGAGATTTTTTTAGTGACCCAAACCATTTATCTTTTAAAACTCTATTTTACTTGTTTGCATGAAAAAATCAAGTTGTTTAGCTACGGATAGGTGCCCAATCTATTAATGTAATTTATTTATTTATTTTTTTGGGAACCAGGATGGTATGTGCCACCCCGCCCCACCAAGTAGCTCTATCCTCGGCTCTACATGAGATCTTGTTTGACTCATAAACACTTATAGCACCATGAGCTCACAATAACCTATGGTGATTCCAACATCATCCAAGCTGGGACAAGGCTTGAGTACTCGTAGTCGAGACCTAAGGAGGTATATGGTTTGGAGGCTACAATAAAGGGATTGTCAAGGCTCAAATCCATGAGGGGAGCTCCACCTTGACAGGTGAGACACACACACACACACACACAGAGGCATCAACCAACATTTGACACCTGGGAAGATATATCACAACCAACCCGACAACAACCAGCTGACACTTGGGATCGACCGTAATCATATCATAACTACACCAGTCCCAACCATCTTTGAGAGTCTCATGATACAGAACTTTTTGATCATACAAGGAGAAACCTTGTCAGACTAGCCTCTGTTGGACCTATGAGAAGGAAACTAACCAGCTGGTTTTCCCTTCCTCCAAGGCTCCTATACAAAGAGGAGTTGATGTATCATTGAAGACAAGCATTAAATGCACATCTAGCCTATTTACTCTCTGGTTGACTGCTCTCCATTGACATCCCCCCTCTCTCTCTCTCTCTCAGGTTGCCCTGAGCTCTCTCCTTCTCCACCTCCGGAAGTCTCAAGCTAATTATAGTGCCCACTATGTTCCCCGAGACCGTACATTTCCCACTTTTGCTTCCACAAATGTTAACTAAGAAGAAGTAACAGCTGAAAGGGCATAGAGAAGCAGCTAACCAACTTTATGCACATGTTGATGTACAAATCCTTTAGTAACATCCACAAGAACATATGACTTGAAGATATGAACAGTTGACAATATAATTGTGCTGCATTTCAATTGGACAAACTTACGGCCTGAACACACTTGCCCTCCGTAACTTGTATAATTTAAAAACCTTCTTGTCCATTCATATTCGTTTTACATATTTTTGTTCTTGACTTTACCAGAGCTAAGTGGGTGTCAAGATAAACATATAGGCTTGTGAAAATAATGCGACAATCAAAGAACCCAGATTTTCCATGTTACTCTTACAAAATGAAAGAGAAAAATAATCTCTTAGTTGTCCAATTCACAATTTCCACATAGCAGTTGGACCTAATTTCTTAGATAGCCTACCTTAGATGTGCCCAATCCTTTTAATTCGAACTCGTAAATCATGAATAATCGAAATTTTTTAGCTCAAGACAGGCCAATTAAATGAAACCCGGAAAAATTGGAGAAGTCAAAGAAAGTTAGCAGCTCGAAAGCTATGGTTGACAGGCGCGAATTATATACTGTTAGCGTAAAATCCTTTTTTTCTAAATCATGATGAATTCATTTTATTAATAAGTAACAAAAAAAGAAGAAGTAATTCACAATAATTTGATTTTGTGAAAGCATCGGAATGGCATATCAATAAAGAGAAGCATAAATAGAAAGACAAGCATATGCATTTGAATGTGAGTATATGTATATGAATTGCTCGATGCTGGCTAGAGATAACAAAGCTTTATACCTGAGAAGTTCTTAAAAGAAGCTGAAGCTGAGGAAGACAAAGAAGCAGAGCAAGGTGAAATATACGGCAAAGCAGGAAGGCGTTCGAACGAGGTCACAAAGAGTCGAGGCACTGACGAAGCTTGTGCCATTGAAGAAACCCCAGCTACAACATAAGCTTGTGCCATGACGATTGACGGATCTACTCTTCTCTCTCACTATATACCTCTGTAATTCTGAATGTCACGTACGTTGACCTCTCTCGCTTTCATTCTTTCTTTGTCTATTTCTCTCTCTTGGAGTAGGTACGGAAATCAGAGCTGAGATTTTGGTTTTCTTTGCCTCGCTGGAAACTAGCTAATTATTGAGCATCACAATCAATGAGGGTACGGTGACCCCGTAACAGTCCAATAATTTACCAATTGATTGCTGCTACCACTTGTCATGAAGACAGCTTCTGATTGGTCTGTCTTCTATTCTAAAAGTTAACCAGCTTCTCTTTCTGATCCCACCCACTATTCTTTTCACAGCCATCACTTTCCTACACGGACAAGAAAATAAAACCATCATCAGAGAAACAGTGACAGAGGTCAAAGAATATTAGTTAAATAAACAAAACAGAGAATTCATCAGACGTGGGATGGTTTTCCTTCTATGTAAATAAGAGATATTTTCACATCTTTTATTGCCCATATTCAATTACAGTTCTTGCTCAATACTGTAATTTTGCAACAAATTGAGGAAGTGATTGTATTATACCGATCGGACCTGGATTACAAAAATAGGTTCTAGAATGAGAATTTGAGCTAAAAATAAAGATACCGTATCAAGTAAAGATCACCTAGATTCATAACAATTGTCTTCATAGGTTCAGCAGCCATGTGTTGCTTTCCGGACAAAATCTCAATAATAATGCTCACAACATCCCTAGTGGATAGAAAACATTCATTCAAAGATCTATGTCAATCCTTTGCTAGAAAGCATTGAGAACTTCTTCATCAGGGTTACCAGTAATCATCACAGGAGCAAATGCCATTTTGGAAATGATGAAAGCGATTCATATCCCTCACTATGATGTCTCGTTGAATAATCTTGGAGATTAGCTTAATGGCAATATGGCAATCCCCACACACGCGTAGATTCTTGGTAACCCTGATTGGTGTCCCAGGTTCTGTATTAATCATAACAAAGACAATTGCTAACTTCTCGCTGTGAACACTTAAGTGTTTTTCCTTATCCTCTTCCTCCACATCATGAAGGGCAGAGACCGTCTGAGGTACATACCCGACCTCTTTCAATTTCCCCACTATTACACCCAACTCTTCATAGATCTTCTTGGCTTGTGGATGTGATTGGTCGCCAGAAAGAAAGCTGTGCACCTGACGATTTAGCTCAACATTACTAACACCGGGCATTTTCTTGATTCCTTTGCCCTTCATGATTGATCTCACAGTGGTAACATCTTCCCATCTACCCGCCTTGGCATAAATATTCGATAACAAGACGTAATACCCAGCATGCTCTGGAACTAATTGAAAAAGATGATCTGCAGCTCTAAGCCCAATATCCATGTTAGAGTAAACACGACAAGCACTCAACAAAGCCCCCCATATCCTCTCATTTGGCTCCATTGGCATCTTTTGGATGAAACTATAGGCCTCATCTACTTGCCCAGCACGCCCTAATAAATCAACCATGCAAGCACAGTGTTCTAACCTTGGCATTAACCTATACTTGTCGGTCATTAGTGCATAGAAATATCTTCCATCGTCTAACAATCCTGCATGGCTGCATGCAGAGAGAACTGAAACAAAGGCAATGTGATCAGGTGTGGGACCCGACTCAAGTATTTTTGAAAATAGAGCAACGGCAATACGACCTTTTCCATTCATGCCATAAGCAGAAATCATAGAAGTCCATGACACAACATCCCGGTACACCATTTCATCAAACACTTTTCTCGCATCATCTAAACATCCACATTTCGCATACATGTCTATCAAGGCATTTTCCAATGACAGATTGGGTTGAAGTCTCTTCCTTTCCACATACTCGTGGATCCACCGCCCCAGCAAAAGAGCTGAAAGGTCCCCACAAGCAGGAAGAACACTGGCCACAGTGACTGCATCGGGTTCTACGCCTTGAGCTTCCATCTTTGAATAAAGTTCAACCGCTGGCACAGACATAGAATTATTAACATACATAGCAATCATCACGTTCCACGGAACAACACTATCTTTATCCAATTTCTCAAACAGTTCCTTAACAAATGAAACATTTTCAGCAGTTGTATTAGTTACAGCAGGCAATAGGCTAGCCATTGTGCTTGCATTAGGCTTTACACTTAAAAACTCCATTTCTCGACAAACCCTCAATGCATCATCAAACAGGTCATTCTGTGCGTACCCCGCAACCAATGTATTCCAAGAAACAACATCTCTTTTAGGCATTTCATCAAGCACCCTACGAGCTTCATTTAAATAGCCACATTTCCCATACAAAGCAACCAAACCATTTCCCACAAACAGATTCGAATCAAGTCCTACTCTCACAACAGAAGCATGAATTTGGATGCCTACCCACAAATCCTTGGACAAAGAACAAGCTTTTAAAACACAAGGGAATGTATAGCGATCAGGGTTAATGTCATAACTACACTTGCTTTTGTATACAAGAATAGCATCTCGATAAAAACGGTTGTTAACGTAGCTTCTGACCAAGACATTGAAAAAGACTACGTTTTTATTGGTAACTTCGTCGAATAGCTGGTGGGTAATACTGGGTTGGCCGCAACCCGCATAAGCTTGCATAAGTTTGACGCCAATGGATGGGTTTGAGCGTAGGGTTTGATCGAAGATGATCTTTGAATGGAGTCTTTTCAATGTGCTGATATCTGGGCGTGCGTCCAAAATTTGGCAACATGTATATTCGTTAATAACGGGTGCATTTTCTTGAGCAAATTTGGGTGGTTGGAATGGTGGATGGCGGGTTTGTGTGTGGTTGGCGGTTGAAAAGCGGCGGGAAATAACAAGCGGTTTTTTGAGTTTCATCAGTCGTCAAAATGTTTGGATTCTGCGCTCCATATAAAGCTTCACGGCACTTGTCCCCAATGCGGCAATGCCTGTCTTTGACCTTCACAAAGTCAATTTTCTGAAAGTTAAATATCGGACTAGAGTTATCCAAAGAGTTCATTTTTGTACTAAACAAAATCAATTTAAAAAAAATTAAGTTCCGCCAAAGTAGCGGCAAAACTATAAACATCATCCAGCAGAACAATATTCGAGACCAACGGAAATGAAAGCAATATTCCCTCTCCATAAAACCAGATTGCCAAACCACAGTAGGACTTGACTTCCATGCATCGCAATGCTAGCACGCTACAACAAGTACCTGCAGTTGCTACATTATCCCAGGATTTTTCATTTCTATTGAGTATTGAGTCTAAATTGACCTCATCAGTTCTACATCCAGGGTTAAATGAAAAATCCTGGGATAATGCTGCAAACATGACTCTGTACTTGATGAACCATTCGTGCGTCAATAGTGCCAAGAATTACTGAAACCTAAATTACCACGAACATCAACATCTCCAAACAAAGAAATTCTAAGATAGGGTCCAAAGCAATAGGACCGCTATTTCAATGTGAAGCGGTCCTCGAGATTCCTCCTTTTAACAAGTAGTATCATATCCATATTAGAACTGCAAAACTAAGTGTTCCCATATTACCAAACCAAACTAAGCCTTAGTGCCCCAATTTACAGTAAGCTTACAACTAATTCTGACACTATCAAAACTGGGACATGACCAACCATTACGTGATGTTTCTACAACAGTAGAATTAAGTTTGTTGCTGTCACAGAAGATTAAAATTACACCTAAAACAAGTAGGAAATCAGCTATGAATCCATTATGAAATCAGCTATGAATCCATTATGAAGGTTAGATCCATAAAAAAGAACAATCACGACATCAGAAAAAACAATCCACAAAGATTAATGACGAAAACAACAGCAACATTCACGAATCCGCCCTGAATTTGAAACTTATGTAAAAAACAACAGACCACCGCTAGATTCGATCACAACATAAATTATCTCAAAATTAAATTTCCGAAAACCGAATCACCTTCAAAATTACAGGGACTCACCTTCAAACACTTCGTTCGATGAGCAGAGGATTCCTGACAGAAAGAGAGAGAGATGATTGTCGTATGGGGATTGTTTGTTCAGTGCCTGTAACATTGGTACTACAAAACCAAGTACTAGCTTCTTTAAGCACTAACCAACCAAAAAAAAAAAAAAAAGTACTAGCTTCATTAGGCTTAATTTTTAGAACACCTCTGAACTAGTAGGAGAGTGAATCCTTCATTGAATTCAACTAAGACTTTTATTAAAGAAATCGATGACCGATAAGCAGAAAAAAAAAGGTATGGCAAAGAGGTATGATTTTTGTCTTCATTATGTGTGGTATTCCTGATGATGAGAAAAAAAAGGATATATACGGTGATGATCAGATCAGAGACTGCAACTAGTATGATTTTATTGTTGCAATGTACAACAGGGGTTAATTAACAGCTCTCTTGAGGTCTAAAAAAGAAACCCTAAACAACTTACCAACTCTTTATTAAGCGGTCTAAACTAATCTTCACCGTGTTCCATTTAAACCAAGTATGCTTTGCATATTTTTAACGAAAACGAAATCAACCCTTAAGATTGTGAGAAGTTCAGAGAGAGAGTAGATTCACGGGCAGTCGAGCAGGGGCTTCAAGCTCAACGAATTGGGGTTTAATGCAATGGGAGTTTTCAAATTTGGAATCAAGATCAACGAATCTAAACTCTACGAATTGGAACCTTAATTTATTTTTTTTGAAATAATCCCTAATCTCTACAAATTGAGAGAGAGAGAGAGAGAGAGAGAGAGAGAGAGAGAGACCTTGGTATGGCGTCAAGAATGCGTGCGTCGGGGTTGACTCGATCGTCTTCTTCGATTGGGCGTCGTCGTGGTGGAGTGCGGCGGGGTTGATTCGCCGGTGGTGGAGGGTAGTTGAGGGAAAGAGGAACGCGATCGCCTGGTGGTTCGCAATCGTCGTCTTCTCCGGTGAAGCTCGTCTTCGTCTGCTCCTCTCTTCTCTGCTCTGTCGCTTTTCCTTTGGATACCAGTTTCGGTCGATTTTACGATTTTGAAATTTGGCTCCTTTTTTCTTCTTTCTTCTTTCTTCTTCTTCTTTTTTCCTTTTTCTTTTAAGAGACTAAAAGTGTGCGCGGGCCCATGTGCCAGGTAGGCACTGTGGGGGAGGGTGTGAACCCAAGTGCGTGTGTGTAGGATCCGGAGGTGCTGTGAACAGGTGTTATGTAGCAAAATTACGTCGTTTTGTTTGATTTTTTGAAACAACTCTAAAGCTTGCTTCAAAGGGGATGAAGAAAAAATTATTACAAAGTATTTAAATCCTAAACCTAAAGTGTCTAAGCATATTATACCCTAAAATCGAATCCCAAAATAACTCTCCAAATAAAGCCCTTGGAAGCATGAGAGGTTTACCAAGAAAACGAGTTAAGTGATATAGTTTTTCCACACAACATTTACCGCATAACACCCTCGAATTCGTGTATGACATCATTTTGCTTATGTCTGTCCAGTAACTTCCACCCACAATTTTCCAGTTGCCACAAAATGTAAGTGGGTACATATCTTTAAACTTGCATTGTGCCCATTGTTACTCTGAACAGAAAAATAAAAAGGCTGATTTTTTTTTTATTGCCCTGTACATCGAACAAACACAACTCTACATTGATGTCACCTAGAAGATTGCGGCGCCATAGTCAAGACCTTAAGGCTGCAAAGCTTGACTTTTGGGTCTGAAATTGATTTTTCGAGTTTGGTCTTTTGGACTTGATCGGACCAAGCCTGTGACCATTTTAAGTCGAAAAACAATTGAAATAGGTTCAATAACAACTTTTAAAAATACTTCAAGGGGTCCAAAAAAAAATTCTTTAATCAACTAATCGAGTTGAATACGAACACATCTTAAATAACTTAATTTGTTGAAACATTATGGATAAGTTGAATAGTTCAAGATTATCTTGGTTATGTAATTAATCTCAAATAAGAACAAGCCAATATAAACTCGGATTCTTGAAATTGTCTAAATCTACTATAGCTGAGCCACTACAACCAGTACTTGAATTAATTCACTCATCCTCCTTGAAAGATTGTTTCACACGGAGTGATATCAACTCATCAACATTGCACAGCCCATGAACTCCATCGATGAGTCTATAAGCACGCATGACCTATTTACTCGGTGCTCTCGGAGCACAGTTATGTGGTGCTACAGGGTATTTCAACATTACACATTCTCTTAGCATTCTTGACTAAGTATATGAAACCCATATAAATGTGTTGTGTTGGAATAATCTGGTGCATCATATGGCCACGCTCCCGGACTACTGAATAATTACTCCATGACACAAGATGACTATCTGGTAAAGAAAGCAAGCCGTTCATGGACCAAAAGAGAGGCCGAGGGGTCCTTGTAGTGCAGAAAATGCACTATACGGTGTAGTGCGCATCATCCGGCCATCCATTTCAATAATGGACGGCTCGGATTTAATCCAAACAATCGACGGTCGGATTCAATTTACTACTTGGATTTCATCCAAGCCGTCCATTTTGAAAATGGACGGTTGGATGATGCACTACACGGTGCAATGCACATGCACTGCACAATCCCCTGAGCCCAAAAGAGAGCAGCGGGGCAGGCTAACTACACGGGTAGACTCCATAGAAAGCAAAACATAGTATTCTATTGCAGAGGTGACCAAATCTAGATCCAAGAAGCATTTTATTATACCATACTTGAAGTACCTTGTAACTATATAAGCCCAACGATACAACATTTGGAGGTCAGTCAAGTTTAAAATTACTAAAAACTTTATCAGTGGCACAAGATATAGGACTCTAATGGGTAAATACCGGTTAATCTGGGTTGAAACTACAGTATGCATGTGATGCTACATTGGCACAGGCATGAAAAGCTACTTGTTATTACATACAAATCTATGTGTACTTCGTTATTCTGGCAATTCAGAAATGTTGCTGGAACTTTTGCATCATCCGTCATCCTGAAACAAGGCCTTCGAAACAGAAATGGAGGTGTTAGTCCCGTTATGCTTATGCCCCATCATAGGGGTCTCACACACTGCCGGGGTCTCACAAACTACATCACGGTTTCCCCTACTTCTTTCCTTCCTCTTTGGTCGTCTCATCGAAGATTCAGATTTTGCTCTTATTGCCTTTGGGGGCTGCTTGGGGGCCCAAACCCTCTGCAAATCTGGCACCCATGTTGTGAAGGAAACAAATCTTCGAGCCCTCTCTCTTCTCTCCTGAGCCTCACTTAACTTGCGGACATGCTCCACTCTCTTGACATCTGGGGGACTCTCCAAATCAAGTTCCAGTGGTTGGGAAGACTCGTCATCTGCTGAGATTGAATTGGGAATTCTGTTAATTTCAGCCGTCTCACATCTGTCTTTCTCTCTCCAAGAGTGATTACTGTCTTCGCTGTCGAGTAGCAGATTCGGGTATTCATTTTCATCACTATACGGCAACAGATCCATTTGTGCGTAGATTTTATTTACCACATTTCCCAGAACATGTGAGTACCTGCAAATTTAGGCATTCAAACCTCATTTTAATCTAAGTGCTGTTTCTAACTTCTGGGGATAATGCAATAGTGACCAGCATCTTGCAAACATAGAACTGACATAATGAAGCTTATAATCGTGCCGGAGGACCTATAAACAACTAGAGACAACTGACGACGTTTAATGCCTCCAGGGCTGTTAGTATGCTTTGCACAAAATGTACTTCGTATTACAAGGAATATGCGAAATATACTTTTAGAACAAGGAATATACCAGCCATATCCAGTAGAACAGTACAAATTCCTTTGAACAATATATTTTCAGTACTACAAAATCCCATGGTTGGCTTTCAAGACTTTCTTGTGCTATAAGAATTAAAAGTTCTATTTGTAATTGGCAACCTGTTAACAAATTCACATAGAAGGAGATTAACACGATTCAGAGCCCAGTGAGGAAAAAGCTTGATAAAGAGCTAATTGAGATGTGTTCTAGATTTGATGTATTTTAACTTTGAATTTCTTTTACCAATTCTAAGAATGAAACAAATTGATCGGTAGATCAAGTTCATACAAGCAAAATGAATGCTTAAATAACTTAAAATGCAAAAAGGAGAAAATAATCGTACTCAATAGATCAAGTTTCTATTCTCAATCCTGTATACACCTGCATGTTTTCCATGCATCTAAAAAACATGCATATACTCGTGCAAGTTAAACTAAGAATGCAAAGCAACGTGTTTCTTGACAAGTAAACAAAACAAGAAAGAAATGCTAATGTTAATTCAAAGAAGCTCAAGTACTAGTTAATTTGGGTCCTTAACACACACCATACCTGGTCTTTATGGTTTTCTCAACATAATCATGCAGGCTCAGATGCCCATGAAAGCCTCCTTCCACAATATACTGAATGATATCTAAAAGCAAGCAAATCTGCTTCACAAGCTTGCGTTTTGTAGATGAATCAATAGTTGCTGCAACTTCTGACCTGAGTATCTCCATCCGAAGTAAAACTTGCAATTCATATCTTGCACTAATTAAGGAAAATGCTTAAAAAAATGGAGCAAGTTTGTTATCTTGCGTGAATATATCAAGTTAACAAGAGCACCAATGTATGCCTCATAGCAGACTCAAATCTATAATCCAATAAAGAAATCTATAGATTTTACTAATATGTATGTGCATAAAGAGGTTTAAGGATACTCTCTTACTATATTTTCCAAAGGAAAACTTGTAGATTGTGAATCTGACGCTGAAATGGATGGATCATTATCCTTGTGCTTCTCCTTCATTTCCTTGGGCTCCTTTAGTAAAAGTTTGGTCAATTTACCAGCAACTATCTTGTCACGAGAATCATCTGATATTACTGTTGGGCTTCTGTTCTCCATGCTATTATCAGCTTCATACTTTTGGTATAACCAGTAAATGGACAATTTTACAACTCTTTCAGCCAATATCTGCAAGTCCACTCCTTTGGATTCCAGACCATCTTGAATCCTTGTAGGAAGATTACTGAAGAAGGAATCCGAAGTCTCTGAACAAGATACTGAAGGAGTTACCGCCTGTACTTTAGAAGGTACATCTGAAGAAAACAATGGGATTGATTGTTCACTGTCTTGGTCTGTTCCCGTTACTCTTTCCTCTATTTCTCTTCCAATGTGATGACTTGACTTTGATTCATCTGCTTCTGCTAAGCAATCAGAGCTACCCTTGGTGATCTGTTTCATCCAGCATTTCAAAAACTTCAACTTCTTTGACTTAGTAGATTTGCAGGTAAAGTAAGCCTCCTCTAACTCCAATCCAGAGCATTCGAAGGCTGCCTTATAGAAGGAGATCCAGGTTAAGTCCTCGTACACATGTTTTCTATTCTTTTTTCTGTTTGGATCACCTAGTGGGATGTTATTTTTGGATGACAATGTTCCTGATTGAGAGCTTACTTTATTTGCATTGTCCGTGACAGCATAGAGCTTGCAAACATTATCACATAACTTGGGAAATTCCAATCCCCGAAATTGAGACTCCATGACGTACCCATCATCTAGGATAGAGAGAAGAGCCAAATGAGCTGTATAAGGCTTGAGGATACCCATAAATGACTCCCCATTTCCATTTGAAAGAGACACTATAGCTCTGTACCCTTTTCTGCAAAGAAAACTTAACAGAATATTCCATATAGGTGTGGTTTCTCTATGAATGAAGTCACCCATTTCACTTGATACTATATCAAGAACCCTATCAGCAAAGAAATTGCTGCAACGTTTCTTCTTACTTTTCCTCGATTCTCCTGAGTGGCTTCGTACTAAAATGAGATTAGATGCATACACTTCGATTCTCACATCCTCATTGCATTCCTGAACAGCTTTAATATGAAGCTTTGCATTTCCAAGATCAAATTGTCCGTGAAACTTTTTATCTTGTTCAAGTGCTTCACTTTCCAAGTTTCCCAATTCTAGGGTATGCACAATATCAGCTGGCATATGTCTAGGTGGGTTCTTCAAATTGAGCAATTCAAGATCACAACAGTTGCATTCTAAAGGCTTTCCCCTAACATCGGAGATCTCAAGAGAAAGTTGTGCATTGATAGGTTTATGGAAGTCATTGGAATACAGACTGTTGAATGAAATGCCAATCGTCGAGTAAATCAATTCAAAGGGGATAAGAGCAGAACCTAATATAATTGAATCAGATGAACAAACACCCCAACCTAAACTCCTAATCCCATTTCTAAAAATCCCCATTTCCAACAAAGGTTCATCTGTCTCCGCCTTTTCTCCACTACACTTCATTTCAAACCCAACATCAATCCAGCTACAGTGAATATCTCTATCAACATAAGCATGATTCACAGCACTAAAAGTCTCACGAAATTTCTCGCAAAACGCATCCACGTTCAACAATAATTCATTGTCCATATCAACATTCATGAACTCAGCTAAACATCTCAACGATCTACTAATTGGCGACAACAGAAGAACCAAATTCGATCGAGCAACAACGGGGGAAGAATCATGCAACGTACCTGAAAGATTTTCACTTTGCAGCTCCCAACCGTAATCGTGCACGATCCGAAGCAAAGAACTGGTTACGTGCGCCACACGAGGCAGGGAACTCGCCAATTCAGTTGAAATTGGAGAGTTAGAGAGAGAATCTAGGGTTTTGGAGAGGGAAATTAGGGTTTCGGGAGGGCTGTTGAAGGAGAGAGAAGTGGGGGAGGGTTTGTTGAGGAGGCGGTGGAGGGAGGAGGAGGAAAGGAGAGGGGAGAGAGAGGAGAAGAAGAGCTTGAAGGCGAAGAGAGAGGAGGAGAGAGGAGGGAAAGTGAGGAGGGTTCGGGATGCAGTGAGGATGGAGGTGAGGTAAGGGTTAGGGTTAGGGTTTTGGAGGAGTGGATGGAGATCTATGAGGAGGACGATGCGCTCTGTGTGGGAGTAATTTGTGGGGTTTGCCATTGGAGATCTGAGATTTTGGAGAAATGGTAGGAGAGGATGAAGGGGAAGGGAGGGTTGTGTAAAGGGGATGTAGGCTAACGTGCGCTGGGGAGTTTGAATGATTTTGTTTGGCGGGAAAGGAAATAGGCCATGGCGCCGCTCCACTTGAATATGTCGGGACAAGGAAGAATATAGGTGGTAGTTTGGATCCTAAGTCGCATAATTCGTGTGCGTGAAAGTAAGATTTTGTTTGGAAGTTGAGGAAATATGTGGAAAAGAAGAGAAAATAATTGAGAAGAAAATAAAGAGAAAAGTTGAGGATTTTTTTTTGTTTGGTTGTCTAGAGAAAATGGAAGGAAATTTATTGAAATGAATTTTCATTTGTTTGGTTTCCAAAGAAAAATGAAAAGAAAATAGCATTAAAGGTTATTTTAACTAAACTTGTAAGCTTAAATTTTACTACTAACACACACACACACACCAGAGAGCAAAAATCTACTGGTCACCCCAAAAATGGACATTTTAATCACATCAAGAGCATGTCAGCGAGTTTTTTTCTCTTTTTTTTTTTTCTCTAGATCTAGAATTTTCCTCTCTCTTTTTCCTTTTTATTTTCCCTCTCTCCTTACCTCAACAACCAAACAAGGGAAGAATATATATATAATTTTTCCTTCCTTTTCATTTCTTTCCTCAACAACCAAACAGAGCCTAAGAGTGAGAATTGAAAACGCGAGCACAATGTAAAGATTGAGAACACATTTGCAAGACTAGTACAAAAATATGAGCCCCGTGTGTTCTTCACTATTTTTCCCCCTTCACGAAAGTTAGGATTGTCCAAAAAATTGTTTTCCCTTTTTCTTATTGCCCCTCCCTTCTAGCGGTTGAAATGATATAGATCCCACTACAAAGTGATGTAATGATAATTAAAAAGTCTATCTGTCTTTTTATTTCTACAAAATATGTTATTCTCTCACAATACATTAACTCAAAAAACACACTATTTTTAGTGAAAAAGAAGGTTTGTGGAACAAGCTATCAATGTTTTTTTAAAAAATAAAAAAATAATTGTAGTTAGTAATATTTGAACCACAACAAATGTACGAGAGAATATTGTGATTTGTGTCTATCATTGGGCTACAACCCTACTTAGGTTCTTTACCCCCTTCGTCCCACAATTCTTACCACGCTTGAATTATCTTTGTTTGGTTGGGTTTCTCAGACCGGGTTCTGAGACCCAACCCCTGTTTGGTTTCCCCAAACAGTTTTCTGCCTTTTTTTTTTAACCCACCGTACATATATATGTAGGGTAGCCTTGTAGGGTTTGGCGTTGTACAGTGGAAAATGGTCTGGCCACCGTACATATTTGGGGAAAATGGTCTGGCCTTGTAGGGTGGAAAATGGTCTGGCCTTTTTTTTTTTTTTTTTTTCTTTCTGGACTTAAATAAGTGTTTGGAGGACCCACAGTACCAAGTTTTGAGAACCATTGAAATGAGGTTCTCAACTTTGGTTCTCAAGAACCCAACCAAACAAGGTGATATGAGTCATTTGTAATCCCCAAAAAATTCTTAGGCACATATGAATTGAACTTTTTCTAAATGGTTATTTTTTCAAATTTTCTCGAACTTTTGTTAAATTACTGTTAAACTTTTTAGATTAGTCATTCATCCAAACGAGACGACTTAAATGTAAAAATAGAAAATCATTAAAGACAATGGGCTTGTTCGTTTCCTAGTTTGGTTTTTGTTTTGATGAAATCAGCATTTATCTCTATCTCTCTCCACTCATTACATCTGCTGATATCATCAAAACTAAACTAAATTATCTAAACAAACACGGCCAATAAAATTTGAAACAACTTTTTTCCCTTCTTCTTCTATGTTCTTAATTTTTTCCCAAATTAGATTTATCTTTTAACATTTTTTTTTATTTCTCCTTCTGCGCATGATAACAAACACTCAACACAGTCCACAGCCTTATCCCCCCCAAAAATGTCCGCCATTTCTCTCTCCACCTTTATCATCCCAGACCTCACTCCACCTTCTTCTCCCCTTTCCTCACCTCCACCCTCTACTTCCACATTCTCCACTTTAAACCCTTCGATTTTCTCCAAATTCCCTTACTGTCCGCACCCCCTTTCTTCTTACACACCAACACGCAGAAGCAGAAGAAGAGGAACCCTAGTTTTTTCGAAGCCTTCGGATGAAGCGGAGGTGTCTGCAGCAGCAGAATCAGAAGAAGACGAGTGGCTCAAGAAATTGCCCGAGAAGAAGAAGCCGTTGTACTCTCACAGCTTGCCCTGCATTGAGGCGTGGTTGAAGCAATTAGGGTTTTACCAGTCTAAAGATGATCGAGCTATTTGGTTTGTTGAGAAGCCCGATTGGCACGCTCAGTTGTCTCTTGATGTTACCGACCTCTACATAAGGTTTGTTTCCCGTTTTAATGTCTCAAGTTAAAGGGCTGGATCTTGAATTGATCACGTAAGGGACAGAGTCAGGATTCCGAATCGGAGGTGACACTAAAATGTGCAATTTTTGGATAAAAATCTCAATTAGTTCTTTAATTTTGTATCAAGAAATGTAAGAAATCATGCACCTGTTTTATTTTTTATCCGAAAATTAGAGTTTTTTTAGTGAATTATAAGAAAAATTATAATTGTTCTAAGACTAATTATTTCTAATACCTGAAAGATTACTCATTTTTATAGGTTAATCCTCCATCAAGGTATTTAATACTAAAAAAATTGACATTTTCATTGACTAATCACAGATCAATACTCTTAAGACAAAAGTAATACTTGTGTTTTGAAGAATAACATCATTTCCGAAGTACCAAAAAAAAAAAGAATAACACTGCTCTTGCAATAAAATTTGTTTTTTGTTTTTACCCGGATGCCACCTCCCCCACTTCAAGGCTCTGTCTCTGGATCTCGTACATGGGGCTGTTCAACTTGTTTCAGAATGGAGGAGTTGGGGTTTCTGGCAATCGACTGATTAGGATTAGCAATACAGTAATCCAGTTGCATCTGTTTTGATTTGCATACTTAACTTCTAGTGTTATTAAACAATGAAGTGAATATATATCTGGGAAATAATCCTATATCTAGGGCAAGAAAAATGTGAAAGAAGAACAAAAGTGTTTTTCAGATTTAATTGTGTACTTACAATAGTCATACAACTTTTTCATTTGATTGACTCTCACCAAATCATTAAGGACTGATGGGACTGTTTGAAATGGAACTGTTTGAACTGCAGGTACCTGAAGAGTGGACCTGCAAATCTTGAGAAAGATATGGAGAGGAGATTCAGTTATGCACTGAGTAGAGAGGATATTGAGAATGCGATTCTTGGAGGACCGTAAGGATAATAGTGTGATCAGTAGACTTTCGCTTAGTATTCATGTTTTTCGTTTCTGCTGTTGCTAGAAAGAATCCATAGTTGCAGTTTCTGTTTGTCTTACATTTATATTCGTAAATTTTGGCTCCTCTGTTGCATAGATCGAAACGTTTCCTGCTGCTATCAATAAAATACTTGAAGGCTTTCTGGGTTTGTCTTTATTGTTAGTATGTTCCTCTTTAGTCATCAAAACTGTAAAATGCACCTTTAAACCTGCTCCCATCATTGTTATTCCCTCACGTAGCTTACAGATTTATAGTCTTGGCTTTCCCAACTTCTGTTCTTTTTGTGGTTCTTCATTCGAATGAAGGGCACGAGGTGTAATTTGAGTGCTAAAGACTGGAAATGTAAACTGTTAAAAGCATTCAACTCAAAACCAATTGGCAATGAGCGGAGAGGCTGCCCAGTTTCATATACTAGCTTTGAAGGTTATAATTAACCAATGTGGGACAAGTTCTAACATTAACCTTGTAGTTTGTTGGTAAGAGAGCAGAAAGGTAATGTCAGGGCCATACTTCTTATAAATGGTTGAATGTTTGGCTCAAATCTAATACATTGACAATAAGTGGGAAGCCTCTATGAAAATTTAAGAAGATGGCATTTCATAAGCTGGGGGCTGCAGAGATACATTGCAATTCAAGTTATTGCACTTAGAAGAATGGGCGATTACCACTAGAACAAGGCAATATACTCTACATTACATTAAACACACAATAGGGCAATATACATAATAGTACACTAAAGAATAAGTCTTTCAGGTCCCGGTCTTCTCTACTTCTATGGGGCCTGAATTATTTTTCAACTACTACACAATTTTTCTACTACTACACTAATAGTACACTAAAGAATAAGTCTTTCAGGTCCCAGTCTTCTCTACTTCTATGGGGCCTGAATTATTTTTTAACTACTACACAATTTGTCTACTACTACACAGTTTCACCCAGCTCGAATGGATTCTGCTAAACTTCTTGAATGATATACATGCATCCTTTAAGTTCCCCTTAGTAGAAACCCCTGCAAGGGATGATAATTCTCGATGACCATGTATACTTTCAACTAGGCGATCTTCCAACCTCAGAGCATGGGCTGACTGCAAAAATGGAATTTGATCATATACCACTGGAAACACGAGACTTACATTAGCACAGGCAATCATGGAGACACTCCTCACAGGCACTCTCCTGTTAGGATGAACTTCAATGAGACTCTGTGGAGTGATAATGAGACCAGTATTCCTTGACAAGTTGTCCAAACAGTGAACCTTCTCTTTTCATTAACTCCATCGGTTCATCATACTCTACCAGTTTCCCTGTAAGAGGATGAAAGCATTGGTATCAAAGTCATGCAATGCTCCAAAATTGAGAGAACTGCATGATATGGCTACTATTTATGACATGGTGAGGATTTAAGTTACAAAACTCACCATCACTAATGGCTAGAACCATCGTGCAATCCATGACGGTTGGGATTCTGTGGGCCACTGTAATCACAGTGCAATCGGTGAATTCACTCCTGATGGTTCTTTGTAAGATGGAGTCGGTCGTGTTGTCGATTGATGCAGTCGCTTCATCGAGCACTAGTATCTTGCTTCTCCTCAAAAGGGCACGGCCCAAGCAAAACAATTGCCTCTGTCCCATGCTCCAATTGGAACCATCCTCCACAACTGAATTTAGATAGTAGCTAGTTTAGGTTTTCGGATAGAAAATAGTTTCCTTTTATTTATTGAATAGTTGATAGAAAATAGCTGATCTACACTTCTAGTGAAATGAAATTGCCCACTGATTTGGACTGGAGATGGTAAGTCAACCGAAAGTAGAAATATGTGGGAAGACAAGTAAGAAGGAAAATTTTCCCTTCAATAAGCTTAACTCAAATTTCCACTTTGCGAACCCGTTTGACAGTGTAAAAGCTACACTTTGTTTCAAAATTGTTTGGCTTCTTACCGAAGGAGTCTAGGCCCTCTTCCTTCTCCTGAACGACCTCTTTAAGTTGACACTTTCCAAGTGCCTGTCAGAATAGAGGAAAAACCATCACACAATTAGCCATTGCGAACTAATATAGATAAAGAAGATGACCTTATCTTCATATGAGCATTTCAGAGCTACTAGAATGGTTTTCAAGCATTACCTCCCATATTTCATAGTCGGTATGTTGAGATAGGGGATCCAAATTGAATCTCACTGTTCCATTAAAAAGAGTAGGATCCTGAGGTATTATGCCCAAACGCGACCTTAAATCATGAAGTCCAAGCTTAGCTATGTCAATTCCATCAACCACGATCTTTCCCCCCGAAGGCTCCACCAGACGAAATAGAGCGCTTATCAGAGTAGTCTTCCCACTGCCAGTTCTCCCAACAATACCAATTTTATGCCCTCCTTCAAATGTGCAACTTATCCCACGAAGAACGAGCGGTGCATCGTGCCTATACCTGATCTGTTGTCACGCAAAATTTTCTCAGTCTGTATGCTAACAATCTTTCTCAGTTAAGTTTTTTAATGCTTACAAAATTTTACCTGCAAATCTTGGATCTCCACTTTACCCACGCTAGGCCAACTGAGTGGGGCCCGGTTCTCTTCCATGACTTCAGGAGCTTCACTTGGTATGTGCATATACTGGTTTAGCCTTTCCACAGAGATAATGTAATTTGCTAGAGTGCATTGGTTTTGGATGGACAAGACTAGGGACAAGTTCAATGAGAGGCCATAGGACAAAGCCATTCCAATGAATCCTGCAATAATAACACCAGTAATGAAAATCTCACTTGAAAGAATCGCTGGCTCATTAAAGTTCTATCTATTTCCAACATCTTACCTGTTTGTGAAAGCAGCCCTGGTTACATAATATTTATTTGCATAACATGCATGACATACATATGGATATGCCATTTGGGATTTACTTCTCACTCGTCCTCCTTAAATTTCTATCATCTTCAGTATTTTTTTCCTTTCTGCTTCAGAGTTGGTTGAATATCCAATGTTTAATAAGTATAGGTTTATTTGCTTCTCTTAGCATTTCACCTTTCTTCCCCGTTATTTTAAACCTCTCAATATGTACTATGCATGTAAGAAGAAATAAAGATAGTTTGTTTTCGAATGCTCCCTAATTGTGGGATGTAGCGATGAAGTTATAAAGAACTAGGAAAGAAAAATACCCACCAGATGTGAAAGTTCCAGGGGGAAGCAAAACCATGCAGAGTGCTGATGAGGAGAGAACAACTGCACTAAGCATTTCGAGCCGTTGGATCAGCCACTCATTTGCTGCAAAACTATGGAAATTTGGACTAGCATTAACATCAATGAGTTCAAGATTCTTCCCAAAGAATCGATCCTCCTCCTCAAAAGCTCTTATTGTCATAGATCCTTGTATGGACTCAGCAAGATGGTTTGCAACCAAAGACTTGGTTGTGCCATTGATCCGCATCAGTTCTTTCGCAGAGGCAAAGTAGTATCTCTGTGGATGAAAAATTTCCAGTTTCCAGCAAATTTAGTAGTTGACATACAGAGATTTAACACACGGGAACAGAATGATAGCCAACTCAATTACTACCTTACATAGTTTTTAGTCACAGAATCACAGGCAACAACTATTGCAAAGTAACCATCAGTGAAGCATCTCCTAAGGAAACATGATTACCTGTAAGAGAATGGCGAAATAAACCATTGGTATGGAGACAAACAGGACTTGCCAAGTAATAACAGCTAACACTGTTAGATTGGCATAGGTTTGCGTGGTTGTCCCAACACTGAACACAAAGCTAAACGGAACATCAAGGTCAACAATACTCAAATCTGATGATACCTGCATAAAATAAAACCCATTGAATTGCAATGTTGGTTTTAAGAATTATCTTAATAACCAAACACAACTATAGGTTATGTTTGCGATACATACCCGAGTCAGTATCCTTCCCAAAGGCGTAGAGTCATAAAATGACATGGGCGCACGAAAAAGGGAGTTCAATAGCTGTGAAAACAAGGACTTCGAGGAGTGCATACCCAAAGCAACTGCGGAGAGGGATCTTCCGAGCAAAAAGACGATTGTGGCAAATCCAATCACCAAGTAAACAGTAATCAAGTGCAATGTGCTGACTTCTGGATTTTCTACATTTGCAGCCATCCAGGAGTTCTGGAGTACTTGACCAGTGACAAATGCAAGCTGACAGAGACAAGCGGTCCCAAAAAACAAGTAGCCCTTGTTCTGATTTAAGTACTGTATGTAAGGCGTGAAACCCTTGTCTCCAATTTCTCTCTCTTCTTGCTTAATCAACTGATCGCCTAGAGATGTTTTAGGTTTCTTATCAACACGACTTTTGCTGATGATCTCTTTGGCTGGAGCATCACGATTCTGGGAAGAAGATACCTCTGATAGCCTTTCGGCACCAGCAGTCTCTTTGTGTGCATTTACAAGGCCCTGGAATTCAGGACTTGAGGCCAATAGCTGGTGGTAAGGGGCAGCGTGTAGGATTTCTCCATCGGACAGCAACTGTCAAGAAAAGCAAACTAATGATAATTGATTGAGCAGAAATGATGAACGTTAATGATCCTTCTATATTTCTCTTTAGATGTGAACAGTAAACCCTAGACTTTTATGCACACTAAATAAACTTCAGTTCCCTAAATCTATGCCTGATAACACTAAGCCAGTAAGCTAAAATTAAGGATAGCGAATTTGTTCTTTCTCGAAACATGACATCAGAGCCATGCTAGATTTACTTAGAAGCAAGCACAAAAGGTTTGAAAAGGGACCAAGGCCATGAGAGTTTGGTATCTTAAGATTAACAAAAGGTGTGGTACCTAGGTAACTGGTGTTCTGATAAGTTTGGAGCTGTAAATATTAATGAAAGAACCCATTTTCACAGAAAAAACCACGAGAAAATGACTAGCTTCATTTTAAGGCTACTTTTCCTTGTTGGACAAAACAAAATGTGTAACGGCTAGAGTGTTACCAAATTGGATGAATCTTGCCGATCACAAAATCTAATGTTGCAACGAAATCTGTCAGTCTAATCTATTGCATATGGAACATGTCTAGTTATTTATCAACTAAGGTGAATCGTGTCAAGAATAAATCGACTTGTAAAGAACTGTTCATACAGTAGGAAAAATAAACTGACCAAAACAGAATCAAATGCAGGAAGAAAATCCACTTGGTGGGTCACTAATAAGACCGTCTTCCCTGAAAGTGCTCCCATAACATACTCCTGCCACAATCACGTAAGCTGGCAGCATAAGATAGCAGCAAACAGGATAAAATCTGAAAACAGAAGTGAAAATTTGAAATCAAACCCGTACATTAAATAGGCTTGTAGCAGTGTGTGCATCAACAGCACTGAATGGATCGTCCAACAGATATATATCAGCATCCTGATATAGTGCACGGGCGAGTTGGATACGCTGCTTCTGACCACCGCTGAGATTAACACCTCTTTCTCCTATTTCAGTAAGATCTCCATGTGGTAACACCTCAAGGTCCTTCACCAGGGAACAATTCTCTAATGTTTCTTGGTATCTCTGGTTATCCAAGGCAGATCCAAACAAAATATTCTCTTGTATCGATCCTGTCTGGATCCAAGCTGATTGAGAAACGTAGGCAACAGACCCGTGTACTTGAATCTGTCGAAAAGAGCAAAAAGGGACCAAAGCCGTCAAAAATGAAAAGTTCTGGGTTTCATGTCAGAGCCACATCGGACACTAAGCTGATACAGTGAAAGAAATATGGAAAATGAAACATTTTGCACCGTCCAGTGTCCTTGACACAAATAGATGAGCTGGCAATTTGACATTTGCTCATACCCGACCCCGTGTAATATTATCCATATAACAGGACACAAACATGAATGATAGTGCAGGGTGTGTATAAAAAGAAAAACTCTAGTTTCTACAGTTAAAATGTGCTTAGCAACAGTAAATTAAGCAAGAAGAACTTACAGTTCCCTGGATAGTTGGAACCTCTCCAAGGATTGCAGCTAGAAGAGTTGATTTTCCTGAACCGACCTCGCCGCATATAGCCACCTTTTCACCAGGTTGAAGCTCCAGATCTACATTTCGAAGCGTGGGACGCTTTGATGCATTCTCTTTCCATGAAAGATTGGCAGATTTAATGCAGATGGCATGGGTTTTCATTCCCACATTGCCCTTCTGCCGGACATTTGCATTCTCCAGCTCAGGTGCCTCAAGAAACTTCACGATCCTAGCGAATGCTACTTTCGCTTGAATCACCACCCCAATTACATCGGGGATATTCCTAACAGGGTCCTGAACAAGTCGTAGCGTCGCCACAAACGTAAATACATTGCTAGCATACAAAGGTATGCCAAGAAAATAGCACGTCCCAAAAGTGGCAGTCGACACCAACACAGGTGATGACCAAAATAGCAAGCTATTGTATGATTTACGCATCTGAACTGCCGATAACCATTTATACTCTGCTTGCCTCAAGTTCTCTATCACATTCTTGAAATGACCTTCCCATGCATATAGTTTCAACACTTTCATGTTCACAAGAGCCTCTGAACTAGCCTTTAGCCTCTCATCTTGCGCCACCATGAGCTTAGACTGGAATTTGTGTTGCAATTTTGCCAGTGGAGCGTTGCAAAGCACGGTGAGGACTATAACAACTAATGATGCAACCGTTGCAACTCCTACTGCGCGAATAAGTATTATCAAAGCGAAGCAGAGTTGGAGGCTTGTAGTCCAAGTTTGATGAAACCAGAAAGGAAACTCTCCAATCCGATAAGCATCCACAGTGACATAGTTGGTTATCTCACCGGCTGAGTGTTTCATCTTAGCAGCATTGGACAGTCTCAATTGCTTCTTATAAATGGCTGCCGTAAGCAAAGACCTCACTTTTAGGCCAATGAGCCTGGTTCTAAAGTACCACTGCCTTTGCGCTAAGGACTCTAGGCTCTTCGCCATGAAAAGCGCTGCAGCCAACACATAACCCTCATTTTTGAAGCTTTCTTTTCCTTCAGCAACTTCGATGAAGGCGTTGAGAAGTAGTGGACCGGCGGATAGAGTGGTGATCTTTAGAAGAGCGAAGAATCCGGATACAAAAATCTCCTTCCAATGGCATAAAACTATTGTTTTCAAAACAGATGGCTGGGATGACGGATCAGCTTGTTTTTGCTTGTTAAATAGCTCCATGAACAGCAAGTAGCAAGCTCCTGCTCGATCTTCCTCGCGCAATTCGGGGATATCTTCGTCCTCGAGGGTTTTCGCCTTGCCATTTTTCATCATTGGATTCAACCACCAAAACGACATCTTCCCCAAAAACCCAGCTTTGGAAAATGGAGTAACAGTAGCAGTTTGAGTTTTGCTACTGCCACTGATCTCATCAGCCAACGGGGTGTACAAGTAACAAAGTTCTTCAATTTCTTCATATTTGAAGCCCTTGTAGGTGCAAAGTAACAATAAACATGCTCCAAGAAAAGACAGTACATCTAAAGCTACCTTAGTCGACACTTCTTTTTCGTTTAAGACAGCAAAGAGGGATAAGCCGCAAGCAAGTGCAGCAAACAAGGAGGCAAGAATGGACAAAAACCGCAAGGGCCCTTTTTGGAAATGATTTCCCCTGAGACTTACGGTCAAGCCTACGAGCAACCATATGATTCCCTTAAATAGAACTAATAACCACCAATGTAGAGGAAAAATAGTTTGGGACAACCTTAATTTCTCCACCAATAGCCAAATACCCAAACACAAGTAAACCAATCCCAAAACACCATTGAAAGTGGCAGAAATTATCTGCAGAAGGGAACTACCTTGAGCTTGAGTCGGCAAGTATGCAGACTTTGATGATTTCCTCTGAAATATATTGAACATGAATATGATCATGATCAATATGTCGAAACAAATGACCAATGCATGGTTGATGCACGACGAAGGTTTTGTCACAAACGCAAAATCTAAGCCGCAAGGCAGCCCATCTCCAGCCGGACAACCAAATTCTCCACAAAACACACTCCATATGCCCTCCATTTATTTTCTCAACTATTTGTCAAGCAAACTCTGCATAGGAATGAATTCAAGGTGAGCAATTACACGTTTGTGACCATTGGAGGTTTTAAAGAAGAAAATCAGAAAGTGGGAGAGCATGCAAATTGGATTCCTAAATAAGAAAATAGAAATACTAACTCTTGGGGATAATATGTGTTTCCAAATGCATGGGCCATGGGTTTGCCTAATCCCCCCATTGAGTAAGGATTTGGGGGGCGTGCTGATGTTGTGCAACTGTGTGCTATGCAATCCTGACCGTCCTTCTCGGAAATTAGTGGTCTAGATTTTTTAAAACTATTCGCGTGAATAGTTTCAAAAAACCTGGACCATTGATAACACATTTTGAACAGTTAGGATTGCACAACAAAAGAGGAGTACCTTTTTTACTTTAGCTGTCATTATTACTCGTTAATTTGTTGACCTTACATTATGCCTTGTTTCTTGCCATATCCTTGTTCGACATAATCATGCTTGGCTTTAATCTTAAATTTGGTTAATGCCATTTTCATATGTATAGGCTTGAAGGTATGCTCTATTCTTTTCACTTGTTAGGGGAATGGGTTGAGAAGGTGAGCAATTACAATTTACAAGTATAAGATCATCGGAGGCTCTGAATAGAGTATAGCGGTAAACTTTTTAAGTGAATGAAAAAGAACAAAAAAAACTCAAACATGCGTTGTACACAACTAGAATTCCTGAACAGAGTGACGGATTCTCTTATTTGTACTAAAACACTTACCATCAGCCGCATAACCACAAGTTCATTACAGAGTGATACTTATAAGTCACAATCTCGAGTTTTTGTTTGTTTGTTTGTTTGTTTGTTTCCAAAATCAAGTCCAATGTTGTTTGGTGGTCCTATGTCATATGTCTTGAAGGTAAATCTGTTCTTCAACATGAAAATCAAGCAAATCGATGCTTAATCACAGGATAATTGAAAACAAAGAAACATTTGTCCTATATAATCAAAAAAATAAGTAGAGAAGCAATTTTTGAGAGAGAAAAAAATTATGAACCAAATTAATTTAGAGGTTACTTTTTTTTTTTTTACTCCTGAGGCATACGAGCAAGGTTGGCACAAAGGGTTTAGGGGGTCAGGCGGTCAGCCGAACCCCCTCAGGTTCAAAACATACACTAAAAAATTCAGATTTTTGCAAACATACACGAGGTCGTTCCTGCATGGTCAACGTTAATGTATTTCTGTTTGATGTGAACATCAAAATAAAAGAGGTCCAATAAATTTTTAACCAAATAAATAAACTTTTATTTTACATAGAGTTCGCATTACAAAATTTCCTCTTATGCGATTTTGTCACCATCACTAAAGTGAAATCCTGGAGCCGCCTCAACATACGGCCGAGCATACGGGAGTGATGGTTTTATAATTTCTTACTACCAAAACAAAAGCACTGGCATAATTTTTCGAGGAGATAAGTGAAAGATTAGTACAACGAGTTTAAAAGGATAATTTAGAAGCAAGAGTGGATAAATCATTCTCTCTCGCTCATGGGGGAAAAAATAAAAATAAAAAACAGTTGAAGAATCATAATGATGTGAAGGACAACTGACCTAATTGCGCAAAGTAGAGGCCTTTTTTTTGCTTTTTCCCAATTCAAACAGTTTTGCCTTCTTTTGCAAATTACTGTACAATATTCTCTCTCTCCTACCAAAGAGCTTTTTTTTTTTTTTTTTTATCGTTACCAAAGAGCTCAATTGACCATCAAACACGAGTTCAACTGCACATGCATCCACGCTGAACCATCTCCATTGCCAAACGCTCCGATCGATTCACAGACTTCCAGTCCTGCTTACAAACCAAACACACCATAAGAATTTGTACAGAATATGAATATATGTGTATATATGTATGTATCGACCTAGTGAGAGAATGACATGGTGAAATCAAAATTGGGAAGAACAATGTGCGAATTCCAACAGGAATCTGAAACGATAAACAAAAAATGAGGAAGGAATCGGGAATAATTCGTCTGAAGAGATAACTGAATTGTTCGATACTAGTGATTGATCAGGAAGCAAAATTTCTAACCAGAAAATGAAATCTGCGGGATTTTAAGGCGTGGAGCGAAGGTGTTGGATGGAAGCCGAAAAGAGCGTTGCGATCATTATATATAGCATGGCATGTATGTTTGGACAAGTGTTTTAGTAATAGAGTATGTCTTTGTGGCTGGTGCATGTTTCCATTCTTCCATCTCCATTTTTATAATGGAGAGAGAGAGAGAGATATTCCTCGTTGATTCCGGATTACTGGTGTAGCAGAGCCGGGAATCGAAGTCGGAGGAGACTGAATTATAAAAGAAATCTTAATTCGTTGATTTTTTGGAAAAAACTAGATTCAGTCCTTCGAGTTTTTATGGGACGATTTTGATAAATTAAAAAATTAATTTCGTATCTAACTAATGCACAAATATATATATGCTAGTCTGAAAGTATGTAGTCTAGGCAAGGTGCTCCCCAACCCCTTAATAATTTGGACCCAGAAGTTTAAGCGATTGTGAGTGGACATTTAGATGTCAATGTGTGAGGAATCAGGTACAAATCAATAAAATGTCAATAGCATGCCGTAGTAATTTAACTCTACTAACTTAGTACTAATTTCTATAAAGTTTAGGTCCGGAGATGATTAATTATTTAGTCTTCCGGATCTGGGGTGCATGCTATCCCGGATCCGGCGACGGCATGCATGTTGTCCGATCTGGCAATGGACGGCTCGGATCACATCTTGTCCAAACACATCCGAACCGTCTGCTACCAAACAAATTCAAGCCGTCCATTACCGAGCACAAACGACTCAGATTGGGACAACATGGGTGCTGTCCCACCATCCCCCAATTCTAGTCTTCCTATGGGTGACTTTGGACAACTTTTTTTTTGGACTTTTAGCATAATCTTTTGGGTTATTTCCAATCAATTCTTAGATTGGGGTATAATTTCATATCATGTAATCAGAAATATATAATAACATAGACAAAAGTTGAAAACATAATTTCCAATAAAACGACGAAAAAGACCTAAAAAGAGAGGTTGAGGGTCTTTTTTGTCCTTTCATACGGGCTTCCTTTAACTGTGGTTATGTTTTTGTTCTGATTCATCTCTTCGAGATAAAAAATATGGTGTAACAATTATGGAGTACACCACAAACACGTAAGAATTTAGAGAAAAAGCAACAAAAAAAAAAAAAAACAGTGCAAAAAGGTCCAAAAAAGTTTTTAAATTAACTTGCATGTATTATGTGTAATTTTAACCCACCAAAGCAGAAATTTTAGAAATGCATTTATACGTAAAAAAGTAGATTGCGAAAATCATTATCCCCTAGAATCACTTTAGTACATTAATGTTGAACCCGGAAAACGGAAACGGAAAAGGCCACAGAAAAATACTTAAACTGGGAAATTTAATTTTAAATTTTCATAATTACGTCTTCAAAATTGTTGGCAGTGTTTGGTTGGGAGTTTTGGACCGATTTTGACCCTGTTTTGATTTTACTTACATCGTCATTTTTCTCATTTCTCTCTATCTTTGTCCATTTATTACTTACTTACATTATCAAAATTAAATTAAACTAAATTAACCTACTAACTGAATAAGGTCATTGTAGTTTTGCTTTCACAGTTAATTTATAAACTGTAAATTCGTAAGAATGAAAAAACAAATCCCAATATTGGATTCGTTTTAGACATCCAAAAAGTAAAACGGGCGCTTGACGGTTTGACTTTTCCGATCACCGTCATCATGCATTCTACTTTTCCCAAACAAGGGAAGCTTCCTCTTTTGCCGGCCCTTCACTTTATATACTCTCTATTTTTATTTGTTTGTCTTATATTCTTTCTTTTGTATTTTTTAATCAAAAAAATAAATGCATTCGTGTATCATTTTTTAAATTTTTTCACCGCCGAATTAAAGTATACAATGAGTACTTTAATTCAGTATAAAAAAATTTGAAAAATGATACATAAAAACACTTTATTTTATTTGAAAAGTGACACGACTTTTCGTAGTAAACCAACAAATAGGAACGAAGGGAGTAATAGCGATTGTTTCTAAAAAGAATTTCTGGCAAACCAAACATGAACCTGGAATCGATATTTGAGCAGTTGATCTCGGTAATTAATGACTCAAATTTTGTATTGGCAATGTACGACTCGGATTTACAAAGCGCTAAGATGAAATCAAGACCATTAAAACACATCTTACGACTCGGATGTCGCCCTACAAGACTCGTTTCCACCAAACACTACACTTCTAGGCTAGCTTGCTTGAGCTTAGCAAATCTCTCTCTCTCTCTCTCTCTCTCTCTCTCTGTGTGTGTCTGTGTGTGTGTGTGTGGGGGGGAAGAGTCAGTTAGGCAGAGCTAAAGTTCGAGGTATGACCGTTTTAGGCCCCTGAAAATTTATAAATTTTAGGGTAGGGACACTCTACTTTGATACCACAATAGTCCAACAAAAATAGACTCAATCCCAAGGGACTAACAAAGTGGTCTTACCTTGGGACTTAGGTGTTTGATCCCACCTAAAGTTTCAAATTCAATACCTTTGCCAAAGAAACTCTTGGGGCCGCAGAATGGTTTGAGGTCAAGATTCAATTCCTGGTCAGAACATCAGTTATAAAAAAATAGACTCCACATTTTATTTTCGCTTTGTAAGTTCTTAAAAAATCGAAAATAATTCAATAATTCAATCCCCAGAGGATCATGAAAGCTTTTCAAAATAAAAATAAAAAATGAAAATCATATTGCATCTGGCAAGGGAGGACTGGACAACTTACCTCATGAATAGGGAAAGTCGGAGGCTTTAGCTTTCCCTCAATAAACAAGTTAGTATCAAATTTGCAATTAATTACAATAAACGTTTGCAATCCTCCTATATCCTACCAAAGATCCCATTTCTTAATAAAATCATTTTCAAGTACGAGTTCAACTGCATGCACTATTGGGTGTGTAATTCTTATTATTGTGAAAACTTTTCGTGGAAGCACCCGTTTCGTTTAGGAAACCACGTAAAAATCCGTTTGTTCGTGTGTATAATAAACATATATACATGCATGCATACCATTCACAAACTCTCTGATCCCTATTCATTTGATTTGTCCAAGTACTGCTCGTATTTTTATGTTTTGGAGGTCACTAATCACTAGGCCAGTGCATGTCGCATGTTATATACCTCATGGTCAACCTGTGCCAATCAATGATAATTGCCTAGTGGTCGACACATGTGGTTTTGAGGTTAATTTGTTTCTTAGAGTACTTGTTAAGGTTCTATGTTGAATTCTTTTTTCAGAAGATGGTTTGATGGTCAAGACATGAGATTTAGCCAGGTTTTCTCTCTTTTGGTAAAGTTTTAAGTTCAAAATCTCTAAGCATTACTAATTCTTATGGGACCAGTTCATATTAATGGATATTGTCCTTACTTTAAATAATTAAGCCTCTCACTAGTTAACTTTGGTGTATTAATTACGAAGACAAGTTAAGGTGCCCAGATAACTTTGGTGTAACTCGGCTCGTAAAAACCTAGCTCATTTAAGAAGATTCGTTAAATGAATTACCCAAGCTCGGCTTGTTTGCACTCTTATATCAGAGTGTTAAAGAGGACGCAGAATATGAATTCCCTCGATTAGTTCAAATAATTAGGAAAAAAGGAAAGTCGGTTAGCACACACGAGAGAGCACACCTTGGTGAATCGTTTAAGAAAACTCGGTTAAATGAATTACCTGAGCTCAATTTATTTGCACTTTTATATCGGAGTGTTAAAAAGGACGCAGAATATGAATCCCCTCGATTAGTTCAAATGATTATAAAAAAAAGGAAAGTATGTTAGCACACACAAGAGAGCACAGCCGGGTTTCACTAGAATAATTCAAATGACTTATTTCTAAAAAAAATATTTTATTATGAGTATTTATAAATAAAAAAAATTAAATTAAATATCGGTAAAAACTACTCCGTATTTCAAAATTTACTGGGCGAATCGAGTAGTCCACAAACAGACAGTTCCTGTATCTTAAGCCTGACAATCACGTGAGATCCTGAGTAGGCCGTCCTTTTTCGCTTACTGGCAGCAGAGGAAACATCCTTTTCTTCGTACGTACGTGCTTCAAAAGTAACGGTTGAATTGGCAGAGTCTGAGAAAACGAAAGAGATTTTTGTGCGATGTATGTTACTCCAGTAATTGGCTAAATAAGTTCGCTTAATTTTTTTTTTCGTTTTTATTTGATTTTTTTTTACGTTTGTTAATTTTATATCGATTTTTTGAGTATTATTGGTTCGTCTCGACGAAAGAAATCCAAAAAGGTAAGAGATTATGATTAGAACTCTCAATTTTTTAAATAAGATCAAAAAAAGTATAAAAAACTGACTTTTTGGTTATTTTTGTCTTTATTAAAAAAATCAAGTTTAAGTCATAATTTTTTACTTTTTTTATTCCTCTCGCTGAGATGAACCAATAATACACAAAAAGTTGATGCAAAACTAAAAAATGCGAAAAAAATAAAAAAAGACGAAAAAATAAGCCAACTAACTTTTTAAACCAAACCTCACCTCAATTTTTTTTTTTGGTCAGATAGAAGAGAGATCAATTACATCGCATATGAAGAACAAAGCATCAACCTGAGACACTAAATAAATTGTGAGAATTCACGAGACAACCAAGCCCAATAACTTAATTAATACAAGAAATAAGTCTATTACAGGGTAGAAACAGAAAAAGAAAAGTCCCTATACTCAGGATTCGAAGTCTTAGCCATCTAGTGAGATGTAAGAGCTCTGATTAACTAATCTGGTGGGTTACTTGTCTCAATCTATACGGTTCCGTAACTATCCTTTGTACGGGAAAAGCTTCAGATGGTTACAAAATGTCTATGCTGTAGAGGAAAGTGAAACGTTATCCCAGGGAGATTCTTCCTACGTTGTGTGGCGGGGCAGCGGAGACGTTAGATCTCACCATCCACCCAAGGAAAAGATTATAGATGTGCAATATTCCAAATTAACCAGCCGAGTCGAGTTTTGCAAATATTATTGGAGAAAAATTCTTTTCGGATGATTAGAAAATTATGGGCAAGTAATATATTCATGCAAAAAATCAGTTTCATTTGACATCTAAATTGAATTTTAGTTTAAAAAACTATCGACAGAATCAGGCCGTCTATTTTGTAAATTAAAATTTAATTTTTGACATACATATCTATGTCCAATAAAGTTGATTTTTTATGTGGATATATGCTACTTTGTGATTCCTACATGATGAACGGTTCAGATTAATTACTGCCATGAATGCACGGTTAGGCCCACAAAAGGTGGAGGCGGGAACCCCCATATTTTCTGATGATCCGGATAGAACTTTCACTCTTGTTATAACTTTGCTCGTTCAAAATTCGAGTTCAAGCTCGGCTTGTCAGCCAGTTAGTTAACAAAACAAGCCTCTGCAAACAAATCGAACCTATACAAACCTACTGAGCTTTATAGTGTTACGCTAGTTTCATTTACTATGTAAGCCTAAAATTTGAGCTCGAACTCGATTCGATTTCTAAATTACTCAAACAACTGAGTCAAGTCGAGACTCGAGAAGCTCGTAGCTCGGTTTATTTGCATCTCTCATAAGAAATAACCAAGAATCAAACATAAAAATTAATTTTTCCAACTATATATAAGACATATTTGCGATAGCTGTAGATATAGATTTTAAATTCTGGTTCCAAATTAATTCCATGAACATGTTTCTTATATAGTATAGCAGAATGACTTTTTATGAGAAGGGCTGTGGTTGCAACAAGTGACATAATTTAATTGGTTTGTCATAGAATTTTCAAGCAACACATGTGACATTACTCTTATTCCCATTCTTCAAAATTATCCATAAATAGGTTAGATGTTATTCTAAAATTTACCTTAATTATCTCCTAATTATCTCTAGCATATCCATATTTGAATATTGAAGAAGAGATTGTGATGTCATGATTGTATAATAAATTTTGAAATTATCTACACTTTGCTGAATAGAATATATATATATATATATATATATATATTGTTTCTATCAATACTTTCTTGAATAGAAGATCTCTTCCTATGCATTTCTTTTTTACAATATAGATTGGTTCTTCAACGAAGCTATGAAAGGTTAATTGATCTAGAAAAAAATAAAACAAAAAATAAGCGAGGTATTTTTCTTGGTATTTCTATATCTTTGTGCATGTAATCTTTTATCGATTATGAATATGTGTTTGCATATATGACAAAACCAGCCAGAATACAAGACAGTCCATATACATGATACAATAAAGAAATTTTTTATGCTTCCTAATGAGAATAAATTTAGAGCATGTATTTTGAAAAAAAAAATTACAATATAATGTGTTTGCTTTCAATAAATTTTGTCAGATTTTGCTTTCTAATTTATTTATTTTTTTTAGAATTTTGTGTGAACAAATCCAAAGCAGCTTGCAACTTTTGATCTCTGTATGGTGAAGGAGTTCTGTAGGTCTTTTCTGCGCCGCACAATTAGAGAAAGCGAAAGTGAAAATCAACTCTCCTAAGTGGTAACTTTAATTTAAAATATGAGTACACCCTAAGTTATTGATAATTAGTGATCATCTACTAAAACAAAAATGTTGTTTAAAAAATGAACTATAATGAAAACGAATATTTTTATGAGAAGCAATTTCCAAAACTATTAGAGAAAAATGAAATTTAATCAAGTTCGATCTAAAATTTAAAAAACCAATGAAATTTTTTAGTTTTCAAGATCTTTAAAAAAATATAAATAATTCTGGACATGTTAAAAATAATTGAAGTCAATTTGTAAAGATTATTTTACTTAGTTTTTTCTTTAATCTTTTCAACCACAGGGACTATTTTTAGGGGAGTAGATGGTAGCATCTTCGATTCTTCATCCATTCTTTAAAAGGTAAATCTTTTGTTTTTCTATTTGGTAAAGATTATTTTACTACAATTTTTTCAAGCTCTTCGACGCAAAATTCATTATAGAGACCATTTTGCGAGGAAGATTGGTAAAAAAAAGACGGTAGCATCTTCAATTCTTCGTCCATTCTTGGAAAGGCAAATTTTTTGTTTTCAGTTTTGTGAAGATTATTTTACTATAGTTTTTTCTTTAATCTTTTCAAGCTCTTCGACGCAAAAATTCATCCTAGTCAAACACTAACGATAAGTGACGAGGGAATTTGTAAAATACTTTCTAATTTTTATTCCACGACAAACTATTTTATTTTATTTTTCCTTTTCTTCTTATTGGGAATATTTGATTGTATTGTAGTCCTTCCCAATCTTTTCTTTGACATATTCAGTTTGTTTGTAGTAACTTCAAATATACATTTCACATTTGTATAGTTTAATGGAAAAAAGAAACTTATATATTCTCATTCTACACGATTTGAGAAAAAGAAGATGCCCAGGCTTTCGAGACAATCATTATGTTGACACCAAACTTGATGAAACCGGGGTGGTGATGTGATGTATGTAGACAATAGATTTTGTATGACATGAACAGGAACATGAGCAACTGTTTAGAAAGAATTGAGCTATGCTACATATTAAAGTTAATTTGGATATGTCATGAATTAAGTTACGGTGACTGAAACTTCAATTTGCTTGATTGATGTATGTTAACGAACACCACAAATAGTCTTAGGAAATAAAGAGAATCAATGGAAGGAGTTCGGGCGGATTTAGTTGCGTATCCATCAAATGTTATTCATATGTAGTAGATAAAGATCAAATAGTACTTTAAGAGATCTAATTTGATTATAATTTTATTTCTGTGCATATCACGGATAATTGAACCAATTTTATACTTGAAATGGTACTCAAATTATGTGTACCAACATTTAATTGTGTAGATTGAATTCAGTCTGTGCATAACACGGGTTTTTTGCTAGTACCATGTATATCAAATCCGTATGATTATAGATTACCATAGCTATGTCTAAATTAAGCCTGAGAATCACAAGACACGTGAGTGGACCACCGTCCATGTTCACTCGATAGTAATCCAAAATTAGAGGAAACTTCCTTCTTCGTCCGTGCTTCAAAAACAACGGTTGAATTGAGAGAGACTGAGAAAAACAATCACTACCTAAGTGTGTGGCAGAGACGAGAGATGATCACGTTCGCTATCGACCCATGGATGAACTGCTCACTACTTGGGGTGAATTCTTGAGTGGATTTTAATCTAGATTTTATCTATCAGTGCTCCAAAGACATATAGGCTTTGTTCGGTTTGGGTTTTGAGAGAGAGTTTTTGGGATAATGAGTAGAGAGATTTAGAAACAAAATAAATTATTGGGGACCAAGCAGGGTGGGTCTTGAAACCTAAACCGAACAAGGTTAAGGTCTCGCATGTCATCTCAAAATTCCAACCAAAACAAGCTTCTATAGAGGCTCTACCGGGTGTTTGGGAGCCGCTTTTTATAGTTTTTTGCATTTTTTGTATGACAAAAATGTATTATTGAATTTGTAAATTAATTGTATGAGAGATATGTGCATAATACGTTATTTGACATTTTTAATGCCAAGATGGTATTAGCTTAGCTAGTACCCAAAAGAAATATTTAAAAAAAAAAAAGGCTTCGGTAGTCTGTATAAATAAATAGTCATGAGCCTAAAAACTTGAAAATTTATTTTTGAATTCCCTTTTTATCCACAATGCACTCTTACTTTTTTTTCTTTTGTCAACATGAAATTACAAAACCATCTTTACCCACTTTTCACATCTTAAGGGCATTTTTGTCATTTTACTTGGATAAAAGGAGAATGAAATAATCATTTTCTAAGAGCATCCACATTGGCATAACCAAAACCAAAAAGTTGCTAAAGTTAGCAATGTTTGTTTAAAAAAGTGCTCACATTGGAATAACTAAACTTAGCAACCTCTTAGCAACTAACCAAATTTTGTCACTTGGATAACCAAAACTAGCAACCTTTTGTCAATAACCAAATTTAATGGACCCCACATCTATCCAATCAAGTACACCCACCATTACACAAAATGACAAAAACCTTCTCTCTCCTCTCTTAACAATGTTTTCAAAAGTTTAATTTAAATTTTTTTTTCTTTTTCAAAAGTTTAATTTTAAAAAACTGGTTTTTTTCAAAAGTTTAATTTTAAAAAACTGGTTTTTTTTTTTTCAAAATTTATTTTTAAAAAGTGTTTTTTTAAAACCGTTTTGTACTTAAAGAAAATTCAAAATATTTTTTTAAAAAAATTTCAAAACTATTTTTTGTAGTTTGAAAAAGTAATGTGGCAAGTTTTGTTTATCATTTGAATAAGTGATGGAGGGTGTCCATTATTTTTGGTTATGGACAAAAAACACCAATGTGGGACTTGACATTGCTAACTTTAGCAATCTCTAAATGGATAATCAAAAGCTTATGTGGCAACTTTTGGTTATCCAATTTTGGTTAGACCATTGTGGATGCTCTAAGTGTGGGATTATTCGTCTCGAAAAAGCTTTATTACTATATGACGTTTCTTTCTTTCTTTTTTTTTTTTTTTTGAATACATCCCACTTTACACCGACACTGGCCGGTGACGCAAAATTTTACGGAGAATTACGAAATACAAATATTAATTTTATGTGGTTTGAGGAGCGATATGATGTAAATGTTTAAAATTTGGATAAGGTTAAAAATTTGTCTAAATATTTTAATGGCCAACTAGAATTTATTTTGAATTTCTTTGTACAATTATACAATATGTATCTTGAACTTGTTTCAATGATCCCCAAATTAGTAGTAGATCTTACCAGACTTTTATGACTTTTATGCCTTTGAGCCACTCATTTTCGAATTATGAGTACTTTCTGGATAAGTTTTATGTGTATGTAGCACTCCTGTTTCCGAAATATTTAAGCTTTTGTAAATCATAGTACATTATCTTTAAAAGACACTGATACAAAAGAAAGGCGAAGAAGAATAATGATTGATTTTCTTCTATTATAAGGGCGTGTTCCATTAAGGAGGTATTTTTGAATAAACTGATTTCGTCAAAGTTTTTTATGTGATGTAGGAGTATTGTGAAAGAATAACCTGACTCAATTTTTTTTAAAAATAATTTTTTGTTAATGGAACACCCCATGACTTTGGGTCTTTTTTTCTAGGAGTGCTTGCCTTGAGCACTTTTTAATGCATGTCATGTCACAGTTTCCTCGAATAGTATAGTTTTTGCTGTTTACAAAAAAGAATATTGCTTCAGAAAAACATGTGTGTCGAGCCGGTTGAAATACTTGCTCATATAGTTTATTTAAATTCCAAACTGTCTAAAACAAGAATGGACGACTGAGATCTCACTTCACCCTGTAGTGAGATTTACTAACTACATGGCTGCTGCTTCCCTTATTTTCTCTTTTAAAATTTGGAAAATCCAAAACATTTTTAAACAGCCAAAATGCATATAAAGTAATGTCATGGGATGCCCATCCGACACCCAAAATTTTCTCCAAATTATATATAATTGGAAAGCAGTTCATCACGACCCAAATATAGGGGTAGCTGTGCTGTTAGCATCGAAAGTTTGGATGTTTAATATTTACTAGACGTACAATAAATATTAGTATAACCCTAGCTAGCTTCCACCACAAAAAATTATTGAATCCAAATCTTCTAAACTCCACATGATTGAATTCGTCATTTTTAGTAAGTGGTGGCTTACAATATAATTTTTGGATGTCTCATATTGTATTCGGAGATTGAGTCTCATTCTCCTCTTTCTCATGTAATATATATTAGGAATGACGAATGACAAAAAAAAATCGTCATTTTTAAATCGACAGAGTATTGAGTAGTTGATATATTTTCCAGGTCCGGCGCCTCTTTATAAGGAGTGCTTTGGGTAATAATCCAATAATTCGGATTATTGGATTATTCATTTGTCTTTATTCAATTTTTTCTTTGCTTCCGTTAGTTTTGCATCATGATTTTGTAGTTTCTAGATTCCTCTCGACAAGACGAATCTAACAAGTAATAATCCACATATTTTGGTTTTATTCAAACAAATTTGAGGTTTGACCATAATTTTATATTTGTTAGATTCATCTCGTCGAGACGAATCGAGAAACCACAAAATCTTGATGCAAAACTAACGGATGCAAATTTTTTTTGAATAAGGACAAACAAATTATAACCTATTGCAAAAATAAAGTTGACACATGCGGGATCAAAAAGATTTGTTTTTTGGTACATTTTTATTCATTATTCATATGGACAGATTTTGATCAGCACGAACGCACATTGATAAGCTATGTTTATATAGGAGCTATCGTATCCATGGAAAAAAATAATACAGAAAATTTGAGGCAAAATAAAAAAAAGACATTTAATGTTAGACAGAATAAATTAAAATAAATATACTAGATTTGGCAAAGCTCCCATCAATAAATAATTTAGAGGGGTAAGACGAACATATTTTCGCCAAAGGTTTGTGCAATATTTGCATATTACTTACCTTTTGTTATGTAACAAACAGAGCCTTAACCTTCTCTAAAATACCAATGATATGATGCTGATAGCTAGGGTTATGCATGCAGTCGAATACTCATAAAGACAATAAGGTCGGTTTACAATAAAGGATCCCACGAGCTTGTTGGAGTTAGATTTGTGGTAGCCTCTTCTAAAACTAATCCCTCTCAAGCAAAGCTTGATAGAAACTTGCCCCAACGTTACTTCAGTTGGTTGGCGGTTTTGTTCGTAACATTATTGATTTGAATTCTATTTTTGAGATAGGTTGTATGAGAGTGCGTGACTTCTCGTGAATCTCATAGTTTTAATGTGAATAATGTCAAGGAAAATTGTCCCACATTGCTTAGGAGTGGAATGGGTGATTACTTAATATATGTTGGGACCTCTCCACTCATTGCCAATTGATTTTGAGATGGATATAAATTCTCCACATGGTATCAGAGCGGGGCCTATTCCACTCCACATTTAAAAAAAAAATCACAATCCATGCCCCACGATGACAGACCGGCAAAAAGGCTGCACGATAATAGGACCCAAAAAGTGGCCACACATGACAGACCACAAATGCTGCTGCCCGTGAGGGGGGATGTTAAGGAAAATTGTCCCACATTGCTTAGGAGTGAAATAGGTGATCACTTAATATATGTTGGGGCTTCTCCACTCATTGCCAATTAATTTTGAGATGGATATAAATTCTCCACAAATAGATGTATCTTTGATTGAACCGGAAAAAAAAATAAATTAAATCACGTGTAAACTAGCTAGTCTAGAATAGATAAAATGGACGGTGTAAAAGTAACAAGGACAATAAGTACGAACGCAGTTGTCCAGAATAGATAAAATGGACGGTGTGAAAGTAACAAGGACAATAAGTACGAACGCAGTTGTCCATACATTATCAAAGATAAGCATTTGATTCCATTGGAGATTTCTCATTCCCCACTTGCGCCATCTAGACAGTTTTCAACATTCACCAACAACGAGAACGACAAGAAGGTCACCCTCAGACTCCCTCGCTCGAACTTTACCCGTGTTTGTTGTACCTTGCTAGTACACTGACAGAGAAGGGGTGACATTTAACTATTTTAAGATCTTTACCAAAAGATTTTATACATGATTTCTGGTGTTTAATTAATTTGATGTTGAAAATTTCGCAAAATTAGTACTCCCTCGTTCCCGTGTTATTGGTCATGTTTGAATTTTGATGTAATTTTTAATTGTACATGTCTTTTAATTTATAATATTTTTACAAATTTTAAAAACTTCGTCTAAATAAAACTAATTGACATTTATCAAATAAGATCCATGATACACATAAAATACGTTATAGATTGAAAGATATGAACAATTTAAAAATTGCATTGAAATCCGCCAAGACCAATAATTTTGGGATGGAGGGAATATTATTTTTTTGAAATAATCTTTTACATGTACCTTTAGCTTTAAAACGATTTTATCCTTAAAAAAAAAACACCGTAAATTCTTTTCCAAAGCATACCCCTATCCAATTGGGACTGATTGTGCAACGGCTGACTAACTCACTCTTTCTCATTCTCTTATGCCCATTTGTCACGTGAATACAATTTGCAAAATAGGATACTTTCTCTTCGCCCAAGTGCAGTACTCATGCACAAACAGCTTCATCAGACATGGCTAGATGTCAAAAATTGAATTTTAGTTTAAAAAACTATCGTCAAAATCAGGTCGTCCATTTTATAAATTAAAATTTAATTTTTGACATACCTATCGATGACCAATAAAGTTGATTTTTTGCATGGATATGCTATTTGTGATCCATACACGATGAACGATTCAGATTAATTACCATCATGAACGCACGGTGAGGCCCACAAAATGTGGGTGGGAACCCCCATATTTTCAGATGATCCGGATAGAACTTTCACTCTGGTTATAATTTTGCTTCAAAATTCAAGTTTGAGCTCAGCTCGCCCTGTTAGTTAACTAACAAAACGAGCCTATGTGAACAAACCGAACTTATACAAACCTGTAGAGTTTGAACACAACAAACAAATGTAATTTTATTGATTACAAACACTTGTACACTTAAGTTGTGTACAACAACACACACTATCACTTACAATGGAAGATTCTCTTGCACATAAAAGGTAGTATACACATAAACTAAGAAGACACTTTAACTTTAGACACAAACACTTTAGTACTTGGACACCTCACACTTGGACACTCACCCAACTTGGAATATCTTTCATTTGCTCCTTGCTAGGACTCTCTCTTGTGCATTCACATGCATTGCCCACAAATGAAGACCTCACCCCTATTTATAGCCACCAATGGATACTTCTAGAAGCACACACCACTCACTATTTCTAGGTGCTTCTAAAGAAATCCATAAGCTTCCATTATATTATGGAGTATTCTTGTACCATCCGAAAAGTTCTAGTGTAGTCTATAATATTCCGGAAATGTACGGAAGACTCTAGCAAAATCTAGGAGTTACTGGAAGATTCTAGCGTAGTCTAGAAGATTCTGGAGCATTATAGAGAAGTCTAGATATCTTCAGAATAGCTTGGAAGTTTCCAGCAACATCCGGAAGACTTCGAAAAACTCAAGAGAGGTGGTGATGATCTTTCAACAAAATCAACTGAGGTTTATAGTATTACGCTTAACTCGTTTACTATGCAAGCCTAAAATTTGAGCTCGAACTCGATTCGATTGCTAAATGAGTCAAACAACCGAATACATTTTAAAAAATATACATTTAATGTTAGATAGAATAAATTAAAATAATTATTGATTTTGCAAAGCTTTAGGGATGACAACGGATAGGGTATTGATCAGGGGACCCTATTTTACCCCCGATCTCCAATTGGGAATTTCATCCCCATCCCCACCTCCATACCCACCTCCCATTGGGGATTGAGTATATTTGGGTAATCCATATCCAAACTTGTTGAGCAAAAAAGAAGAAGATAAAATCTAATTTATGTGACCTTAGTAATAAAAACGACCATTTAAAACAAAAATAGAATAGAATGTTACAAAGAAATAATAGCCTTACCAAGATATATAAAATTTTACTAACAACTACCATTATTAAACTTTTTTTTAACACTTAGCATATATAGTTTTTATTCGGAACAATATACACAAATTATACATATATGCATACTTATATATACAAACATGCATATACATTTGTATACTACTATATGCCCTCGTATATACATACATTCATATAATATACACACACACACACACAATTGGAAATGGGGGTGGGTACGGGTATTCGGAGATGAGTATCACAAAATTATACCCGTCCCATTTTCAACTGGGGATTCTTCAAGTTCCACCACACTCGCTTCTATTGGATGAAAAATTGAGTAATATCCGCCTCCAAATAGTTAGACTGGGGCGAGTATCCATTGAGTTTGGAGGAATTGTCATCTCTAGAAAGCTCCCATCAATAAAGAATTTAGAGGTGTAAGAGGAACATATTTCCCCCAAAGGTTTATGCAGTATTCACATATTACTTACCTTTTGTTACGTAACAAACAGAGCTACTCTAAAATACCAATGAGTGATGGAGACATTGATATGATGCTGGTAGCTAGGATTATACGTACAGTTGTATACTCATAAAGACAATAAGGTCGGTTTACAATAAAGGATCGATCCCATGTGCTTGTTGGAGCTAAGATTTGTGTGGTAGCCTCTTCTAAAACTAATCCCTCTCAAAGCTTGATAGAGACATAGAGAAACTTGCCCCAATGTTAGTTCAGTTGGTTGGCGGTTTTATTCGTAACATTATTGATTTGAATTCTATTCTTGAGATAGGTTGTATGAGAGAGTGTGACTTCTGGTGAATGTTGGAAATTTTGTGAATGAAATCAGGGCACTCGGAAGGTCTTCCGAGACAACTGAGACCTTCCCACGGATTCAATACGATCGCGGATTAATGTTGGACAACTCCCTCATGAATATGGAGATTATGGCAGAATTCATTCCCCATTCAAAATTTGGATTCAATGTAGGAGTTTCAGATTACAGAATTGAATTAGATATTCAATCTGCCAATTGAATGGGGAGGCTCCTCCTCTTTAATCCCGTATTCATTTTTAGCTCCATTTTCATCTATAAAATGGAAGCTCTGTTGTGTGTTTTATCATCAATTTTTGAGCAAACAAAATACTTAAGAATTCGTCTTTGTGTGTGAGAGAGAGAGAGGCAGATGCTGTTTTAGTTCGCCAAGGCTTCTAGCGGTGGTGTTCTGGTGGTTGTGGTTTTAGCCGTTGTATCCTGGGACGAAGACTTCGGTTCAACCTACAACACCCACGGTAGGCGGCGAATCTTTTTTAAGGAGAGTGTGGTTACATACGACTCGGCATTCAATTTACTATTTTGTATTCCTTATTTAGTTTTTGTCAAGTTTATTTCTGTTCAAATATTTCTGTTTCATTATAATCTGTTCATGTATGATTATTCTTAATGAAATTGTTATTTGGAATTCGGAATTGCCACTGTACTTTTCGAACAATGAATATCTTAGTTTTAACATGAATGGATGTATATTTGATTGAATCGGAGAAGTAATTATTTGAAATGCGTGTAAACTGATCTGAAATAGATAAAATGGACGGTGTTAAAGTAACAAGGACAATAAGTACGAACGCAGTTGTCCATACGTTATCAAAGATAAGCATTTGATTCCATTTGAGATTTCTCATTCCCCACTTGCGGCACTGGAGAGTTTTCAACTAGAACGACAAGAAAGTCACCCTCACTCCCTTGCTCGAACTTTCCCCGCCTTTGTTGTACCTTGGTAGTACACTCAGAGGGAAGGGGTGACATTTTATTACGGAGTATTTTAATATATTTACCAAAAGATTTTATACATGATTTCTGGTGTTTAATTAATTTGATGTTGAAAATTTCGCAAAATTAGTGCTCCCACCTTCCCATATAATTGGTCTTGTTCGGATTTCGATGTAATTTTCAATTGTACATATCTTTCAATTTATAATAGTTTTACAGATTTTAAAAACTTTGTGTAAATAGAACTAAATGATATTTACCAAATAAGATCTATAGTGCACGTAAAATACGTTATAGATTGAAAGATATGAACAATTTAAAAATTGCATCAAAATCCGCCAGGACCAATAATTTTGGGATGGAGGGAGTCTTATGCTGTGTTTGAAAAGGAAATTTTGAGAAGAATTTTTGAGATAGTGTTTGGTTGAATTTTTGAAAATGAGAATAATGAGATAATGATTAGAGAGAGATAGAGAGAGAAATGAAATAATAAGATAATGAGTAGAGAGAGATTTTTTTTGAAAAGAAAGAATCTTTTTGAAAAGAATTTTTGAAAATGGGAAGAAAAGGGAAGAGAACAAGGCCTATTTTTTTGAAATAATCTTTTACACGTACCTTTAGCTGTAAAACGATGTTATCCTAAAAAAGAAACCCGGAAGTTATTATCCGTTTTGGACTGATTGTGCAACGTCTGACTAGCTAACTCTTTCTCATTCTCACTCACACAGACTGGAAAAAAAAAAAACAGCAAATTCTTTCTCATTCTCTTATGGCCATTGGCCACGTGAATACAATTTGCAAAATAGGATGCTCTCTCTTCACCCAAGTGCAGTACTCATGTACAAACCAAGCCATGGCAGAAATTTCCTTCATCTCTCTCATAGACCAATCCAAACATTAAATACTTAACACTTCAAGATTGGAATTCAACCAAACGCCAGAAAATAATTAAAAAAACTTATTTGTTTATGCAAGTATTTTACATCCAATCAAACAGAGGCTTCAACACAAATAAAAATACACTATCAGTATTTTTGGCATTGGGATAGCTATTCCGCTTGTTGTCAAAGACTACAGGACGTCTTGCAGAGCAACTCTCAACAAGGATGATGAGAACATGAACTCCCAACCATTTATACGTTGGAGGAATTTTGTTTGACACATTTAATCGAATCAGAAAGTTAATAGATCGGATTCGCAATATTGTTTTTACGAAAATTAGAATTTTTTGGATAGCTAATGGGTAAGAAATTCCTGATACGTAGCATTTTTGGACCGAGAAAATTTCTTGAGGGTGACTGATGTAAAATTTGTATTTTGATATCTACCCATCATCAGAGCATTCATTGTATTTTTAGGTCCAAACATTTATAATTTTTTAAAGATCGGAGTGCTTCAAATAATTTTTCCACCTTAAATGATCTATATCTTAGACCAATAATGCTCGGGCGCTTTGTTTCCACGTGTCTTATGGTCCTGTATCTCTGTAATTTAATCCTCGTGGATCTTTGTTTACATTGGAAACAATGCAGACAGAGAGTATGATACGCTTTAGCTCACAATTTGTAAAAGAAGAACATATTAGCTAGCAAAATGAAAACGGTTACTGTTTTTGTATTCAGTTGCATATTATGTCACTCTTTTTAAGATGTTTCGTGGCTCCAGGGCTGGCCCAAGGTATTTGGGTGCCCTCGGCCCAAATAAAAAAAATGTGCCCTAAAATTTTTCGTGTTCCTACTTCCTCGACCGAACTTTCTATGTTTTTGTTACTACAATCTCCCCGTCCAAGAGGGAATTAATAGAAGCTAAATTTAACGATTGAGAGCATCTCCAGTGCTATCCCTTTTTAAAAACAAAATTTGGGTCAAAACTCTTTTGTTATGCCAATACTAAACCCTAGCATTACCCAAATTTGTTGTTCTTTAAGTTTCCTCTAAAAAAATTTGGGTCAAAATTGCTCCTTTAAGTACTTATTATAAGTAAGCAATTTGATCTGCTGGAATTAATATTACAACTTTATTTGCTAGAAAAACAGTGAAATTTGATCAACAACTTTTTGCTTACTTGAAAAAACTCAAGAACTTGTGTCAATTAGAAATCCCAAATGCAAACTCACTCGAAACTCTAACAAGAAGATGGGAAAATTACTCCCTAATTACTTCGTCTTTAAGCAAATAATAGACTAGACTTAATCATTTTGTTTAGAAGATAAGCAGAATGGGTTTTCTGATCTGCTTTTGAATTTTTATTTTTTTAAATTTTTTTTGGACAAGAGGGGTCTATTTTTCTTTGGGCCAAAAAGCCAACACATCAAAGGCATTTGGAGTCTTGGACTCAGGTTCATAGGCAAAGGGCCCGACAGTGAATAGCTGAAATGAGAGCATCCTTGATATCTTGGGCACCACCAACATGGCACCTTCTGCTCCATTGAAAAGATTAGTTGGTTTTTGGCATGTTGAATTGGGGGAGGAGACTACGGAAACCGTGCACTTGTGAGAACGAAATGTTGTGAGCCTCCTTGGTATTATAATGCTGTGAGAACGAAAAGATTAGTTCTTTTTCTTTTTTTAAATTAGTTTTACTTTTGGGCATTTTTTTAAATTTTGGACCACAATAGTTTTTGGTCCTTTTTTAAATATTGGGCCACAATGTTGGGCTCTTTTGTCACTTCTAATGGATTTTTTCCCTTTATTTTGGTCCAAAAAGTGTTCTAGTCAAGCCTATTGGTATAAAATGGTGGGGTGCCCCAAAAATTGGTCATTTTTGTGGTGCCCAAGGCCCAGGCCTTGTGGGCCTTGGGCCTGGGCCGGCCCTGCGTGGCTCCACTCTGTGTGTGTGCGTGTGTGCAAGTAGTGATAGCCATACCATCTTAAGGATAAAACAATCCAAAATATAGCATATGTCTCGATCTTCTTTGCACGGAAGAGGACAAGAAAATACAAAACACAATCGACCTTCTTGCTCTTTAGATTGAACTCCATAAAATGTTTTTTTTTGGGTGGTCTCAGATGACTGAAGAAAAACTCCTTTTATAGGCGAAAAAAATAAAAATTTTGGAAAACAAAATTAATCAATTGCCCCAATCAAATCAATTATCCAAAAAAAAAGAAGAAGAAGATTGTAATCAGCCCACTAATTATAAACACGTCTTTATTACGCAACCGAAAATATTAAAAAAACAAAGTGCACTTAGAAGAAATCTTTTGCAAAAAAAAAGAAGGCAAATAATAGAGGAAATCTTTTGCCCTTTTTTGTTGCAACGGAAATCAAGAAAAGACATTCCTTTTGCTAAACGTGGGTCTAGGAAATTTTTTTGTTTGTTTGTTTGTTTGGTTACATTTATTGGCTACCTGCCGTGGTGTGACTATGTAATATAATTAATTGTGCCACGGATGGGTGGAAAAGATGCTGATTGCGAATCTTAGAGAGTCTGATTCTATGAATTTTTGATAAAATAATTTTTTAAAGTTTGAATAGAGAGTTTGATTTTGTGAATTTTTTGAAAAGTGACTTGCTAAATTATAGAAGGTGTTTTTGAAGTTAAATTTGTTGTTTTTTTTTATGTGTCAAATAAGGATGCCCTAAAGTGTAAACCCATTAGAGCATCCTTAGAGCCCATTTGGATGAAGTTTTAGAGCCCCAACTAAGTCATCCTCCCCCTCCTCATCTTGGTCTCACTCCATATCCCTCGTTTGGGAACACCAAAACGCCTCCTCAACTAAATCATCCGGCCTCCTCCTTCGTCCTCCCCTCATCCCCCTTCCCCCTGACTAAATAAAAGGAGGGGGGAGGTGCTTATGTTTAATTCGGGTTCTCATCCAGGACTGAATTACCAGGCTACCCCTCTCACAACACACCCACACAAGCGCAAACAACCATTGCTAACAACATTCAACCCAAATTGTAAAAAAAAAGAGAAGAAAGTATTTTACAAATAAAATTTCGGATTAAGAAAAGAAAAACCTAGAAAATTTGTATTTTTTTTACCTTCTTAGACCTAGAAACATTCTCTGTTCGTTAGAGCTCTGATCGCCGGAGAAGTATCGCCGTCGTTGGCAAGTGAGAGAGGATGTCAGCCATGGAGGAGTTTTGTGGGTGAGAGAGTTTTGTGGGTGAGAACAGGAACAAAGGAGATAGAGATGAGTTTTGTGGATGAGAGCAGTTTGTCAATATTTACAAGGCAAAGATAAAAGGAGAAATTATTTGGTGTTGGTGTGGCAATATTCAATGTGATCCAATGGTGGTAAATAAAAGAGTAGTTTGTGGCTTTGGCTAAAAATGTTGATTAGTAACGGTGAGAAAAAATAATTTGTAACACCTAATTAATATGAGGAAAATTGAGAAAAAATTGTTAAACTAAAAAACTGTTAAACAAAAATTATAGCAAATTAATTTTTGTTAAGTATAGCAAATTAATTATTTTTGAAATTATATAATTGGTTTAATTAATAATATGAGACGGGCATATGAAAGGGCAAACATGTTTTTTGACATGATTTTACATCAAACACCCTTCTTATCCCTCTTTTTTTTTTATCCTTCATCAAAACCATCTACTATTTGATCCTCCTTTCTTAAATGTCACATAAATGTGGATCCACCCTTCTTATTTAATCACCCCTACTATTTTACCCCCTATTACTATTTAATCCCTCTCAAACTAATACGTCATCCAAACAGCCCGTTATGTGGCTCTCTACTTTAACTTTAACTTTGAAATTAAAGTAGAGAGCAAAGTCTCCAAAAACCATAAAAATCAAGCTCCTCAAATGCCTCCCTAATTTGCTACATTTTGTAACTTTGCTATAGTAGGCCTCTAAATTTAGGGAGCCACTATTCATGCACCAAAAGATGAGGAGGGAAGAGTAAAAGTTTGAATAGAGAGTCTCATTTTGTGAGTTTTTTATAAAGTGGTTTGTTAAAGTTCGAATAAAGAGTCTGATTTTGTGAATTTTTTGAAAAGTGACTTGTTAAATTATAAAAAGTGCTTTTGAGGTTTAATTTGGAGTTTTTTTTGTGTGTGTGAGATAAGAATGTTCTCACCCAATAAGAGTAGGGGTCGAAGTACCCATACATTACCCAATTAGGTTCGGGGCGAGGGTGGAGTATGACAAAAATCCAACTTGCCCCACCCCATCATGTTGCCCTTCCCAGTGGCAAGTTGAAGAACTACTGGGCTCTTCAGACTTTATGTATTTTCTTACCACCCCTGTTTTTTTTTTTTTTTTTTTTTAGGGCCCACTTTGCCAAAAGCGTTAATTAGTTTACTGAATCATAAATAAATTTGATGGCATGTAGCAAGTTATGAAGGGTGTTCCAAACATGTTGCCTCGACTAAAATTTCTCTCACTCTCCTTGAGGTTACCGGTGCTCAGGCCCGGTAAATTTTGGGATGAAGGACAACATGTAAGTTTTGGTTATTTTTGCTTATCAAGGGCGTCCGACCGAAATATTTTGCCTTGACCAAAAATTCCACAACTCACTCCTTTTTGAGCTTACCCTAGGATTAAGGGCTCCTTTGACAAAAAATTCGGTTTTTTTATTTTGTCTTTATTCAATTTTTTTTTTTTTGCATTTGTTAGTTTTACGTTAAGATTTTGTGACTTCTGGATTCTTTTCATTGAGACGAATCTAACTAGTATAAATTTATAGTCAAACTAAATATTTTTTTGAATAAAGTTCGAAAATACTTAAATTATTGAATTAATTTTGGCTTTATTCAATAATCTTGATTATATAGATTATTTGCCAAAGGAGCCCTAAGCATTGTATATTTTCAGACGGGGGACTCCATGTAACCGACTGATTAAGTTTTGATTTTGCTAGATAAACCTATCGGTTTTCTTCGAAAAAGAAAAAAGAAAAAAGAAGAAGAAGCCTATGGGCCGGGCCAGCACTCTGGGACTAGTTGACAATGCCACTCTTAACATTTTAAATCCCTCTTCAACCGTTGGACTCCCTGTTCGGCCCAATACGCTTCCGGGCTTGAACAGCAGGGCTTCCGCCCTCTTGCTTTCCTCCGCTGTCTGAATCCCGGAGACCCATCTGGAATTTGTTCTCTCTCTCTCTCTCTCTCTCTCTCTCTCTCTCTCTCTCTCTCTCTCCCCGCGTTGTTACTGGGAATCAAATTTGGAGTCATTTGGCTGCGATGGTCAGGCGGTAGAAGAAAGATCTGTTTCCGTTTACGAAACTTCGTACCGATTGAACGAAACTCCAACTCGATTGAACGAAAATGCATAGCAAGGGATCGAACAATCGGCTGTCTGGTTCAATCTATGGATCTCGAATTGCAACTCTGTTGCTCTCCATGTTCGCTACCATGGCCTCCTTCTACGTCGCTGGCCGGTGAGTTTTTCTTCTTCTTCGTATCTTTTTATTTGACCACATTCTGATACTTGAATTCAGTAATTTAGCTTAGTCTTTTTTTCATTTGTTTTGGTACTTTTGAATCGCAATGTTCTGGACTGTTGTTTATGTGTAGTCACCCGTAGTGTGATCGTAGAACTCTTTTTATAGTCTATTCTCTCGTACACATCTATTTTCCATGTTAATTGGTTGTTAAAAAAAAAAAGTATGGGTCCAGAGAATATACAGAAGATTTGCACATAGTGTATGCATTTAAGGAAACTGTATTACTAAAAACACTAATACAATGGTGACCATGTTTTGTGTTCCCAATGTATTGGTAGAACGTGCCTCTTTTTTCATACAGTGAGTACGTTCTACACTCACTGTTCTACCAATGCTATGATGACACTTCACATGCTACCCAAAACATGGTCACCATAGCATTGCTCATATAGTATACATAAGTTTGCACAAGGATGATGCTGCAATGCCATTTTGGAAATTCTATCTAGCTCGATGGAACTTTAGCTTTAAAGTCAAATGAATGTTGACAAACGGGGAAATATATCATGAAAGAGAGAGACACAAGTTTTAAGCAGTTAATGGCCTACATTCACGGGAGAGATCAATAGCACTCGACAGTTTTTTGTTTGTTTGTTTGGGTAAGTAACTCAAATAGTTGAACAGATGAGTTTCTTTTCTTTTCCTTTGGAATTCCTAATTTCAAAAAATGTGAAGCTAAAAGCTTATTACTACAATCACTATCTTCTGAGCATGTGGAAGTTAGAAAACATGAAATGTCTTGTGGAGGAGTTTTATGAATAAACACGTGGAGCTGAAGCCCACTAATCATATTCACCAAGCCCTGAACATTGCACCACTTGCATTTTCCTCTTCATTTTAGAGCTTCAATAAAGCAAACGAAAATTAGAAAAACTTGAATATTTCTTCTGTGAAATGTATAGGTTCTTTATGGAGACATCTTTCAATGTAATAAGTGAACTCAATTGAGATGTGAGTGACACCTGTTGGAGAAAAGGGCAAAGAGGGAATTGTGGTGATCAAACTCACTTCAAATAGCTCATACAGCGCAGCACATTTAGAATGCTTCATCACAAAATTTTTCCTTGTAATATCTGATTTACTGACTCTATCTTTTGGGTTTTTCTTTTATTTTTTTGGAGATAGTTTGTGGCAGGATGCAGACAACCGGGTATATATAATCAAAGAGCTTGATAGGATAACTGGGCAGGTAATGAAACAGTGATTGACTGATTGTTCTTGAATCTTTTTTTTAGTGGTGTATAATGGAGAAAAATTTAGGTTGCAATGTACAGGCAAAGCATGCCTTTATGGTCAAGGCATGAATCATCATAACTCGGCTTTTGAGTATTCAGGCAAATTACACTTCATGGTACCCTTTTAGTGAAAAGTTCATGTGATCTGTCACATATGCTAACTGCAATGCATTAAGAATTGAGACGATTTAGCTCTTTTTATTCTAATACAAGATCTACGTAAATCCCATTCCCTTTTTAGGATCTTAGTTATGATTGACAAGTTTGGAAACTTATACATGGTTCATATAGTTGGTATAAGGTCCAAAGGGGTTTTCTGCCTGACTGTAAATGTGATAGTGTTTGTGAAGTGCACGATTCTGCACCTATAAGGGTTTTACAACCCTGCCTTTGTGCCTGCTCACATTGAAGCTGATAAGTGTGCTTTTCCACACACGTGCGCACACTTGCATGGACATGTTCATGTACGCATAAAGCTTTCTTTGAAGTAGTTAAATTTTAACACTTCCTTTTGTAGGGGCAATCTGCAGTGTCAGTGGATGATACGTTGAAAATCATAGCCTGCAGGTAAAAGGATCAGTTTTTGTTCTCATCCGGTGTATTAATGGTTCAGTTATGGTTATCATTCAGTTTATAAATGGTTTACAGTTGCATTAGTTTCTCTATTCAAACAAGTTTGTAAAAGAATCTTTGCTTGTCAGGGAACAACAGAAGAAATTATCAGCTCTTGAGATGGAACTGGCCGCTGCCAGACAAGAGGGTTTCATGTCGAACCTCTTGCCTGTGACTGATAGGCTACCCAAGAAAAGGCCTCTAGTTGTCATAGGAGTACTGACGAGCTTTGGCCGCAAGACCAATAGAGATGCAATCCGTAAAGCTTGGATGAGAACTGGTAGAGTACCATCCTTCCATGTCACTTGATTTTTTGTCCTCCTTTATTATGGACCGATGTCTTTTTGTTTATCTGTCATACACACGATGACATTCTATTAACTATAAAGGGTGGAGTGTAAAAACGCAGAGAAATTTATAGCTGCAGAATTATGAATCTGGGTCCCTACTGAATATCCAGTGATTATATGCTTAATGCTGATAATAGGAATATGAATGTGATGACGGATTGCATTCAAAGAAGAAAGATACATGTTACCATTTCTCATTTGCACTACCACTTCTGTGTTGTAATATACGGGAAGAGATACTAATGAATGAACATGTTAAATGATCTGAACTTCAAATATTGATTTCCCTGTGGCAGAGATTGATTATGAGATGTATTTCTGGTTGACAATGTTTACTACAAAAGATTATAGGACTAGAGTATGCAGTTTTTACGAGCCTAGTTACAGAAAAGCAGTTGTTAATCATTTGATTATATACTTCATAGAAATGAGTGAAGGAGATGGACAGAAAAGGTAAAATGAGGTGTCAGTGCTGTTGGATATAGTACATGTGTCTCGTGTGATGGTAAACCAAGGGGAATTCATCTAACTGGATAAGGACGGGTTTGAGACAACGGGTTATGCTCTTCATTCTTCTCAACCATGTGAAGTCTTAATTTTCTTCTTTTCAACTTTCAAGTCTCTTTTCTGCTTTAAAAAAAGAAAAGAAAAGAGTCTTCTGAAATTCTCCTTCACTTACCAAAATCTTGGTGATTTATAACATAATCGAGGGAAATCATTATGGGCCTACAGGGCCTCATCTGCTTTAAACAGGAGGTTCATTCCTTAGTTTTGTTTTCACTTATGGTGCTGCTTAAGTTTGACTCGGCAAACATCATGATTATTGCAAACTGACATTATCTCTAACCTGAATGACATTTTCCGTAATAGTGAACAATTGTGCTCAATATTCTTGGTAGGGTTTGTCAGTGACTATATCTCCTCTATGATTCGTCACTCTGGGACACTTCTTCGCTGTTCCAAAAAAAAAAAAAAGCAGCTCTGGTACACTTTCTCGTTATATGTTTTCATAAAACAAGTCCCTGTACTAAAGAAATGGTTTGAAGTTTTTTTAACGAATTTGTTTGGCTTATTGAAGTATAAACTCGGCATGTTTATCATCTTTTCAAGTACCAAACTGTGCTCCTCATCTTTCAGGTTCGGCTTTGAAAAAGATGGAAGATCAAAAGGGCATCATTGTTAGATTCGTCATTGGAAGAAGGTCTGCTTTTATCTTATTCTTTTTTCAGCATGCCTAATTTATATGTTAGCTAACGGTTGCCCAATTTTGTGGTGAGTGTTAACATGCAGCTCTAACCGCGGTGACAGTTTGGACAAGGGCATTGACAGTGAAAATAAGCAGACCAGTGACTTCATTATTCTTGTATGTTCAAGACCTTTATTTTTATCCATATATCTTGCTTTACCTTAACTCAGAGTTGCATTTCTAGTGCTTCTTACTTCTATCATGCTTTAGCAGACATAATTGTCTCTTGCATGGCACATTCCAATCAACATATGCTCATTCTTGGCATTTGTTTTCCTTTATTGTTACCTTTTATAGGAAGACCATGTAGAGGCACCTGAGGAGTTTCCAAAGAAGACAAAGCTGTTCTTTGCTCATGCCTCAGAGAAATGGGATGCTGATTTCTATGCTAAAGTCAATGACGATGTTTATGTAAATATCGGTTGGTAATCGAGGATTTCTTAGTCTTATTTTTTCTTGCTTAATTGTTTTTCCAATATTTAGGAACTGGTGTAGAACACTAAAGAACTTTGGAAAGGGGCTCCAACTGAAACCTCCTCTGTCTTTTAACCTTATATGCTTCTACTAGTATATATTACCTCAATAATTCAATTCAATTCAAAACCCAGCTAAGCTCTATTCAAACTTGTAAAGAGTTCTACTCAAATGATGTCTTGTCCTGGTCACATGAAAATGCTATGGCCAAATGAATGAGCTTAAGTTCTTGGATTGTGATGCCTAAATTTTTTTTTCCTGTGCAGATGCCCTGGGAAATACTCTTGCGGCTCATTTGGACAAGCCTCATGCATACATTGGGTGTATGAAATCAGGAGAAGTTTTCTCTGAACAGTGAGTTTTGGCTAACGAGTTTAGCTCAGTGACAAATATGGTTTAGAAACAATTGAGTGTAGAATGGGGCTATAAAATTATTTACTTCGAATTTGCCTTTTCTGGAATTTGGCAGGGGCCACAAGTGGTATGAACCGGATTGGTGGAAATTTGGGAATGGAAAATCGTAAGTTGTGTTGGATCTGATTCTGTCTTGTTAGTCATGTGAAGATGATGTTTCACAGTTAATGATTTTCAATGCAGCTTCTTAGTTCTGGCGCAATGCAATTTTTTGCAATACTAATCCTGATTCTATTGGCTTGTCATTGATCTTATTCTTCCCCACATGATAAATGGAACTAACTGCGTGAATTTCATTTGAAAAGCAATATATGATTCTTTATTTCACAGTTCATGTTACATAATGTGTCGTTAACATCCGATTCATTAAACACGGATGCTACTGACATGCTTGGTCTTACTGCATGGTTTGGACTTTTCATTAACGATTGGCTTCTCATATGTGACAGGTACTTCCGTCATGCTTCAGGCGAGATGTTTGTCATTTCCCAAGCATTGGCTAAATTTATTTCAATAAACAGGTCAGTTCATTTTTTTGCTGATTATCATGCACTACCAGGTGGAACAGTTACAGATCTTTGAACTATTGACCTGGCAGATCTATTCTTCGTACTTATGCCCATGACGACGTTAGTGTTGGTTCCTGGTTCATTGGGCTTGATGTTAAACATGTTGATGATAAAACTTTTTGCTGCTCATCCTCATCTTGGTCGTCAGGTCTCTCTCTCTCTCTCTCTCTCTCTCTCTCTCTCTCTCTCTCTCTCTCTCTCTCTCTCTCTCTCTCTCTCTCGCGGAAAAAAGCAGAGTGTACATGACGGATGAAACGAGCTTTTATGATCATATTATTTTACTTTCAATGGATCAATTTGAGAAAACTGTTTTGAGCTGGACAAGCTGTTTTTTGTGTTTCAGGAGCTGTCTGCGCTGGTGTATAATCAGAATAGGCCGAATTGTCAGGAGACGAATATTTAACTTGAACTTCAACTTCGGGAAATATTTGAAGGATGCTATTTCGTGATTCTTTTGAGTAGACACAGAGAAGCATAAGCTGTATCAGCAGTTGATTTTAACTAGGATGATGCCTGTGGCTGTCAGATGGAAGAAAATGAAGCAAATGGTCTAGAGTTGACTATGCTCATCACATGTATTGTAGACCACAAATAGTATTTGTTTTAGAATCTTTTACAGCTAATGTTTACCTGTCTCATGTGGGTATATCTAAGGGAGTAGAGATTTTTTTTTTGGTGGGAGAGCAAGAACTTCAATATATGAAACTAACGCTTTGTTTGGATGGCTTCTCAGCCATATTTCAAAAAAGTTTTGTCCGATCTACTGGCCCCTTCACCCTAGAACTTGTCAGCCATATTTCGAAATGCTCACAAACCCAGGCCTCCTCACCCCAGAACTTGTCCCCCCTCTCTCAAAATGTGATTGGCTGTTTTGTTTGGGGCCCATTGCGCCAGAGTGGTGGGTCCCCATGTTTGACCAATTTCAATGTTAGCCAATTGATAATGGTCGACCCCACAAAACTCTTTTGGAATATGGCTGAGAAGCCATCCGAACAAAGCCTTAATCCTTGAGCCAATGTTCGAGTATGAGGTGCTACAACGCTGAAGTAACCCATACCGTATTCAAATTGACTTCATCCACGGTGACGGGCCCTCGTAGGGTACCTTTGGGTGGAGACTTGTAACAACATAAAAAGGAAAACAAAAAAGCAAGATCTAGATCCAAACAAAGAGCAAGGTTCTAAAATTCGCTAGGCGCTTTTATGGCGGTCGGACACGTTTTAGTTTTTAGGGCCGAGTGTTCGGCACTTAGACGGGCTAGTTGGCGAGGGGTCTTCTAGCATTTAGGCGGCTATTACTCAGCTTTCCAGACCACCTTTAGAACACTGACAGAGAGAAAACAAAAATTGAAACTATTTCTCCTCGTGGAAAAATTTAGCGTGGACACCTCCGTTGCCATCTTCACTGTTGCTGAAGAATTGGAAGATTCTTCTCCGTTGCCATCTTCACTGTGCGCAATGAGATTCATTAGGGTCTCATTTGATGATCCGAACCATTTATTTTTGCAAGGTTTGATTTGTACACCATTTATGAAAATAAAATAAAATCAAGTTGACCTGGCATTGGTGTCTCTTGGAACATACTGAAAATAGATCTGATTTGACCAAGCTTTACCATCGTTTGATCAAAAGCTTATTCTATGCGCGGATGAGTAAAATATCATGGTGAGAAAATGTAAGGCATTGATTGTCACAAGGAACTGCGGTGGATCCAATTTTGTGGACGTGGGATCACGAGATATCATCACATGAGAGAATCCTTACTTATAATATTAAGGGAAGACAAAAGGACAAACATACTCGGCTAACTGGCTGATTGTATTATGTATTTATCTACAACAAGGCAAGAACTATCAAGCACTACAACAACATGAGCAAAGAAAACTGACCTACTGTCAAAACTAATGGCTCAAACAACAAATTCTATCAAAGCATGATTGCAAAAAGGCCTAAACTTAAACGAAATAAGATCAACTAGCTCAGGGGATTGCAAGACTACAAACCGAATAAGTCGGCGCTAGCACCAAATATAGCAGCGCTGAACTGTCTGGTATTCAAGTCGCTCCCGTCCAGAGCAGAACCGAACCGATCAAGCCATTGAGTGGGGCTGGAACTTTCAGCTTCCTCTACCCACTCTGAAGTCATATCGATGTCATCAAGTTGAAGTGGGTCGAATTCTGGAGACTTGGACTTCATTGATCTGGACAGCTTGAGGTTGTAATTTATGTAGGCGAGGTCACTCAGTGTTTCCTTATCAATCTTGTTGCGCTTCTCTGAGTGGATTTGCTGAAACGTCTTCCATTGCTTCTTGACCGTAGGAATGCTGCAAACCTGACTAAGTATTCTAATGGCAACGCGTTGCAAGGTTGGAGCAGAATCACCGTACTGTTCCCACCAAAGCCCTGCATTAATGTATTTGCAGAATGTTAGTTCGCATTATGCACACAAACATACAAATCTTGCAAGCTGGCATATGGCGAGCACACACACACACAACACACACTCTTCTCCCATTTTTAGGCTTCTACTGTGAGGCATGCATGAGAAAACGATGAGAACAAATCAACAGTTTAACAGCTTAACCTGCACGAACATGTATGAGAGTATCTAAGAAGTCTAGTACTACTACTTAAGGGTGGTTGAATTCTTTTCAACACGACATATATATAAACCTCATCTAACTTTGCAACAACCCAATCAAAATTGAAACATAAAAGAAACATTTCTAATATTTATAATTTCAGCGTTTAATAACTATCAGATATTATTCAATCTCTGGCAATGAAAGTCAAAGTGAGATTTGAGAGAAGAACCTGCATAAATGATTATGTACTGTGACTGGAACAAAAGAGGTCGCTACGGATAAGGATAACATAGAGGATGAATTTGTTTCTCAAACTGTTGTTCCATAACATATTGTAAGAACTGGCAAGCAACAGAGTGTCATGTCTAAAGGTTCGTTTATAGCCATATACCCAAAGGAAAATTATATGCTTACCAGGAGAGACTGTATCAATTGCCTCCTTTGCAAGGTTACAACCAAACATCCCGGTTGCCCTTGTAAACAAAAGAATCTGATTGGTAATGTCCCGTCTTAATTCAGGTGTAGGTAGTAGCTTCTCCAGAACTCTCAAAAAATCTTCTTTTATAGACCGAAGAAACTTGATTTCGGGATTATACTGGATGCTAGGGTTCAAAAACGCAGCTGCTGCATGGAGAGGTGAATGGAGGTGGTTGTGCCAATTTTTATCAACAATATCTAAAAACGTCTTGCACTTAATCTCATCCATAATGTAGTATGTCCTTATCGATTCTTTGGCTCTGGTCATCAGCTCATATATAAATCCCATGGCAGGTTTCCCTCCGGATACTTCCCTAAGCACTTTCAAAAATGGCTCAGAAAAAGCAACACACTCTTCAACTGCTCTCCAAAAATCACCTTCATCCAGTATTGCAATACAAGTTATGCTTTGAGATTTATTTGCATAAACAGGGTTCGAAGAAAACTCAGGACTGTTGAACATATGCTTCAATCTTGACCTCTGCTTCAATATAGACTGCAAGGAAAGAAAGTTGGAAACAGGTTTTGTGATACCAGTCTTAATGATTTCTTGCCCCCCAGTGAACTTCTTCATCAGATCAAGAACCCCTGAGTTGTTATATACGAACTTGGAAATAGCTTGTGCTTGCAATATGCATCTGTTCACCCAATCTACCTTAGAGAACTCCTCCAATATTGCATTCAAACATTGGGAAGCACAAGGGGACATAAAGATGGTTCCGTAGTTTTGCAGGAGATGGTTTGCTAAACCATTGCAGTTGAGATTCTTATCCACAATTATCTGCACAACATTCTCAGGGCCAAAATCTTGAAGCAAGGAGTCAAACAAATCAGGGTAGAATGTTATGTTCTTGTGATGTGAAGTCACATCTACTGATTTGTGAAAAAAAGTCCTGGAAGGAGATGAAACTAAGAAGTTGATCAGAGCTTTTGATTTGTTATCTGTCCATGTTTCGGCGATTATAGTACAACCTGTTGTAGCCCACTCTTTCTCAATGCCTTTCGACTGTAAGCTCACTTCAGATTTGATCCTTTCCACCCACATAGTCTTCAGTGTCTCTGCAGATGGACCTCTAAATCCGGTACCACATTTTCCCACTGCATCAATCATGAACTGATACGATAATGAACGAGCTACACTGATGTCCAGTTCATTCTCAAAAAAGAACAAAGCAATACACCTCTCGGCATTTTTCTCGGTCATTTCAGGGGATGAGGCCACCATTGTGAGGGGTGGAAATATTTTTGCAATGGGAGATGGTGCGTCCATGGAAATGAGAACTTTGCTTGCAGAAGAATTTACAGGAGATTTTGCTTCTACTGGCTTTTGCTTCTTAGCAGTAGAAGTTTCTTTGCCATCATCCTTTGATGCTATTATAGCCCTCACCTTATCAGTAACATCATCCCTTACCTTGCTACATGGATTTACACCTTTACTAGGAATTCGTGACAAATGATGCTTTAATCTGCTAATGCCACCATTTAGAATTCTGGAGCAGAATTTGCATCTCACCTTGTTTCCATCTAACTTATCAGCATATTCCCAACAAACGTCTTTTTCTCGAACCACTGTCACAACAATACCGATCAATTCGTTATAAGTAATTACAACTGATTTCCTTCTCTCCACTATTCAACCTTAAATTAAACTTATCTAAAGACTCCCAGACAACTAAATTTATTTATGAAGAAGAGTAACACATTCTCAAAATGAAAAAATCACCTCATTTTGGAAGAATATCTGTGCATTTAAGGTTAATCCTTGAAACTCAAACATTGTTAATTTCTTGTCCTACACTAGAGCACTTCACAAAAGACTATCAAGCAATGCCTCATCTGGTTTAGATAACTGGGAAAAGTCAATACTGACTTTTCTTGAATTCTGCAGGTGCCAGGTGGTGTGGCTGGACAAAAAACTGGAACTCATGAGTCATGACCCAGAATTTGCAGTCTACCTTTTGCGATTATAGTCAAGCGTCACAAACTCCAAAAGCACAAGATTGGTACTTATAACAGAGGGACATAAAACCATGTTTAACTGTATTAAGCAATCTACCCGTCTTTTATTGTAATAGAAACTTGTTCACAAGAAGTGTAATTATATGTCAAATGCTTTTCCTTCCTTTGGTCAGTGAAGTTATGCAAGGGTACCTCAGCTCAAATTTCTAAAGGTATACAGAAATTTGACAATAATGCTAACATGTGGTGGATAAGCCCCATCTATTACAATAGCCATGCTTCGGTACAACTTAGCGTGCAACTTTTTTGTAATCCTTATTTTTCTAAAACAAAATTTGTACAAGAAAAGGGCATGGACTTACTGATGATGATGATGCCCTTCTGCCCTACGCACTTGCTGAAACCAGAAAGGAGATCTAAGTCAACAAACAATTTTCAGGAACTACGGAGGGGGAAATGAAAATGAAGTAGCTCAAGCATCAACCAAGATAAAGAGAGCAAGAGTGGCAACAACAGCGATCTATAGAGCAATCTGATCCAGGATATTAACAAATTCGTACGAAATTTTAAGGAATATGGTAAAGTGCACACAATCAACATTCAAAAGCCTCAAGCATTCGAGCAACACCTGCAGGATAAATATGAGCAACATACATGGAAAAAAAAGAAAACAAAGAAAATGCTAGGCTATCAGCAATAAAGTTATGTCAAACTAAATGGCATAATCATAAAGAAAAATAGAATGGGCAGGCTCATCAAAGTTTATACAAAAAAGCAATTCAGTTAATATTCAAAAAAAAAAAGTGCTCATGCTTGGACAAATGGATAAATATGATACTGGTGGGGAAATACATGAAAATCATGAAACCAAGAATATTTCTTTGTTTCCAAGAATCTCACTAAGATTCTGAGACAATCAAAGAAAAGTACGCAAGTAGCCACACTAAAAACACAATGCAAGAAACTGTAGGTACATATATCTGGCTCCAACACTGTGGTGTCTCCACTCCATCACCACATCGCATATAGGCATGTAACCACTTGTTAGCCTCCTCCGTGACGAGTGGCCAATCATACGCCTCCAACTTGCCCACATAAAAGCAACGAAGGCCTCCACCTAAAGTGTTCAACGCGCATGGTTTTGCCTAGCAGATCTAAATGGTAATAGCAATAAAACATGACATGACATCAAATGGATTATATTTGGTTTATTTTATTGTATAACTACAATTTTTGATTGAGAAGTATGTCGATTGATTGTATAAGTTATGATCCAAAACAATTTGTGTTCCCTTTTGTCCCTTCACAGTTCATATGGCTTTCCGAATATATGTCTATCTAATTGTTCAAGTCCCCTCCTACAATCAACCTTCAACCCAGCAGTCACTCAAATAGGAAGTATGTCAAGCTCCAAAACAAGCAGATAGTGCTCTTGGAACACAGTTGCTGTAAGCCCAGTCTAGAACCATTCCTCTACTGAATCACAAGCCATCATTTTATTCCTCACCAGTTGATCAATTCTCCTAGTACATTCTCCTAGTAACTTTATGTGACAACTCATTTCTAAGACTACTAATCATACATTCTCCTCGTCTGGTAGGTTTTTGAAAGATGCTTCCACGCTCACGCACGACCCGTTATGCGACTTATTAAATCTAGACTACTTAAATCTTGTGATCAATAATCCAAGAGTTGTCCTTGGGACTTGGGGTTTTCCCGTATAAGTTCTCACGTTTGATGGCCATTGGGTTATGCTCCGTTGGTACCTCCAGACCTTCGAAATTATTTGAGGTACGAACAAGCCTCAGCATCCGGTTATCAAAAATAATAACAATAATAATAATCCACCAGTTCAACAAAACTCAAAAGTGAAACTCAAAACTCGTTGCAGATTTGAACGGAGCATCTCTCTAATAAGCTCTCTAATCATACATTCGAACCTCAACCTACCAAAACTTGCGCCATATGTGAATTTCAAAGAGAGATTCCTATACGTATAACGATATATACATATATGAACTTGTTTCGGTGCGGGAGCGTATATTTGTGGAGAGAGAAGAAAAACGATGAAAGAGAAAAACAGCGAGAAATTAATAAGTAGAGGGAAAAGCTTACAGAGATGGAAAGAGAGAACTCGTCGGGTCCCTTCCTCGGAAGTTGCAGATCTTGGAAATCTGGTGATTTATCGCGATATTTTGTGAGGGTTAGGGCTTTTATTTAGGGTCTCTCTCTCTCTCTCTCTCTCTCTCTCTCTCTTCATGTCGTCATACTCACTTCTCGTTTTCTTTTCTTTCGTGTTTTTCAATTATAAATTCGTCTCTAATTTTTTTCAACTACGGAGTATTTTCCTAATGTTTCTTTTTAAAGTAGCCGGCGATATATCGCGTTTCACTTGTACACGTGGACCAACAGATTATCCACGTACAAAAACAATGGCACGAAATACGAATCATCAAATAATTATATATACTTTTTCCCTCCCACAATATGTTTCTTTTGGCCTAATTTAGTTTAAAAGTGGTTTTTAGATTATTGGTTTTTATTTTAGTTTTTATTCAGATTTTTTTTTTTTTCGTTTGTTAGTTTTAACGAGATTTTTATGGTTTATGGATTCTTTTCGGATGAGATGAAAAATAAAGGTATAATATTGTAATGAATCCACCTTTTTTGGCTTTATTCAAAAAGGTGAATTTTGACCACAATATTATATTTATGGGATTCGCCCAACGGTATAATCCATAAACCACATGCTCGTCGACAAAACTAACAAATGCAAAAAATTGAACAAAAACGAAATGAAAAAACTAATAATCCAAAAATCACTTTTAAGCCAAATTAGGCCTTTCTTTCTCTTTCGTGAACGCTTCAACTAATTTTAACAAATTCAAAATTATAGATTTTTCTCGACATCCGAGTCGGGCGTAAATCCCTTTTCTTGCTACCATTTCCTTAAATTTTACAACGCATGCTCTGTGATCGTATTTTAGATGTCACAAGAATTCTTTCTCTAGTCTATCGGTGAGTTAAAACCCACATATTATGTCTCTTAGGGTATTCACAACAAGGCTCAACAAATTTTGAGCCAAATAAATTACTGAACAGTGTTTTATTTACTAATGTTATTTTTAACACTCTAATAATACTACCTATACTACCTCTCTATTACTCCCTCCGTTCCTTTTTATTTATCCTCTGCGAAAAGTCGTGCCACTTTTCAAATGAAAAAATAAAGCGTTTTCGTGTATCATTTTTGAAAATTTTTTACACCAAATTAAAGTACTCATCGTATACTTTAATTCGGTGCCAAAAAATTGAAAAATGATACATGAAAGTACTTAATTTTTTGATTTGAAAAAAGGTAAGAGAGAGAGTGTGAGACAAATAAAAAGGAACGGAAGGAGTATTAAAATATTGATTTTTACTTTTCAAAATAATATAATATATTAACACATATATACACACACACACACACACCCCCATATATCCAAACCCAAACCCCCCCAGATCCCGTCGAACGAAACCCAAACATTGATCTCGTTAGACGAAATCCAAACCCATGTACTGAAGAACTCGCCGTCGGCCAAGTTGAACGAAACCCGTCTCCGTCGAATGAAACCCGTCGCTGCTGAATGAAACCAAACACTGAAACCCAGATCTCGCCGTTGCCTTTGCCGTCGCCAAGTCGAACGAAACCCGTCGCTGTGCCGTTGAACAAAACCCGTAGCCGTCGTTGTCGAACGAAACCAATCACCGTAGAACAAAACCTGTCGCTGTCGGCCAAGATCTGGTGCAAAGGGATACTAAGAAGGGAAAGAGGGAGAGAGAAGAGTGAGGGAAAAATAATTAAAAAATAGGTAGGGAGTGAACAGTGGTTGAACAAATGGGGTGGAATTTGGGGAGCTATTGTATACCTTTCTATTTTGTTAACCTGTTTGTTGAGTCTGTTGCAGCCTAATGTTGCTGATTCCCTGCGTAAAATAGGGAGAGGAGAAGATTTGTTGAGGTTGCTCTTACCAGATAGTACTAGTAACAGTTCACATTATACTCAAAACACGGCATAGAAATTTTTTAGAACAAATTTTGTTACCTTCTTTGAAACTTGAAAGTGCATGAACTTTACACATCGCTCTCATTATCTACATACAGTGGCGGATTTAAAGAAGAGCCAGGGGATCATGTGCCCCTCCTGGCCATTTACACTAATGCCCCTATAAAATTCCATCATTAAATTTTTGGAATTAATCCTTAAATATTAGCTCTAGTTCTCTATATCTTATAAACCTCCAAAAGGAATAGTGGTCACTCCTATTTACATTTTTGAATCTAATAAAATGTTTTCTTTGAAACGTAGGGATATTGAATTTTGGATTTCAATAGTTATTGTTAGTTTATTAGGCCCTTTGGTTTTTCCACTCAATAGATTGATAGTTTATTAGACCCTTTGGTTTTTCCACTCAATGGATTGATTGTATGTAAGAATTAGTACTTTTCTAACTTAAGTTATTTGGATAGATTAAATTTTAAATGAATTCAATTCAAATTTGGATAGGTTGGGGCTTTTGAACAGTCTCTATCTAATTGTTGATATAATAGTCTGAGTGCTTCCCTTTCACCAAAATTTTGGCATTGCCACTGTCAATATATTGAATACTCGTGCGCACAAATGCTCCACAAAACATTCCATTAAATTTTTTTTGCTGTTCTTGATGGATCTTCTCTCCATTCCTCATGATTCTATAGAAGCCAAATGAGTATATGTTGGTTTCTGACCAGCACCACTGAAAATCCTCAAAACTTTTGACGTATTGTTTTTTTTATTTCTTCATGGTTTTACACTCCCATAGTGGTTTTGCATGGGACTTGGTTTGTACAAGGACTTCCGAGTTAGTCGAAGTATGTGCAAGTTGACATTAAAACCCATAAGGCAAACAATTAATTCAACAAGCGAAGTGGGCTGAGAATGGACAAATATAATGCCAATTGCATGCACAATCTAGCTGCTAATGGACTGTTGAGGAGTGGTCACTCAACGCTCCAATTGCTTTGTGAGAGTCATATACTTGGTGGTGGGAATAATAATTTCTCGTTCAGAAGGCTCCATCATTTTCAGTGTTGTGGACTAAAAGAAAATTATTGAAAATGTAATGGACTACTGCATTATTATCCAAAAATAAAAATAAAAATAAAAATAAAAAGCACTACTGCACCCATCCTGCAATAAGAAATTTCTGCAACATTGAGAAGTCAAATTTGTTATGGACGTTGACTTGAGAAATTTTGCTTGGGGGAAACAAATATGGAAAACGAATTTGCTTGGAACATGGGTTGGTTAGAGCTGGCTGGTAGATTTTATGTAATTATTAAAAACAAGAGCCTGGCATTGACTCACACACAATTTTAAAAGTTCATGGAATTAACTATTTAGATAAATTTAGGATTGTTCTAAAAACAGACTTATTTCTAAACTGATTTATTGCACTTTACGAGACATTAACTCAAAAAGTCAATTTTTGAAACAAGGCTAGTAGCCTAGTAGTAGGGGTGAAAAAAAAATCGATGGGACCTGAACCGACCAAAAAATCGAAAATTCGGTTCAGTGTTCGATCGGTCCAGCCTGAAAAAGAAACCGAAAAAACCGAAATACATCTCGGTTCAGTTTCGGTTTCTCGAAATTTTTGTTAGACTGAACCGAACCGAATCGAAATACAATCATCCTAATTTGGACCGAATTACCCCGAAACCACCCCTATTACTACAACAAAAAAGGCTTTATGGGGCATTCATAACTGCCTTAATAAGGGGCATGTTGGGGCATTTCACCTATTGAGGCACTACGCCTTAGTGCCGCGTGTATCGATGCAGCTATAGATATAATGCGGCACTTCTCATGAGGCACTTTGAGGAGCCTCAAGAGCTCTTCTATGCTGCATTCTCAGTGCCTCATATAGTACTTATTAAGGCATTCGATTGAGGCACTTTGAGGAGTCTCAAGAACCTTCTATTGTAGCACTTCTAGATGACGCATATACTCTTTATTGAGGCATTTTCCAATGCTGCCACAAAATTTGAAATTCATTTTTAATACACTATTATGGCATTACAAACTGCCGCATAAGCCACAATCTGAGGTTAGGAGGATAGCTTTCACAACACTTTTGAGTGCCTTCTAAAGTGTTCACAACACTTTTTAGGGCATTCTTAATGCACTACATTCAAGCAGTGACAATAAAATAAAATCTAATTAATTGGAATTTGTATCTCACCCATGTCCAAAACAAAATAAGCCAGTCATTAACTTCAACAACGAGTGTCAACAAACATAAGATCCAAAACAAAAAGAAAACTTCATAGCAATCTCTTCAGAACATGAAATACAAACTTCATAAAGTTTTCATCATAAATCTAAACCAATACCATTGTAAATGCAATTATATACAAAACAACTACTAGTAAAAATAGAACAAAAACTACAAGTTCAACATCCATGTGACATAACTCTGTCTATCACGCATCTTCCAACTCATCTCATCGTTCACCAGCAACCATCATCATCTTTCTCTACCTAATCAAAACAAAATCACACACATGGTTTTAAAGTCTACTACTTTGAAGTAAAGTAAAAAGTAGACAAAATTGGACATTTACGTTATTCTCAGAATCTAACAACAAACAAAAGTTTATCCATAGTAAAAGTTTTTGATACGCACCACTTTTTTCCCTAATTCCTCATTTGACAATACGCTTTTCTTCGTGAAGCAAGTAATGAACACATGTGCACACGATGAATCATGGCCGAGCTTTTTTGCCTGAGCACATGCCAAAAGTTTTATAATCTCGCATTGTATATAAATTTTTGAGATAACTGAAATTGGTAAAGATTAAAGGTCATGTACCTTTGCATCTTCATGCCAAGTTCTTTCCATTGATCTGCTTGCACTCGATCAGGAGGACTATTTATTTGCTCCTCAATGGGTAGCTTAGAATCAAAGTTTTTCCTCTTCAGCATAGCCTTCCAGTTCCTCCACTTTTTCGAAATGAATTTCAAGATCCATCTTTTATGACCAGTAGATATATCAAACTTTTGCTAAAAATCCACAATAATATATATTATATATTAAGATACATATTTAGCAAGCTAACAAGTCCAAAATTTTGAGGATGTAGTATAAGCTAAGTTCAAACTTACCAGTACTAATGCTATCATGTCATCCTTATAAACTCCAGGCATCTTGTGCCAAGTCTTATAGTGGAGAGGCGCATACTTTCCATTTCTTGCTATAGTTCCCAAAAAGCGGCTCAAAATGATGTTATTACGAGTTGTAGCAGCCACGACCTAGAAACATGTTAATGAATTCAGAATAACACAAAGTTGAGGTCAGAGACTATTCAAAAAAAAAAAACTTTAAGGAATCAATAGTGATCAAGTTATAGAAAACATAAATCAAAATTGTTTGAAGGGTGCAAGGTCATGTTTTGTTGTAGTTTGAATCATAGTCCTTTCAAGTCAATATATGAAAAATGAGAACACCAAATAGAGTTTTGTTATGGATTATAAAAAAAATGTTAAAGAAAGGATAAATGTATCAGGCAAAGTCATGGATAAGGGGATGAGGACAAAATGCTAACAAATGAGTTCAAGGGACCAGATAAATTGCAAGTTATAGCAGCACTCCACTACGAATGGGACTTAGGTATGATATGAGCTAAACAAACAATAACTTACGAAACGGCATTAACCTCAAATGCCGAGTCAAGCTATCAACAAAAATTCAACACTAATCCTCTTCGAACATAAAGGGAACAAGTATAAGCATTCGGCATCATATTACTGGCCTTCTGGCACATACCCAAAAAAGAGATAACAAACAATACTTATGATAAGCCAACCCCATATAGTATTTAATTTACCCAAAAAAACCCCATATACTATTCTGAGACAAAGTGGAAAGATCATATAGAACACTTCAAAACAAGAGAGACGGCATTTTATCGTACTTATTAAAGTTACAATGATATCAGATAAATCTTTTACACATTTGCACACATTCATGTGTGGACTGCGGTGTACCTTTCAAACTACAATAATATTAGTTGTCTGCACACAATTGCTACCAAAATATGCTAAACAGCCTAAAATTTTTCTTTCATTTTCTCAATTCCTTATTCTAATCTACCAAAAACATTAAACTTTCCCACCAATGGCTTGGGGAAATGATAATGGACACGCAAACGAACTAGATACCGACTAATCTGCGCCCACCCTCCCAAATTAATACTGATTATTACTCAAGCACTTATGTAACAACCCAAATTCCCAAGCACCACAACTAAAGTGTACCAATATAATCGAATGCTCACAGGAATAGACAATTATTGAAAAGCCATCTCCCCCTTCCTTAAGATTTATCATATACAATTTAATTTCTACGATTACTATCTCTTTTGTTCATGCTTCCCCTTAATTCCTCTGTACTCTTTTCTTCTCTTTTCTTTCCTTTCATGCCGTTATTTTTGTTCCCCGGAATCCTCCTCCTATTCAATTCATTACAAACTTCTTTATAAAGAAATTGCTTAGTCACCAAAGAGAGATCATTTAGATTGACACTTGTTCCTTCATTACTTAATTTGTCTTTTCCTTTATCCCTTGTTTCTCTCCCTTTGCAACAAGAAGCAAACACATACTTATACATGCACACAGTGCTCTTGCACTTCACGTGCACATAACGCAAATGGTTTACACGTTTTTCATGCTTGTGAAGACATTTTTGGGGAAAATACTCCCTCTATCTCATTTTAAATGTCTCCTACACAAAGTAGTGCCATTTTAACTTTAAAAGAAAATATATTTCTGGAAATTTTTATTTCAAAAAGTTTTACCCCATTCAAAAATACTCGTTGAGATCTTTTGAACGATACAAAAAATTTTTAAAAGTAATTCCGAAAGTAATTTATTTTTTAAAATCAAACTTGCACGGTTTCTTTGTAGGGGACATTTAAATTGGGACGGAGGGAGTATTAATCTGTCTTTAAACTGTCCTCATACCCAACTAAAGTACCAATGAAAAGAACTACTTAATTTGTAAATAATCAGATTGTTGGAAGCACAGTTATTACAACTTATAAATCCCACCTTAGAAAGGAGCAGACTATCTAGGAAGAAGTCAATGAAACAAAACCTATATTTGACTTGCATTCGACCCGGATAACGAAATATAATGCTTTTGATCTTTTTTTTCTCCTGTTTGTGAATAATATCTCTACATGCAAAACAAAAGTATATGGATCTGTATGGGAATTGGTTAGGCCATAATTATCAGAACATAGATAATTCGTGTGAATACCCTTTTTTCTTCATTGATCTACGATCCAGACAGGAAACTATTCCTATAAATATTAAGGGTTGGCTGGGAAACATAATGTGTTGGACATCGTTTTTTCAGGGCCGTGCTGAAAAGAGTTGGGGACCCATTTAGGTATCCAATTAACTCCAAAAGCCCTAAAATCAAACTTGACTGATTCGCAAAGAGAGAGGGCGGGCGTAAGACAGGGAGGGGGGAAGGAGGAACATACCGGTCGATGGCGTCGTGCGATGAGAGTTGAGAGTTGCAGCAGGGTATATGCAAGGATGGTGGTCGCTTGGTTGAACTAGCACAGAGAGAAAGAGAGGACGGAAGAGATTTGCAGTTATGGGAATTTTTAGAGTTAGGTCTCTTTTAGGAGTGGTGGAGGGATTTGCCTATTTGGTTTATGGAGGGAATTCTAAATTTTCACGGAAAAAATTGGGAGTTGAGGGAATAAGGTATTTGGGAGGGAAAAGAAGTACTATTGGGGAGGAAATTAATTATTCGGTGTGCTTGTGTTGAATAATTATTATGTTCAAATTGTAAGCTAATTGTTAGTGATATTTTTATAATGATTAATCTTAAACATTGTAATTACATGTCTCATATATTCTATCAAAGTCATCAAAATTAGAGATCATCAGATATTAGAAACTGAATGATTGGGTCGCATTTAATGCATACCAAGGCACAAAATAATTATGAAGTACTAAATAGCCCCACCCGAGGTATTTTTTTGCAATCAAAATAATCTATCTTTTGTATTACGCGCATAAGTCGTATCAAGAATAAAGTTAATCATGTCTCACTACAAACTTGAGAGGGCATAAGAACTTGTTTATATAATGAAATTGTGTCCCAATCAAGGTCCTTTGTAAACCCAATCCATCCAAATTTTTGCAATAATGAGTTAATCAATAAGCACAACAAAATTAACGGACTCGATCATCTTGATGGTGTCGCGGTTGCGTGGCTACTATACATTCAATTACAGCACACTACTTAGTTTGTTGTCAACTACATTCAGCGTATAGATCTTAAAGATCATTACCAAGTCAATTTTTACAAATGGTTGATCTGAACCGTCAGAATTTCCCGTCTCATTGATTTCACCATCGTCACCAAAATAGGAGATAATTGGATATTAGCGACTGCGGGATTGGATCACATTTAATGCATCCCGAAGCATTAAAGTCTTATAGTGGCAAAACTGAGCTCCACCTAATTTTTTCGATCAGAATCGTTTATCTTTTACATATTATGGAATCCATCAGTCATTCAAAAAACTAAGTGGATCGCATGCGGTACGCATTTAATCGGACGAAAAGCATCATTAAAAAAACAAATTGGGTCCCGGTCGTCAAGCTTTGTAAACCCAATCGAGAAGAAACTTTAAACGATTGATTTCATCGATAGGAACAACAAAATCAACGACTCAATTGTTAAAATAGTGACGGTTGGAAAAAAATTGCTCTTGACACCTCTAGAGTGACATCGTTTAAGGAGTTGCAAAAAATTGCCCTTTTAAACCATGCTGTTGAGGCACTTTGGCTAGCCCTATTCGATAAACAATAAAAAATAATAATAAATTATGGTGTTCGGATGGAATGCCCTGTTATGGTATAGGATTTGAGGCACCCAATAAAAATGCCCCTTTAGTTGGGTTCAATAGTGACGTTGTTTCATGATTTGCAAAAACTGCCCTATTTGACCAAGTTTTTGAGACACTTTTGGTAGCCTTTCAGATAAACATTTTTTTTAAAAAAATGCAAAAATCCAGTGTCAAATTGGAATGCCCCATTAGGTAAATACAATGCGGCACTTAAAAAGGGAATGTCTCATTATCATACTTGACGAGGCAATTTCTTAAAAGTACCCTTTAAAAAGTGCCCCAAAATCACCATTTTGTTGTAGTCGAAAATCACTCCTATCTCGGTTTCCTAAAATTGACCCCGAAAAAAATAACAAATCACAGCCGTCCATCTCAATTTTAACGCTGAACCGAAAAAACCGAACCATCCTGAACCAATTGGTCCATTGTTTTTTTCGATCGGGATCGGTCCCGAACACCCCGAAAACCGAACCGAACCAAACTGACCGATTATCACCCCTAGCTAGTAGTTTAGATGAAATGGTTGAACACTTTCAATCAGTAAATAACCTCAGAGTAGAATTGTGACAAGCTTATAGTAATGGAACAATATTGTAGAGGTAGTAATTCTTGTTTTTTTTTCTCTTATATATATGTATGTATGCATGCATGTATGTATATTTGCCAGACGACATGATGTTAATGTATATTGCTGCAAAGCATATTGATATTGTTCAATCATGTTAAACTTAGACCACCGAGGTGATAGCCCAATTGGCATGGGTGATGGGGCTTGAATGCCTTTCCCACGCGTGCATTTGGGTTCGAGTCCTCTCCAGGTGCCAACAAATGTTTGTCTTTAGAGGGTTCGCGTGTTTTTTTATCTACCAAGACTTTCGGGTGATCTTTGTGGTGGCCAGTGCTTTCTTGACAAGATGGTATCGCCGAACCTGGACATTCTATAACGGCCGCCTCTACATTGGCTACGCCATGGGGGTTCTTCTGGCCAGTTCATTTCCCTCTCACCCTTTTTGCAGTTCAAAAAAAAAAAATAATCTTAGAATGTCCCAGCTCCTAAGCTCCTAAGTAGTAGCACAAGTAACCACACAAAACCAAATCAAACCGATCCTTATCTCCCAATCAATTGAATTAAATTTACTTAATCTTTTCTATTGAAATTTCCATCAAGATTGTTTTCATCGCTTAAATCTAAGTATCTACTCAAATCTTTAAGCATTCACCACATCTAACGCCAATGTCGATTTCCTCCCTCACAGGCGTTTGTCACCAAAACTATCATATCCACTCTCTTAACTATCTGCGATCCTCATTTGGCCTATTTGTGAAACACGCCCAAACCACTTTTACTTATTTTTCCCTTAATTTCTCTTCTATAAGTGTTACACCTACTATCTCGGAAACTATTTCATTTCTAATTTTATCTTGTTTAATCTTACCACATCCACAAAATAGGAGTAGTACAAGTAACAGATCTAAAAGCCCTGGTCGACAGCAATTCTCTCCCCACAATTGTAACAGGGAAGTCAACGATGGTGACAATTGAACTAACCAGCCGTCTGTAATGGGCTTTGAATTTTTCCCAAGGGGGAGTTAAAGTTGATCTCGTGACTAGCAATTTGCCTCCTTTTTACTAAGTCGAAGATCTAGCTTTGTTTGATTGAGAATTTTGTGAAGAATATTTTGAATTTTTTTTTGAGATAGTGTGGATGAATTTTTGGAAAAAGTAATAATTAGAGACAGTGTAATAATTGGAGAAAGATAGAAAGAGAAATGAAAACAATGATCGGAGAGAAGGGTATGAGTAAAGAGAGAAATGTGATTAATGATTGAAAAGATGAGAGATGAAAAAAGAATCTTTTTTGGGAATTTTTTGAAAATGTGAAGTGAACACAGTGATTGTTTGTGTCTCACTCTCTCCCCGTCCCAAATTGTTTGTCATTTTTGAGAAAACGTGTAATTTGAATGCAAAAAATGATGGATTTACGAAAATTATTTTTCAAAAAAATTTACACCATTTTTTTTCTACTCAATGAGATGTTTAAATTGGTGTAAAATTTTTTGAAAAGAAAAGAATGCTTATATATCATTTTTTTGGTGCAAAATACACGAGTTCCTAAAAAGAGCGAACAATTTGAAACGGAGGGAGTATCTTTTATTCTTCGGGCCAAATCGTGAAGAGATAATTTAAGAAGTTTGACCAAATTTACGTGTATTCTGATATATTTTTTGAAGGCAAATCTCATTGTTCTCTAAAAAGTGTGAATTTAAGTACTCCGTAATCCGTATTTCTTTAGTTCATACACTAAAAAGTGTCAATTTAAGGATTTCTTTAGTTTATACACTAAAAAGTGTCACTTTTCATTTCTATTTCATAAAACTGATCGACAAAAACATCACGCAGCAGTGGACAAGGAGCCGAGTATGAAGATACAGAATCTCACTTCCAATAAATATTAATGGTTGTGAAGCTTTCTTTGTTGGTACATACAGGATTTGCCTGAAAATCAGCAGCAAACCTCTCTAATTTCATTCCGATTGAAATATTAATGGTTGTAATTCCACCATTAAGATTTTTTGTACAAAAATGTATAATCTTTTCTAAAATGTATTTCTCATGTTGGTTAATTTTAATAAGCTTTTTAATCATACATTTTAGTATATGTATTATTATATATCATTATTCAAAGCGTAAAATTCGTAACGGTATACAAAATTATACCAGTAACAGTACGTATTACGTAACATAAAATTAAAAAAAGCTACAAATACAATATTCAAAAACCTTGGTTTTATCTTTCATTCAATTTACTAAGGGTGCAAACGAGCCGAGTTTTATGGTGTTTCGAGCTTGGCTCGTTAAGTAAATGAGTCGAAAAATTGAGCTCGAGCTCAACTTGGTCATAAACGAGCCGAGCTAGAATAATTTACATAACGAACCTCCTTAAATGAGCCGAGCCTATGTAATTGAGCCGAGCCGAGCTTTAACAAACTCGTTAACTAAATGAGCTTGAAAATCGAGCTCGAGCTCTGCTCGTTTACTTATCGAACTGAGCCAAGCTGAGCTACGAGCTGCTCGCGAGTAGTTCGATTCATTTGCGGCCCTTTATTCACCTATTAGAAGAGTAAATGTAAATTGTACTGTAATTGAATACCAGAGTAGGTGAACTCATACCACGTGCTTCGTGAAGTACGCCAACTGTCAAATTCCAAGCGTTGCCTTTATTGATTGGCCATTTAAGTATTTGTGGCGGTTCCCAGTCCGTATTAATAATCCATGCTCTCTCTGTCTCTCATCAGGTGGAATTTATTACTGTAGTAGTCTATTTGTTCTAAAAAATAAGTTATCGCTTGATTTTTTTTTTAAAATATAGTTTTTATTTTGCATCAAAATTTATGTACTTTTTATGTTCATCTTCATGAGAACTATCTAAAATAAAATATTATGATTCAAAGCCAAAAAAAAAAAAAAGTAGATCAAAGATGAAATTAATGTAAAATTTTTTTTTTCCTTTTTTTAAATTTTTTTTATCTTATTCAATTTGATTTTTTCTTCTTTGTCCACAATTATTATTATTATTTTTTTGTGGCTTTTCCCAATAAGAAAAGTAAGAAGTTCATATAACATTTTTTTTGTTAATTTAGAGGGACGTAGTGATTTGTTTTTAATTGGAATCGATTCCAATCCATCTTAGGCATAGTTTTCTAAAAGATTTTAGCAACCCAGTTGCTAAAATCATGGTTGATTTTAGCAAATGAGTTCAGCAAGTGTTAAAATCAGGATTTTGAAAAAAAAAATAAAGTGATTCCGTGTATCGTTTTTCGATTTTTTTGCACCAAATTAAAGTACTCCTCGTATACTTTAATTCGGTGTGAAAAATTCAAAAAAAAATTCAAAAAATAATACACGGAAACACTTAATTTTTTGATTTGAAATATCACGATTTTAGCACCTGCTGAACTCATTTGCTAAAATCAACCAAGATTTTAGAAACTAAATTGCTAAAAATCTTGTGAAAAACTAAGCCTATTGCGTTAACGGGTCTGATAAGTATAAACTGATCAGGCATGCTCAGCTAGCTCGACTGGATGATATGCTTGGCCATAACTGGTCTGCTCGGCTAGCTTCTCACTTCCAACCATGTCGGATAACTTTGGATCTTCGGGTCCATATTCCAACAAGACTTCTCGGTAAGTTGGGACTCTCTCACCACCACGGGAAGAACTACAAACATTCTAACCCTTATCAAGGCACCTTTCCCGATGGGATAGGAGGACTAGTGTCATTGGACTCCATGAATGCCATCCTTATCATCACCTGACCATCCTACTCCCTAGTTAAAAGGAATTCTACCTCATAATTTGCCTATATAATCAATTATCACACAATGATATGTAACATAGGAGTATAACTCTTAAGCACTTCCACTTGCTTGAGCTTTACTCTACTTCGCCACAAATCTACTGACTTAAGTATCGGAGGGATGTTGATTGAATGATTGGCACCACACTGTTATCAAAATTCTTGCAGACCGACTCATCGGCACCGTAAATCAGAGGCTGTTTCGACAACTACTATTTGGCAGAAACTTTCGTTTTGCCCGATAGAACTTCGCCTTCTATGGGCCAACTAAAAACTTGTACTCCTTGCGAAGCACTTCCCTCAGCTCTTCTTACCCTCTGCAAAAACTTACCTCAACTATTCTTAGTGTGGATGGATCAAGTCTTTACCAATATTTAAATTCGTTGATTTTTTTTTTTACCGAAACCATTCGCAAGGAGTCTAACAAAAGACATCGGCCTGAGATATAAAAATCATTCCAATTAATGAGTCAATGACGAGGTACCATTTCGTTTCATGTAACAATTCGAGGCCAGCCACTTTATGAGAAGAGTCTTTGATTATATTTGGTATCTGTTCTCGTAAAGGGTGGTTTTAGAATAATCTGACTTTTTACGATTTTTTATGTGATGTATTGTGAGATATGACCTATCTCGATTTAAAAAAAGAACCCTTTTTTGTTGGTGGAACACTGCCTATTTTTTGTTGGTGGAACACTGCCTAGTAATTGATGCAAAATGTAAAGAATCCTACTGGATGAGGTTTCTATATGACCCCCACTTGTAAAACAATTATAGCAACTATTTAGGAAGTCTCCCACTTGTAAAATATAACCAATGCTTTGGCTAAATAAATAAAAAACGGTTTTCTTGTCTTTATTCATAATTTTTTTTGTATTTATTTATTTTTTTTATTTTGTGTTGATTTTTTGTGGTTTGTCCATTTGTCTCGAGGAGAGGAGTTTAAAAAGTACAAAATTATGATCAAAATTAAAAAAAGTTCACTAAAGAGAAAAATAATCCAATTATTTTGGTTGTGTTTGGTAAGATAATTTAGTTTGGTTTTGATGATGTTAGAAAGTGTAATAAGTGGAGAGAAATAGAGAAAGAAATGAAACAAATAATGATGTCATCAAAATTAAAACTAAAATTAAATTGAAAAATGAACATGGCCTTGTGGTTTAGTAGATATTTGTCCTTATTTACAACAAAAAATAAGCTTAGTTAATAATTTTATAATTTTTAAATTATTCTCATCAAGACGAACCAATAAACCAATAATAAGAACAACAAAAAAAAGTAAACCACTTGATTTATTTTGTCAAAGCTAAGCATCGGTTATCGTACGAATCAGATAAAAAAGTCAAAGCCTAAAAAACAAAAAGATGATCTCCTTTAGAAAAGCATAAATCGTGGGAAAATGGTGTCCCCACTAAGGAAATACTTATTGGAGTAACTACTTTCGGAAGATTATGTGGTGCTCCAAAATTATTCTTTACAATACTCCCTACGTCCTATAAAATTTGATCATTACAAAATTGCGTGTAATTTTTAAATTAAAAAATTATATATTTACCAAAATAAAATTTGAATTTTTTTTGCATCGTGTAAAAGTTCTCGATGAGATCTATCAAACAAGATCCATATTGACTAAAAAATTATTTTCGTAAGCATGTTATTTTTTAGTTTGAAAATTACACATAATTTTATAGTGATCAAACTTTAAGGGGTGGAGGGACTACAAAAAACGACTTCTACATCAATATCTAGATGGAAAAATTCTCTAGAATATCACGACGTGGAGTTCTGATGAACAATCACTCCGGACTAAGATAGCCCACTCCCATAATTAGGAATGAGTTTCAGTACTGAGCAGGTACCGCCCTCGGTGCATCCGACAGTCCATTTCAGTTTTGGATGGTTCGGATTATCGAAAGAAAAACAAGAGAGAGTAAGGGGAGAGAGAGGTTTCAATCTGAGTTGTTCAATATGCTTTTAGACGGCTTGAATACAGCGGTCAGGTACCACATAAACTTGGCCACGTGGTACACGCTTGGTGTACACAAATTTTCCCATAATCAGTCAGTCACGATCCCCCCATTTCTTCCACTTCAATTCTACTCTACTCTCTCTCTAAAAGCTTACCTGTTTCCCTTCGCTTCCCACATGCAAAGCCCCTTGCTTCTCGCCCCTCAAACTTATTCATTACCAACTAACTTCTCTCTCTCTCTCTCTCTCTCTCTCTCTCTCCCAAGCATCTTAATCATTGTTCATGTTTTACTCACTAATTGTCCCCTGATTAAAATCAACCGACCTCAATCCTCATCATCATCTCCGCGATCAAGTACTACTCTCTCTCTCTCTCTCTAACGGTTTCTGAAACAAGAAACTTGTAATGTACCCTGTCGTTCTGCTGAATTTTCCTTCAATTCCAAGTCACTGCCAATTACAGTTGCTACATCCGTGTTTGGTGAGAGAGCGAAAGGGAGATCAGCTGATAGGCCAACAACTATCACTGTTTTGACAAAGTTCGGGCTTCTGACGATTTTTTTTTTTTCTGTTTCTTCCGATCTGTGGTAACCAAGGTCAGTTCCGTTTGCTTCTCAAACTTCCCTTTTCGAAATTAGGATCTGTTTGGTAAGGAAAAAAGAGAGAGAAAACAAAATCCAGATTTCGAATCTCTATTGTTGTCGTGTTTATCACCAGAATTTTATTTCCTTTTTCCTTTCCCCCCACTTGTTTTCGCAGAAGTCAGTAAAAGACGGAGGAAATACTCTCATTTTGTTAGGTATTTACTTTTGACCAAAGCGTTTGAACTAAATCCCCAATTCCATTATACTACTGTTTTTCCTAAACCCCATAACAAGGCTGAATTATTTCACACAGGCTTTGCTCCGACTTTAATTGGGCCTTGTTAGTGAGCAGTTGGTCTCTCAAAATTAATCGAAGTTTACTTAAGCTTGACACGGACAATTTAGCTGCAAAAAGAAAAAGGCTGAATTATGGGATTAGACTTTTGTCTATAGGTTTCTTTTTGTTTTTAAGCAATTTTCTTTGGAACCTAGTTCTGATTCATTTTCCTGTGAATTCATTCAGATGAGATAGTGTTTCGCGAAAACATTTTGTCGATAAGGGGTGTGCGATATTTGGTTTTTGATGGAGCAGATGGGTGTGAAGTTCATTTTAAGGGCAATCTTGGTGCTGGGAACTGTTTGGCTGCTGGTGAATTCAGAGCCAGTTGAAGATAAACAAGCCTTGCTTGATTTCGCACAGAACATTTCCCACTGGCGCCCTCTCAACTGGGACGCGAACTCTTCGGTCTGCAGTGGCTGGATTGGGGTGACCTGTGACCATGATAATTCAAGAGTGATCTCTGTCCGTTTACCTGGACTGGGATTTCACGGCCCGATCCCATTGAACACTCTTAGCCGATTATCCGCACTTCAGATCTTGAGTCTAAGATCCAATGCCATATCAGGTCCTATCCCTTCTGATTTTTCCAGCCTTGGAAACTTGACTGCTCTTTACCTTCAGTCAAATAACTTTAGTGGTCCCTTGCCTTTGGATTTCACTGTTTGGAACAACCTGGCAATCATCAATTTATCCAACAATGGGTTTAATGATAGTATCCCATCTTCAATTGGGAATTTAACTCACCTTTCAGCTCTCTTTCTTGCTAACAACTCGCTTTCTGGCGAAATCCCCGAGTTGAATCTCCCTACCCTGCAAGCTATAGATCTATCCAACAATGATCTCACCGGTAATGTCCCTGCATCTCTTCAAAGATTTCCAAGTTGGGCATTCTTAGGGAACAACCTTTCTACTGAAAGCTCAGCCCCTCCTCTTGTTTCGCCTAGTGCCCAACCATCAAATAAATCCGCCAACCTTAGTGAATCGGCGATACTAGGAATCATCATTGGTGGCTCTGCTCTAGGGTTTGTCCTACTTGCTGTTTTGATGATTGTTTGTCGCTCAAAGAAAGATGGTAACAAAGGGGTTGTAGCCAAGCTGACGAAGAAAGAAGGGCCTCTAAAGAAAGCGGTTTCTGGGAACCAAGATGGAAGTCAAAGTCTTGTATTTTTTGAGGGTTGTTCACTTGCGTTTGACTTGGAAGATTTGCTGAGGGCTTCTGCTGAGGTGCTTGGGAAGGGGACGTTTGGGACGACATATAAGGCAGCACTGGAAGATGCAACGACGGTAGTGGTGAAGAGGTTGAAGGAAGTGAGCGTGCCAAAGAGAGACTTTGAGCAGCAGATGGAAGTTGTCGCAAAGATTAGGCATCTTAATGTAGCTGCATTGAGAGCATATTACTATTCCAAGGATGAAAAACTGATGGTGTATGACTACTTTAGGCAGGGAAGCCTATCTTCCATGTTACATGGTACGTCAATGATTTTCACACACGATCATTTGTCTTGCTTTATTACCTCAATACTTTTATCAATTCCATACACTCACCCGACTGATGCAGAAACACAGATCACAGATGTTAGTGATTTTACAAAAATGATGCGCACACACCCTTTCGGCCACACCTTCACTCACATGTGGGTGTGGGGACCACCCACGTGAGTGAGGGTGTGGCAGAGTGTGGCTGAAAGAGTGTGTCTGGATCATTATTCATGATTTTAATACACTTCACAGAAATTGATGCTTTAATGCTACTCTGGATTTGCAAAAATTGAGATGCAGGGTTTAGCTATTTCCGATCTTCCCCCTTTTCTTGTTTCGTATTTTCAAATTCCTGTTGGTTATGCGGTATTCATAATCTGTTCAAGTTGGCCAAGTAGCATCTAGATTTGGGTGTCTTCAATTATCACAGAATTCTGTCCTGCTCATGCAAGTACATCTCACTTTGTTCCTCTAAAAGTAACATCACCCTCCTCAGAATTTCTTTGTCTGTGTGAAGGCATTACTGTTTTCAGCCTACGTATTTATGCACATTGTGCGCCATTGAGCACACACGCAAAATGCACGACAATTACAATTTAAAAACTGCTTAACATTTATCTATGTTTAGGATGTAACCATTGAGACAAGATTAAGATGTAGTTCAGTCTGGCTTAGATTTTGGCTCTAGTACGTTACATTTTGTGGTAATGAAGGACAAATTGCCTACGTTCTATCTTCAATACCGTTCTCATGATGTAATATCAACTATCATGAAAACTCGGCTAGTATATACCTAGAATCTGCAACTATCTTCTAATGCATCCTCATTTTGCAGCTAAAATAAGCGAAGGTCGAACTCCTCTTGATTGGGAAACCCGACTAAGAATAGCGATAGGTGCAGCAAGAGGCATTGCTCATATCCACACCCAAAAAGATGGGAAGCTTGTTCACGGAAACATAAAAGCTTCAAATATTTTCCTAAATGACGAAGGTTATGGTTGCGTGTCCGATCTCGGTTTGGCAACGCTAGCGAGCCCAATGACCCAACCAGCCATACGAAATACAGGATACAGGGCCCCAGAAGTAACAGACACCCGAAAAGTATCCCAGCCATCCGATGTCTACAGCTTTGGAGTCATACTGCTGGAACTTCTCACCGGAAAGTCTCCTATCCACGCTTTGGGGGGTGATGAGGTGGTGCACTTGGTGAGATGGGTTCATTCTGTGGTTAGAGAGGAGTGGACCGCCGAAGTATTTGACATCGAGCTGTTGAGGTATCCCAACATTGAAGAAGAGATGGTGGAAATGTTACAAATAGGGTTGGCTTGTGCAACTAGGATGCCAGAGCAGAGGCCTAAAATGTCTGATGTGGTGAGAAGGGTGGAGGATATCAGGAGTGTCAATACCGGCAACCGCCCCTCGGTTGAGACTCGATCAGAAGGTTCGACGCCGATAGTGACAGAAGCTGGATCCTATTCTGCTCATAAGTGAAAATATTGTCGGGCGAAATTAGTTAGAGAATGTTCATGGGATAAATGAATCGCATGGTGCGCTTTACGTTACTCTATTCAGTTTCTTATTTCACGTGATCCAACGGTTATTCAAATTTAGGTCGGTCTTCTGTAATTCTTTTTCCCACGGGTTGGGGTCTCTGTTATTTTCATTATGTCACATGCAGAACTATGTAACGAAATCAATTCAAGTGAAAACCTGTATGGTGCTCGAGTTGAATAGTTTCTTAACAAATCGCGAGCAATTTAGTTTGTCATATTTGCTTTCTTAGACTGGAACGGAGATTGTATAGGGTGGCCCAACTACAAAAATGAAAGTTAAATCCTTCAGGTTGTTCGAGCAGTTGGAACGTTGAACACAAAACCTTCACGGCGAGCAAGAAATAAGTTCCTAGATCCAACCGATGAAATTACTTGATGGAACATTTAGTTTCGGTATGTTGATTAGTTCATACATCCAAGTTGATGCCTCCTACCAATATGCATTACACCTTTATCAAAAGATAAGCAACAAGAAGAAAAGTGACACTTTGGAAACGAAGAGATGTTTCGTTTGTGCAACGTCTGCAATGGAAATCTCTTACATATCGACTGAAACATCTTATTAATCAAAACTGGTACAACATCCATACCCAATTATGTTTACAGGAAATACAAACTGAAGATGAAAACTATAGAATACAGTATCTGGTGTGGTACGGTTTTGATGCTGGGCAGAACTCGGTTTCATGATTTCAAATCAAACTATCAACTTTATACGACGGGTATTAGCAACTCACTTCATTGAAATTTTGGATGCCAAGCATAATGGGCAACTCATTTCCGTACAATTCTTGTTTTAACACCACCTGAAATCGAAAAACACGAAAAGCTTTTAGCAAATGCCAATTGAACAAAAACCTAATCGAAGGGCCAAATATTGCCCCCTAGAGATGGTGTCACAGACCTTCAACTTCATCAAATTGGACTTGCTTCACCAGATCAGCAGCTGCATGATACTCGAAACTGCAAAAGCATGGGAAATATGAAGTTTACAGCAACACACATGCACACACACACAAATAAAGCCAGTTGCTCAATCAAAACTAGAAAAAAATTCTAAGTAAAAAGAAGGAGCTACAGCTGTGAAGTGAAAAGTAAGTGCCCATAGTTGATGACGTCCTGCAATGAAATCCATTAAACTTCTTGATCGGAATATGTATGCATCAATGCATGCGTGTACGAAACCAATGTTTAACTTATAAGCATAGCACAATATCCATTTACCTATTGGAGAACTCCACCTCGAGTTCATAATCAGATCTGCTCTTGAGAGCTTCAACTAACACGGTTACAATTTCAGTCTTTCGGGTGCTAGCCATGAGCATATCATATTCAGTTGGAATGTTAATTGCAAAAAAGTTATCACTCAGTTCGCTCAAGCAAAGCTTTTCAACAGCCGCCAGTGCAATCCGCCTTTTCAGCACAGCCGTCTCCGGGTCAACCATATAAATGGCAAAATCAGTAATTAACAGAATGCGTCGTTTCATCTTCCCCGTGCCAGTAAACTTCAAAACTTTATCGGCAAAGAGAACTTTCTTGTCACCTGCAAAATGGAAGATGGTAAACATTTCCAAAATAACAGCAGAGTTAACTACAATCCCCAATAGATGGCAAGAAATCTTCTTGATGTATCTAGCATGTTTCAATACAAGAAGGGGTGTTCCACCACGTATCCCCAGTTTCCGAAAAACACACATACAAAAAACTGGTACAACCCTTATAGCCAGAAGAACATATGCCATAAGCAGGATTATGAGAGCTGAGAACAGGACACTTTGTCCCCTGCATATATGCGGTTTTTTGACAGGGTATGGGTTATGGTACTGTTGAGTCGTTGAGTAGGCCAGGTGGCTCAAGGCTCCCCTCTCGGGCAAATAAAATGCAGTGTATCAAATGAATATGCTCTTTAATTCACTCAAAATTTATGAGGCCAAGTGAACTGATTTTTTGAGAAGTTGCATGTCAGGTATAAAAGCTGAAGAGTTAAGAATTGACCGCTTCGGCAATATTAATATCTGTTCTTTATTACCTTTCTCTTCAACAAAGGATATCCTAAGCCAAGTATCTAAGAAGTATGGACACGTCTAACGGTCTCACGTATTTGTGCCACACATGTCGGATTCGGAAACGATACAAAACTCCGGACACGTGTCAAACACGCCTAATATGAGTCTAATTTTGTTTACATTGGTTTTACTAGGATATGTTGTGAACACTCTCGGATCAATAGGGACACTCTTGCGACACTTGAAGGACACATTATGAGGTTAAAATGTAAAGTTTAAAACTTTGGTCCAGAGTTCAAAACTTCAACTGATGGTTAGTTCATGAATACTTGCGTGGTAATAGTTGATTCATATCTTCATAATGATGATATTTTTTTGTGGGTTTTTCTTAATTTGATACAAATGATGTTTTTACCTTTTATATGAATTCATAAGATATGGCTATAATGCAAAAATATACATTTTATTTGGCACATGTTCAGGACGTGTCTGTATCCTAACTTATGAACAAATGATGTGCTCGCGTGTCCGTGTCTGTATCCATGTTTCTTAGCCAAGTATGATTGAGCTTAAGATGAAAAGCAAAAGACTAACCAAGAAATAATCAGAAGAGAATGATCCACTGCAGAACATTCGCAACATCACCACTTGAAATCTAACTCAACCAAATGAAATCAATGAGGATACTTGCAAAAAGTGCCAAGGACCACAAAGGCTTGGGAACATTTAATCTCCCAGCTTGAATAATAAGAAAATAAACCACTTAAAAATTAAAATCTACAAGGAAACGTTAAACTAGACCTATTCCTCTTGCTTGTAAGAGCAAGTCCACCCTTGTGCCAAATAACATGTCAGAGCTAAAATTAGGCCTCAAGAATGGAAAAACCATCTCCACCCTTGCACCAAATTCAATGCCAAAGTTTGGCACTGCCCTTCTTGGTGCCAAATTTGGCGTCAACTTATGGCAATTGTCGATCTTGCCAAATCAACCAAGCCATTTGCTTTGCATTATAAAATGAGAGATTTAATCCAAAGGTGATTTTGAGATTGTTTAAAATGACAATGAACTGGTGTAGTAGCACTGCTATTTTTTTGACCTTTTGACATAGCAGCAACTAGCAAGCTAAAAATTGGCTTTGGCAATGCTATTATGAGACCAACTGGTAGACTTCCTCTAAGTGGTATGGTTTTTCCTAGCTTCTCGGTTGTGAGAGTGTTCTTTCATGGGTGGTTTGTTTGTTTCCTCTGGTTGCTATCGGGTTGCTCTCGTTCTGCTGTGCCTTCTTTTTCCAATTCTTTTTTTTAACGTTTGTGCATCCTTTGGGGAAGTTTAACGAGCGTCACTATGATATCTAGTTTCTGGAAATCTATCAAAACCCTCAATTACCCAAAATATATTCAGATCATAAATATCGTTTTCACAACTGAATCCAGCTTTCAAACCTCGTCAGAATTGCATTGGCAACCAAATCCAATGGGAGGTAAACCATCAGATTACTAATATCCAAATTCAGGCCCCAATCCGATCCATCCAACCAACACCACCACAAAACCCACACCGCAATTCAAAATAAAACACCAAAAACCACCGAATTACATCAAACCAAAAAAAAAAAAAAAAACCACAAAAGTTACCTTGTTTATCAAGAATCTTGGTGAGGTAAGGACGCGAAGGGACGTCGATATAGTCGCCCGTGTAATCCCTAAAGCGAGAGGCATTCCTTCGGACCTTGACCCCCATAAAGGGCTCTTGATCTTCCGTCACGTTGCTATCCGACGGCCTGAGCTTGAGGCTTCCTTGTCGTCCCTGCTCGTATTCGTCTTCAACGTTTTCTAGGGTTTCTGATTCGGCGTCATCGTGGTCGTAGACGGTGGGTTGGGCATCGTCGATCTGGACTCGCCGCTGAGACTGGAATCGCATCATTGTCTTGATGCGGATGAATTGGGTGGAGAGGGGGAGTGGAGTAAACGGAAGTGGTTATGAAGTGGCCGGAGATGGGGGGTGCTGGCCAGAGGGAGAAGATTTTCGAAAGCCAGATGGGCGGAAGGAAGTTGGTGCCTGGTGCAATAAACAAAGTTCCTCTTCCGCTTATTGGTTGATACGGTATAAGTCACAGCTGCAATACATTTTTCCTATATTTTTTTTAGATAAGCATTATATCACCTTTTGGTAGAATCTATACCGTTTCAATTTATAAAAAGAAGAGTTGTGTTCACTATTTTTAAGGAGAGTGAAAAAATTTTAAATTTGCGGAGGAGCTCGCCTCAATTAGTTGTAGGGACAAATTTCATGTCCGCTAGTGGCTAACTTAATAGGCAACAATACTACAGACACAATAGAAGACAAGTCTAGACACAACATCCACATGAGGTGAGACTTACACAACATCTGAATACAAGTCTGGACACAACATTCACACCTGCAGGTCAAATTGCCATATAGATCCTGTATTCGAATAGATGTGTTCAGAGCATTTTGTAATTCAAATTGAAGCAAAACATGATATCAACTGACCTCCAATAATAAGTTAATAAGACCGGAGAGGTTTGCATGGATAGTACTTGAAAAAATTGGAATTTATGAAATTTGAATTTTACCTCATGCATTTGCTCATAACTTTTAAAGTGGACAAATTCAGCACATTTGGTTTATCTCTGATTGGTTAAATTTTTTAGAAAAGAATTTAAAACTTGGTTTGTTGATGTTAAACCTTGGAGTATATTTTAGGGTAGTTTTTCTTAAAAAATAAACTAAGGTACCACTAAAGGATATTTTCAAATTCTCCAAAACTATCTTATTGTAGAAAATGACTTTCACATGAAACTGATTGGTATTTGTGCTCCCCAAAATAGTTTCTAAAAAACCATTTACAGAACCCATAATGAAAAATGCAAACAAGCGGAAAAAATTGTTTGTATCCTAGCCAATGGAAGACGCAGGATTCATTTGGAGTCAGTTCATACAATGCTTTGCTTTAACTTCAAATGAGATCCCCGCTAGTATATAGATTGGTCTATAAGATTAATCGAGGTGCGCGATGGCTGACTCGGACACTTGATTATCAAAAAAAAAGAAAGGGTAGACACATAATTCTTAATGCGGGAGTATCCAAAAATCATATATATTCATTAATTAACAACAATATATCATCTGTATTTATAAAAAAATACAATCTTGAAGGGACCTTTCTTCATAATTTTACAAACAAAATCTAAAATATTAAAGAAATAAAGGAAAATTTGGAAAATGTGCAAGATCCCGGCCCCCACATCACATGCACCCAAGAACAGCCCTGTCCTAGCTAGCTAGAAAAACCTCATCACATATTACACCATCTTTGTAGAGGATTTGAGGTATAGATGGAGCGCGCCCAATAAGATTCATTTGAGTGAATTTGGGTCACTCATCAAGTGAATCTGAGTCGCTCATTCCTGCTTTTTGGGTACTTTCAGAGTATTATTTCTAACATGCTGTGCGCCCAATACCATGGGATAAATGGTCATAAATCTTCATGACCAAATTGAGGCCTAAAAAAACACCACGAAGCTTATGAACAATCACTCTATTGAAACTGTTCTAGATCTCGTAAACCATTCCAATTTGCAAAGTACTTTCTGGTGGGAGTAGGAGTGTCGAAACGGCAGACCGACAATTCTTCTGAAGAAACCTGTACAAGTAATCAATAACGAACCGAGCAAACCACCCGTTCTCCTTGTTCGATTTCAGAATCGTCCGGCCTACCACGAACACAGCTCCACTCTCCCCTGCCAATCTCAATCTCCACTTTTCACCGGTAGTCTCGGTAATCTCACACAGTTTCCCCACTACCAAAGCAACAAAATCGTCCCCGTCCATTAATCTCGGCGAATCTTTGTAACCAAACTGAACCAAACACCGATAAACCCCTTCTGGTCCTAGTTTTCCCACCACTAACTGCTCCTGTGGAAGCACCGTTTTTATTGGTAGCGTTCTCACAGTGATAATCACCATGATCTCCCGAACTGAATTTGCGTGCTTAATGTAACGTCGGATAATGGGTGGGATCCCATTGATAAGATCTGTACAAAAGAAGCAGAACCCAGGTGGACGACACAAGTTTGTTGTCGATAGCATTTGGTCTAGCTCAGTTAAGCTCATTTTCCTCTCAGCTTCGTAAATGCTCTTCTTGCTCCTTCCATACGTCCAAGAGAACATGACTGCTAGGAAAACAGCTGAGATTGCGAAAGGTACCCATCCTCCTTGTGGGATTTTGTTTAGCAAGGAAGTCATGAATGTGCCTTCGATTAGTATATATGGGAAGAAAAAGGCACATACGAGAAGAAAATTCGTATCCCAGATAACCAGCATCACTAACGTCATCAAACATGTCGTTATAATCATGACCCAGATGACCACCACCCCTGTATTCCTCAAGGAAGAACTCGAAAATTAGTACCCGCACACCAGTGCTACATATTATACAAAAAAAAAAATCAGAAATTCTGAGTGTTGTACGGTGTGAAAGAGGCTTACCATAGGCATTTGATAGTTGAACCCCGCCTTTGAATCCAACGACAAGGCCAATGCAGAGAACCATGAGAATATAGTTAATTTCTGGGGAGTAGACTTGTCCTTCGTGCTTTGACGAAGTGTGAATCATGTTCACGCGGGGGAAACATCCGAGAGCCATAGACTGCTTGACTATTGAGAAAGTTGCGGATATCATGGATTGGCTAGAAACAACTGCAGATAGTGTGGATACGACGAACATTGGCCAGTATATTTTTTCAGGAATTGAGGCATAGTAAGCATCGCTGATCTGTTCTGGGTATTGAACTAAATAAGCTGCTTCTCCAGCATAGGTAAGTATCACTGCTGGATAAACGAACAAAGAGAAAGCCAACTGCAGAAGCAGCCATTATTATATGAGTAGTGATATGGACGCAGATGTCTTAAACATAGACCGAACACAATGTATCCTGATCAACAATTCAAAGCATGTGGTCCCCACACGAATGGATGTGGGATCCACACGCATCAAATGGTTACTGTTGGTATATTAGGATAGCAAGGGTGCTTGAATCAATTAAAAATCTATTGAAGGGTCCCAGGGATAACCTGAATTGTTCTCTTGTTGAAATGTCCCAAATCAGCAAACATGGCTTCAGCCCCTGAGCCATAGTTCAACAATTTTCAGCTAATCTCTCCTTCTGGTAACTTTTTCACGTCTTTCCAATTAGCTCGACAATAACTTTCAGTAAGTCAGAAATATCTTCTTCTTTTTTTTATCGTCGTAAAAGTGAGTAATTTCCGTAAAACTTAGCACACCATTCACGCCAATCAAGATTCATTGCATTTTTTTTTTTCTGGAAATTGAGAACAAAATACATGAAATATGAAGCAGGAAATGAAAACATTACCTGTGATGCTCAGGAACACAGCACCGAGGATGTCCCATGCGATCTTGCGGCGCAGTGCAAAGAATTTATATATGTAGTGAGGTGAAAGGCCTTTCAGAATAGACGGATGGTATGTGATAATGTTGTAGATACCAATTGCGGCATTGGTGACAAACCAGGTTACCATAATAGGAGAGAAGGAGAAGGCAACTTTACTAGTACCAACACTTTGGAAAGCAAACAGAGCTACCAAGAGCACAACAGACAACAAAACCACCTCGCCTGCACCAAAATTGAGTTCAAATAAAATATTAGGCCTGTAGGTACGGATTCATTCTCAGCCAATAGTGGTCGAAACAAATTTACCTTGTGAGATTTTTGTTGAACGAGTTTGTATACCTTGAAGTGCCGAGAGAACTGAAACAAGAAAATAATCATTAAGTTATAACTTAGCTATTGTATAAACTTTGGATTCCAGCCCGAAAGATTAAGCCATCAGGTGGAGAGGCCTCAATAGTCTATTAAGTGATCGGCCATTTTAGACCCGAACAATGTGGGATAGTAATCCTTAACAGCTACAATCTAAAGCAACAAACTAAGAAAATGCTGCATTCAAACGTGAACTGAATTCGAGGGTTGAATAAGAATTAGCAGCAAAGGAAATTTTTTTTGAAAATACTCCGTAACTTGAAAAATATCAGTGAAGTTTATAATATCTGCTCAAACTTTTAGTAGGCCTGCTTTGAGAATTTCTTCCGACCCCATTTGCAAGTTTTTTTTTTGGTTTTGACTGTCGCGTGTGGCACATCGCATGACCATCGACCATCGAAATGTGGTCATAAAATAACATTGCTCATACCGCAAGTGGCTGGGGTAAGTGCACCATCACCAATGACCATACAAGTCCCAAGCAGCACTAGAAAAGTGAGAAGAGTTTGAGCTTTCGTACTTCCCTCAAGAAATTTCTTAGTCCTCGATTGCAAACAACTCCGCTGAGAGTAATATCTCATATTTTGATCCGATTCCAACCTCGTGTTTTGTATCGTAAACTTGCTTCTGAAGTTGATGTGCCTGCACAGATACGAATACAGAGCAAAAGTTCCCCCCTCTCCATTGTCATCGGCGTGTAGAACGATGAACACGTATTTGATCAGCACGAGAATAGTTGTCGTCCATACGATGAGGCTAAGGATTCCCAGTAAATCTTCTTCGTCTGGATTTGAGAGGGTAATAGATGATAAAACGTTGAGGGGAGAAGTTCCAAGGTCTCCGTATACGACTCCGAGGGATTGGTACGCTAAAACCAATGTCTGGATTCCACTGTATGTCTGAGAAAGGGCTATATTAGTAGCGGTTCTGTTAACCACAGGCAGTGGATAATACACAGACAAATTAAAAAAAACATTTAGAGCTCCACATTTATCAAATTACCAATAGACTTTCACAGAAATCTATACACTTTTCAAAGATATCGATGTACCTTCTGTACATTAACTCAGATTCGGTTATGATTTTTAAAATAGCTAGATCCTTCCGTATTTTGCACACCTGGGCCACAAAAGTACCAAGTACTATAAATGAAACTATAAGGCCTAAATCAAGAAAAAGCTTTTTCCATATGATGAATTGATAATCACATGTGTCTGATAGGTAAGATCAACGCTTCTATTGCAAGTTGCTAGAGTTGTGGAATTGCAAATCCTATTTATGCCTTTTTTTTTTTACAAAAAAAAAAAAAAAACCTTCGAAGGTCTTTAGGGTTTTCTATGTCTTTACTGTCAAACTAAAAAAATTCTCTCTTATGATTAATACTTTGCAAGAGAGATTCTATTTTTTAGAGTAAATAAGAATAACAAAGACAAAAAAAATGATGTATAACAATCTGGAAACATTTGAAAATAGTTTGAATCCTTTTCCAGCATAACATTGCAAAAAAAAAAAAAACCCCAAAATCAAATTTAGCAAATCCAAAGTGAAACAAATGATTCATCTTGGTTTATCAATTCATCGATTCACTTATGATTCACATTAATTCATGACAGCCTATTGGCATTGATGACCCAATGAATCGTACCCCAAATCATGAATCATATGCTTTAATAACTATGATCTGAATATTGAGTCTGAAAGCTCTGAATTTTTAGACTTTCAATAGCTATTAAATTGAGTAATTTAAAATCCCTTAGGATCCGTGATGTAGGGTGAAAAGTGCATATTTATTCTTTTATTGGATGGCAGTACTTCACTTGTATTATACTTATTCCTTCAATTTAAGCTTAGTTGTTGGTTAATGAATTGATTCTTTCTTTGTTGGTGAAACAAGTGATTAAGGCAATTTCAATGAAGTTGGAGTTGATGGTGGATCAATCTTAGAAATTTGGATCAAAGTAGGGAGACAAGTGCCAAAAAGAAGCTCAATCAATAGTAAAAATAACGGAAAATTACCTCTAAGGATAAAAAAAAGTGCACCTTAATTTTCATTAACGATACACTCAATTTTTAATTACGTACCTCTAAGGACAACCTAATGATAAAATTACCCTTTTACCTTGAAACACAATTTCAAAATTTACTCCCCTACCACCTCCACCCAGCATTCACTCCCGGCCAGCAAAATTTCACTAATTCTGGAATTTCACTAATATTTAAATTTTAGTATTAATTTTCACTAGTTCTCAAATTCCAATAGTTTTGAAATTTCACTAATTTTTTGCTATTTCTGAAATTTCACTACTTTTAACTAAATTTCACAGAAGTTAGTGAAATGTCAAAACTACGTAAGAACCAATTACTGTACTAAATTTTATTTACTTAATTCGAGCTCATGAATTTCACTAGGATTTGAAATTCATTACTAGAATATGAAATTCATTAGCTCCAAAATTTCATGAGGATTTCCTGGATATTAGGGAACTCAACAAACACAACTAGAACATTCATTAGCTTGTGAATTTCAATAGGATTCATTAGCTCGTGAATTTCACTAGGTTTTCTTGGATATTGAGGAACTCAACGACCACAACCAAAACATTCAAAAGTTTGTGAAATTTCAAAACTACATAAAATTCACATGGTGAATATTATTAGCAATGAGTTTGTAAACATCTATAAGTTGGTGAAATTTCAAAACTACGTAAAAATCACATAGTGAATATTATTAGCAATGAGTTTGTGAATTTCACTGATTTCAAAATACAACAACCTTGTGAATTTCATTAGTTTTAAGCCCGTGAATTTTAGTGGATTTAAAAACACAATAACCAACTCGTGAATTTCACTAGATTTCGGTTGAGTTTCTTGTTTTTAGCACTCATGTCATGACTTTTAGCACTGCATTTTCCCATTGCTAAAACCAACCCAGGTGTCTTTTTTTTTAAAATTGGTGCCATTTATGTAATTCAAAATGAATTTAGGCAAAATTGACTTTTAGTTGATGGAAAAGAAATGACTTTTAATACTTTTAGGCAAAAATGCGATGGGTGCTAAAACCGGAAAACTTGGCTGGAACATAACAATTTGCTCGTAAATTTCATTAACTTTGAGCTCGTAAATTTCACTTAATTTCAAAACACTAATTTCACTGGTTTTGAGCTCGTAATTTCATTAGACACAACTGCCAGACTACCACCAACCCATTACCCACAACCACCACCACCTCCACAAAGGTGATGAGGCTACTTTTTTTTTTTCCAAATTTGAATAACATGCAATTTCACACAAAAATGCACTGACATAAACAATTTCACCCAAGAATTTCATAAACTGTTCCACCAAAAAATCAAATGCAATTTCGCTCAGTTTTGCAATTTGTCAAATGGAGAGAGAAAAAAGAAAAAAGATCCACACGGCTTACTTCGATTTCCCAGTGCCGTCGTGGTGGGAGTTCGAAGGTATCCTCGTTGCCGCTGCCTTCGTCGTCGTTGCCTCCTGTGGAAACTCCGATGACTCTGGGGTGCTTTGGCTAACTTGAAAAAACTAGATTATTGGATTATTGGTTTTGTCCTTATTCAATTTTTTTTTTGCATTTGTTGGTTTTCGGTCGATTTTTTGTGGTTTCTTGGCTTGTCTCGACGAGAGGAATCTAAAAAGTATAAAATTATTAGCCAAATTTTAAGTTTTGTGAATAAAGACGAAAAATAATCCAAAAAACCGGTTTTTTGGATTATTTTTCGTCTTTATTCACAAAACTTAAAATTTGGCTAATAATTTTATACTTTTTAGATTCCTCCTCTGGCCGGCATGCCTGTTAAAACCACAAAAAAATCTAATCAAAACCAACAAATGCAAAAAAAAAATGAATAAAGACAAAACCAATAATCCAATAATCTGGGCTTTTTTCAAAAGCTACCCAAAGACTCCTCTGTTGTTCTTGATGATTCACGAACATCGGCGGACGTTGTTTAAGACAAAGAAAAGGCTTTCTCTATTTTTACTTTTACATTCTGGTTAACTGTTTAGAACTCTCTGAATTCACGCGGGAGTTCCGCGTGTATTCCTGGAATTGGCATGGAGTCGATGGGAATTTTGCTCCAAAAACTGGAGCGGCCCGTACTTTAGAATCAGTTGGCCCAATAAGTAGTGGCCCAACTCTTAATTCACCATGCTCTCTGACGTATCACTTGTTGAAAGATCATCACCACCTCTCTTGAATTTTCCGAGTCTTTCCGACGCCGCTTGGCTTTCGGTACATTATTCGAAATATCTAGACACTGTAATGCCCTAATCGCCTGTAGGAAATATCTTTAGAGTCTTAGGATCTTCCTATATTTGTGAAGATACTGTAATCTCATTCTGCGCTCTACTAGAATGTTCCGGAATATTATGGACCACACTAGAGCTTTCCGGATGTTACAAGAATATTCCGGAATATGATGGAAGCTTATGGGCTCCACTAGAAGCATCTAGAGGCATGGAGTGATGAGTGCTTCTAGAACTATCCATTGGTGCCTATAAATAGAGGTGAGGTCCTCATTTGTGGATATGCAATGCATGTGAATGCAAGTGAAGGCAACAAAGAGAGACTCCAAGCAAGTGAGCAGAGTCCAAGCCGGCGGTCCAAGACTAAAAGAAGCCATGGCCCAAAAGCTTAAAAGTTGCCTTCCTAGACAAGTACAGACTACCTTCATGCTAATGTAGTCTTCCACCGTGGAGTGATATAGGTGTGTGTTGTTGTACACAACTTAAGTGTACAAGTTCTTGTAATCAATAAAATTACCTTTGTTTGTTGTGTTCAAACTCTACAATCTTTCAAATAGGCTTGAACATCTTTAGGGAGAATTTTCTTTTATTTATTACACTTATTTTTATGTCTCTTAAAGACTTAGGAGTCATTTCCAACTTAGAATATGTTTTAGAGTTTGGGAGTGTTTGTAAGTCTCATTTTTCAGCTTTTTATTTTGTACTTTTTGATTTTTTTTTTTAGTTTTTGAATTAGGATCAGAATATAATTTGAATCTAGTAAGAGTGCTTAAGAGAAACGTGCAGAATGCATTTTGCAATATGAGTACTGTTTGAGAGATATGTGCTAGATACATTGGATAGATCTTTTTGCTAATCAAAATAAAAAAGGTGGAAAATGAGATATGTGCTCCTCCCAGCCTATTGCACTTCCAGGTCACACATGCTCACAAATACACACAAGAAATCTGAAAAAACTACCCCCCTTCTCTCTCTCTCTCTCTCTCTATATATATATATATATATATATATATATATATATATAATAGACACACACACACACGATATACAGAGATGAAGAACTCACCGAGGAACCGCAATCGGCTCCCTCTCCGGGGGAAGCCACAACCGGCTCCCCCTCTCACTCTCATTTGTTTCACTCACATTATGCTACCACACACAATAATAAAAGACAATAAGAATATTTATAATCCTAGGGTTATTCTAGGGAAATCCTAGACAACCTTGGCCTAAGCCCATCCAACCCACACATGATGGATCCCAACACAACCAACTTTTGGCTTTTCTTCTCTAATGTCAAATTTTGAAAATGTGCTTTGCTTAAATGTGTTCTAGGTTTTATTGGCCAAATAGCCAAAATGTAAAAAGGAGAAGCTGAAAATGTGAAAACCTGTTGGCGAAAGTTTCTTCTCTATAAATACATGGCCAAAGACCCCCTTTCGTTTCTATAAATACATACGACTATAAATACATACGACTATAGACCCATCTTTGTAGAGCACTTTTGGCCTACTTTTCAATAAATCGTTTTCTTCTGTATGGGTTGCTAAATTCTAGCTAGGGTTTGAGGTGAAACCTCAATGGATAAATTCTATTCATTCGTGTTTATTTTTCATAAAAGATTCGTCTGTATTTATTTATTTAGAAAAACTTATCTTTTGTGAAATCTTGAGATTTATCGTGATTTAGGATACGGTGACTTCTTGGATTTCCTTGTGAATATAAACAATGTTTTGATCAATTGAATTAATCTTTATCAAGTGTTTTGATGCACTCACAGTTTTTGTCTTCCGATTTGAGACATTCTTTGCGTGATTTTCAATTGAATTATATAAACGAATCAAGACTAAATATTATGGAGCTATTGAGAGTAAAGCCTTGACGCATTATCATTTTCCCAAATATTGTTTCTCTCCCTAATCTTGAATTCTACACCGAATCTCCACCTCCTTATTTATTTAATTTTATTTTTATTAATTTCTCTTTTTTCTTTAATTAATTCTCTTACTATATGGATCAATCTTGGACTTCACCGAGTAGTACTACTTTGTGACTATCTTCACTTTAGTTGACACATTCAAAAGTCGTAGATCATATGACTCAACAAAACAAAATAAACTATGCCTGATAAGTTTTCAACTAAAATAAATATTTTTATTTTATATAGTGTTTTGTACTATAAAGGATTTTCTGTATACATTTTCATTACCGTTGACCTGCCACCTCGGTTATTAATCAATAAGGATAACGCAAATTGAGAGTTGCAAGTTACATAGGGATTTCGACAATAAGTTTGAAAGCTCTATTACAGTTGATTTGAGGTAATTATATAAGAGAGTGACATATCATTCATGCTAAGATTTGGAGGTAGACAATGATCATCTCACCAAATAATATTTCTTCTACTTTCAATTTATTTTTTTATTTACCATTCGATCTCGTGGTATTTATAAATAAATCTCTTTGATTTTTGTCAACATCAAGCGTGCTCTCTTGATTTTTATTTTTGTCAAAATCAAGCCTGGTCTCTTGATTTGAACTTCATAACTATCTAAAAATGCCAATTGGACCTTATGCTAAGAATTGCGGGGTATACAATTGTTCTAATAAAGTATGGGAATCGACTTTCGCAATTCCCTTTTCATCATCTGCATTGTTTTTTTTTTTTTTAAATATGAATTTACTAAACTATCCTTGATGTGTGAAAAAGTAAACTAATAAAAAGATTAAATGGTAATTTCACATGAATAAAAAAAGAGTTCGAATGATGAAAATGATGCAAAAATCACGAGCCTAAAATACCTGCCCACTACCTCTAATTTATCTTTGCACTCTGGTTTCATGAGCCACTTTGTTACAAGACCTCTTCCAATAATTGATGATCAAGTCCTATTATTTGAGCTTGAATTCATTAGAACTGAAGTTGATAAGTTGGAACTCTATTCCATACTACCACTTTTTATTTATTTTTATCAACAGGCAGTACATTTCATCAAACTCCACAAGGCAAAGATTTAATTACAATTTCAAGAATGAATCAAAATTACCAAAATCTAAGACACAAGTTGCAACAACACATTTGTATTGTAAAAGCAGACTAACACTAGGTGCTGAAATAGGGTCTATCATCGATTTCGTAGTAGAGAATCCTTAACGGAGAGTTGGAAACCATTAGCAAATAACGCAGATGAAATCAAAGGATCAACTCTCTATTAAGGGCCACACTGGCCGCTATTCGACATAGAGAACCAAAACCGCTGATGAAAAAGCCGACGAGCCTTTGATGCTGCAAGCACTGGACGATACTCCAAGGGAAACCCCCGCTATCACGGAGGGCTCAGGAATTCGCACCACGGCGAGACGTCGGGTGAATTTCGTGATCCATGCCGAGCATAGAAAGCCATCCAAGACCAACAAACGAAAATGAAGACAAACTTAATTATTAAACCTACCACCACTACCCATCGGATCTGAAAAGCCAGACCGGGAGACAAAAGCCGGACTAGGGAAAATCAGCCGGAAGTCTCACAAATTGAACAACAAAAGAAATAAAAAAAAAACCCTTCCAACACTCATCCTTATTGCCTCGTCCCTGGCCACTATCTACTGGATATGAGAAGACAAGGGGGAGACATACTGAATCAAGCACACCTAGCCACCAGAAGGAAGCCAGAACTCCAAAAGCTTGACCTTCTGAACTCAGCGACACTCACCAATCGAATTGGAGAATAGATGTAGACCAGGAGCTAGGAGAGGAGAGAGCACGGAGGAGGGAGGAGGAGGCAGTGTCCCCCCTCCCCTAGGATGAGCAAAACCTTGAAACATTTTTCTAGAGAGAAGTCCGCGGGTGTTTTTCTAGAGAGAGAGAGAGATTAGAACTCTTTAGTGTGTGCAAAATATTCCATAGTACCACTTGGAGCCATATTTTGAAAAAAAAAATTCAATTTCTTGAATCTGTGTTGCAAAAGCGCTTAACGAATTCAGAAGCATTAGTCACTTTTTCTTATAACTTAAAGTTAGCTTACTTCCGCCTAGGGTAGTTGGCCAACCTCGATGTCCACTAGTTGGGGCACCAATTAAAGCTATGGCTAATCCACTACATCTAGAAATAAACAAGAATCGCGCCAGTCTGATTCACGAGTGAAAAGATATGACTTCAAGGGGAAAGAAAATGAAACAAATTACTCCACCCACTCACCTTAGCTTTGTAAACTGGGGGGCTGTATATCTTAGAGAAACTCAAAGACCTGTCAATGGTATCTCTCTGTTCATTTCTTTCGCTGCGTATTGCGCCATTGTTTCTGCTTCCATTCTCAAGGTCTTCTGTTGCCATGAGATTCATGACGTTGTTGCCTTCCATAAAAGCAAGAGATCTGTGTTTCTTCTTATAATCCGGTGTATTCATATGCACATTTTCGGTCATGAAGACTTTTTTTTACCCCTGAAAAAAGAAAGAAAGAAAAAAGAAGGTAAGTCAACCCCAAACTATGCTGACAAATGAATGATTTTTAGATAGAGCATAATTAAGATTAATTTATCTTGATAGGGATTGGTTTCAGACATACATAAAGATAATTTCTGGAATTTCCTCCACCGAGAGACTTGTAAGTGCTAATTTTTATAGAATTTCAACAAAACGACCTGAAAAAACTATTATAATTGTAACAAATATTCAGGGTTGTGCAACGGTGCAAGGGCCCTGACACTCCGTCATCCCTCATGTCCGCCATTGTAATTAATCAAAACACAATCATCCCTCATGTCCGTCATTGCGTATATGTTTATAATAATGTAGTCCGTTTTGGGAAGTTATCGAATTAGAGGAGTTGTTTTTTAGTTTAATTAGTTAATAATACCGATCATTTGGCATGCGCTTGATTTCAGAGGACTTATGGAGTACATGATCTGCATACTGGGAGTTTTTGTATAACTAGGAAAACTATAAATTGAGCTACTAATAAAGAATTAATCTTACCTATCAGGGGTTCAAGCAAATAGTTGATCAGGGGTTCAAGCAAACTCCCTGGGCTCTCGAAACATGCATTATAATTGTATATTTTGTATACACAATTCTTCTTTAGTATAGTCGGTACTAAGTTATTGATACAGGCTTTATGATTTTGTATTTTGTATACACAATTCTTCTTTAGTATAGTCTATACTAAGTTATTGATACAGGATTTATAATTGTGTATTTTGTATACACAATTCTTCTTTAGTATTGTCGGTACTAAGTTATTCATAAGGTAGTCAAGTAAATAAAAATTCTCTTAAATTTATGAGTAGAATAATACAACTCAATAAAACAAGATACACTAAGTCCAATAAATTTTTAACCAAGATATATAAATACGTTTTTTTTTTCATGTATAGAACTTTATATACAAAAAACTTTCTCTATATTTTTGTTACCATTGAATGAAAAATCTAGAGCCACTCTGCCTATTATTCATGTTGTTGGGGTAAATAAGGAAAAAAAAAAGTGATAATAGGGCCAAGAAAATAGAAACATGGGCTAAGAAAATGGGAAAGAGGGAGCAGTGAATTAAGTCAAAATTAAGAAGCAGAGCAAGTAGAATGACTTTCACAAAAAATAAAAAAATAAAGAAATGAAATAAAGATACAAGGGCATAATGAGAGACTCACTGAAGATGACGTTAAAGCAGTGTTCACATAACCGACTGACAAATATGAGATTGAAGGTGAATTTTAGGAATTCAGTACGCAACAGAGGGAAACATTGTAGAAGTAGAAACATGACAATACTCCATGTGACAAGCGATAAATCAAGGATACAAAAATTTACACGGTTTCGCTTAAACACAAAACAAGAACGTACTTCACCGCAAATACGAAGAGCCAGCCTAAGAAGCACGGACACAGATATGTGATACGGACACTACACAATACGGACATGCAGATACGCTATTTCTTCAAAAATTAGGACACGGACACGTCGAATAGAAAATGTATTTGCAGAGAGGTATGTGATGGATTCATATAAATGACAAAATTTTTATTTCTATCAAATTTAAAAACAATAAAATGAACGTAAATTACCAGTCTGCATATAAGAATAAATGAACTATACATAAGTGGAAATTTTCACTCATGGCTGAGTTTTAAAAATTATAGATTTTGACCTTTTATATGTCCTTTGCATGTTTTAAGAGTTTTGCCAACATGTACTAGAGTATCTACAATGTGTTCGAATAAAAGAAGTACAAGAAAAAAAATTAGACATGTATTTAAAGCATGTCCTACATGTGTTTAGAGAGTATCGTGTCTTGCCCGTCGCCGACACATGTTGGATACGGATACGTGAGGCCGGTAGACGTGTTCATGCTTCTTAGGAGCCAGCTATAACCGTAACTCTCAATGAAGAACCCAACCAAGATCTACATACAAATCTCTAGTGGAACACGATAGGGAGACACAAACCATACATGGAACCCAAAGAGACAGCTCAAAACCCTAATATTTAAGCCCCGAAAAAAAAAAGAAACCTATATATAAGAAAGTACAAAAAAAATAAGCCCTAGCCGACTTAATGTGTGTTCCCCGTGTCCTATCGTTTTTCCAGACGTGATCCGGATGGGAATTCTAGAGAGCAACAAAGACGCGAACGCAAGATACTACACGTTTACACCTTTCTTTAAACATCTAAAATTCAAGACATATCTTCAACATGCATATAATGACCCGCCCCCGCCTTGCACAATATTGTCCGTTTTGGTCCCCCAAGCTCCAAAGACTACCCAGTAGGTCACCCATCCCTGGATTGCTCTAAGGTGAGCACGCTTAACTGTGAAGTACCAACGAATTTTGACACCCTCACAGCTTTAAAAGGCCTTGTGTAAGTTAGGGCATGATCTATTTTTTTATATCATAGTACTCCGTTGCATTTAGATGGGTCATGGGCTGTCACAATGCATCTTCGAACCATCAGCTAGCAGCGTGAAGGAATGTTTTATGAGAAGAGAGAATTAGAAGATTTTGAAGAGAAATTGTTAGGATAAGATGTATTGGCTCTATTCGTTTCCCAATTTAGTTTTAGTTTTGATGACATCATTATTTCTCTCATTTCTCTCTCTATCTCTCTCTACTCATTAGACCTGATGACATCATCAAAACTAAACTAAGCTATTTAACCAAACCATTGTGTTTCCAACAAATTCAGATTAGTGGAAGAAAGAATGCTTACCAGACTTGGGGGTAGAATACCGGAGGACACCAAAAGAATTTTTGCGACAATAGACCGAAGATCACTTTTCTTGAAGTGTGTAGCACTCTTTGAGGCCTTCTGCAGTAAGGCAAAGATATGGTACAAAAACAGTGAGAGTAACACCGAGTAAGAAATCATTTGATTTTGTACTCTCTCTTTTTGTTGTAGTGTGGGTGTGGTTGTGTTGGGGGTGTGTTAGGATTTGTTGACGCCCGACTAGTCTCGGTGACAGAGACGGCCGGCGGACAAGATAAGAGCGAGTCTCTTGTACGTACGATGGCGACCGTTGAACCACCGGAGGCAAATTTCAAAAAGAAAGAATGGGGCAAATGTTTTGTGATGGTCCTGATCTAGGTCAACGAGGTTGTTTGATTTGAGTTTGGTTGAATAAAGATGAAGAAGATGGCCATGGTGACTTTGATGGTAAGAGTGATACTATACTACCAGTTGAGACTTGAGAGAGTGAGGAATGAATCGTACACAATTTCGAAGGAAAAATATGGAAAAAACAAAGAAGTGACCTCTTTTTACTGCATTTGTTTACCTGATTTCTTCGCATACGTACGGAAGGCACGATTTAACTTTAAAATTATTGACAGTATCGGTTCATTCATTTCATAAACTAAAAATTCTATTCTTATCGAATTTGATCAAATTGATTTTTTGTGTGGACATACAATTCTGAAATTAAGAGTCTTAAAAGATAAACGATGTTCAGATTACTATAATATGGTGTGCCTCTCAATGGTGGGCCAGAAACCACGTTTTCTGCCATGCCGGCGGACAAAATTTAATGACTACACGAAGTTTTTAATGAGACAATTGGTAGACATATATAAAAAATGTGAGTCGATCTCGTGAAGTCGTTTAACATATTTGAAATACAACGTATCTCTTACTCTATCAGTTCTTTTTTGAAAGCTTGACCAACTTAAATTCAATTACATCACAAATGTTTTTCGCTGTCTGGGACATAATAATTCTTAAAAAATAGAAATACAGACATTATTACCATTAAAAATTAAGAACACATACATTATTAGTACCATTAACAATTAAAAACAATAGTTTTAATATAAAATTTTCCATTATGCATTCCTACATTATTATCACTATATATTTAGCTAGGATTCCTACGGAATACGCAATTGACCGATTGTATGCCTGTGCAATATACATATATTTATATTACATTTTTGGCCCAATACTTTTAAAGTTATGATTATTTACTTCCAAAAATCTTTTAAAGGTGGATAAATTTCGCTAACTTCTCTGAGGTCTCCCTTAGACTCAGTTTGGATGGCAGCAATCTTGAGGAAAAATGAGAATGTGATGCCTTCTTTTCATACTTCTAACGTTTGGAACAAACAGAAATAGGAATGCAATTCCATGCATTTCTGATTCCGGCGTTTGGAATAGTCAGGAACGGAAATGTGATTCCTGATTACATTCCCAAATTGAGTGAAAATCTGATTCCTCCCTTACCCTATGAGAATCTCAGATTCATGGTTCATTCCATAAGAAAAGGAAATGTGATTTCAATAAATTTCCAAAATAATTGTTTCCTTTGTAAGATTACTAAATTAATCCAAACACCCTAATGAAATTACTCCACGAATCAAATTCCTCCTAGTAATTACAATCCTATTTCTACCCAAGGAAATTCCCAGGAATTTGATTCCCGGTAATCACATTCCTATTCTTACTCAAGATTTTGGTCATCCAAACACAGCCTTAAGGTTTATGAAAAGAAATTGTCCTCCATTTCTTTTGATACTATTGTCAAGATTGCCCATTCCATTTCGTATATCACCATCGATGATAAACGATACAAATGCCCTTCAAATTACATTACATTTCAGGTTTTATTTTTTTATCCTCATATGTAGTTCATTTATATTTACTAGCAAATGGAGTAATAGTTTTCGTTTTTTTAAGAATCTACTAGTACATATTAATATATTAGTTATTGATTAAGGGGCAAGGAGGCCTAAATTATTGAAGCGTAGAGGAGCTACACGTTCAAAAAAAAAAAAAAAAAAGAAGAAGAAGAAGCAGCAGCTTAGAATGTTTAACAAATTATTTTTATTTAAATTGAGTCAGTTCTGAATTTTAATTTCTAATGAAAAGCAAAAGTGATTTTAATTTCTTCTATCATTGTGACATAATGTGAGGTTCTAGTTGAAATATTGTTAGAAGATTCATGATTTAAGTATTCTCATTGGATGATGGTCTATGAAAAACAATCGAAAAGCAATATTTTTATGATAAAAATAAGCCAAGAAAATAAGATAGGCTATAGGGATGAAAAAAGAAATCGGTAAATCGAACCAAAAACTGAAACCGAACCAAACTGATTATTTAGGTTTGGTTTTGGGAGGTTACCAGTTTGATCCGTTTTGAGTTTTAGCTAAATCAAAAGAAAGAAAAAAACACGATTCGGTCAGGTATGCCAAAATTCAATCTAGAATCCTGACCGGACCGGATTTGTGTATGCAATCACAGTTCGTATTCTGGGGAACCATGCTACTGAAATACTCCTTTCGTTCCATAACATTGGTCCCCTACGAAACTACATGCAATTTTTAAACTAAAAAATAATGTAATTATGAACATAGTTTGTTTATCAATGTGGATTTTGTTTAATAGATCTCATTGTTAACTTTTAAATAATGTGGAGAAAATCCAAAAATTATTTTATAGATGCTTTATTTTTTAGTTTGAAAATTACACGTAGTTTCGTAAAAGACTAATATTATGGAATGGAGGGAGTATCATATTCTACCGTGTAGGATATTTTCAATCTAGTAGGTTTTAGGCCCATTCCACTGACTCAAAAAGCCAACCTTTTATAGTTTTTGAAGTAGGTCATTCTCACAATAAATCAAATAAAAATTAAAAAAATCAAAAAACATTCTTAACGAAACACCAGAACACCCCCTAAATTACAAAAGTTTTCAAAATGATAGTGGTCCCTACTTGCTTTATATCCTCTAGTGATTGAATACTAGCCTCTACATCTTTATAGTAGTAATTTCTTTTTCTCCGTACTCTGTTCATGTTACTGACTAATCTAAACTTAAAATGCGAAAAATAAGTTAATCTTCTGAATATTAAAAATGCAATGTATAATACGCTGCCTATCTTTGTTCTGTAGAACTCTATTGTAGAGCTATTACTCCATTAGCTACAAATTTATCTAAAATAGATAGAATATGGTCGTTTAAAGTGCCAAATTATATTTCTGCTCACAATATTTATTAAATACTTCTATGCTACAGTTGAGGAGAGTTTCAGAAATGTAGTTGTCTAATGGCATGTGTAGTCCTACTCAGTACACCACTACTCATATATCGAATCAAGATAAATGCAGTCTACAATCCTGTCTTCAATCTTTTTGACCTTTAATGGTTCTTTTAACTGGGCACTGCTACGTACCTAGAAAATGGAATCAGAATTTACGTAAAATTTGAAAATCAATGGTCCAGATTCACATCAAATGTTTTCTTAACCGGGCACTGCTACGTACCTTGAAAACGCACCCAGAATTTACGTAGAATTTGAAAATCAATGGCCCAGATTCACTGTCATTGATTTTAACTTTCCGACACCTAGACTTTCTGACTTAAGTAAGAGCATCATCATCGGTTTTTTTATTTTAACTTTAAAATTAAAGTAAAAAGAAAATTCCCTCAAAACCTTGAAAATCAGCCTCATCAAACAAACTCACCAATTTGAAGATTTTTTAACTTTGCTACAGTAACTTAACAAATTTGGTGACCTATTGTTCACTAACCAAAAAAGAAGGGAGGAAAGAGTAAAATTTTGAATAGAAAATCTAATTTTGTGAATTTTTTAAAAAGGCTTCCCCTTTAGGATTCCCTGAAGTACTAAAGAGAGATATGAAGAGGACTTACGGAAAACTTCTACTAATTAGCAATTGGCAACTTGAAAGCTTTTACAGACTGCAAATGTTACAACAGAATACTTCTGAAAGAGAGAGTATCTTGATTGCTCAAGGATTTGTTTTTTCTTGAACATGCTCGGGCTGCATCTTTTTATAGACATAAAATTGTACTATCTGATAGGCTACAGGGAATCGGTCATAAAGAAAAGGGTAAATTTCACTGACCTCCCCCGAGGTTTCTGACAAAAATAGAAACTACCCTTGAGCTTTCTAAAATATCACTGCCCTTCCCTACTTTTTCTGACGTTATACAAAATCCCCCATCTGCTATCTTTCCGTCAAATAGTTAACAGCAAATGATGATGTCATCACATATGAAAGCTAAATAGACAAAATTGCCCTTTTGTCTTTGTCTCTTGTTTTTGAAAAATACTTCTCCCTCACTCTCCTACCCCACACATGATTTTGATAAACCAAAGTTCATGTAAATGATCTTAAATATAGAAATAAGCATTCGAAAACTACATGTCGGTAATAAAAAAGGGGGACACTTGGCCTCCTTTGGGTAAAAAATTGGTTTTTGGTTTTTCTATTTTGTCCTTATTCAAAAAATTTTTTTGCATTCGTTAGTTTTGCATCAAGATTTTGTGATTTCTGGATTCCTCTCGACGAAATGAATCTAACAATTATAAATTTATGGTTAAAACTCAATTTTTTTTTAATAAAACCAAAATAGGTGGATTATTGGCCAATAATCCACCTATTTTGGCTTTATTTAAAAAAAATTTGGTTTGACCATAAATTTATATTTGTTAGATTCGTCTAGTCGACAGGAATCTAGAAACCACAAAATTTTCATGCAAAACTAACAAATGCAAAAAAAAGAAATTGAATAAAGACAAATGAAAAAACAAAAAAAAACCGGTTTTTTTTTCTTTCTAAAGGAGGCTTTAAATAATTATCCTTTTAGTCACTTGAAATTAGAAAATTATCCTGAGCCTATTTAGGAGTTATCTTTCCATCCCGAGATTCAAATAAACCCTAAAATGCCATTTATATACATACATATATATAATTATATAATATATAACATATTAGGGGATTGATGACTAAATTAAAAGTTACATATAGGAGGTAGTTGGAAGTGGACCAATTTCAAAATTAGGAGGTCCTCCACTGCAATTACGGAATTTGGATAAATCCTTGTCACATTATCTTTTGATTAAAAAAAAGAAAAAGAAAAAAGACAGAGACAAGATAAATCGATGTGAATTGATCGTCCACCATCTTTATCTGGTATATCCATATTCCCAAAATACAAAGGGGATCTTAGCTTTGGAGATGAACTCAACAGATTTTGAAGATTTTAATCCAATTACTCTACTTCGACATTGTCTCTTCTGTGCATTCAAAGAGGTGACAGGTGTTTGCCTTTTTTGTGGATTTGATGTGGCTGGAGTTCTTTTTTTTTTTTTTTTCGGTTTCGTTTTTATTTTTGGATCTAGTCTGGCTTTGTTCTTTCCTTGATCGGTGTATCCAAACATAAATTTGATGCGTTTCATTTAATGATTCATTGTTGCTTATGGTTGAGTTTTTTTAGTCTAATCCTTCAATTTGTCATGTAAATGCTCTCAAAATCTTGGAATAACTATTGAATAGTGCGGAATCTGCCGATCAAAAAATAAATAAATAATGATTGGATGATATTCAAATTTACCATGATTGTTGTTTTGATTTGGCCATGAAATCTACTATTTTGACTCGTTTGTGAAATTTGATATTTTGGTTCAATTCAATTAGAAATTTGAAATTTATCATGAAATTTGACCAGGTGGTATTCATTGTATTCAAAATCACCATAAAATGTGTTATGAATTTTAGATATCATCCGATCATAATTCATGTCCAAACTTATGTTTACTTAAATTTACCTTATTAACTTGAAATTGACCATGAAATCTAGTTGGATGGTTGACAAATTTACCATGAATTACACCTCTATTATCAAATCATGGTAAAAATCATTTATAGTTATAGATCATGGCTAAATATTGATATTGTATGGTAAATCTTTAATTTTAGTTGTGTAGCTGCGCGAGTGATATTGTATGGTAAATCTTCAATTTTAGTTGTGTCGTTGCACGAGTGTATTTACCATGAACTTATGGGTACAAAGAAATCGTGTACCGTATTCATCGTATTTACCATAAAAACCTGAGGAAATGATATTGACTACAAATTTACCATGATTCCTGCTATGCAAATGTGTTTTTATAATAATTTCGTTATACATAGATCCAATCATAAAAGCATGGGGATAAGTTATATTTGAAATTTCAAAAAAAATCCCCTTTTCCTTTCTTACCATATTTGCTGGTGCGAAATTATTATTATTTGCTTGGTTATCTATAATTTCACCACACATTAGTAACAAATTTTTTAATTTGAAATTTCTTTTGTTATCTCTCTTAATGGATGTGATTTTGAATCTCATTAAATTAAAAAATGGTTAAATCCCACTAAATTAGGAACTTATTGAATCCCTCAAAATTAGGATGTTATTGAATCCCACAAAATTAGGAAAAAATATAATCTTGTATATATTGATATCATATTAAAAGGGTAGAAAAAAGGTATTTTACAATATAAAAAGGATGAAAACATAATTCCGTAAAATAAGGGGATGAAAATCTAAATAGTGTCCAAAAAACGGATGATTATTTAATTAATGCTAAAAAAAGGAAAAAAAATTACACACTTTATGGTCCGTTTTCGCTTAATAATTAACTCGGCTTATAATTTTATTTTTTTTAAAAAAAACTTATTTATTAATTTTGCATCAATTTCTTTATTTTTTGGTTATTGGTTCATCCAATGAAAGAAATTTAAAAAGTAAAATGTTATGAATCCAACTAAAATCTTTTTGAATTAAGACAACAATAATCCAAAAAGTCAATCTATTTTGGATTATTTGTCTTCAGTATACTTTTACAAAATTTTAATCATAGTTTTTTTTTTACTTTTTAGTTTCCTCTCGTTGTTCCAAGCTAATACTAATTCGAAAAATAATTGAACCAAAACTACCTAATGCAAAAAAAAATTCCATGATGAGAAAATTACTAATCTGGCTTAATTTTTTTTGGTTCATCTCGAGGAACTTTTCAATGCCGAGCCGGTACGGCTGTCGTGGCATGGCTGAACACCCGCTCGCGCACATTTAGTCGTTAAAAAATGTAACAGATGGCTCAGATTAAAAAACATTTTTTCATTTTCTTTTTTCTTTTTTAAACTCATCGGCACTTTCAATCTGGATTGTCCGTTGTATTTTTGGATGATAGGATGTGTGTGAGCAGGCACAAGGTGGTACCTGCTCGGCATTGATTTTTTTTTTCCCCCTCATTGGAGATTCATTCCCCTCTTATTGCCTCAAATCCTGATAGCTACGCAACATCAAAGGCCAACTGGGGAGGAGAGAGGGAGAGAGAGAGAGAGAGAGAATAGCAAGACCCAAAATTTACATCTCTTGATTTTCAATTGCTTCATCCAATCAACGCTAAGCTGTCAAAATTGTAAAATCCAATCTGAAGAAAAATTGTCCACCAAAAAGTTGAATCTTGCGTCTAAATGAACATGCTTTTGGTGGGTACACGATGTCCAAAAAAAAATACGATGGGTACGTAGTACATGCATACATATATGTGTGTGAATAAGTGGGTATACATAAGGAAGCATATGGATCAGACCCTCCCATAACCTCAATCACGTGTTTATGTGTTCCTACGCCATTCTGCCTTGATTTCTTCTTCACGATAGCTATGGAATCGGGGACATGATGGTTGTTTTCAAGAAATTATTGGGTCACTGGTAAAAAGAATTGCAACACAAGGTGATTTTGGGGCTTCCAGAGGTCATGAGCGGGGATGATTATTTGCAGTGGATAGGAATGAAAAGGGCAAAAACGAAGAAAAAAGATTAAACAAAGGGCATTTGAGTCACTTAAGTGTTAAATTTAACTCTGTTAATGGAAAAAGTAACAGAAGGGGGAATATGTATAATGTCAGAAAAAGTAAGGGAGGGCAGTGATATTTCAAAAACCTCAAGACAAGTTTCTGCTTTTGTCAGAAACCTCAGGGAAGGTCAGTGAAATTTATCCTAATGAAAAATACATTGTCGGTTATTTCATTGGCCCTATCATTATTTGTATCATTTTTTTTTATAGAACCATATACTGATAAAGGTAGATGCTGACCAAAGCTATGCTAACTAGTCTTTTTTTTTTTATTTTTTTATTTTGAGTGAAATGACTGTAGTACATTATATAAATATAAATATAAATATAAATATATATATATTCTCCACCCTAAAAAAAATAAATTTAAAAAAAAATAGAGTTAAGAAAGTTTTTCAAAAAAATTAAATGGTTTTTCTTTTAAAAAAACAGCTTATAAACAAAAAGTGTCAAATAACTTCTTCTTTTTTGGATAAAAAACTACTTTTGGATACACCGTAACATTAAAAAAAATAAAGTTTGAAAATAGTTTTTTTGAAAAATCTGAAAATAAATTTTGGGAAAAAAACTGTTTAAAAAACTATTTTCAAAACTTTATTTTTTTCAAAGTAATATTTTTCAAAAACTAATTTTTATCCAAAAAATATTTTCAAAACTTTTGCGTTTAAAAAAAAATTTTTAAAAAAATAAAAAAAATAGTTTTTTCCCCTCAAAAAACTCTTTTCAACAAAAAAAAATTTCGAACTGTAGATTTTTGGAAAAATATTCCCTTCGATACTTTTTGTTATAAGTTGTTTTTAAAAAATGGAAAATGATTTAATGTTCTTGAAAAAACTTTTCTAACTTTTTTTTTAAATGGTTTTTTTAGGGTGGAGAATATATACTAAGGGCACTATGGTCATTTAACAAAAAAAGGGAGAATAGTAGAATTTCAAAAAGTATAAAAGATTTAACTGTATTTGTCAGAAACCTCAGGGGAGGTAAGTGAATTTTACTCTTGTTGTCAAGAAAGGGGACTTCTGGTAATCTTATTGTGTTGGACTTAATTTTGAATTAAGTATTTGCTAATGACTAATGAGTATGAAGTCTTCTGTGAATTCATTATACCACAAATTCCGTGCTAGCTCTAGATCTGAAATGTCAAGAATTGGGGGGCTTGCAGTGAATGAGCTCACTACATGCGTGTAGTGAGTTATATTGGCCGTCTGATCCGAGATTAATGGTCTGAATAAATTGGAGTAAAAGTTTATGTAAATGTGTTTTTTAAAGTGTAATACGATAAATTGGAGTAAAAGTTTATGTAAAGGTGTTTTTTAAAGTGTAATACGATCTGAACTGTCGATCTCGGATCGGGCGGGCGAGAGAGCTCACTATACGCTTGTAGTGAGCTCACTTAATGTCTGATCTATTTCCTGGTAGAGGAATTTGTACATGGCCATGGAAATTCATCTGAAATGAGTAGAACATTCTTGATTCTAGCAAATTTTGCTGATGACAGATGGATCTGATTTTTTGAACGTAATGCGGGTGATTTTGGATCGAGCTCATACAGTTGTCCGATTGTCTCGATTCCCACGTGGCCCATTCAAAATTTGATTTTGAGAAGGATGAATGGCTCGGATTGATCGGTTGGGACCCACAACGGCATCCCCGACGCCGTCGATACGTGGTCGGTGCCCATTGTTTTACCGTTGATTAACAGCAAGCCAAATCTGAATTCCCAAATTAGAAGACCGAAAAAGAAACAAAGGGGGTGGAAAATGTAACAAATTACTCCTCCTATGCTTTGTAAACAGGCTGTATATCTTAGAAAAACTCAAAGACATATATAAAATTATGGTCCAAACTATATATATATATATAGGATAACGATCACCTAAGAGATCCCTTATTAAAATATGATGCGGACCTAGGGTATCGCCAAATTTTGACGATCCGAATTGCTCAATGTTTTTAAAATGCGTTTTTAAGGGCCTAAGCAAAGATTCGGGAAAAAAATACCCGGAAGAACTTGATCCAAACAGTTTTCGCTAAAACTGTACATATGTTTTAAATAAGGGATCCCTTAGAAGATATATACAAGGCCTTCTAAAACGGGATTCCCGTTTCCGGGCCTCCATGATCCAAATACTAGTATTTTTTTGACAATCTGAGCTGTCCAATGTGTTTAGAAGGTGTTTTCAAGTGTCCCCACAAGAAATCTTCAATAAAAAAAATACTGGAAAGGGTTTGATCCAAGCAGTTTTTGCAAAAATTTTATATTTACAGTTTTTGCGAAAACTATTTGGATCAAGCCTTTCATGATATTTTTTTGAAGATTTCACTAGTGGACTCTTGGAAACACTTAATGAACACATTGGACGGCTCGGATTTTCCAAAAATAATTTGCAACCCAAAAAAAATCAATTTTTTTCTTATTTTTGGGACTTGTGGAATAGAAGTATATATATATATATATATATATATGAATAAAATAAAAAATAAACTAGTTTATTGGATTAATTTTGGCTTTATTAAAAAAATTTCAGTTTTGATCATAATTTTATACATTTTAGATTCGTCTTTTGTCGAGACAAATATATCAAAAACTTGACGCAAAACTAACAAATGTATCTTTTTTTTTAAATAAAGACAATGAATAAACCAAAAAACCAGTTTAATTTTTTTTTTTTTTTGCCAAAGCAGCCATGTTCATTTCTTTTGCTGGGTACGGTGCCATTGTTTGTGCTACCATTGTCAACGTCTTCTTCTGGAGAAAATTTTGAGTGCAAATAGGATACTGCACATGTGATGCTCAAGTACGCATTTCAACGGTCCAAAAGTATTTTGGACATATCAGATTTCTCCCTAGCTCCCTCTCTCCTCCTCTCTCTATAAAATCGGGACCATCCAAAACACTTATAGACGGCCAAGATACGTGTGCTGGGTACCCCAAGTGATACCAGTTGACACCCAAGTTTACCTGCCAGGCACCCCATTGTTTCTCTTTCTTCTGCCATGAGAGAGATTGATGACTTTGGTGCCTTGAATTGCCTTCCATAAAAGCAAGTGATATGTGGTTTTTCGTATAATCCGATGTAATCGTGTATCCATTTCCGGCCATGATCAAACTTTTGTTACCCATGAAAAAACAAAACAAAAATAAAAACAGAGCAGAGCAGGTAATTCAACCCCAAACTATGCTGACGAATGAATGAATTAAATAGAGCATAAGATTAAACTTATCCACAGAAAATTTACTTTTATGGCTTGTCTCGATTGCCTACTTTAAATTAATAGATTTTGTTATGCGCGTGTATGCAATGGCTAACACATGATTTATAAAATATTTCATTTTGTTTTGATGACACAGGGTGTCCACATCAGCTTACGCGCACCTTGACTTATCTATAGGTTTGGAAATTAGGGAGATGAGAGTGTATTTTTATGATTGATAGGGATTGTTTTCATACGGACATAGAGATCATTTGTGGAATTTTCTCCACCTACATATTTCTAAGTGCTAATTTTATAGAATTTCTACAAAATCACTCAAAAAACTATTACAATTAGAATAAATATTCAGGTATTATTGTGCAAGGGCCCTGACGCTCCGTCATCCATCATGTCCGCCACAGTACATCAAGTATTATTGATTAATCAAAACACATCATCCCTCATGTCCGTCACCGTGTATATGTATATACTAATTTAGCAGTTTTGGAAAGTCATCCAATTAGTCTGGGGTTGTTTTTTTTAGTTTAGTTAGTTAATAATTCCTGTTATTTGGCATGCGCAGGGGACCTATGGAGCTCATGATCAGCATATAGGGTTGACCTTGAGTTTTTGTATAACTAGAAAACTATTAATTGTGCTGATAAGGAATCTTACCTATCATCAGGGGCGAGTGCATAGACAGTTGACCACAGATTCAAACAAACTCCTTGGACTCAAAACATGCATTATAAATTTGTATTTTTACGCACCAATTCTTCTTTAGTGATGTCGGCACTAAATTATTCATACGCAGTCAAAGTAAATCAAAATTCCCTTAAATTTATGAGTAGATAATACAACTCAATAAGTATCTTGTTGGGGCAGTGGTCGTTCACATGGAGGGGGGACTGAGGGAGAAGAGTGGGGCATTTCCTATACTCCGTATTTGAGTTGATATACTCCTACATGGCTGGAGCTTGTAGTGGGGGCAAAATGGAAATTATGTTAAAGAACTGATGTTGACTTCAGCAATCTCTTTTTAGTACTCAAGTTGGCATAGAAAAGTGTTTCACAAGGGAGGTTTGTGTAATTTCAGAAAAAGAAGGGGTGCCAATGATTTTGTCAGATACTGTACTTCAGGGGAGGTCAATGTAATTTACCCAAAAAAAAAAGTGATCTCTTTGTACTCCATTTGCTTATCTGATTTCTTCGGATACAGAGATTACATATAAATACTTTCATATGAGTAGACTTAGTATTAAATGCATGCAATTGGCCGGAACCGGGTCCTATAGTTAGTTTGCTCACTACACAGGTGCAGTGAACAATCAATTGGCCATCAAGGCAATCAATGTCTTTAACAGACCCACTCAAAGTTTTTTTTTGGATGGCCTGAACATGCTAGAGTGCATTATTTTATTTATTTTTTGGAACCGGAAGACATTCTCATTAAAGATCAAAATTCTCATATGAAAGTATTTTTTTTCGCTTTATTAAAAATAATTTGAGTTTTGACTATAATTTTATACTTGTTAGATTCATTTCGTCGAGAAGAATCTAGACACCACAAAATCTTGATGCAAAACAAACGAATGCAAAAAAAAATTGAATAAGGACAAAAGTGGTTTTTTGGTTTTTGGTTTTTTACCCAAAGCATCCCTGAGATTGAAATTGAGTATTTGTTTGATTGTTACTTTTTTCTTCCTTTTTTTTTTTTTTTGTGTGTGTATGCGCGCTTTTAAAATTGAAGATTGAGAAACTTGGTTGGGTTGTGCAATTTAATTCGAAACTAATTGCATTGTAAGTTTGTTTGTTTTTTTTTCCCTATGTTTTATAACAAGTATTAAGAGTTCTTGAGTTTATTGCCAAATCTTTTATTTGGTGGAATAGCCTTCGAACCAAAGTACAGGTTTTTGGGGTATTTAGGGGGTGTTCTACTAACAATAAATTGTTTTTTTCAAAAACTGAGACAGGTCATTCTCTCACAATACATTACATAAAAAATCGTGAAAAACTAATTTTTTCAAAAAACCACATTAGTGGAACACCCCTTAGAGGGAACACCAAACTATAGAGTATGTTTTAGATAATTGACCCTAGTGCCCGTCGATCCAAGCTTCGCTCTTGAACTCGACCCAACCCAACCCAACCCACACCAATTATGGGTTGAAATCATGAGCAGGTTGGGTTGGGCAGGTGAAACAGAAATTTTAAGCGAGTGTGTTTGGGTGCAGGTAAAATTTTTCTAACCTACCTTTACCCTGACCCAACCCTTTATGTCAACATGTGTAAAATGATACCAAGACTAGGATTTCAGGATCCTGCCGCATTACAGGGTTGTACTGCAGCATCCAAGTCGTTGATTGAGCAATCGATTTTATCTTGACACCTACACGATCCGAGCCGTCCATTGCCAAGATGAAATCCGAGCCGTTAATTGCCAACATTAACATATCGTGTTCCACACTACAAAATCTCCAGATCCTACCCCAATACTAAGGGGCACCATACCACACTTAATTAATCCCACCTATTTATAAAAAGGGTCTTCCTTCGACAAGGACATGGTATAGGAATCAATTAATCATGGAAATAGGACACAAACTAATTCTTTAATGCCAAGAGGACAATCACCTACTCATTCCAAAAATGCCCCCGCTAGACCATGAAAGTGCCTAAACTCTCCAAACCCTATAAAAGGGCTTAAACTCCCAAACCTAATGAAAGTGCCTAAGCCTAAACCCTAGGTACCCTATGAAAATGCCTAAAACCCTATGGTGTCCTATGAAAGTGGCTAAACCACTAAAACCCTACAATTGGAAAGTGCACCCTCAATGCCTAAACCCAAAATGCCTAAAACCACTATACTCTACCCCAAAAAGCCAAAACCCCTAAAATTAAACCCATCCCAAAAATTAAAAGAGAGAAATTAATTTTGTCTCTGACATCAATTTTGTCCCACATGAGAGAGAGAAAGAGAGGGAGAGAGGGTGTGGGCCAACTAGGTAAAGTGTGACGGGTCATGTCACAATGTTCAAGGAGGATTGGTCCGGGGGCTAGGGTAAATGGTAATGTTCACATGTCGCTTTCATTGAATAGTAAACAGCAGTAAAAACTCAACTTTTTCTTTTGTCCGCAAGAGATTCCTCCGCATGGTGAGCGTGTGTGGTGTGGTTCATTAAGGGTATTTTTGTCTAGTATTGTCTTTGAGCCCTCAATTTTTTTTATCAATGCATTGGAAGCCTTAAAATAATTTAAGCTAGACTAAACGCCCTTTAATGCTTCAAATTTGTCTTTTTGGACAATTGTCTGTTATAAGAATAAATCTTAAGCTACCCTAATAACCCCATGGTACTCACCTTTTGGTAATGATTAGACGGAGAAATATAGATAATAATTAAAAATATAGGTTAATGATTAAAGAGAGATAAAGAGAACAATGAGAATAATATTTGAAAATAGGAGTTATGATTAGATAATAATTGTGAAAATTGGGTTTTGAAACACAAAACAAACAAGGCCGAAATCCCAATCCCGAGTCAGCAGCTAACATAGAATGAATCGAACCAGCCTTTGTCTTGTAACGGTAAATCTAGAGGTACCAATGCCCATGATACCAATGGCGTACTGATGGTGCCGGAGACCCCGTTGTGGGTCCCAAACGGTTGATCCAAGCCGTCTATTCACTCCATAATCGAATTTCGAGGGGGTTCTCCCGGGAATCACCTCAATCGGATGCTCCTAAGTGCTCGATCCAAAATCACACCATTTCGTTCAAAAAAATTGGAATGAAATGGGGTGATTTTGGATCGAACACTTAGGAGTGTCCGATTGAGGTGATTCCCGCACGGACCCCTTTGGAATTCGATTCTTGGGTGAATGGACGGCTTGGATCGACCGTTTGGGACCCACAACAGGGTCTCCGGCGCCGTCGGTACACCGTCTGTACTGTTTGGTCAGTACAACTAGCATTGTTCGTCTAGTAAGGAATATAAGTCGGTAGTAGGTAGTAATACAAGCCTTGCAATAAGGGTACGGGAAATCCCCTTGTCCTTTCATTTCCAACCTTTTTCGGTGCACGATCGTTACCACATTGTGCAGCTACATGTTTTCCTGAGAGGACATGACCTGGATTTGCAATAAGGTAAAAAACCTTAATCCCATGTCCTCTCTCTCATGCACAAGACTTGCAGTTATTTGATAGAGGCATAGCTGATGGCTGTCAAAATTAAATGATTTCACGATTCGTCTCATAATTCATGCAAAAACTATATGAATTTATAGGTGTGAAAAAGAGGTTTAGATAGAAATGCCAATGAACCGTGCAATTCACGGTTCGATTCATGCATTAACAATTCTTGCATTCGAAGAATAGCTTTTGCCCATTCTATTATGACCCAATCTTTGCAATTTTGGATTCACAATTTAGGAAAAGGCCATTTCAATTCACGATTTGACAATCCTAAGACGATTTGACAAATTTATCTTCTCCGCAAATACAACTTTTATTAGAAAAAAAGAAAAAAGAAAAGGTGAATCTCTTCCCATCTGTGTAAATAAGAATATTTAGCACATTAACATGCCTACAGTTCGAATCATGGAAATAATGAAGCCATCAAAATTGCCTTAGGCTGCTTCCTTATCACTGTGCTAACAGAAAACCATCAATTGAGCTGCAACAAAACTGCCATTTTGGAGTAATTCCGATCCTAGATTTCATAAAGCATCCCAACTTGCAATGTTTTCCCAGGGGGCACTTTGAGTGATGCAATTGCAGACCTGCTATTCTTCTGGAAAAACCTGTATATCTTATTGACTACTACGCGGTCAAGCCAACCGTTGCTCTCTTTCGACTTGAGGATAGTCCGTCCAGTCACGAACACGACTCCCTTCTCCATCGCTGCACTCAATGTTTCTCCCTCTTCCGGGGATTCAGCGATCTCAGAGAGTTTAGCCACCACAGAGGCAACAAAATCGTCTCCCTCCAAGTTTGTCGAGTCCTTGTAACCGAACTGGACCAAACACTTGTAAACCCCACTGACTCCCAATTGCCCAACATCGAAACGTTCCTCAGGGAGGACGGTTTTTATTGGGAGAGTTCTTATTGTGACAATGACCATAATTTCGCGTACAGAACTCGTGTGCTGAATGTAGTGGCGGATGATTGGAGGGATCCCATGGACAAGGTCTGTGCAGAAGAAGCAAATCCCGGGCGGTCGATGAAGAGTGCTGCTTGATAGCATTTCGCTGAGTTCAGTGGATTTCAGTTTTCTCTGGGCATCATAGGCAGTCTTCTTGCTCCTTCCTCTTGTCCAGGAAAGCATGATTATCAAGAAGAAGGCCGAAATGGCGAATGGTGCCCATCCTCCTTGTGGGATTTTGCTGAGCAAAGAAGTCATAAAGGCTCCTTCGATAAATATAAAAGGCACGAAAAAAGCCAAGATGAGAAAAATGTTTAGGTCCCAAATGACCAGCATCACCAAAGTAACCAAAAATGTTGTAATGATCATGACCCAGATAACCACCACACCTGTAGATATTATGCAAACACCCAAAGTTAGGTCCTTAAGCACTACTCAATCGATATGTACGAGATAAAAAACGATGATACGAACAGAATAAACCAAAAGATGCAGTGATAACAGGTAGGCTACATGGACTCTTCAAAATAATTCAAATCCCTGAGTCGATCACTGGGCACCTAGATACGCCTGCGAGACATGTATTTTAACCAGAAAATCCAAAAATTGCCCAGAATTTGAAATTAGTGACTTTAAATCTGGGTATGGCACTGCTGTATGTATCTTACTGTGGAAAATTTATATCCATCTCAAAACCAATTGGCAATGAGTAGAGAGGTCCCAACATATATTAAGTGATCACCTATTCCACTTCTAAGTAATGTGGGACAATTTTCCTTAACATCCCCCCTCACGTGCAGCCGCATTTGTGGTCTGTCACATGTGGCCACTTTTGGGTCCTATCATCGTGCAGCCTTTTTGTTGGACTGTCATCGTGGGGCGTGGATTGTATTTTTTTTTTTTAAATGTGGAGTGGAATAGGCCCCGCTCTGATACCATGTGGAGAATTTATATCCATCTCAAAATCAATTGGCAATGAGTGGAGAGGTCCCAACATATATTAAGTGATCACCCATTCCACTCCTAAGCAATGTGGGGCAATTTTCCTTAACATCCCCCCGCCGTGCGGCCAAGATTTGTGGTTTTGTCACGCGTGTGGCCACTTTGGGCCCTATCATCGATGCGGTAAGCCTTTTTTTTTGCCACGTAAATCGTGGGGCATGGAATGTGAATTTTTTTTTATTTTTTAAATGTGGAGTGGAATAGGCCCCGCTCTGATACCATGTGGAAACTTTATATCCATCTCAAAACCAATTGGCAATGAGTAGAGAGGTCCCAACATATATTAAGTGATCACCTATTCCACTTCTAAGTAATGTGGGACAATTACTTTCCATCATATCTTTTACTTGTATCCAGAATTTTCGTAAACTGCAAAATTTCTTGCATAATTTTCTACAAAATGAGTCAAGTGCCTTTTTGAATTTTTTTTTTTGTTGATCCAAGTGCCTTTTTGAATGACTAACGTGCTTTTTGACTATCTATGTTGAATAAAACATGCCGAGTCCATCTGTGAGCACTAAATTCATTTTGGATGGGAACCACAAAGTTCATTGTGTAGCTTTATTGTGCGCCTAGACTTGGTGAATGAAAAAAAAAAAAGAGAGGCGGCGGAGGAGGAGAAGATATACCATATGCATTTCCTATTTGAGTACCGTCTCTGAACCCCACCACGAGGGCAATGCAGATAACCATGAGAACATAATTGACTTCTGAAGAGTAGATTTGGCCAGCGAACTTGGAGGAAGTGTGCTTCACGTTAACACGAGGGAAACAACCGAGAGCTAGGGATTGTTTCACAATAGAGAAGGAGGCAGATATCATGGACTGGCTCGCAACAATTGCAGCCAAGGTAGCTACAATGAACATTGGCCAGTACACTGCATGGGGTATGGTGCTATAAAATGCAGTGCTGATTTCATCAGGGTTTTTAATCAAGTAAGCGATCTGACCACCGTATGTAATGACCAATGACGGGTAGACGAAAGCAGAGAAAGCCCACTACAAAAACAGTTTTAACACCATCAATTTTCTACAATGAGTTAGCAGAATCTTGATGGAAATCGGAACTAGGTAGTGTTTTCGCCTTAACAACCTGAATTGACCTTTTATTGAAGTGTCCCAGGTCAGCGAACATGGCTTCTGCCCCTGTTCCAAGATTTAACAAATTCACATATCCATAATTTTAACAAAGAATTTCCCTACTCCCCCTTCCCTAAAGCAAAATTCCTGTGCTGGCACAATGCAACATACACAGAAAACTTCGCCAAAAAAGTGTCCAGAATTTGAAATTAGTAAGTGAATCTGAGTCACTAATTTCAAATTCTGGGTACTTAGCATTTTTCGAATTCCTGTACCTGTTGTGCACAAGAATACTGCACCGAGGACTGTCCATCCCGTCAAGCCATTTCTCGCGAAGAATGTGAACATGTAGGAAGGCGATAGGGCCTTGAGAACGGGTGGGTAGTATACACAGATGTTGTATATACCAATGAGGACATTTGACACAAACCACATTAGCATGATCGGGGTGAAAGAGAACCCAACTTTGCTGGTTCCAAATCTTTGGAAAAGGAAGAGGGCAAGAAGAAGCACGACAGACATGAGAATAACATAACCTGATAAATAAAATAAATTAAAAAACAAGACAGAAAGCCAAACAAACAAGAAATTGGGGTCAGTTTTTGCAAATGAAATGAAATGGCTTCATGAGTTCTAATATGTGGTAGTTTTTCGAGATCATAGAGAAAACCTCACTTTGTGTTATCTTGGGGGAAAGGGATTGAATCCCTGAAAGGGCTGAGAGAACTGTAACCAAAAGCAAAAAAAGACAGTGTCAGAAAATGATCACCACAAGCAGAGGAAAATACAGGAATAACATAACAAACAGCAGCAATGGCTCAAACTGGACATTTCATTTGCGAGTTGGGAGCTCCTATGATTATGCCCAAGAGGATTGCTAGCCTGCGTTGGTTGCCCTCTCCCGTCCTTTTCTTGATCAAAAAAATAAAAAAAGATAGATATATATGATGGAGAAATTACCACTGGTGGCAGGAGTCAGAGCGCCATCACCGATAACCATGCAAGTTCCAAGAAGCACGACGAAAGTTAGAAAGTTCTGAAATGATGGGCTTCGCTCAATGAAGCCCTTGGTCTTGGATTTTAGGGCACTCCCTTGGGTGAAATACCTCATACTGGCATCACTTGGTAACGTCGTGTTTTGAATTGAAAGCTTGGACTCGAATTTTATATGCCGGCAGAGAAACGAGTACAACGCAAACGTACCACCTTCTCCATGATCATCAGCTCGAAGAACGATAAAGACGTATTTGGTTAGAGGGATCAAAGTCAAGGTCCAGAAGATGAGACTGAAGATTCCCAATAGATCTCCCTCGGTAACTGCACCGGGAAATTTCACAGATGATATCACATACAGAGGAGATGTTCCAATGTCCCCATAGACAACTCCCAGAGTTTGGTAGGCCAACAGCAGTGTTTGCATTCGAGTGAACTCCTGCAAAGTGTTGGTTTCATACTTTGAGAGTTCAAGAAAATAGAACAAGCAAATTGGATGCATCAAAAAAAGATAAGAAAGTTTGATTTCCACAAGAGCACAAGTCTCTGGGCCACCTTCTCGCAAGTGAAAGCTTGTGTGAAATAACTCCAATCTACACTGGCGCCAACACCATCTAGCACGCAATCCAAGATCGCGATTGGAGGGATCGATTTCAGATTACCGAAAAACAAATACACACTAACCATACACTCACAGTCACAGATATTGTCTATAAATTACTTCCTCCGTCCCAATTTAAATGTCCCTTAAGGGAGATCGGGCTATTTTGACTTTAAAAAATAAAATACTTTCAAAATTACTTTTTAATTTTTTTTTGGCACCGTTCAAAAGATCTCAACGAGTACTTTTGAATAGTGTAAAAATTTTTGAAATTTTGTTTTAGAAATATATTTTCTTTTAAAGTCAAAATGACACGACTTTATGTAAAAGACATTTAAAATGGGACAGATCCAGGGCCAGCCCAGGCCTAGGGCACTAAAAAAATGGCCACTTTTTGGGGCACTCAACCATTTTATACTAATGGGCTTGACTAGAACACTTTTTTGGACCAAAATAAAGAAAAAAAAATCCATTATAAGTTACAAAAGTGCCCAACCATTGTGGCCCAATATTTTTAAAAAAACCCAAAAACTATTGTTGCCCAAAATTTAAAAAAAGACTCAAAGCTAAAATTGATTTAAAAGAAAATCATTTTGTGCTTGTTACAATTTTTATTTCTGGCTGGTTTTGTAAAAAATCAAGGCAGTTCTAAACGAAATGATTAAATTTATTTTATTTTTTTCTTAAAGACGAAGTAATTAGGTAATAATTTTATAATCTTATTGTTAGAGTTTTAAGTAGGTTTCTATTTGGGATTTCTAAATTGACACAAATTCTTGAGTTTTCCCAAGTAACCAAAAAATTGATCAAATTTCATAATTATTCCAACAAATAAAGTCATAATATTAATTCCAGCTGATCAAATTTCTTACTTATTATAAGTAGTTAAATGAGCCATTTTGACCCAAATTTTTTAGAGGAAACTTGAAAAACAACAGATTTGGGTAAAACTAGGGTTCGGCAAGTGTATAGCAAAGGAGTTTTGACCCAAATTTTGCTTCAAAAAAGGCACAAGATCTCTAAATGTTGTACATCATTGTTAAGTTTAGCTTGTATTGATATCCTTTTGACGGGGATACTGTAGTAACAAAAACATAGAAAGTTTGGTTCAGGAACTCGAAAATTTTTAGGGGACAATTTTTTTATTAGGCCTAGGGCACCCAAATACCTTGGGCTAGCCCTGGACAAAGCGAGTAGTAAATACCTGCAGATACGTAATATATACACACAAACCATACACTCACATCAAGCTCTTCTGTTTTTTTTTTTGGGACAAATCATCGCAGTGGACCTTAAAACACATTTTAAACAAATGTAACGGTTTGGATCATCAAAATTCGATCCGTAATAAAAAAAAATCCAACACTATTGGCAGTTTAAGAGAGCTCTCATTAGAAATTTCTTGTATATGCATATATATAAAATCCAGATTTAATAAGGGATCCCACAAAAAAGCTACGGTGCAGACCTCGTATTTTCCAATCAAATTTTGATAATCCGATAACTCACAATTATACAAATATGAAGCATGCATTATCGGCCTGCAGGCATGCCCTGGATCGCAACATCAGGGACATGGATGGGGATTCTGCCCTTATCGTCCAGCGGTCGGAAGTACCATCTTTGACTAAACTTCGACTTGACTTCAAGAGCTAGAAGCCCTGGGTCGAGTCAACATTTACCCTACAGTGTTATAATCTCTCAAGGCAGATATATTACGATAGATGGATGCTAACCTTGGGTACGTATGGGGCCTGAATTTTCTTCTCAAAACTGGTGTCCCTCCCAAAACCAATCTTACCATGGCTAGAGCCGCGATTGCTGCCAGACTCTACGTCCACTTCCCGATCCTCCGGCTCAACGGCGGCCATTTTACGCCTTCGGAAAAAGCTGAAAGGAACAAAGATTAACCGGAAACACTGAACGTTTTTTCAGAAATGCATTCTGCTCAGCTTTCCGGTCTTTCTTTGTTTCTTTTGATCAATTTCGACGAAAGACAAACTTGTTTGTGGCTTAGATACAGGCTATATGGGAATGCCATGCGGCTATCCGCGCAATATGGAACGCGTACACATTTCAGTGGCTAACCGCTTAACCTTTGACAAGTGTCCGAAACTTTATTGTTACCGAAACGGAAATGATTTTCTTTCTATTTTCTGTTTGGTTCAAAAGTTTTCTACCTACGCAGGACGTGGAAAACCGCTTAACCTTTGACCTCTATCTCTCTCTCTTGGGATGGCAAAGGGGCGGATTTTGATGTACCAGACCTTAAACCTAAAATTTCCGAAAGTCCCCAGCCCAAACCCCGACCGGGTAATGGAAATCTGCCCCATTCTCGCCCCTGTCACATAACGGGTATACCCACCCCTCCGCTTTCTTTTTGTTTTCCAATTTCGCATAAAATGGTTCATTGCAAGTAATCTGATCTGGACTTCACAAAAACATGCATAGGGGCGGGTATTTGGATGGGGTAACAATATCCTGAATCCAGTCGTTTTTTTTTTTTAATTTTTCCCTCAACCGTACCTGTTACCCCAAGAATTTGCAAAAAAACCCGTCCCTATCGGATTGGGCAGGCATGTTCGGGCGGGACGGTTACAATTGCCAAGCCTTCTCTCTTTCTCTCCCTCCCTAGCTCCCTCTCCATTGACAGATCACTTCCTCATTGGTCTGACTTCTGAGTTTACCACCCATTCTTCCATGGGATAGCTAATTCTAAAACCACATACAAACACTTGCATATGCTTACCGTCACTAATTTGATCGAGTAAGAATTTTTTTTTTTTTTGATGCAACGAAAATTCACGAGTAAGAGTTTATGTGGTGCTAGCAAAATTATATTTTGAATATGGCTGTCAATCTTTATCCACGTTCACGAACCATCCAAATTCACGAGTACTATTGAACTCACCTATTTAGAATCAAAATGGGTAACATTGTAAAAATCATTTTGTCCCAAATTCATGACCCTATTAATTATAAGATGGGTCATAATTGATCCTATTTGACTCATTTTAGAAGAATCATAAATAGGTGAGTTAAATGAGTCAACTTGTATGCCCAATTGCCATAATTTAGATATTATTGTCACCCAAAAATTAAAAACGCCACACCTTTTTTGTTTTGGTATGAGTAATTTCTAGTGTGTATACGAAATTGGGTTAATATGAGTAGCAGGGCCGGCCCAACCATTTGGGTTGCCCTAGACGGACTCCGGGTTGGTTGCCCACGTACTGTTAAGTTAAAAAAAAATACAAATGAAAAGGCAAAATAAATTCAAGGTTACATTATGCTTTTAGCTTCAATTACATCAAAAAAGAGAAAATCAAAATGTGAGCTTGGTAAATCGGTTATGGTACTTTGGGATTTCAGACTTACACTTTTTCAAAACCATCTTCTATCCGTTCAAACCCTTTTCTAATCTATATCTTATAATCTGGTGTGTTGCATCTCGATCTGTAAAAGAGAATCAGAGATTGAGTTCTAATTGGGCTTTGTAAATCTAAGTTACTGGGCCTTTTAAATTTAAAAGTTAATGGGCTTAATAAGGTTAGGGCTACACTATCTAAAGTTTTTTTTTATTTGTATATAACGAAAAGGGCAAAAAAAAAGGGAAAAGTGACACTAGTGGAATTTGAACACAAGACATGAAGATGCAAGACTTAAACTCTTAGGAGACCAACACACCAAGTTGTCACATCAGTGACAAATTGGGAACTTTTCATATTTATATGACTTATGATTTTTTTTTTTTGGTTGTCCCCCTATCGGGGGTTGCCCTAGCCCAAAGTCTTGCAGTCAGAGCCGGCCCTAATGAGTAGTAATTACCCAGCTAATTGGGTTACAAAGAAGTCAATGTTTGAGTAAAGACCCAACCTCTATACTGTTGGGAAACGAATCCCAGAACCCAGTAATTGCGCATACAGATTAAACAACAAAAATAAACACAAACCCTACAAGGCAGAATTAGGGTTTACCTCTCATCCGTAGACATGAACGCTGGTTGACTTGTTTATTTGGGAACTTGAAAGACCTAATTACTGTATGCAACAAGCTTTGCTCGACAGTACTTCATGATCTTCTGTCATATTCCCTTATATCTCGATCACGTAGCCAAGTGTGGACTTCTACATAATCTCTTTGTTCTTTCTTTCACAGCTTCTATTCTAAATTTCTGAATGACTGTTCTGTGACCTAGAGAACATAACGATATATTTATAGGGCTAGAGCAGGGACTTGAGGAGGAATAAATCTGGGCTCCTTGTGTAAATAAGAAAACCTAATCCCACCCGGATTCTATTCTTGTTTCACAAATTATAATTCACACCACTAAAGAATTATAATTGCACTCTCATCTTTATCTCAATTATATTTCGAGCTCCACGTTATTAAATACTTATTAATCTCCTCACATTAAGATTACAGATACCTGTTGATTAAATGTTGATTACTAACATATACAACAATCACCCAAACTAATCCAGACTCACTTAACCCCCACCCCAGACTTGGGATCCTGTAGTGACTCAAGTCATTACGTTCTGGGTCATCTCAAATCTTCATTTTAGATAAATAAAAAAAAATAGTTCAATTTTTTTTAGGAACATTGAGCATCAGAGATTGGTAGAAACACAATTGAGACAAATTTGTCTTGCAGGACATTCTCAAAATGATATTGGCCACCCATGTAAATGGTATGTGACCATATGTGATGTGACTATTGACTGCCAATATCCAATTCATTTAATTTTTTTACATTGAATGATCTACTCAACATTTCTAACAAATTGTAAAGTTAAGTCATTTGATCAGAGTGTGTAATTTCAAAAGCATATAAACTCGCATGACTGTACTTTTTTAACTATTTATTTCACGCAACGATGATCTAATCATTTGGTTAATCAAAAAATTAAATTAAAAAAAAATGAGCAGAATGTCTGAATGAAATTCCACTGAAACATAGATTGTGAATAATGGGATAATTTAAGTGGACCTCGTGATAGGTTGATAAATTCCACTGAAACAGAGCCCAGCACATTGGGCTTTTCTCCGTAACATGTAATCTATACACGGAAGCAGAAAAAGTCCAAGCCCAATTCTAGATGCTGTCCGGAATCCCCACTGCCCAGTCCAGTAGGAATCCACTTTGGTAAGCATCTTGGCAACATGTCTCTTGCGTAAGCATGGTTTTCGAAGGCTTAATTTGGCTAGATACTTTCCATAAAAATTCCAGAAATAGATACCCTAAGTAATAATTCAAGACCAAAGTCACATACTTCCATGTGCGCGAAAACGAAAACGTTTTTGAATCACATCTCATGCTACTAGAATTCGTGAGAGCGAGAACAGTGTGAAGATGAGTGATCAAAAAAAAAAAAAGAACAGTGTGAAGATTGAGAGCAGTAGCCCGGGAACCCTATTTTAAGGATTATGTGGCTACTATTCATGACTACTCAATCCCAAAGGATTGGCCTGGTGATCCTGACCAAAAATTCAGCTCCTAAAGTCTCAAGTAAAACCATTTTCCCTAGATAAAAACAGAAGAAAAATAGAAAGGAGTAAGCAGGTCCATTGCCATACATTCAATTAAAGAAATGGAGATTAGAGTTTTCAATGAAGGCTCAGTGTCACTTCTTCACCATACTCACTCAAAGAATTGATCTCATGTAAATAAGTGACTCTATCAAGAGATTGTTGTACTTGTTCTAGTTGTAGTAAAAAAAAATTAGCTATTTATAGCTCACTCACGCTAAACAACTTTAATAGATCTCGATTACGAACCATTAGAGCAGGGAAATAAAAAGCGATTTGTTTGCGTGTCTAAGTAAGTCAAATCTCAAGTTGATTTTTCACAAGTTTATGTTCTTCTTTACCCCGTCTAATTTTAAATGAACGGTTAGAATAAAAAGTGATACTGATTGAGACTAGCAAAATCAAGTTTGGAGGCATGTATAGAGGATGTGGCGTGGATGTGATCGAGCTGCTCTCGTGCAACGTTGAGGAGAATTGTTTTTGTCACGAAATGCTAATTTTAAGAAACTAAAATTGGATTTACAAATATACTAAGAGGCCCAGAAAGTAAGAACTGAAACAACAGTGCCTAGGAATCCCAACAAGTAATTACTCCTTCCATCCCATAAAATTTGATCACTACGAAACTACGTGCAATTTTCAAGCTAAAAAATACTAATGTACTTACGAAAATAATTTTTTATTCAATATGGATCTTATTTGATAGATCTCATCGAGAACTTTTATACGATGCAAAAAAATTCAAAATTTATTTTGGTAAATACATTATTTTTTAGTTTGAAAATTGCATATAGTTTCGTAGTGATCAAACTTTATGGAACGGAGAGAGCATTTATTATGGTATGGGTGCCCAAAAATTCATATTCAAACAATTTAAAGTTTACTAATCTCGTTTTTGTTTATTGTAAATTACAAGTAGAAATGGTGACCCATGTCATCTGCATGTATCTAACATTTCTTTCATAACTCAAGTATTCAGACCAGTTTATACTCACTTCGACAATTTTGGAGGCTTAATGCAGCTCTCTTACTTGCCACAAGCTCAGGGATAGGGCCAGAATTTTGACTCAAAAGTCGCACCCAAAATCAATATTCTCCCTCTCTCTGTACCACAAAGATCGATAGTTTATTATAAAATGAAATACAATTTTAGTATAAAAAATCTCACTTGATTGTTTAATTTTGTATCAAGAAATGGATGAAATAAGGCACGGAAGTGCTTTATTTTTTAATCCAAAATCGGAGGTTTTATGGTAGTAGACCGTCTTTACCCATGGAGGGAGTAATTAGTAGAAAAAAATGTATAAGTGTTCTAAGATTAATTATTTCTAGTACCTGACAGGATCCATATTTTCATACGTTTATCATCCATCAACATACTTAATACCTAAAAATTAATTTTCGTCGATTAATAACTAATCAATATGCTTAATACCAAAATTATTATATAGGCTTCTTGAAAAGTAACACTGTTCTTGCAATACAAAAATAATTTTTTTTTGGACCTGGGGGTGGCACATGCCACCCTACTCCCTTCTTACCCTCCATCCCTAGGCGAGCTTGATTAAAGTTGGACAAAAATTCCGTATTGGCCAACTCCAAAGGAATTAATAGAACCCAAGAGATTTTGAACCTAAGATATTATGAATGAGCAAATCCTTAAGTCTTGATCCACCGGACAAACCCCTTGGGATTTATCTAAGTATTTTTTTTTTTTTTATGTCTGACTGATGATCTGATTCGAACCCTAGCTAATCAATCTTTAAAACTAAAATCCTGCAAATGGGTCGTGCCCACGAGTGGGTAGCTAAATCAGATTCATTTCATTTAATTTAATTTAATTTAAACCTAATCCATAAATTATTTCGTGCACTTTTGGGCTTGTCTCCAATGAAGACAAAGGTAGAGAATCCACAAGTTGACTCCCACTACGAGAGGTTTTGGTGGATAAATGACGTGGCGAGTCGGGGAATCGCCACGTTGGCAAAAAAGCAGTTGCTTAGGTGGACATGTTGGCTTAATTTCTCACAAAAATTCCTAAACAAGGTCGGAATATGGTTGTATCGAAAACAATTTGACAAATTGTCCCTTAAAGTGTGTAGTGGAATGGGAATTTGGGAAGATTATGGGGTTTCAGTGTATTAGCTAATTTATTCTTGAAAACACATAAGTATTTATTAATTTGCACCACACCCTTTGTTGTTCCCATTGTGTAAGGCTTTTTGGAGTTCAAATTATGCATGACAGCCTGATCAAAACCCATATTTTAGTTCTCTTTACAAGTAGGAGACCAATTAATGAAAGGACAGAAAGAACTCACTTTCCCAAATTTTGTTTTCTTGTTTTCGAGCTTTATGACCAGAGCGAAGTCGGCTGAGTATGTTCTCCAATAAATTTTATCAACATTTTATAAAATTAAATTAATCTCTTGATTTTATCCATTCGTGAGAACATGTGATAAAATGATGGATTTTTTCATTCAAATATCTCAAAAATCTACAGATTTTATCAAATATCTTCACAAATGGATAATCTTGATAAAATCCATTGGAGAACTCAAAAATATGCATGAAGCATTGAACAATTTTTGATATTTTTGTTTGTTCATTTTTGAATTTTTTTTATGTCTGCATTAGTCTTTTGAAATAATCATTCGTCTCAAAAAGGAAAATCTAAAACATAAAAATTATGATAAAAAGAATGAAAAAGTGCGCTGAAGTTCGAAAAAAAGTTTCAAAAAGTTGTTTTTATTGCCTTTAGTGTCGTTTAATATGAAGCTTTTTCTTCACGGTCTATGTTGCCAAACTCACAAATCAAGATTTTTCTTCTCCTCATTGTTACTCTCAGTTTTGATTTGAACAGTACTTCTAGTTCTAAAGGCTGCAGATACATAAACCAACCATATCTATTTTGAACTCGTGAAAAGACTTGTTCAAAGTTCATTTCGATATCGATGTGAACCCCGAGACAAATTAAGCTTGAAGATGTAGTTTTTGATAAACCGATTTCTTCAACATCCTCGATCTTTGAATAGGCATGCAATAACTAGGACTGGTCCAAGTTATTTGAGTGTCCTAGGCCCAATCATCAAAGTGGTACATTACATATATACTCTATTTTTATACTATAATTAAACAACAATAATAAAATAATTTATCTATATAATTATTTTAGTTTATATTGAACAATAAACATGCTTTGATTCCAAGGTATAGAAGTCTCCTTTAATTCTATTTGACACATGTTTAGTTACTTAAAACACTTAAAAACAGGACAATATTTGATCTCAGATAAAAAAGGTGCAATACATTCACTCTACAAATGGACAAAGTATAGCATTCCTATATATATATGTTGCTAAAAAAATACATTTATTTATTTTATTGGGCAAAAAAGACCCCTACCCAAATTAACCTAATATCAAAAGTTATGGGAGTACCCCTAAAATTTTAAATTTTTGGGATACCCTAAGCCCAAGCCTCCTAAGCCTAGGGCTTGGGACCCCTTTGGAGTGATGCGCCGATCATCCATCAAGATCAAGATGCTCACTACTCGGGCCACATATATGTTTAAGCAATTATTTAACTGAATAAAGTAGTCTTATCTGATGTCGGTCGCTGGTCTATATATTTTTTGTATTCGTTATGCTTTCAATTCAATTCGAAAAACACTTATCAACAAGCTTAAGTTGAACATACTCAATTTTTTGAACAAGTTGGAACAATTTACTCATCTCGTTTGGCTCAAGTAGCTCAACCTAATGTCGTGCTTGTTTCATTTGTTAGTGGATATGGTTTTCATTCCTATTTTTGATGTAATCGTTGCTGGATGACTTTGTTATGAAATGTCTTGATGTGTTTCAAAAAAAAAATAGCTCAACCTAATCCTGGTTTAGCATGAGGCCTGGACGTATAAAAAGGGCAAATAAGACATTGACTCACTTACTGATAAGGGCCACGTCAACCTCACGTGCCTTGTATGTGGTCCGTCAAAGAGCGCAAACGGCGCCGGTTACCAGTTACCGCAAAAGGTTAAAAATTCTCAGTTGGGGTCCACAGGGCTGAGCCGGTTACCGCCCCTGTCTTCTTCAAGTATAATTGTAACAAGACAAAAAACCCTCACGGTCCGGTTTGTTCCGTTGCAGGCCTTTTACCGGGTCACTTTCCAAAGATATTCAGAAACCAATATCTCATGGCATTTGTCCTCAAATATTTTTTCTGAAAATTTTCCTGTTTCCTCTTTGGATATTTTTCTAGAGAAGAAGGGTGTGAAAATTGGAGATCAAAGGGCATGGTAAATTAATAATAATAATAAAAAGGCATGGTAAACTGCTCCAATTAATTTACGAAAATATTTCCAATCTTAGAGTAACTTGCTTTCCTTTTTCCTTTCTTCTTTTTTTTTTTTTTTTTGTAAATTAGCATACAGTAACTTTATTTACAATGTGTTATAAATCTATTTTTTTCATAATCAAAGTCATGGCTATTGTCATTCAAAAGTAGATCCGAAGATGAAATTACAGAGATCAATACATCATGTAACAGGAGAACAAACTCCCAGAAATAAATACTAAAATCTTCAAAACTAATCTTGGACCACGGAAGTCAAAGAAAACACACGACAATGGCAAAACACTCTAGCCTACAAAACAATAATTTTCACGAACCATTAAGGAGACGTGACCATTTTTGGACATTACTATCCCCAAACAACATGGTCGTGGAAGATCCAAGTACAGTAAAGGATCTAGGATACAGAATAATACCTAGTACTGTAAGTTTGGGAGACGGTAAAGGACCCCATTGTTAGTTTGGTTCAAACCTTGATGTATGACACAACATTGTCATCTTGGATACATTAAAAGGATCTTAGATACAATATAATACCTAGTACTGTAAGTTTGGGAGACGGTAAAAGACCCCCAGTGTTAGTTTGGTTCAAGCCTTGATGTATGACACAACATTGTCATCTTTCCCCTCGATATGGTCATAGACCTCATAGGCGAATACATGCTAAGTACATCATGTACTTATATTCATTTTAATGTCCTGTTTGTTAAAGAGATATGTATATGAGGAGAGAAGGGGGATTATTATAGAAGGGGAGAGAAAAAGTTACTTGGTTTGTTTAATAAAAAAAAAAGTAGATATTTTGTGCAGAAATTACAATTTCTTTACTAGAGATTTGAAGAAGTTGCTCAAAGCCTTGAGATTTTTTTTTTTTGCTTCTTCTTCTTCTTCGAATGCCTCTCTCTCTCTCTCTCTCTCTCTCACACACACACACACACAACCTCTCTTTTCTCTGTGTATTACGCCTGTAAGCATAAAGGGAGGGGGAGTGGGGGGCCCAACAGGGATGTTTGTGTAATCTAGTACCCAGATATAATATTAGACCAGGGGGAGGCTGCCTAAGTATAATCAAGTTGAAGAGTGATATATATATACAACCTAAAATATATTTAAGACACTCCTAACCAACCAAACACCGGATATGGGTCTCCCGGATATGTATATTCGGGGAAAATTTATATCCCCCTCCATATGTTGCTGCCAAACAGGGCTTTAGGACCTTGGTGCAGGTGCTATTATTGGCCTTGGCATTCTACGCCAAGTACCGGGGAAGAAGAAGGAGAAAAATTCCTTTCTGTATCAGACTCATGCATGTTAAATTTTAAACGTTTTAATATTAATTCTGTTGTTTGCTTAATATAATCTATTTTAATTAAATAAAAAAAATTTTAAGAAATAATTAAATAATATCTCCAAAATTCACAGAATTACTTTATGCTTCTCCTCGAAATTAAAAGGTAAAATGAAAAACCTTGGTGATCCTCAAAATACATGTTGGCTGTTGCGTTTTTTCCTCATAATCCGAATTTTAAAATTATCTCACTTTGTAAAATTGTTTATTGAATTATTACCTAGACTGTTGCATTTACTCAGAGCTGGCATTGAGTTAAAGCTTGTAAAGCCACCGCTTTAGGCCTTAATTTTTTTATTAATTTTTATGTCCCCTATTTATATAATAATTGAATTATTGCAAGGGTTATCGATTTTGTATACTTAATACTTATACTCTCAAATAATTGCAATGACTTCATATGAAGTTTCTTTTTTCAAGTATTTTTAACTACACAAAGTAGATTAAAAGCCCTATTTTTTAAAGTTTGCATTAGGCCTCATGAGCATTAGAGTCAGCCTTGCATTTACTTAGAGCTCTCTCTCTCTCTCTCTCTCTCTCTCTCTATATATATATATATATAGTGGGGTGGGCCTAATATATTGGGTTGGACCATAAACCAATTGGTTGGGGCTGGGCTAGTAGGTGAGAAGCACTCTAGATGGGCCGAACGTTGAGAGACTGTCGGTTTTCCCTTTCCCAAACGTTCCATTTATTAGCCCGATGAGGTGAGGGATGTCTCTTAACACCGAAGATGTTTAAGGACCGAAGATAAAGCGGTCACTCTGCAAGGTCAAGCCTGGAAACCTTTGTGACCAATGTTTCTTAGGCCAAGAGGTATATCTAGACCGTTCGATGAATCCAAGGCAAAACTGAGGTTATCTGGGTACGATGGTTTGGGTGCAGGTCAAGTGAGCCAACCCACGAAGGCCGTTACACAACTACACGAAAATGAGAAGAAGGCTACGTGGCATGTGGTGAGAAGCTTCTAGAAGCTTAAATGCTATTCCCCTGTCTCATTTTACATGTCCTTTCCTCTATTTTGAGATGTCCTAAAATAAGTGTCCACTTTCTATAAACAATCATTAAAACATACCAAACTTTCAAAAAAGTATTCTTTCATTCCTAATTGATTTGACAATTTTTAATATTCATATCATTCTTAAATTGACAATATCTTTCAACATATTGGGACAGAGATGTCATGGGACCGAAACAATTACGGATGATGTCATGCGCTTGTGCCGAGCACGAGAGGCTTGTAGAGTAAGTACATCATTATGTATGGATGAACCCTAGAGAGGTACACACTCTTTGATTGAATACTTTGTTCATAAGTTCCTTCTCTCTCTCTCTCATCGATCACTAACTTGGGTGTTCGACTGTCCTAAGGCAAGTGACTTGGGCATCGAAGTGTCCTAAGGCAAGTGGCTTAAGTGGCACTAACTGGTTATCTTTTGTTTGTAGGTCCAAGCTGAGAAGGGGGAGCTCCACTGTCTGTTGAGGAAGAACCACTACAGATCACCCCCAACAATATATCAATTAATGTGAGCGTACATTAGTCTTCGATTATTGTATAAGCATATAATGCTAATTACTGGCTAGCTAGAGTCAAACTACAACAATTGAAACGAGAAGTTATGAGAGTTCAAGCCTTAAAAAATGGATTAATCTTAAAATCTTATATATATACGGAGTATTTCTCACCTTTGCCCCTGTAGTTTAGGTCCGGGTATTACATGATTATTTGGACTTAATTAATAAAAGATTACATGTAAAAACTTATTCTATCGAGCAAGCCCAAGACACCGTTATCAACAAAATACGCATGCATATCAATAAATAACCACTGATTACGTAAATAATTGTCATTTAGAGAGAGAGACCAAGTTCCAGTGGCGGAGCCACCATAGGACCAGGGTGGGCACGTGCCCACCTTGGATTTTTACCCTTTGTTTTTTTTTTTTTTTTTTTTTTTGCAGCCCGTTTTAAAGTTTACTATATATAATGAAATTATCTAATTTTTTTACAATGGGTATGCTTAGTCTAGTTGGCAGTGTTTTAAAACCCAGACCGGAGAGCGAACCGGAAAAGGGACCGGGCGGATGGGTCACCGGTTGAACCGCGGTAGAACCGGAATCGAACCGTGATATTATAATTATAATAAAAGTAAATTAAATATATAATTTATAAAAATTTAGCAAATAAAAAAAATAATTGTATAGAAAATTTAACCAAGTAAGGATGTTGTGCTACAAATGCAGTCTAGTATGGTTTTTCTAATCCCACATCGGTGGGAAACAAAACCCACCCAACCTTTTTCTTCCTATAAAAAGCTGAGAAGCCCCTTAGAAGTTAGAAACGCTCCGGGAGTGATGTAAGGGCGTCGGCTGGCATGGGTCAACCAGTAAAGATTCCCTATCACGTCATGATGTGTGTGCCTTTGGCAATAGAGTGCACAGAAGTAGTTCAACATTTTCCGGTCCGGTTCGCTAGGCCAGTTACGGTTCTTATGGGGTGGCGGTTCAATCGCCTTTGTGGAACGGTTTTTAATTATTAGACCGGTTCTATACACAGAGCGGTTTTGAGATGAAACCGAACCGGACTACGATCCGGTCCACGGGCCAATCGGTTCAACCGGCCGGTCCGGTCCGGTTTTTAAAACATTGAGTTGGCCAAGTGCTGGCCTCCCTTCTTAAACGCCAAGGTTCGAGTCCTGTGGCGGTTTTTATCATGTTTTTTTCTTTCCTTCTATTATGCTTTTCTTTTTCCTTCTATTTCCAAATGGGACAATAAAATGAGTAAATTTATTGATCACCGTTTTACTAATTTTGAAATCAAAAATTGAAAAAAAATCTTAAGGATCGTTACTATAATTAATTTAATTTTTTGTCATAAAGATTAAGAATCTAATAGTTAAGCGAGTTATCATAATTCTATAATTTCTCCAAAAAAATGAACTTAGGTAGAGTCTTTAAGCTAATGCTGACAATATACATAAAGTAATTAAGATGAATTAAAACTTGTTGAGATCAATTGTAAATAAAAAACACCAACACATATTTAGTTTTTTTTTCCCGCTTATGTTTAGAAGCGTTTTAAAATATTATGCCACATTGTCCTCACTCACATGAAATCCTGGCTACGCCACCAAGACCAACATCTCTTTCTTCAAATAAACGTTTTGTGACAATGGGACCTCTTTTACTTCTTAAGGAAGATGGTAATTAATGGAGCATTACGCGGTTTTTTCTAAGATTACAGGATTCAGTAAACCTTGTTTTAATTTTGTCGATCATTAAAATCCGAGCTAATTAAGGTGTACTTGTTCTGTCAACTCACTCACCGAGACCAACACTGGTAATAAAAGCTTCAAATATTGCTGGGTGGTGGCTGGTGGGGTCAGGGTGGCCCTGCTTTCTATGAAAGATCTTGCAACATTAATATTTTGTACTACATTATTGGGATTATTAATGGGATTTTTTCGGGGGGATTAATTAGAGAAACATAGGGATTAAGTCATGGTTTCTTTCCTTTGGATTCCGTTATAGCTTGTTATTAGCTGTTTTTTTAATCCAAAATTGTTATTAGTATTTGAATAAACTAAAATTCTTTTTATTCTTTTTGGTTTTCCCAATCTTTTTTTAATTTTTTTTTTAGTTTTTTCAAACGGAAAAAATTAATCAATATATAAGAATCCTAACAAAGGGTACTTCAAGACAGGTTGAATGAAAAAAAAAAAAAAAAAACCGAAATACCTCTCAAACAAGAACCACATGGCATCAACCTCACCACAGTCAATGGAAATGGACCACGTCATGCCACCGCCATAACCCATCACTTTCGATCAATAAAGAGATCGCGCCATCTCGCCACGGCAACATCAAACCACAAGGCTAACGCCACAACTAATCGATCAATGAGATCTTTAAATTGGTGTAAAAGATTTCAAAATTCTCCAAAAAGTGCGAGCAATTTTGGAGGGGTGAGTAGATGGTACAGATCGAATTATGCATTTATTCTTTGCTACATTTTAATGGTTGAAGCAAAAAACAATTGATCTTGGGAGACACTTGCGGATACAACAAAAAACCTGGACGTAATAGAGATCATTGACCCAATGACACATATAGTTGATCAGTTTCTATATAAGGTGTTCTTTATTCTTTATTTGGCACTGTCAACAAATTCATTCCCATGTAAAATATTTCAGAATTGAGTTCAATTTGGATTTATTTATACTCCCTCCGTCCCTTTTTAAATGAGTACTTTGGGAAACGTGTATTTTTATGGGCATTAAAAAATGTACTTTCATATAATATTTTTAAAATTTTTTTGCACCAAATTAAAGTACTCAATGAGCACTTGAATTTGGTATAAAGAAAATTAAAAAATTATATAGGAAAATATGGTTTTTAGGGGTTTGAAATTGCACGTATTCTCAAGATACACACTTAAAAAGGGGACAGAGGGAGTATTAAATATTGAAGGAAACAAATAGAATATATTTCATTTGTTATCATAAATTATACTAGTAATGAGTGATCAACAGGTGATTGATATCTTTGGTGGAATACATAAAATGCATTGAAATGGTGGTGAACTAGTGAAATTACCTCGCAATTCTCCAGACTGTAAAAATCACGTCGATGTGATTTCAAAATAAATAAATAAATAAGAAGATATTTTAGATGAATATCTAAGTTTTTATTGAGCTATGAACTTTTTTGTTTCGTGTTTGTTGATCAATTTTTTCTTTTTTGGGGTGCTCATTATGGATATGTAGCATTGCTGAAATCAAATATTTCCTCCGTTTCAAATTAGTTGTCCCTTATACTATTTTGACATGTTCCAAATTGTGAGTCCTCTTTGAAAAATCAAAACAAAATTTATTCAATCTTTCAAAATAAACCCTTTACTAACAAAGGTCATTTGATTCAAAAGTTGAAATTTAAGGAAATTGTTGGAAATTAATGAACCTCTATGAGGACATTGTTGGAATTTTCACAAGTGACCAACAATTTGAAACGAAGGGAGTACGATGATGCCCCATTAGTCAGTCAAACTGCAGAATTAAAAAAACATAAATTCATGGCTGGCTAGTAGATATCTTCTTCTCGTCTATGCATGAACCAGAGAGGCACCAACTGCATGAAGAAACACATATGAGGATTACAAGCTGGTTTTCACGCTGACCAAGGTCATATAGGGCCTGGTGACAAATTAACTTAATTACTAAATAAAGACTAAGACCAAATTAATGGGTGACCAATTAATTAAGGACTAATAAATAAACCAAATGTGGACCTGGGACTTGGAGCTCATTGACTTCCCAAAAAATAAACAAGCTTTACAACAATCCAGCAGATACTAACCCAGATATCAAAACAAGTAGGAGACGTCAATATAAATGTAGATGAAAAACGGTTAATTAATTTGTCGAACTCGATGTGTTTCATTTTGTTGTCTTTTTGGATTTATGGTCACTTGGCTCAATGGGGTGGCCGGAGTCCAAGAGAGCCACCACTCAACAGCGTGAATATTAGTGTAGGAGTAGTAGTATTATTATTTTTAATCCTTTATATATAGTACCAATTTTATAGTAAACAAATTATGATATTGATTTTGCAACATTTTTTGGGTTTTACGTTAATCGGTGATTGACTTAAATGACTTCCAAGAGGAGAGGGGCAACCAATATTTTTTTTGGTAATGTAGGATGTCATGGCCCAACTTACGCACATGTCGAATGACGACAGAAAAAAGAGAAAATAAAGTAGGGAGTGTGCTTATTTACTTATTACTACAGTTAAAAGGAAATAAAAACTTAAACAAAATCGATAGTGCTAAACATGAGAATTGATAGCAAAGTGGGCTCCACGAAATGCTCCAGGTGTCTGCTTCAACACGCATAGTTGTGAACTCCATGACGAAATGTGTTACTTCCACACCAATTGTGATGAAGAAGACATACTCCACTACATGCTCCGAAAACTCTAAACAAACACTAAAGTCGAGAGATCGTGAGACCTGTCTAAACATGTTGTGCCACACAACTTGTGTGCGAGTTCAAAGTAAAAATTTGGTTCTTCTATAGAACATGATTAGGTTTGATTTCCTTTAGTTAGTCCAGTGCAACCGTAATTGCGATATATTAAGAAATATTGTCCCACATTGCTTAGGAGTAGAATGGGTGATCACTTAATATATGCTGAGACCTCTCCAATCATTGTCAATTAGCTTTGAGTTGGATATAAAGTTTCCATACGATAAGATCCAACACTGTGAGTTATCAAAAGAATCATACCATAAAATCTATGGAAAAAAAAAATTATTCATTCGCTGTGGAAATCGGTGAAAATTTTTCTCCCTTTCTTATTGGCTAAATTGAGGAGCTCACCAATACTCCAAGTACGTTCACCCACCTCTTTCATATGAAAACCAAAGCATGTGATGAACCATAGCATGTGATCTTACTTTCACACAATCAGCTGCAATGTCTTGGAGATTTTACAAGCAAGAATGCTATGCTTGACAGTTAGACTGAGCTTGGATACACATTATTGTTATTGTCTTATTGACCATTTGGATGAAAACAACCCACAAGAATAAAACAAGAGGTATGTTATACACAAGCTTATGATAAGAAATCTCCGAAAACAGAGGCGACACGGAGGAGAAGAAACTCATGATTAACAGTAATACAAGGAAAGTTATACAAAAATGGATGGTCTTTGTATTATTTAAAAAATGTACTGTGAGACAAATATATTGTGATCATGAAGATATCAATGTCCGATTAATTTGATTATCGGAACAAATTTAGTGTTCAATATCCTATAAAAACTGAACGATTGATATCGCAATGTGGTTATTTTAGTTAAGGACACTAAAGAACCCTACATTGGTGGAGTGAATTGGCGCACTCAGGTACTCGAAACTAATGTTGACTGAAACCACAGTAGAAACTAATGTTGCTGGAGCTACGATTGTAGGGCACCGAAGTCTTTATCTATTGTTCAATTTTGTTCACCCACTTTAAAAGTGAGTGAACATTATCTACCATGTTTCCACTCATATTTCGATGATCAGAACAGTTCATTTCTTAGATCACAATATTTAACTAATCCTGCAAAAGAAAAAAGGGTAAATTTCACTTACCTCCCTTGAGGTTTCTGACAAATACAGAGACCTCCCCTATACTTTCTAAAATTTCACTGCCCTCCCCTACTTTACAAATTAATTGGTAGATACCTCCCCTGCCGTTAAAAAATGCCTAACAGTGTTAATTTTGATGGTGAAATACCGTTAATGCCAATGAATTCAAACTTTACTTTATTTTTTCCCTTATTTGAGTTTATATTGCATACAAATTTTGAAAAACGTGAAAAAGTAACTAAATTATTTACTTTTTTCTCAGAACTTTCTTTTATTTGACTCAAAGTTATTATTATTTTAATTTTTTAGTTCCCATTAGATATATTTTCACGTTTTGATAATAAAAACAAGAGTATTAATAATCACTTAAGCCCACTACTTGCATTGGTAGTTTTATTATTTTATTTTTTTGACATTTTTGAGGTTTCTTTTTCTTTCTCTAAATCTAAAGCTTTAACTAGACTCATTTTTCTTCTCCATAATTTTAAATATTTTACCTATCCGCGGTCTTATTTCTTCTTTTTTTTGGGCATTAGAGGTAATATCTAAAAAAAACTATAAGCATGAAATTTTTTGGATAATTTTTGTAGACCAATTCAAGGATCCCATTGAGGAAAAAAATAGTATAATTTTTTTACAAAAGAAAACTCATTAATACATTATTTTTTGCGTGCATAATACAAATGCAAGGTTCTCAAAATTAATGGATAGTTGTCCCATAATAATAATGACAATAACAATAACAACAACAACAACAACAACAACAACAACAACAACAACAACAACAACAATAATAATAATAATGCATTTATGAGTTTTTTTTGGTAAAAAATTAGACTATTTTTTTCTCAATCGGATCCATGAATTTGTGTAAAAAAATTATCTGAAAAATTTCATGCTAATAGTTTTTTTTTTTTGTGCAAAATGCTTGTTTCTTCTAGAAGGATTTTCATATTATTTTTTAAGACCATTATTACCTTTAATGCAAGAGAGAGAGAGAGAGAGAGAGAGAGAGAGAGAGAGAGAGAGAGAAAAGAGAAATGGGAGTCTAGTTAGAGCTTTAGATTTAGAGAAATAGAAAAAAACCCCAAAAAGTAAAACAAATAAAACCAATTCATTGCAATCAGTGGGCTTAGTTGATTATTTATACTCTTGTTTTTATTATTAAAATGTGAAAATATATCTTATGAGAACTAAAAGATTTTTTTTAAAAAAAAATTAAGTCAAAGAAAAGAAAGTTCCAAGAAAAAAGTAAATAACTAAGTTACTTTTTCCTTCATTGAAAATTTTTATACAATATAAACTCAAATAATTATGTAAGAAAAAAAATAAAGTCAAGTTCAAGGGCATTAAGGTCATTTTACGAGCAAAGTTAACGCCATTAGACAATTTTTAACGGCAAGGGAGATTTCTAACAATTATTTTGTAAAGTAAGGGAGGGCATTGAAATTTCAAAAAAGTGTAGGGAGGTCTGTTGTATTTGTCGAAACCTCAGGGGAGGTAAGTGAAATTTACCCAAGAAACAAAAACAACGCAATCGAATATCTGTAATTGGTTTTGTAAATCACACATTTTTTTTTTAGATTCCTATCAAACTTCTAAACTAAAAATTGGGCAATTTTATCAAAAGCTAATCACTATCTGATTGGGCTTATTTTTTGCAGAGAGAGTTAAAATATTACGTTCTAAAAGATAAACTATTCCGATCATCAAAATAGGACCAGGGGCATGGTGGATAATGTTCACCCACTTTTAGGTTGTTTGATAAAGTCTTTTTATGTCAAAAAATAAAAAATAAAAAAACACCAAAAGACAACTTGTTCTACATCATAAAAAGTCAATTTCTAAAAGACATAGGGGTGAAAAACAACTTCCCTAGGAGGCCCAAAAAGAGTGTAAAATATCAAATAGGCCCTTGGACTATTATGAGTTATACATCAATGAAGTACAAAAAGCCAGGAGAACAAACTGTCTTTTATTTTGCATGAGGTCAAAATTGTCATTATGGGTAATAAGCCACTAGAATAAGTTGTCTTTTCAATTGTTCTGGAACAAGGCCAGGTGGATGAAAAGAATTATACTCCCCTATTCCAAATTGCTGGTCATTTTTGAAAATTTCAACTTTGTAAGCATAAATGTAATAAGTGCATTCAATTAATGCATTCACATTAAATAAATTCATTAATTTTCAACAATGCCCTTATATTTCAACTTCTTAATTAAATGATTGTTATTGGTAAATGAGTTATTTTGAAAAATTAAATAAATTTTGTTTTGACTTTTTAAATAGGACTAACAATTTAGAATATCTCAAAATAGCAAAGTAAGCAATTTGGAACATAGCAAGTATCATTTAGTCACAGTAATAGCAAATAGGACTAAAAGGTGATGTGATGGGTAAATCTTCAGTTGGAAGAAAAAGAAAAGACTGGTTCCTTGTAGTGCACCTGGAGCTACAAATGAACTTAATTGTTTGTGAATTTTTCGAGACTCGACTTAGTAAAAATTTGTTCAAGTTCTATTCAAGTAATAAATGAGTCGAACCTAAGCGTCAATCTTTGCCTTGTTTAATAAATGAGCTGAACCTAATAGCATTCGACTCAAATAGGCTCGCGAACCTAAAGTATATATGTATATCTAGAAAAAATCACATATAAACTTGAATATGTTTAAACTTTTACATGTACATCATAAGAATCTTGTAACTTATCAATGTATAAACTTTTAAATGTACCATAAATTTACATTTCAATATGATTTTATCATTTTAATATTATTTTATTATTTTAGTTCGTGACTAGCTTGACAAGAATGACTACGAAAATACATACTAACATTCAACGGTCCTCATTTTCTCCCTTAAATAGTTTTATATTAGTTACGGAATCCAGTGTGATGATTTTTGGTCAAGGAAATATTGAAATAACCATTATTAAAAGCAATAAATGTAAAATTAGTGCTTTATCTATTAATTGAGAGATTCATTGCCAATGACTTTTGTTTGGCAACCCATTTATTGTTTTTCACTTTTCCTTTTTGAACTTAGGTAAAAATTTGGGAGTCTAAAAGGTACAAATTTATTTGAAGCGAATAAATATAACTAAAGAGAAAAAAAAAAAAAAAAAAGACCAAACAACTGGCATTTTTATCTATTGTGCTATCCTATAGAATGTTTTTCAATTTCGATCCACATTTTTTTTATACTTTTTCAATTCTTCTAAGCAAGAGAAATGATCAATCTCAAAATATACGACCAAGAACTAATGGAAAATTACCACAAATAAAAGCTATTAGAAAAAATACCAAGCCAAAAATTTAGAGAGAGCAAGTAGGGAATCAGACGTTATAGTAAGGGGTGCATTTCAGGGTCATATGGCTTAATTTGCGCCATCTAAAAGTGTTCTTAACCATTTAGATTTGCCAAGACTAATAACAAGTAAAGTACTTGAAATCCAAATGATCGATTGTAAAGATGGATGACCAAGATGCGCACCATGACCCTATAGTGCCCTCTTGCACTACAAGGTCCTCTGGGTCCGTATAGCAACACCCAAGATTTAATAGTGAGGGTCAACGAACACAAGAGGGTGTTTAATTTGGATAAGTGATTACTGGATTTTAATTTTTACATTTTCGTATTTTTAGTGTTTGACCCGCTCTCTTCATAATTGAGTTTGGATGATAGAGAGTAATATGTAAAAATAGGAAGAAATGAGCTTTTTAACGTCTCATTTTTTTCATTTTTCTATTATGGTTAACAAAAAGACCCACATAATATGTTTCATATTCCCTCCATCCAGATGTATTTGTATTTCGTTCTATTGCAACTGAGTAAAAAATTAGTGGTATATTTAAACAACAATTATCCAATCAAGTATACCTTATGGGGTTCCCGTCAGGTACTCCAATTTCTTGATCAAATTTTCATTATTCAAACTGTCAAATGTCTTTTTAAGGGTTCTAAGAAATCAGTGAAAAAAATACGGGGAAAAAAATTCAGACAGAGGGAGTACATTTTTCCCAAACAAAGAAACACTACTACGTGTAACAAAATACACTTTACATATATCTCTCAAATCTATATTACAAAGGAAGAGTTTTTTGTCCCACTCATATTTTTTGTCCCATTTATCATATTTGTATCCCTCTCTTTGCCAACTCACTCCCCCCCTCTCTATCCCCTTTTCCTCCATGGGTCTATCACAACAAAAATTTCAAACCGCATCCTTTCACTCGCTATTCTCTTTTTCGAAATCAAACCACATTCTCTCACTACTTCATGTCCTTCGCCCTCTCTTAAATTCAAATGATCATAAAAAATTAGTACAGACATATATATCAATTGCTCAAACCGTGCCTTCAGACACCGGTTCTGGTACGCACTAGTAGTATGCAGACCCAAAACACATTATGCTCATATAGTAAAAATATATATATATATACACAAAAATGAAACCACCCCGTGAGACCAGACCAACCCCATGAGCTGAATTGTACTGTTGATCATGTCATGAGCGACGTGTTCGGAACTGTATCTTTTTTTTAACTGTAACCGTAAACGAAGGCAGACAATTTGCTGAGGTTCGTTAATAAAGGACATAGTTTTACTACACTCGCCACTGCATCTACGTAAACCACGCGATTTACATAACCCGACTGTCATTCAACAGACCGTGGATTACACGCGTTGTAAAATTTTGTGGGTCACGTACCCTCGAGAAACGCAATCAAGAAAACACAGTAAAAACCAGAGACGTACACAGAAGCGAATTGTAAATGGCGGCCACTTCTAGGTTGCTCGCCACGTTATCCGAGCTGTAAAAACGTAATTTTAGATTTATTTTTTTAGTAGTAAAAAAAACTTAAATAATTAGTAGCAGTAAAAAAATACAATATACCCAACTTGTACGGACATTCAAGTTGATGGGTACTGTATTTCATGGGTTTTCCCCAGCTCAATTTTTTTTTGAAAACAGAAGTGTAAAGTTTTGATAGGGTAGGTGTAGAACTTCTTTTTTTTTTTTTTTTTTTTGAGCTTTCTAAGATAATAGATTCAAATTTTTTTAAAAAACAATTATCTATCGAAATTAAGAAAAAGTCTTAGACAATACTAAGTTAGTGAAAATTTGGGTTTTTGTTTTAAACGTTTTGCCTTCACATAGGAGGTGTTCAACTAACTTGACTTTTTGCGGGTTTTTATTTGATGTAATCTGAGAGAATAACATGCGAATGACTTGTCCCGAAAAAGTGCAATAAACTGGTTTTTCGACTTTTTGAGTATGAGACCTAATTTTTTAAACTTTTGTTCATAAACTTTTTTTTTATTCGACAAAAATCTACTCTTAACTACAGTAAGTCATATTTGAACTCTAAGAAAATTTTTCTTACAACCATTATTTGAAACGCCTCTCTCATACTCGTATGGCCTAAACATTAATGGGATACACATCACATGACAGTGGCATTGTAAAAATGCGTTGTGGCCAATATATTTTCTTTGAACCCCTATCATAAGCAGAGAATTACATTATGTTTACCACTGAGCTACAACTCATCTTCTATATGACCATAAATTTTCGTCCTTTAAATTCGTTTGTCAAAAATAATGCAAAAAATAAAAAAATATTGATATAAATCCAAGGTAGATTGTATAAAACATAGAAACCAGAATGCACCATTAATGAATTACTGTGAATGACTGGGATAACCTGAGTTAATTATCCTATGTTTAACAGCTAATTACAACGGCTAATGACAAATTTCCCATTAGATGGTCGGTTAAGGAAAATAAATAGTGATGGTAAAAAGGAAATTGAGGAGAGATTAAAATTTGGTCAGTGGTCAAAGTACTGAGGGGGGTTGCTAAAGGGCTTTCAAATTTGACCGACATATTTATTAAACTGGGCCGAGCATCCTGGGCCTCACGTGACCGGTCACACGGCGTTCGAGATGAAACCACGTGCTGACTCAGCACCGTGCGATGTTTACTGATTGGACCAACTTCTTTTCACCAGGGCCCACTTTAGGATACGTGTCGAAATCCTACCGGTCATCTAGATGTGGCGAATCGTATGTCCATTGAACGGTCGCCGTCGATGTCCAATACGAAACCACTGGTCAACAGCAAAAGACAATTACTCCCTCCCTCACCTTAGTTTCTTATTTGTGGATTTGGGACCGCTGCTGTGAATCATTTGAGTTGTCCGTTGCTTGATTGGACTGTCCAAATTTTATTTTACACGTGCTTCAACGAACGGTTCGGTGAAAATGTGCTGACGTGAAATTAGCGTTGTTCCTGAATAACGGATTGTACACAGTAGCTACTATGCGAGGGTTACACAGCAGCAACCCCGTGTCTTCTTATTTATGTCATTCAAGATATTGTTCATATTTCATAATTTATGGTATTTATTGTCATTTCAATAACTTTTTTAACTAAATGTATTTGCGATTTACTAACCAAAATCCATGTAGAATATAAAAAAAATCATAATAAATTAAAAATTATAGACAATTTGGGACGGAGGAAGTATTTCCGATGTACCGATAAAGAAAATAATATAACAAAAGAATATTTTTTCGAACAATGTATTACCCATCCCAATCGATTGGTCCATTTTCGTTGTTCGTTTCAATTTTTAATCGTTCTATATGTAGATTATGGTTTGATAGTTCTCTAATATGATTTTTTCAAAAAGTTAATGACATAATAAAAAATTAAATATATATTTGAATGACATGAGTAATTGAAAATGATCACGAATATCGAAAAATAGAAAAATAAATTGGGACAGGAGGTTTATACAAACAGGTGCGTGTAAATCCAATTTGAGATTCGGAACTAATGATCCAAGTCATTCATCAACTTTTAAAATAACGTTTTTAGTTGCCCAAAAAAAATATTCAAATATTCTTATTAATTGGTAAATTGGAATTCATTTTAAAATTAATTCTAAACAACTCAAATTATCGTTACAAGACTCCGCAATGGATTTCACAGGCACATCTATTTGTACATAATCAGTATTATTAAGTGCAATAAAGGTCGATACTAATACTATAGTCTGAGTTGTTTTTTTCTAAAAAAGAAAAGATAGATGTTTTTGACAGAATCACGAAATATTTAGTAATATATTAAATGGGTCTGCAAATTTGGGGGGGTTTCCAATTCCGGCTGTTGGGATCCTATAAAACAGTGATTTCAGTGTTCTCGTCACCACCGCAACTACACTCATCAATCCTCACTCTCTCTCTCTCTCTCTCTCTCTCTTCCCAATACTTATCAATCCTCAAGAAAATCCCAGAAAAATCGTAAGAAAGTGATTTCCCTCCGTATTCTGCTGATACAGTTTCACAATCCACAACATCCTATCCTCTCTGTTCATCTATCTTCTTCCATAGAAATCTCCTCTTCTCTTTTCTCTTTTTGCCTAAAAAGTAAAGAGGCTCACTCTGTGTGCAACTTTTGATTTCTTTAGAAAACCCACCTTTTAACGCCTTCGATTTCTCTTCCTTTGAAGCTTCTCTTTGACTGTTCCTTTCTCCTTTACCCCCTTTATTCTCCCCCGTGTCGAGCATCTCAAAGCAATCTTCCTTTACCTTCACGCTCTAAATCCCCACCTTTTATGGTTTTCCAATGCTAATCGACCACTCTGAGAACCACCAGTCCACCAAATTGACAGCCATGGACGAAAACATGAGTCTGCTGTTTCCAATCAAACTCACCGAGCACAAAAACCTCACTAAAAAGCTCACCAAGCCACCCAAAAAAACAGAGAATTTCTCCAGTACCCCCAAAGTCGTTCGAATATCGGTGACCGACCCCGACGCCACCGACTCGTCGAGCGACGAGGAGGACGTGCTTTTCGGTCGGCAGCGCGTGAAGAAGTACATCAATGAAGTCCGTATCGAGACGGCTTGCAGTGATAAGAGGAGTTTCGCCGTTGCTAACGGCAGGAAGAAGGCGTTGGGAACCGGAGAGGCGGTTGGGGTGAACCGTAGGGGAGTAATGAAGGTGGTTGGGAGTGGGAAGAAGTACCGCGGCGTACGGCAGCGGCCGTGGGGGAAGTGGGCGGCCGAGATTAGGGACCCGGCGAGGCGTGTCAGGCTGTGGCTGGGTACTTATGATACGGCCGAGGAGGCTGCCATTGTGTACGATAACGCCGCCATTAAGCTGCGTGGACCGGATGCTTTGACTAATTTCGCCACGCCGCCGCCGGCGGAGGCCAAGGATGTGAGTCCGGTTGGGAGTGGCGTCAATGTGACGTCAGTTTCCGGTTACGAGTCAGGCGACGATTCTCGCAGCCTTTCCTCTCCCACTTCCGTGTTGCAGTTCAGAACTCGTCAGTCCAGTGAAGAGAATGAATGCAAACCAGTTCTTGACCCGGTGCAAGAAGAACCGGTTCAGACACTTGTGGCAGGTCCAGACCGGGTTCAAGGACTCGAAGAGAGGCAGGGTGAAACGTGTTTACCGAACGAAAGCGTCGATTATCTGCCGATGGACTTGCAATTCGTCGACGATTTCTTCAACTTCGAGTCACCCGACCCGATTCTATTCGACGAGACGCCGCCGAGTTTGCCCAGTAACATCGCGAGTGGCGATTACAGCGACATGTTTGCGGATACGGGTTACGATTTCGGGTTATCCTCGTCGTCGTCGATTTGGCAAGTGGATGATTACTTTGAAGACCTTGGCGGCGATTTCTTCGCCTCAGACCCTTTAATGGCGCTATGATTGATTCTTGCCTGCTGCAGTTTAGCCAAACGTCGCCGGCTTGTCGAGTTCATCGGCAAATTTTGTACCGGCGGTTTGCCAAGGGCATGTTTTTTTAAGTCTTTCCGTTTTAGTTAACGGAGATTTGTGTGGAAGTGGTGTAGGATTTTTATTTATTTATTCGTATTATAATAAATCGCCTTTTGTAGTGGACGTGTAATATCTTTTATGGGCTTTATGGAATGAGATATATTAATTTATTTCCTTTCGAATTTAAGGGTGTTTGCAAAATAATAAGTTGCTTGGCTTATTTGTTTTGACGAAAAACTAATAAATGTAATAAAAAAAAAAGGGGGGAACTTAGCAAAAAATTCAAAATATTTGGCATTTTTAAAGGGAAGGATAAAGAGCTTTTACAATCAAATATAAAAACAAAAAACATTTACTTTATTTTTAAAAGGAAGGACAATGAACTTTTGCAATCGAACATAAAAACAAAAAAAATTAGTGAAGTGTCACTAATTTTTAAAAATTCAAATTTCGAACATAAAATTCAAAAAAATAACCACCCCCTCAGGCCAAGCACTTCAGGCGACCAAAAAAATTAGTGAAGTATCACTAATTTTTTAAAATTCAAATTTCAAACTTAAAATTCGAAAAAATCAGCACCCGACCATTAGCCGGGCATTTCCGATGACAAAAAAAATTAGTGAAGTGTCACTAATTTTTAAAAATTCATATTTGGAACATAAAATTCAAAAAAATAAACACCCCACCTCCGGCCGACTACCACCCCACTTCTAGCCGAGCACTTCTATCGACTAAAAAAATTAGTAAAGTGTTGCTAATTTTAAAAAAATTAAATTTCGAACATAAAATTTAAAAAAATCACTACCCCACCTCTGGCTAAGTACTTCCAGCAACCAAAAAAATTAGTGAAGCGCCATGAATTTTTAAATATTCAAATTTCGAACATAAAATTCAAAAAAATCAACATCCCACCTCCGGCTAACCATCACCCTACCTCTGGCCGAACAGTTCTGGCGACCAAAAAAATAGTGACATCTCATTAATTTTTAAAAATTGTAATTTTGAACGTAAAATTCAAAAAAATCTCCGCCCCACTTTCGACCGACAACCACTCCACCTCCAGCCAACCACTTCTAGCGACCAAAAAATTAGTGAGATGCCACTAATTTTAAAAAATTCTAATTTCGAACATAAAATATAAAAAAATCTTCACCCCAACTCTAGTTGACTACCGCCCCACCTCTAATCGACCACTTCCAGCGACCAAAAAAATTAGTGAGATGTCACTAATTTTTAAAAATTCTAATTTTGAACATGAAATTTAAAAAAATTACCATCCCACCTCCGGCCGACCACCATCCCACCTCTGGCCAGCCACTTCTGGCAACCAAAAAAAATAGTGAGAGGTCACTAATTTTTAAAAATTCTAATTTTGAACATATAATTCGAAAAAATACCACTCCACCTCTAGGTGACCACTTCTGGTGACCAAAAAAATTAGTGAGATATCACTAATTCAAAAAAATTAGTGACATGTCACTATTTTTTTAAAATTCTAATTTCGAGCATATAATCCTATATTACCTTATAGGATCACTTTGTGGCTAGGATTCATAAACATTTAGGTAAGCCTTACATCACCTCATCCTCTTAAATTACCTAGTCAAACAAAAATAAAATAAAAAATAAAAAAAACTACATGAAGCATCACGCACATCAACACAATCGGGTGGGCACTAGTAGAAACCATTTACATAAACCCATGCCATGCACAACCCTCCAACAAGACAATTATTGGAATCAATGATCCGAAATAGTAGGTGGAATCTCCAGATCTAACGGATGCGGGCACCTTCAATGGCTTCGGTGGAATAATCTTTGGCCTACATGGCGGAACTACTTTTGGAGCCCCTTCCGAACTTGGCGGTGATAGCCAAGGTTCTGAATCCCATATAGGACAAGGTACCGTTTTTCTTATTGGTACGGTATGATACCGGTACCGGTCAAGTACCGATACCGTTTCGGATTTAGAATTACTACCTATGTGTGTGTGTGTGTGTATGTAAATCAGAATATACAAATATATATCTCTCAAAGATATTGAACTACTTACACGTATACTATTAGCTATCAAATATACCTTTTTACTTTCTCAATGCCTTGAAAAAATAAGTACTACTACTAGCTGTCATTTTGTTTTGTTTTTACTCTCTCTCTCGCTCTCTCTTCTTCTAGCAAACATTTCTTCCTCCAAGAAATATACAACCATGGATATATCAAAAGCTCTCTGATGGCAACAACACTTTCTAATTTCCAAAACCCTTTCTCTCCTCATCTGGGGCGTAAGAAGTAAGAACGGAAGAAAGGGCTTTTCCAATGGCGCCCACAAATTTGAAAATGCAATGAAGAAGACAGAACCAAATTCTTTTCCTATGTCGCCCACCGATCTAAATGAGAGCTCTCCAGCCGGAACATAGGTCGGGAAAATGATCGTCCAGAACAACTTTGGCTATGAGTTTTCCTCTTCCCTCTTTCTTCGGTCGGCACACAGGGGAGTACAGACACCGTCAGGCGGCGGAATTGATGAAATGGGGTGAATGTAAAATCAGTTTAACATAAGGGAAAATATTTTTTTTGAGTTTGATTAACCAGTTTCCATTATTATCTGTTAATTTTGTTGCTTTCTCCTCATTTCGAGTAGATCCATGTATGTATTGTTTGTGTTTGATCCATTTATAGAAAAACTAGTGAGTACATGGATGTCCTTCCCTTGAATCTAAAAATAAGCGTGTCCTTCTTTTGAATCTGAAAATAAGCTTGTCCTATCTTTAAAAGGGAAAAAAAAAATTGTATTTTTAACTAATTTTTCCTTAAAAAAATTGAACAAAAAATTATAATAATAATAAGTTAACCAAAAACATCCCTTGGTTCAATGTTGTTGTCACTCTCTTTCTTAATTACTTTGTTGATGTTGTTGAGTGTTAAAAGCCTCAGATTGAGATATTCGGATACAAATATGTTTAGATGAATTCACGTAACATGAGAGGCGGCTTATTTTCCTCCGGCGTATGTCACATTTGTGTTCGATCTATGTCCGGATTCTCAGTCCATAGCATTTCCCCCAACTTGAGTATCTCTGTTACCACATTATTACCTTTATCAATGTGGTCTAGGTTGTTATGGTTTGAGGCAGTTTATGTGCAGGCGGGATTTGCGGATATTAATATATGTAGTTGAGTCAAAATCAGTGTGGTGCGAGAAAAATCAATACAATATCTTTGCTTTCTCACTTACAATAGATTTGGTTCACGCACGCACGGTTTAGATTAAAAGGCTTTTCATTCTCCTACTGCAATAGTCTATCTTCATGAGAAGTCTGTAAGGTCCAAAATGTATTTTGATAACGCTAGCCTGCTAGTTGACAAAGCCAAACTTCAATCCATCTTACATCTTCCTCGTAAGTGAAGGTGGGACTCACAACGCAATTTGGACGGTCTCACCATATGTAAGAATGGATTTAACTTGGGAATTTTTTTTTTTCACCCTCAATAAAAGAGAACGAACAAAACTCTCACCTTAATTGGTTGAAATGGTGTGAGGTCCACCAAAAATAGTGTGGATTCTACCACAAAGTGATGTCATTCTCACCAAAAAGTGTATTGATTCCGTAGACTCTACACAATTTCAACCAATCAAGGTGAGAGTTTTGTTCTCTCCTTTAACTATCATTTTTGTTTTCGTATTATCAAAGCATGTGGCGATTGGCGCTCAAATGCGAAGGATTAGTTTACAGGCTTATAAAACTTTCTTTCCTTCTCCTTTGGCCCATAGTTTTTTTTTTTTTTTTTTTTTTTTTTCCCTCTTTTTTAAATCAGGTGTTCGGGAAACCTTTAAACATCTCTTATCTTGCCTTTTTTTTTTTCTATCCAAACTTAAACTTTGAATAAAATCACTTACTAAAACTCAACTCCAGTGGTATACCTTTTTGCCTGCCCATTTTGAGTTCCACCATTTTTTTTTTTACCCAAATGAGGAAGCTCAAATAGTCAAATCTATATCATTTTTACTTTAACATCTCTTTTCACTTTATGAGTGTTTACAAATTTTCCATTGTGACTCAAATTTTGAAGGGATTACCATAAGGCCCCGATTGGATGCGGGATAAGTTTTGGTGAGATTAAATAGTATTAGGGATAAGATAGTAAGGGGTATTATTTAGTAAGGGTGGACCCACAATGGTGTGACATTTATAAAGGGGGGATTAAATAATATGTGGTTTAGATGAATTTGTGATAAAGGGAGATAAAATTGGGTGGATGATGTAAAAATTCGACAAATGACTTATTTGCCATTGTACAGTCATATTAGATTTTATGATAAAATAAATTTGTAAACACAATACTAATTAAATTAATTATACTTTTCAATAAATATTTCCTTGTATTAGTTCTATCTAAAATTAAAATATTTTATTAGTTTTCTTTTTTTTTCTTTTCTAATTGTAAATTTTTAATAATAACTAATTAGTAATTTTTATGTTATCCCCCAACAATGTCAAATTTTAAAGTATAAAAAAATTGTAAATTTTTTTTTGTATCAAATTAAAGATCTCAATTTGTAGTTTAATTTGGTGCAAAAAAAAAGTAAAAAAAAAATAATGTGAAAATACTTAATTTTTTGATCCGAAGGATATTGCAAAGCAAGCCAACAATGTCAAATTCTAAAGTATAAAATTTTTCAAACTTTTGTCTATCGAATTAAGGATCTCGATTAGTAGTTTAATTTGGTGCAAAAGAAATTACGAAATTATGCACAAAAGTACTTCATTTTTTTATCCGAAGGAAATCACAAGAGTTCGTAAAGTATTTAAAATGCAATTTCATTTCTTTTTAATAGCAGTAAAAACGAACTAGGGGTAAAGGAAGTGGGATAAGGGAGGGTACGGGGGTAATTTGGTAGGGGGTATTATTTGGGTGGGGTTATTAAGTTATCCAGGTTCCAAATTTTTCCCACACCATGGATTAAAACGTGGGACCGAGATAAGAGGAGGGGGTATAACTTAGTACCCCTATTTATCCCATAGCCAATCGAGGCCTAAAGGCACAATTTGGGTTTCACAAAAATGGGAATATATTGGAGAAGGAATACCCCAATATAGTTTTTTTTACCAAAACCTTCACCTAAATTTGAGTCAAAGAATGGGTCTTACAGACACTAATTTTTGGCTCAATCCCACAACTCACTTGTGGATAGCCTAGTCAAAGTCGGAACATATTTCTTTATGGACTTCTACAATAGAGTTATTATATAGCACATTAGAGAATTTAAACATGATATCTTAGGAGATAACAAACTTTTAATTAATCTTAGGTTTTGACCACCAATCTAACGGAACCAGGGGTCTTGTAATGAGTGGACTCACTACAGGATTTAGTAAGCATCTGAACTGTCCATTGCAACAATCGATCGTTCAAATATGTGTTATATTTTGACCGGTAAGAATCATGAACGATTCTGAACTATCAATTGGAAAGATATTTCCCTACTACTTACTATACATTTATAATGCTCACTACAGGCCCCATTCTCAGTCTAACCACTTGCTTTTGAGCTGGAATTTCTTATCGTTCAAAATGGTCTAAATTTTTTGTTGTGTTTTCTTTGTCATTGAGGGAGATAACAGCCTAATTAAAGCCAATACATGTTTTTTTGCGTGTTTTCTTTTTTTCATATCGAGGGTGACTCTCTGCAGGTGGTTAATATGATTCGAGGTCATGAGAACTCTCTCTCGTTGGTTGGGGTTCTTATAGTGGATGTGAAACGATTGATGCAGGAGTTTGTGGATGTGAAAGTCAATTTCGTAAGAAGGAGTGGCAATTCTATGGCTCACGATGTGGCCAAGAATGCAGTGAGAGAGAGCGGAATAAGATCTTAGGAGAATAACAGCCCGCTTGATGTATTTAATTTTATGTTGTTTATCTGGTATCAATGAAATCTATCTTAACTTTTGGCCAAAAACAAAAAACAAAAAACATCACAAAAAAAAAAAAAACGCACGTCTTGTTTTTCTTCCATTTTTTTAAAAATGTCCAAAACAAAAAATCAAAGAGTCTCACGCTAATTTGCACAAACATCGAACTATTTCATAAGGCCCATCCCACAGCTGTTTTACACATTTACATGAGGGGATAAGGTTGCCCCAAGAATTGCTGGAAAGAAATTTGAATAAGAAATCTTAGAAAATCTCAGTGGACTCCTCAAATAGCTCATTGTTAGACTCCTAGGTAACATGGATAAAGTTAATAAATATTTGTTCATTTTAATGCTCTAATTCTATAGGCTCTCGGGTTGGCCCCTAGTTGGTGTGATAAGGACATCTACCATGGGCTCTACATTTTATTCTTAAAATGACTTCTAACGTTGACATATAATTAAAAGTGGAGTCCAATTTTGTTTGTTAAGGACTTGCTAATTCAGGAGTATAAGAGGACTCCAATGGACTCTCTAAAATTAGCTCATTGATTGTGTCTTAATATTATTTATGGACACAAAAATGTAATTGGGTCCACCATTCCGCCCTCCCTCTTCTCCTTCTCCCTAGCTTCTCCTCACTCCCAACTCTCTCCCAAAACTTAGATAATGTGTTAGGAGCCATATTAAGGAATCATCCTTCAGAGCTTCTTTGGATAGCTCATTGAAGATCATAATTGAGCAAATAAGTTGTTGAATATTAAGAGTCTCACGTAGGAGCTTTTTGAAGAGCACACTGTGGATGTCCTTAAGGAGGAAGTTGGGAGTGAAGACAGGAGAGAGAGAGAGAGAGAGAGAGAGAGAGAGAGAGGAGAAGATAAGAGAGGTGGACACACTTACATTTGAGTGTGTACAAAAAAATTGTAGGATGCACTTTAGGATTCAATTTTAAGAGAATCCATCGGAGTACCCTCTAACTCCAAAATTAGCAATTTCTCAACACACAAAATTGGACCCTATTTTTGTTTTTGTGTCTATTTTACTAGTCAATTTAGGAGTTAATTTTAAGCACCAGAGATATTCTTAGAAGGGAACAAACTCCTGAACACCGAGCCATCATCACTTGGCCAATCCGTGCGGTTAACTGCATTAAATGGTGTTTCACCACTTAAACAATATCTCAATTCGAATGAAACTCTTACAAGTAAAAATGGGGTGTGTGTTTTTTACAAGGTGCGGGTCAAAGAATAATTGCGTTGCCCCTTTATCTTCGTTCGGGCTCATATACTTCCTTACCTTTTTTTTTGGATCCAAATTGTACCACCTCATCGGCAATCGTAACATTTTTTAGTTTTTCGTAACTTTTCAGTAGCATGATTCGTACATTTTGGTGTGTCTCGTAACTTTTATAAAAAAATCGTAACTTTTATTGGGGTGTGTATCAAATAAAAGGTGTGTATTGTAGTCTTTTCCTATCATTTATATATTTTGGCTTTTAGGGGTGATGTATTGGATTTGAGTTTATAAAAAGACATCGAATTTTCTTTAGTTTGTTAATCCACTTATTCCCCTCTAACATTCCAATAATATTCTATGTTGGCGTGTGGGAAAAAAAAAAAAAAAAGAAAAAAAAAAGTGCAAGTTTTGTCACGTTTCATCTTCACCCTAGCTGGGCTTTGATTTTCTATCCATCTAAAAATTAATTAATCCTAACTAGCTAAGTATAACTTGATAATCTCCGCGAATAAATTGACAAATCTTAGATTGACAGATTATAGATAAATAAAAACCACAAATGAAGGAGCCGGCCACGTCGAAAAGGAGGAGATTGAATCAACTAAAATACACAAGAAGTTTATAGATTAATATGTAGATGTGACATACATGATGGAGATCAGTGACAGTGATTGAGGAAGTTGACAATGCTAATGATCATTTGAATACTTGAACATATAAGTAGCCAAAACAACAATGACAACTAACAAATTTCACAAATTTGAATATGCAGAGACTGGTAATATATATCACTCATGCATATTGATTCAAAAACAATTTCATTATATCGAAAAAATATTCTTATGGCGGCTTCCACAATATTCGTAGCAATCTGAGATAATACCAGGCAGTATCTATAAATAAATAAAAAAAACATTTATCTTTTTGTTTTAAATCTCAATAATGGAGTCAACATTACTGAGATGATGTTAAACTTGAAAATAAATACATGTATATTATTATTACATGTCAAAATCAATGTATTTACTATTTAGGCATAATTGTAATATGCTGTATACTTTAGTCGAGACACCGCGTACCAAATTAGATGACAATAAAAAGGCTTTTGGTGAAAGTTAGGGGCCCTCTGAATTATGGTTGTATCCGAAGGAAAAGCATGTGGGCGTAGCAGCATTAGCAGGAGAAACTTAAGCATCACTCAAGAGAATTGCAAACATAAATGTCCTCATAATTATGTCCCCACCGAAATGATTAAGATCTTATGTTGTATCCCAAAAATCATTAAAAGTTTGAATGGGGAACCTTAGTTCCACGCTGGTTCCACGTGTTTAATGCCCAGGCAGAACCCTATCCCTAATTATGTGTGCAAGTCTACAATACTAACCAGGCCAAAAATTAGTCCGATTGGTTGGTGGGTATGCCCTCTACGTTAATGATTAGGGTTCAATTATCGGTTTCGTTAACAAGAAAGAAAATTGTAAAATCCCTACTCCCGGATTGGATGATCTAGTCAAAATGGGAGAGGAGATTAATTGATCGAAATGTGCACAAACTGGCCCGGATACCATAGCAAAAATAATAAGAATACTAATTAGAAGCCAGTCCCATACACTTATGAGAGGTAATTGAAGTACCAGTCCACGCTTTGGACAGCATGGTGTATTTAACTGAACTAAATTTCGTCCCCATCATACTTTTTTAAGTTTAAATTAATCTTCTCCTATTGGTTTTAATTATGTGCATTCCACCTGCTGAATAATTCCTTGAATCAATCAATTCTGTGAATTCGACATGGTTTTAAGTTCCAAAACAAAAAATAGAAGAAAAATGGACAAGATCCTATTAATACTGTCTACTTGTATGTTTTTTTCAAGCAATCGGTCCTTCTCATGTTCACTTGTTGATTGCTTCGTGTTATGAGGAAAAAATAATTCAATGCTACTCTGAATACTCATGCTTCATTAGGAGTCTTCTGCACCACATCTATTTTTTTTTTATAACCGGATGTCCGAGCCAGCTTGAGCGCACATCGACTAATGCTCTAGGATATTGAAAATTTTATCATGTTATAAGTAATGTTTTGAAAACTGGATCGGTGAGTGAGCCACAAAAGGGACCGGACAAATGGGTCACCGATTCAACCGCATTCAAACCGGAATTGAACCGTTAGTAGATATGTAGTTGATTGACATATGTAACTATGAAATATTCCAAAAATTACCCATCGTTCTAATCTAGGCGAATGGGTCACCGGTTCAACCACTACCAAACCGGGATTGAACCGTTTGTATATATGTAGTCGATGTACATGGAGTATATATGTAACTATGAAATATTCCACAACTTACCCATCGTTCTAATCTATTTTTCTCGTGCCTGTTTTGAAAGGGTATTATCCAATGTTAATGTTGAGCATAATTTAATATCTCGAAAGTATTATGTGTGTAACTTTTGTTTTTCTTTATAAGTTTTCACTTATATAGAGTTGGGATAAAGTAAATAAATTTTTCTTAAGCTTAGGAGCTAAGAGAATGTTTCAAGGTTCAAAGTTTCTAAGTTCCGTTAATTCTTGCATGAGCATTCTATACAGGTTTTGTCCCAATTTTAATTGGGCTTCTAGCTAATGAACAGTGAAATTAATTTCTTGAAAATTAGTCGAGGTGAACATAAATCGAACCGAACACAATGAGTTATCAAAAGGGTCTGAGTTGCGTCTATTGTTGAGATAAAAATTGCATGACCTCTCATAGCAAAACCCGGGGCTTTGCTGAGCGCAATGCTTGGCAGGTCGTGCCGAGCATATCTCAACCGTCCAGATTTGTTTTGGACGGTTCAGATTTGATGAGGATTAAAATACTGAAAACACCCTTTGACACCTATCAAATCTAAGCCATCTAAAAAACATTTGGACGGTCGAGATGTGCTCACCAAGATTGCGCTCCGCAGAGTCCCTCGATTCCTCATGGCATGGGTGATGGGAAAATGTGAAACTTCCAGTACTTTTTCACACGCGGCTTGAAACCTTATTGTTTGTAGAAAGAGTTCTCCAAGATCTGGAAAAACACCGTATCTATCTTGTGAAACAAGAAACACTACAACAATAACTATAACATAACCTATTTAGTCTTCGATAATTAGGGGTATGGGCGAGGGATGAATATGATACAGACCTAATATTTGTCAATAAATGAAAAAAGTAGCTGCTCCCAGAATACTACTGAAACAAATTGATTGAAGACAGATCTACCCTTTGGCAATAAACGCGCAAAGTGTCTGCTCACAAAATACCACTGAAACAGTGGTCCTCTATACCGTCACATCAAACAAGGAACACTAAATAAATAATACTCCTGCAAAGTAATTAATTTTGAAAACATAAAGTATGACTCCATTTAAGCACGTAAAATTCTGAAATTCATTGGGCCCCATTGGACTGCCAATTTTAGCAATTGGGTCAAAAAACCTGGCCAGTTCTTTACCACAACCGATCGAACAGCCTGGCTAGCTAGACTTTTTAAATTTATCTCATAGTACTAATGAAGTAAAAGTATCATTCGTTTTAACTGGGAGTCAGTTCATTTAAATGAGGCCCCTTCTAGTGAACATTGGACTGTTTTTCATGATTAACCAAAATATGAGTAAGTTAGTCCGAACACTCAATTATAAGTAGAAAAAAAAATTAACAAAGCATTGGTATCGGTGTGTTTCCACAGCTTTATTGTATATCTGACTCGTGAACTTTTTTTCTAAAACCTTTTGCTTCATTTTAGAGAATTAATATGAGTACCACCAACAAAACATTTTCAACTTTTCATTCTTGACTAATTGTTGTGCGAATAAGTCTATGTACACACCCCTTGCTTACACCCCGCTCACACCCAATTTTGTGGGACTTATCCAGGGGTCTCACACGAATGATTGTAGCCACTCAATTTGTTTATAATATTTTTTCAAAGATCTTTGTGAAAAATTAGCTCAATCAGATACCATTAAAAGCTTTTTGATTCGATCAAGTTTCAGTTTCTAAATCGAACAAACCAAAACTTTAACAAATTTATTAAGCCTTCACCGATATTTGACCAATCTGATTTTTTTCAAGAACCTTTAAAAAATATTCTTAACAAATTTGAGTGGCTCCGCATTTTGTGTGAGTCCCCGGGTAGGTCCGACACCATAGAGTGTAAGCGAGAAGGTTTGTACGTAGCCTTATTGTTGTTGTGCTGCCTGCTACGGTGTTGTAGCGGGTTATGATAATGTTTAAGCATTCCAGTGCCATATGACTCCACATTTGTTATTTGAAAATTATTGAAAAAAGAAAAATTGCTTTTTTAATACTCTCTCAATCCCATATTGTTTGTCTACTTTAATTATTTGGGACCCACAAAACTATCGATATGTTTCAATTTATAATATTTTTTATATGCAGTATAAATCTTTTTTTAATAGATCTCAATTAACTCTATGGATAATACAGATAATTTTTCAAAAGACAAGTATGATGAAATTGGACAAACAAATTGGGATAGCAGAAGTAACTTTTTCTCATAGACTGATCATATTAAAGTATTCAACTCAAGCGTTCATTGCCAATACTCAAGCAAAATGTACATTTTCGCTAATAGGACACTTCATGATTAGTAATTCATGGTTACAACGTGAGTCGAACACCTTGTTCACGAGAACACGAAATTACAACCTCTCTATTCTAAGAAAGATTAAACAAAACAACAATGGATGTTATGTTTTCTGATTAGAGATAATTCTATAAATTAAGAATCACGGTAAATCGAGAGGAATCAACGATTTTGAATGTAACGGGAGAATTTTGGATTAACCACTTACACAGGTTTGATAGATCTAATTTCTCACGAGACTCCTCAAAAAAATCATTTTAAGATAAATGAACAAGTTGGATTATTCGTGTGGAATTCACTAAGCCGGTCAGTACACGGTCGGTATCAATACTAGGGATGGCAATTTCCACCGATCCGATCGAATCCGATCCATTCCCCGATCTGAATGGATCGGCGTTTTGGAGATCTGTTTGGAGACCGGGTCGGATTTGGGGATTTTTTTTAAAAAAATTCGGGGATCGGATCGGGGATGGGTAGCAGTGTATCCCCGCCCCGAATCCGATCCAATCCGTCCCCGAATCCCCGTTTTATATTATTATTATTATTATTATTATTATTATTATTATTATTATTATTATTATAGTATGTATTTAGGGTTTGACACTACACGTCTACACAAACAGCCGCCACAGTCCTTCCTCAATCCTTAGTTTTCTCTCCTATCCTATTCTCATTTCTCAGATCTAACAACCGCCACAGCCCACAGTCCTCTCTCTCTCTCTCTCTCTCTCTCTCTCTCTCTCTCATGTCCACCGCAGACCCACCGGAACAATCTGCCACCAGCGTCGGCCTCGACTAAGGCATCGCGATCGTCGTCACCATCCTCGTCCTCATTCACCCGCCGGCCGCCGCCTCGAGACTCGATCTCTTTCTCGAGACCCGATCTCTCATCTCCCTCTCTCGTCGCAACTTTCAAGTTTCAACTGCTACAAAGACAAACATGGCGACCTGCCTCTGAAAATCCATGATTCAAACTTAGTTTTACCTTCTGCACTTTACTATCTTCTTATTAGTTTAGTTTACCTGCCTCTGAAAATCCATGATTCAAACTTTAATCCATGAAAATCTACACTTTACTCTTTAAATTTGTTATGTTTTGCACCCGTAAGTTATGTTTTGCTGATTACCGTAATGTCAACTTGTGAATATCTGATCTCTTCTCCTCTTTTAGTGAACTCTAATTAAGGCACCATTTGAAAGTTTTTTTTTTCTCGTCAATTTCAAATTTCCACGAATCCCTGGTTTGGATCCCGTTCCCCGTTTGAAGCGGGGATGGAGGGGGAAAAATAATCTCCATTGGGGATCGGGGCGGGAACGGGGATGGGGGAGCGGTTCGGGAATCGGGGACGGGGATAGTAGTCTCCGGCCCCGTCCCGTCCCCATTGCCAACCCTAATCAATACTAGCGTTGTCAGAATTATATGCAGGAGTTGGGTTCAAAAAAAAAGTGGAACAGCTAAGGTTGTCGGGTACGATCAAACGGCTGGTAATATGACAGCAGAACATCGAAGAATCCCGTGCACTGTGCCCACGCCTTTCGGTCAAATTTCAGTACTGAAAAACGACTGGTGCAGTGTTTGGCCACTGGTAGACATGAGAGGGGACTGTAAATGATTTTGTGATCATTATTGGTACTATGTACTCATTATTTAACTAAAATACAGCACAGTAAGCTCGAAATGAGTAACGAGTGGTTCATGCGTGGATCAAACGGTCAGATATGCCGGTTGGCTGTAATGATGACTTAAAAACTGTCTAGATTTCGTAATTCATAACCCCCATTTGCAACTCGATTACCGATAAATCGATTACAGTTATTCGATTGAGCTGATTACTTGAAAAAAATATTTTGTTATTAATAATCACCTTGGATTATCTGTATGGAATCACAATGTTTCGGTACAATCTCGTTAGTGCCCATAATTTTATGAAAAAAATAAGTCATAATGATAGGATTCGGCTTCTCTGCATGCTACAATTGGAACTTGGGACGGTAGAAGACTCATCTCAGTTGTCTATTTTGACAATACACAGCTCAAATTTGTTAAAAACTTTACCTTGCCATCAACAAATCCTGACTCTAAGCGGAGTGGTAGTTTAGATTAAGTACTATGGACTCTCATGCATTTAATTTGGAATTTAAATCTCACTAACTACAGCTAACAATTTTGATTTTCACAGGGGGAAAAAAAAATCCGACTTTGTTGCCTACATCCAATACGGACGTATTTCACATTTTAAAAAAGGAGAAATAAAGAAATAAAATTGTAACAGAAAATTCTTAGAGCTGCCACTGGTGACAAGGCTTGGGGGAAAGGAATGTGTTTGTGTGTGTTTTGTGGAATTGGCTTTGTTACAGAAAACAGCAGAAAATGATGCATCAACCACACACCAGATCGATGCATTCTGTCTGTGTGCTGTCTATCTGTCTTGTCTGCAACTGGGGCCTGGGGGACTTTTTCTGAAAATCTGATAACAAGTGGGTGAGGTGATGCAATTTATTGAAACCTTGAAACCCTCGACAGCACCCAATTATACTCTACGGACTACAATTGCTTCTTCTTCTTTTTTTTTCTCTTTATTTGGTCCCCAAGCTACTTTAGTACTTCACTTTTAGCCGGATTTTGTTTAAATGAGCTCATTGGAACCCAACCACCACGGTACCACCCACCTCATTTTATGCGAGGCCGCAATGTATTCTTGATGCACCGTCATATGATGTCCTAATTTACGGTATAATTACACATTTATGTGAGAACTATAATGTTGATGCATCATATATAATTCATGGTTTCAGTATATGATTTGCGGTTTTAAAACTATTATTTGACGGGAAAGTAGAAGTTAAAATTGTAATGAGCACGCGGATGCAACTTCCGATGCATCATAATCTAAAATCATTGTCACAAAACTTAAAAAATCTATAGTAGAAATGGTGAAACCTTGAATTTTTTTTTGGAGGGTAGATATTGAAATCATACATTACATAAAAAGAAATCATATTTAACAATACTTGTCAATTAGTATTTAACTTTCAGAAATTTAAACTTCTTCAATCACGAAGTAGCAAGATTTTTAATGTGCTATAATATTATTGTTTCAACTAAAAGACCGCTGGAATCAATTGTGTATATTATTTAGCAATAAAAATAACAATAACAGTGTACTCATATATTTCCCAATTGATAAGGTATATGCGGGTGAGATCCGAAGACAAACCTAACTTAGATAACATATACACAAATTGGTTGCTCTCAAAATTTTACCACCTAAGAAGTTTAAATTGGATTTGCTCTCAAAAGAAAGTAGTAGTAATTAAAAAAGAAAGTGAAAGGAAAATTTATTGTGCTCAATATTGCGTTTTGTTATTTTCTTTCCTCTTACTCCCTCAAACCAAACAAGGGAGTAGAATTTTTTCTAATTTTCCTTTCCTTTATCTTCCCATTTATTTTGTAACAAAGAGAGTATCGCAATGATTATGAACCAAATTAATCTCTCCAGCCTCTCCCACGGCCTTTTTCACACGTTTGTGTGAAGTAAGGTGACACCAAAGACAAGTCACTACCGAGGGAAATCAATTCTTCAACATTATGGTACTATTAAGCCCCGCTAATATAAGTCGATTAACCACTGCAATAGTGCTTACTTTCTATTCAAATTTCGAACAAATTCTTCACTTCTCGTTAAATTCAAAAAATTTGACATTTTTTCTTCCCTAATCAAGCGTACGCTACGTTTTCTTATCAATCAAGTGTGTGGCACGTGAAATGTGTATGGGCTTTTTTATTTTCACATCCAAAATGAATCGATCATCTGCTGCTGTTATCATGTGCCACGTTGGTGCGGTCAGACAATGGCCATGGTCATGACTCTTGCACGTTAGTGGGTTGACGAAATAGGTAATGCATGTTAGTGGGTTGGGTCTTGGAGCCCAGTTTGTGGGGCCCATTGGAGCCCACTATTTACCAACCGACAATTGGGTGATCAGGTACATCCTGAAAGTGGCCAATACTAAATTCCGGCTATTGAAATTCTAAAGTAGATTTACCATCCAGGTCCTCTGGAATATTGTAATCCGGCTGGCATGCATGTCTGGTGGTCCATTTGATGTGCCTGTAATATCGTCAGGCCCTGAGCCCGACTTCTAGCTAAAACTTGAGGTGCGGCCGCTTTACGAGTTTTAGCGGCCACCTTGATTTTGTATTCTAATTATCATTCAATGAAAAATGGCTTCCATCTTTATTCTTTTCTTTAGAAAACCGAAAAGTAAAAATTGGCCCGTTGAACTTATGGGGAAGGACTCCTCTGGCGTGCTAAGGGAGGATTGCGATTACTGTTTGCCCTAGAAACTTCTCTTTTACGTAGGCATTACGCCAACTGTCCTAGTCAATTTGTTATTTTTTGTGCTCTTCCACAAGGATACAAAAGGAAACCCCTTTTTGTAACTGAGGATATCCAGATCAATTTATGTGTATCTTAATTGACTTCCGAGAAATCAATTCCATCGTCCACTTGCAGAGAGCGCTTATAAAACCGGGACAAAGCTCGTTTTGGACTGATCCTATAAGAGTTCATTGAAACATTGGAGGTTTTGAATTTAAGACCTTATGATAATATTGGAGGAAACCTTTAAAATCCAAAACTAAATCCCTTATTGGGGGTTTAGAAAATGAAAACCTAATATGGCAACCCAAGATTAGTTTTACTTCTAGATTTTTTTTTCTTTAATTCGTGAATTGACCAAGTTTAATAAGAAGACATTCTTGACAAAAGGAGATTTCAACTCAATTTCTTGAATACAAAAAGATAAAGAAAGTTTTGGACAGCAAGGGAAGGTTGTTTTGGTGTTGTCTTCTTACATTCCCATTTTAGTGTTCTCCCACAATGGGATTTGGGTCACTCTTTGAATCCAAAAGGAACTCAAAGAAAGGTGTCCACACACGCAAAGATTGTATGAAAACTGAAACTAATATATGGGCTGTGGCTCACCTTTTTTGTTTTCAAATCTTCCACTGGTAACCTTTTTGCCGAAAGGCAACAGAAACAGTACAAAGACTGGCTGGGCGTGGACTTCTTCCTCTCAAGTTAAACGCGTTGACATTTTTTTGTTCGATTTTTCATCGTTCACATTGTGAATATCTATAGTCTGAGACAAGTGTTTTTCGCGTACATTGTTGTTCGTCTGCCCAGCCCAATCACCTGGTCCATATTCAAAATCTTACAAAATCTTGAAAATCATGGCAAAACCAGAAAAAGAAATGAATAACTGATATGAGCCCTAGCCCTTTTAGCTTTCACAGAAGCAAAGATGACAAGGAACGAGAGAGACGCTACAATAGCAATGTGAATAATCTCTTTCCAAATAATTAACGACATAAGAATGATTAATGACCTTCAAGATTCATAATGTATACATTAACTAACTTAAAAGTATGAGTTTCTGATTTGTACTGACATCCAGAAAAATAAGAGCAAAACCTCCATCAAAGGTTTTCTCGAACTATGAGTTCAGGTTAGTTCGCCAAAGGTTGATGGGCATAGAGAAGCCATCAGAGTCGATTTGAAGAAAAATGATGGAGACAGTAACAGAAAAGAAAGGTTTCAGAAAGAAGAAAGTTTTCGATTTGAGCTGAGGTATTGTTGCCCAGGTTGACTCCTGTAATTTCCACTGCATTTACAAGCTTCCATCCCCAGGAGAAGTAAAGGTTCTTAACACCTAGTATTCCACAAGAAATGGGTTCTCCCTGCAGGGTTTATTCGGCATTATAGACGAATCAAAAGAACAAATTGACAAATTAATAGGTTCTGGAGCTGCTAAAATTACTTCGGCAGGCACTGCTGCCGGTATAAGAAGCTTCCTAGTTCCTCGATTCACAATGTAGGGCAAAGACCCCTATGTTGTACTTCGCTCCAGAGACAGACCACTCAATTTTCAATTTTGATGCAACAAAGCAACATTAGAATTCCTAAGTATATCTAATTTCAAGGGAAGAAATAACAATATTAGTTCCAATGTCTATTTCTCGTACTGGAGTTGAGGATTGAAAGGTGCTTAATTTAGGACAGGACTACTATTCTTAGGACAGAAAAGCTTAAAAATTAATGCAACAATCCACATACAAAAATCCAATACTTTTTGACAACACAACAAAAAAGAAGCTATAAACAATAATCGTATGATGAGTTGGAAGCGAAACATATGCTATATATACAATCAAATTCATCGATGACAGAAGGTAACTAGGTAAAGACCGAACATTCCAAACTTTGGGACCACTGGGGGTGATGCACGGTCAATGCCTCCAGGGCCTTGGAATTAGTCAAGGTACGTGCAAGCTAGCCCGGACATCCGGTTGAAAAAAAAAACTAGGTAAAGACCAGCAAACATCACACGAATTCGTGGTAAAAAAATTGCCAGACAGTGAAGCACTCGTGGTCACACCATCATCACAACAACAAACCTTTCATCATGTAACAAGGTAAGAAAAGTTCATTACTAGAAAAACTTCCACAGTAGCCTATCTTCACCTTAGCCCCTAGCCAACATCACATCCAGGTGGGTCAATCGACCACCGGATGTAGAGTCCCTCATTTTTCTTCTGTTGGAAGCATCTTCTTGCTTCTGTGGGAGGTCTAAGATGTACTTGTTATTACAAGATGCTTGATGTAGATGCAGAAATGCAAGCATGCTGATTGCCACCAAAGCAGCATTGCCCAATATCCCACCCACTTGATCGAGTTTAAGGGAATTCTTGACAACATTGAAACTAGTTAAGAGAAACTTGGAGAGATTAATCGATCTCTTCCCTGCAGGGGGCACAAAGTTCTCACCAGGTGGATACGGAGCAGAAGCATACAGATTTTCCGGTGAAATAAAACGGCCAGCATCACGTACATCACCAACAAAAGCTAGAGCTTCTTCAATGACTCTGTACTTCTTGCCTTGGTGTTCAGCCAATCTCATTGCAAGAACAATTCGGCTTTGCTCTAGGCGTGCAACCGCAGCATCTCTCTCTGCCCTCTGTTGCAGTTGTACAGTCTGTGGAACCATAATATCAACGTGACTAAAAAGGACAAGTACTTGCCATGCCAATTCAAATATTTGGGTAAGTAAAAAATTGTGGATCACCTTTCCAGAGCTCCACCCACTAGAGAATTTTCTAACATACTGACATAAAATGCATTTACATTTTTTTAATAAGTAATAAAATGCATTTACACTATACGACACATTCTCAGTTGGAACTACAATTTGACATAGCCCTACTTAAATATCTAGTTAAGTACTGGTTCAAGATAATGAATTTTCTAAATCGCAAAAGCTCGAGTTTCCCTCCCGTCTTGGCAGAAACACCAGATCAAATCAGCTACCACCTTTGGTGCAAACAGTGTCCCTGACCATATCATCTTTAGCCATCTTTCCTGCTGTCCTAGTCTGCCTCTATGGTATCCATTCTCAGTAAATCTTTCTCAATGTTTCTAGCCAAAGAAGCACAAACACTTCTACAAAGGGGGCCATGTCGAGACACTTGTATTTTAACTGACACACCTTGGACACTGCTTAAACTATGACCCACATTCTTTAATGTGGCTAAAAGGAAAGAATGAATTCATAATATGGACACTTGATGATGCTTCTTAACACACACTGCTTAAACTATGACCCACATTCTTTAATGTGGCTAAAAGGAAAGAATGAATTCATAATACGGACACTTGATGATGCTTCTTAACACACACGCCTTTAATCGACCATTCAGCAATTAATTCTAGAATAAAAATATGTAATAGTAACTAGGTAAAAAGCAACCAAACTTAGAAGAAGGCTCAACACAAGTTGACAAGGAAATGCCTCTAGCCACTAACATGAGACGTAGAAAACTTGAATTTAGCAGCAAGTTCCAAGCAAGGCACTTATTTAGGTTTGAGCGAATAACACAGATAGTTCACACAATGCACATAAAATCACAACTGTAAGTCTAATTTCAGGAAAAATGCAACCACCACATTATCTTGTATCCATCCAAAAACAAGAATCCCAATAGGTTCTCCAACTGTACCTAAAGGGAACCGGGAACCCTGTAGCACAGGGGTTGTAGACTTGTGGTGCACAATCTGAATTCTGAGCCGTCCAAAAGTGTTTTTAATGATCTAGATTTCAAAATAAACTTTTTGAAATCAGGACTCTTGCTTGTAGAGATTGACGGCTCAGATGGAGCAATACACCCCTACACTCTGGGTCTGTATCTGAGGATCATGAAGCATAAAACTCACTCTTAAGACCAGAAAGATGGTCTAAATCCTCTTCAAAGATCAGAAAAATACATCTTCCCTAGAATCGACGTAGATGGAACATGCACGTGACAAGCTGATTTCATGGCTAATCTAAATTTCAATTCTACAATCCAGGAAAAAAAAAATCAACTAAACCAAATTGGCACTAGCTTTTTTTTTTGAAACACGTCAAGAAATTTCATAGCATAGCCATCTGGCACCGATTACATCAAAAATAGGAATGAAAATCTACTAACAAGTGAAACAAGCACGGCATTAGGTTAACACAGGCCACCGACTCCTAGACACACCTGCCGAAGCATACCCGACACCTACGGAACGGGGTGATGAATCCGTTCAAAAGTCAGCAGAAGAGAACCCAAAGAGGGAACCCAGCTCAAACCCTAAACACATTACAGCACTAGCAATCGGAAGATCAATCTAGGGACTAGAAAATCACAAAAGGCTTAGCGCCGTCAACAACTGGCGGTGAAGAAAAACTCCACCATACAGCCATCCCAATGCCGCCCTGAGTGGATAAAAAGTACGAGAACCTCCGCTGTCATGCGAGGCTCTGGACGCGGGTATGCCTCATTGGACATAGGCAGCCCCCCACGTCCACGGTAGCCATGACCTCCAGTCCCCAATCAAGCAAGCAAAACAAGAAAATAAAGGCAAGCACAACTACTGCAAATCTAAGTAAAGACTAAAAAAACTAACTAATCAGAAACACAATAAAACTGGTGCATCTGAAAACCCCCTGGTTCGCCCAACTGAGTATCACTGAGCCATATCGATTTACAAAAACTGGTACATCTGAGAACCCGCTGAGTCGCCCCATGTGTATCACCGAGTCACGCTGAGTTCCACCGAGTTCACTGATTAGTCGCTTCCATGCAAACAAGCTTCCATAGCCGCCACCCATGGCATCGGAGAGCCTTATTAGCCGGAGGGGGACCGAGACACCCAGAATCAACCCATCGTCAGATCCAAAAACATCCCGAGGAGAGGAACGGAGGACGTATAGAGGGAGGGGTTGGAGGTCTGGACAGTGTTGGGTTTCCAGCGAGGGGGATGGGGAAAGGTGGGGCGGAGAGGAGTGGCGAAGGTGAAGAGGTGGGAGAGTTGAAGATCTGAAACAGTGGCGGTGGGAGACGATGAAACCGGCATTGGATTGATGGTGGGTGTCTGGCGAAGGGGTGGGGAGGAGGGGTGGGGCGGAGGGGCGGCAACCCCACCCCTCAAAAACTCAGTAAAATGGAGAAAAAGAGAGGGGTTGAGTTTGATGGGTGGAGGAGGAAGAAAAGAAAAGAAGAAGGAATGGATGGAGGGAAGGAAGGAGGCCTGAGGGAGGAAGAAGAAAGAAGGAAGGAAGAAAGGAGGCCGGATGAGGAGAAGCCGGCAGCCAAAAAAGGGATAAAACCCTAAGGTTTCTAACTTTTAGAGAGAGAGTCTCCCAAGGCAGTAGCAGGCCTTCCAAAGCTTTTAGCTTTCTTTTTGGAGCCTCTAGTTTTAGAGAGAGATAAATTGGCACTAGCTAGAAACCACAAATTGGATGTACGGGCGGCCAGGGACTTGATCCCAAAAAAAGTTTTGCCCCCAATTCATAAACCCAACAATATCAAAAATCTTTTACAATTGAGATTAAACTACCAATTAAGCCCGTAACCACCAACTTATTGAGCTATTTTACTATGTCGTTGCGGCATTTTGTCTCTTTATTCACATCCATTTACTTCCCCTTGTCTTTTGATCTATCAAGAACTTTACGATGGATTGCTAATTTATCAATTCAATGGAAGAACAGACAATTAATAGCTGACACTGCAATGGTGTTCACACAATTGAATTGTTTCACGACTGCGTTGATGGGATCATTTGCTCCATTCTAACCCTCACTTATCTTTGCATATTACTTATCAAAATGGAAAGAATAACACATCCCTACTACTCAAATATACAGTTAACCCCACAATAATATAGATTCCAACTATCTCCAATTCAGTCAAAAGAATGCACAAAAAAGTATATAAAGATCATTAGTTCCAAAGAAACGCAACCTAAATACCAGGAATCAGTGCCAGCTCCAGGATTTTAATTCAGCAGTAACAAAAAATGTAAAGAGAAATTTTGTATACAATATCTATATAAAATTAACATATTTATTTTGGTTGGATCTAATTTTTTCTGTTAAGCTATATTATCTACTTATAAATTTAAGTGATTTTTTAAAATTTATTTTGGCGACATAAGAATAATTCAGTGCTGACAAATTGTAAAAATTAACAATTTTCAGTGCATTTTTTGAAGCATAAGGTGGAGCCGCCCCTTTCAGGAATGCAAAAATGCCAGATTTTGGCCGACAAGAAACTGGGAAGAAATGCAAAGAAACCAACAAACCGAGTTCTTCTTTGTTTTTCCAGATTAAAAACATCACGATTATATTAGAACCGTAGAAACCTAATTCTCACTTGTTCTCCCCTATCTCAGCAACCCAGTCTACTACTATTATAAGAGAACAAAGTGAACGGCAGTTATGAAGCCGGCCAACACTTTTAATTTCCTAAACTAACCTTTTAACTATCCAGAAAACTGTCAAGAAGAGGGAAAAAAACAACAATCACCCAAATTTTCTTCTCATCTATCTATACTTTCACATCAATTTCATTGCAGATAAATCTCAATTGATGATTTTAGACTATTCCACTTCACATAATAGGTATTTTGCACCGCTTGTGCCTGAGCGTCAAGGACATAGAAAACGAAACCCTAGAAAGCAAACGACCAAATTACAGAACAAAAAATCAAACTCACATGGAAGAACTCGAGCTGGTCCTCTAGGCTCTCGAGCGCAGTGCGAATCGCGTTGAGGCTCTTTGCCTCTTGAATCGCCAAGAAGTCATTATTATCCTCGTCGTCGGACCGAAAATCCTTCACGAACACGAACCCTGTCTGCTGCTGCTGATTAATTTTACCTTCAACGGTTGCTGAGCCGTTGTTGTTGTCGATGTTCTTCTTTCGGGAAAGGAAAAGAGGGTCGTTGTTGGATTTGCGAAGTGATTTGATGGAGCTGAGGAAGTGAGATCGGGAAATCGAGTGGATTGCGTCGCTGAGCTTGTCGTGCAGGTCCCAGATCTTCTCGAGCACCGATTCGATCTCTTCGATCTCCATTGCCCACATTTCATCTAGGAAGATATGCGAAACTTGTTGGAGTAGAGAGAGAGAGATAGAGAGAGAGGGTTCTAGGGCTTGAGAGAAGGAAAGGAACAGTGGGCCTTGGGGATAAAGGCGATTGGTGAATTGGAAATTTGTTCGCGGGAGTTGGATAGCAGTTCCCGGGCGATTCGCAACGGTGCTGTATTTTATTTGTTTTTTTTTAGAGAAATTTATTTTGGCATCCCATACAAAAAAGAATATTATTATCCCACCCCATGTGTTTTGAATTGTTATGATTTCATCTTGTAAAACGTTTCCAGGACAATTGTGCCCTTATTAGGTGTTAAATAATCTATTAGATAATTAATTGATAGGACTGAAAAATCCGGTGCAAAAATCATCCTATAACAGCCACATGACTGTATGCTTTTAGATGTCCATTAGGATCCCTTAAATCTCGCTTTACAATTCAATAGTTATATATTTTCCTTTATTGCTCAATCTTCTCTCAATCTATTCAATTGTTTTCCTTATTTTAAGGTCTATTTGAATTTCAAATTTGTAGTTCTACTCAATACTATTTCGACTACTTATAGATCAATATCAGTTTGAACAGTCATGTTCAAATAATTCAATTCGTCGCGTCAGCCGGGGGATCCGTGAAGTTGGTATTCAACAATTCCTCAAGTGGTTCTCTTCAATTAATTTCGTCGGTTTTGTAAAAGGTATATCACAATTGTTTTTGAATTTTTTTCCGTTGTACCATTGCGGTTCATGAATCCCATTTTGGTGGGTGAAAAAAGAATAAATCATCATAACATGTTAATACGCCAGTTGCATTTCTTTCATAGAAATTATGGTATTATATTTTACCATAGTTGTTACACAGAATTCATGATATCGTATTGAATCATCAAATGGTAATGGTATTTCAAGAAACCAAAACAATACACCACGAACAACTTAGCACCTACAAGAAATAAGAACATTTTTGTGACAACTCACATGTAATTTGATAGATCATGTTGCTCATATGTGACGAAAAACCCAATCCATATTGACTGTACGAGCAATTCAATGGGTATTTATTTGTTACTGTACCATTGAAACATGGAAGACCAAAGTATCAATTCCTGTACCATTTCAAGCAAGCAGGCTTAACACTTCTGTACATAAGAAGTCTGCAAAAATAATGCTCATTTTAAACCACTAAACATGGTTTCCCAAAAATTTCCAGACTAACAAGTCTAACTACCATACATAATAACGTTATAAGAAATCCTACATTCATTAACTTCCTACTAGACAAAAAAAAAAAAAAAATCTTCTACGTGCGCGTCTTGTACTCATTGTTCTACTTGTTCCTTGTTCTGTTGAGCATTCCATGAATGCAGTTCATCACTCAGAAAGGTGTGGATTATGTCGGCACGCATGCAACGACATTCTGATGTCGGCAATTTGGACCCAATTTCTTCATTCCAGAAATACTGTCGTATAATGTAGCAGACAATAACTCCACAATCCAAACTGCAAAAAGTTGAATTTAAATTAATCAAACTAAAATACTGTCGTAAATTGATCAAATTGAATTTAAATCCAAGCTTCGTTTAAATTTATACACAATATTAATCAGTGGTTATGATGCAATATTACACCATATTCAACTATTTGTGAGCCACTAAATTGCAAAATCAATTTGCCAAGTTTTCATAGGGTTCTTAAAATCAATAAACTATTCACTAAACCATAATTTCACTTCACACATAACACACCTGGTAACAACACAGGGAACACTATGTGGCCACAAGCACAAGCAACATTATGTGTCCACAATAAACACAATATTAAGCAAGCTTAAGACCAACCATTAACCAAATAGTGCCCTAAAAAATCATAAATTCACTAACCCATGGAAACTGAAACCATTACATAATAAACCCTAAAAAAAATGTAAAAACAGTGCTCCATCACAAACATACTACCAAATCTATCACAATAAACCTTTGTACATACAAAACCCTTAATCAACTCACGTAAAAGTTGTTTCAAAGGTCAACAGTTTTTACGTCCCAAACAACAATTCTTCAAAGTAAAATCACCCATTAAGTATTGGATTATAATAAACCATCAAGAAACACTCAATTAAACATGTGATTATATTAATCCCTAATCCCGATTCAACGTAAAAATCACTCTAATAAACATGGAATTATATTAAATCATTAACAAACACTGCAGTTATCCAATAACAATCTTAAACTGTAATTTTTTCAAGCAGGCTTTTGATTCGAGTGAAGATAAACGGAAGAAGACTTACGAGCCATTAGTCGGAACGGAAAAGTTGTAGATTGTTATGGCTTTAATCTGGTGAGCACTTCGGTAGCCACACGATTTCGACTCATCTCCTCTTTTGGCCGACGTTGTTGTAAGCGAATGGTGGTGTCTTCGGCAAAATCGGGGCATGGGGCAGTGGGATGGGACGATATGGGTAGTGGTTATCTTTACACCGATTGGTCAGGGATTGGGGATTTTGGGATGAACGGTTTCACCGGAATTTTAGGAATGTGGGTTGTGCGATTTTGAATCACCGGAAGAATAGGGATTAGGGTTGGGGAGTTAGGGATTTGGGACGGATTGGGATGAAGAGGATTGTGGGATGGTTGCTTCCTTCCACGAGGGGGTGTTTGGGGACGGTTTTTGGATTGTGTTTTGTGGGTGTTCGGGACGGAACATTTCCAAACATTTCATAACCATTAAACCAAGATTTTTCGATACTTATGGGTTAATAGGACCATTTAGCTTTCCATAACTGTTAAATTAAGTTTTTCTAAAATTATAAGTTATTGGGACCATTAAGTTTTCCAAAACTGTTACTAAAATGTAGGAAATTCAAAAGGTCAAAATATTAGACATGGGCTTTCTGGGTATTTTCAATATTTCAAGATAGGATCATAACAATTTGAATTCGATAGGATGAAATCATAATGATTTTATTTGTACAGGTCCTCTAATTAACTGCCCTTTTTTAAACTCATCGAATCAATTTGTTTGCGCCTCGACTATTTCTAGGGTCTTGGAGGTAACGACATGACATAACCCCCAGTGACCCCAAGAGTTTGTTGGTAAGGGAACCGGGGTGGGTGTCGTGCAATGTGCAGTGCACTACAGCCATCCGATGCCCGGATGAACGATCCAAATTTGATCTCCTCCCCTTTGCATCCTATATATTCATGTGGGCACAGTGCTATCAAATCTGGGTCGTCCTTCCGGGCATCGGACTGCTGTAGTGCACTGCAACCCCTTTCCCTCGATGGATCAATTGGCAAGGGGAATCAAGCTTGAGACTTTAGGTTGGAGCAAACCATTAAATCCCAAGATAAGACCAGTTTACCAATCCCTTGGTGTTAATGGAACCGGGGGAGGTGCTGCGCAGCACGACATGCTATGTGGTCTATTTCGGCGTTGTTCCGGCACTTTTTCGATGATCGGAGACGTCCATCATGTAAAGCTCGTCGAATACTACGAATGTACCAAAAATAAGTCGATCGGACATCGTTAAGTGCCTCATCAAAGCACAAATAAGTTTTAAAAAATTGGAACACACATGTCTTGAAACATTAAATGAAAACCATTGAAACTATTTTTTTCAACATATTTGTGTTCTGATGAGGCACTTAACGATATCTGATTGAGTTAATTTTTGGAACACATATAGTACTCGACGAGCTCTACGCGGTGGACGTCTCCGATCTTCAGAACAGTACCGGTGCGGCGCCAAAATGAGCCCGCACAGCGTGCTGCGCCTGCCAGCACTGCTTGTTTCCAGTGTTAATTCGCAAGGGTATTGGTTAACTCCGTTAGGTTGAAATGGACCGGCATCTTGGGCTTATTTTAATGATGAAAATAGTTTATTTTGTAAAGCTCGACAAAAAAAATTAAGTCAATTTTTGAACACATTATATTGAAGAGACCAATCGAATGCAATGAATCGGAACTCGAATTTTTTATGAACCATGTGATTTGATCACTTGTTTATCGACATTTTTTATTTTTTTTAAATTAAATTTCTCTATGAAACTTCAAAAAATAAATAGTTTCAATCATAAAAATTAAAAAAGAAAAGAAAAGAAAAGAAACCCCGAAACAATTCCCGAAAACAATGTCAGAATTATACTGATCCAGTTGTTCACCAAACTGAAGATGACCTCGTCCAATTACCTATTTTTTCTTTTCCAACTTATTAAAGAAATATGTTACATTTAACGATATCCTAAGACAGCTTAAAGAAATATATTTTTCTTTATATTTGAATTAAAAAAGAATATCCTAAGACAGCTTTAAAAGCTTATGATTATGATTTTCGCACCCCATTTTCCTATAAATTTATAATTGCAATCTACAATTTATCTTTTAATTTTTGTGTCATGTGCAATTTTTGTACTATTAAAAAAAAAATTAAAGTGCAGTCATAAGAACATAGCGTAAGTAGCTTATACAGATCGTTACTCAAAATTTGTTACTTGCTTCTGCTAACAACTAATAATATGATTTTCAGCTGAATTCGAAAATAATAATAAAGCAAATAGAGCAAATTTTCAGTTACCTATTTGTCTTCTTTTTTTGTCTTTTTCCCCCCTTTCCAGTACTTTAGAAATAAAAGAGTTCAACTACCAATAAAAAGAATAATAAAAGATGTAACAGAGCAATAGGGTTAGTCCCTAAACAAGCCTTGCCCCATGGTGTCTTGAGCACAAAGTGTTGGGGCTTTTTGTGGACAATTTTGGGGAAGTCCTTCCAATATCGAATTAATGGCTTGCTAAATCAGACTCAATCTTCACAGTTCACATGCCTCATTTTTTTCATCCAGGGTGATAGTTAGGCCCTAGCTTTTGATGCAATCAATCTTTCCAATAGTATACCCTAATCCATCTGTCTGTTATCATTCTTTAATAGCTCGCCCAAACAAGAAGTCACTGTAATGCGCCAATACACCACGGGAGTGTAGGGCATCATCAGTTTGTACTGATTGTTGAACACTATGTGCGTGTCAAAAAACACCGTAATCAAACATTACTATCTACATGATTGAGAAAGATTTGTTGCATAGTCTTTTTTGGAATCATCATCATTAATCACTATCCATTTTCATGTTATCTATCCAAGGGACTAACGAAAGCCGATCACTGTAATTTTTATCCTAAATGATCTACTCATCGTAATCTACACGCGTAATAGTTCATATCACAATACCAAATGGTATTTAGAAGCTTGATATTGGAGGTGATTCCCAACAAATTATCAAGATGATATTGAGGCAAGAGAATGTCGATATTGCAGTTGGGATTATAATTGTTGATATAATCAAATTACAGCATTTCTTTGACAAGTTTAAGGTGAGTTTCGTGTGGAGAGTTGGCAATTTTATGGCTCATTGTGTGGCCAAGAATGTTATGGGAGGGAGTGGGATTTGTACGTGAGAATTTTACCCTCCCCCTTGGTTGTTAGCTCCTCTTCAAGAGGATAGTGGCTCTACCTAATATAATGATTTGCTTCTTATCATTGGAATCCTACCTAAACTTTGTCAAAAAAAAATTTTAATATGTGATTGAGCATACCAAGATGCCCTACATTCCTGTAGTGTGTGGCACGCTACGAGGACCTTGTCCCACCCATCAAACCCTACTTTTTCATTGCTCTTATACCAGCAGTTGCCACGAGTGTGCACTTTCAATGTACTTGGATTCGGGAGATGTCATTTTTCTACAAGAGGCGTCTTATGAATATGATGTACGGGGATTGAAAAGCCTCTACAATTTCAAATGCGTAGATCTCAATTTTTCTAGAGCCTTCTTGAACATTGGAATCCATATTACAAAAACTCTTCATTTTCCTGTCTTTTCAAAATTCTAGAGGATGGTTGGAAAGAGGATATGCCATGGTATACCTTGAATCTTGATGTTTTTTTCTTTTTCTTTTTCTTTTTCTGGTTTTTGAAATCAAGTTGCTATGATAAATTTAAAGGTTTATCAAAATCCATGCTAGACCATGTGTTGTTCATAAGGTGTATTCAAGTATCCTTGGCTTTGTGGCATCCTCTGAATTGGTGGTCTATCCATGCTTTCCAAGTGATGGCCAAATATAGGGCGATATCCAAACATAATCATGCCTCTTGAGAACCTCATTTTGTTAGTAAGCAATCGTCCATAGAAGCTAAGCCAGAGGAGGGAAACCTTTCAATTTATGGGGTAATTTCAATTTCCATAACCAGCTCCAACTGTAGGATTTTTCGAATCACCGAAAATTAGGTTATAAGCAGCAGAGAAATTACCTCGTTAAGAGCATTGCCTGTCAAAGGAATAAGAAAATATTAACAAACGTGGGCATATTGACCTTCAAAATATTGAGAATTACTAGTAACTAGCAGAAAACCCGTGCTATGCACGGGTGATGAAACATTCATCATGATTCATGGAACTACATTGATAGAACAGATACAATAAAACTACAAATAACCGTTCTTGCTAGAGCTAAATTAGTATTTCTCTCTACCAAAACTAAAAATAATCAAAGTGCCTACCATAAGAATTTTACTCAAATTCATGCAATACATTCTATTGAATGTTTAAACTAAAGTGCTTTTTATGGAAATATTTAAACTAAATTAGAAAACCCTATACTTCTAAATTTACCACATCATTTGGACATTTTTATGATATGCTATTTAGTGCAATCCATGTACATATGGAATCCTTCTTAAATTTTAAATTATCAATCCAAAGATATATTAACTGAACTTAAAAGCAAAACATGATGACATAGTGTAAATTTCATACTAATTACAACAATCCAATTTGAATTAAAGATTTTTACTCGTGATGAGTGACAATCATAAAAAAAATTTATGCCCTGGAATTACATTATGGCATAGACAACCCAATAACTTGGCAAAAAAAAAATGTATATATTCATAACCTATTCCATACTTGATCAGCATCATAAAGCCATTAAATAAATCTTTTGAGATTATTCGCTCACACTTTCATTTTTTTTTCTCCCATTTTTTTGCAAAATAAACAAATTATGAACTAAATTAATAACTCCACGTATATGAAATTACATTGATCAACGATCTATATGAACACATTCTTACAAATCCACCTACTGTATGCCCAATTTTGTTGCTTGATCGACGTTTGAATCAAACACCAAGTCCAAATAGAAACATATCTTTCGTATTCCAATATTGAACCCTTGGGATTGTGTTGAAAAACCCAAATTACAAAAAGAAGTAATTGAGTCAGGAATAGTGTTGGAATAAAGAGCATAACTAATGTGTTTGATGTGTAATGGTTGGCCTAGATCTTTCTGAGAAAAAAAAAATGGTTGGCCTAGATCCTCATGGACAAATGGCGTTCTAGTGTTGATTACAACATTGTTCGGGCTTGTGAGAAATAAAAGGAGGGAGGGGGAATTGTTATAAGATAAACAATCCCATAAATCATGGGAGTAGTTAGTAATAGGAATTCTTGGGTATCTACTAATATCTCTAATTAATTAGGTAAGGTGCAAGAATTCAAGTTTAAAAAAGGTGTCATATTCAAAATTTAGTAATTTTCCAAATCTAAATTAGGTATTGGAATTCAAAATTCAAATCAGCTCTGTAGATACACCATATACCTATGGATTGGTTAGTAGATATGTACGATATATATATATATTTTTTTGTGAAAAGGGCCAAATCAAATTAGTAGACATTTAAGTTTCCTTTTCACCTTTTCTTTAGAATTTTTTATCGAGGAAAGTTCAAGGTTTTTATCAAACCGCTTAATAAAAGTTGGCTTGATGATTTGTGAATGTGAGGTAGCTCAAAAGATTGAAAACAGGGAAAAATTATTAAAATGGTAACAATATCAATATATAAACGTAAATTTGAAACTTGGCCGAAGCAAATGAGTAAGATTATATGTATTTCATTTCATGTATTTCAATTATTAATTGATTGGGTTGAGATAGTAAACAAACTATAGTCATAGTAATTCGGATTAAAAAATTAAAAAAATGCATGTATCTAACTTTTAGACAAAATCATCACCTAGGAAAAGCATGATATAATTAATTTCCTGGGCTAGATTTAATTAGGAAGAAGAAGAAATTGTAGAAAGATCGAAGCTAACCTATGCTTCATTACGGATAGTAGCATCACACAAATTTTGTAACAACTTTCATAGCAACCTTTAGTCCATGATTCTGCCCCAAAGGATATGCCAACTACAAAAAAATTGATTTGGTGCCAAATTAAGTACATCTCGATAAAAACCATAAATAAAATAAGAAGGTAAAAGTTGTGAATATAATGAATGATATAATAACTTGAGAGGGGAAGGTAATGTGAGAATTTGTAGTTTGCATTGACAAGTGACGAATAGTACCATATCGATCTGTATAACAACCTTTTTTTCTTGGAACAACAAAGGGACGTGTATAGGCATGAAATAAAATGCCAAAACACTGCAATAAAATTATAATTGAATAGTTAGAACATGAAAAAGAATTTTAAATTCTAAGAAGAAGCAACAGTATAGGAGAGGAGACGAAAACAATGGGAGATCACTTTTTTTTGGAGTTTAGTTTTCAAAACCAATTATTTATAAGAATTACTACATTATTAAGAATGACAGCTCATTAGAAATGGGAAGATGTGAACAAATCAAATATTTAAGTTTCCTTCCTTTAATTAAATTTGCACAGCCATGCGCTTGAGGATCAAAATGACTTCAAGTTTTTCACAGGAGAATTTTTCAACAAGTATGATATACTCTATAATTTTTTGAGTTTCCTTTTTTGCTGCAAATCATGCTTAATTGATAGCTTATTTTGAAAATTTTCCACTCTCAGAAAATTATCTCCAAATCAAGAGTTCATTTGTATACTATACATTAGTTTGTCAATGTTTCCTTTTTGGTGAGTGAAAAAATGTGTTATTGTCTAAAGTGTATATTACTAACTTCTATTTTAAAATTTTCATTTCTATATCAGTACAAAAAAAAATATTTTCTTCTAGGTAAGTTCATTTTAGAAATTCTGTTTCATGGTATCACAATCTCCCATTTAAATATTCAAACATGGGTACGTTGGAGATATTTAAGGTGAATTTTCAAATAACATGTAACCTATTTATGGATAATATTGAAGAGTCAGAATAAGGGTAATGTCACATGTGTTGTTTGAAAATCCTAAATGACAAACCAATCAACTCATGCCACTTGTCACTCTCACGGCCCTCCGCACGAAAAGTCATTCTGGAATAATATATAAGACTAGCAGGAAACCCGTGCTATGCGCGAGACGAATTCAGGTGCACACAATTAGTTTAAATTGTCAAAATTCATAAATCATTCAACACCTCTGCAAAAAAAAAAAAAATTGGAATTTAAGAAAATATCTAAAAGTAACCTCACTACGGAAATTCATTCGTAATACTTATGCTCATTTACTACGCATCATTTCTAATTGAAGGGACAATAACTTATCCTATATAGCGGACAGTCATCGTAAGTTCATTAAATAGCTGAGACAACATGTGAGTTACTTCCTATAGTGAGCAACTTGATTGAAAGAATAACATTCTTGTTATAAAAATTTCTTATAAGTGATGAATCTAGACTTCTTTGATGTTTCGATATAACTGAGAGAAGCAAGATCCTTATAAGTTTAAGGATAAGTCCCAACTATGCACCTCTTAAAAGTCATTTTAATAATTGGAAGCATTCTTATTGTTTTCGGAAGCTGAATCTGCAGCTACAGTCTGGAAAATTCTATGTACGATGCTTGTTTCCTCTTCACCTATATTTTTCTGGTAGCTTCAAGTTAATCAACATGTACTCAATTATAGTCTAGCAAGGAGTGATTTTCACTTTTGCAATCCTAGTTATTGTTCACAATATAGTAGGAAAAGTAATGGGGATCAGACCAATCTGTGTGGTATCTCCGATATCTCAAATTTTTGAAAAAAAAAATTTCATCCAAATCCAACCCAATCTCTTAAAACATGTCACCTTCAAAACCTTTTTTGCTATTGAAATCCGAAACAGAAGAACAAAAAGAATAAAATTTATTGACAACAAAAGTAACAATAATCAATGGTTAAGTTACTCAAATCAATATTAGTGATGAAACAGAAACACCAAATAAGTATAATAATACAATGGAAAATTGAAAAACTGCATGGAATTGTTTAAAGTCAGCACATCGAAAGACTTGACTCGACTGCTATGCACAACTATATTCAACCATGAAGGTATGCAAATTTTCTTTAATTTTCTCGTATTATAACTAATGTCAATACTATGATTTTATGCTATATATGCATACGAAATTTTTTTAAGTGTACACAATTTATGTTAATTTAAATTAAAAAGACATACCAAAATTCACTAATTCAACATAACTGTCGAAACTTAAACAAAACCTAATTTAGCCAAATATTTTTTCACTAATTGTTCAACATAAAACACGGACTAATGAAATTGGATTTGAATGGAAGGAGATAACTTAGAATTACCTGGACACGGAGTATAAATAATTTCTATTTAATTTGATAAACCAAAATCATGGAATAGATATGAATTTCCTTCTTTTTTATTGTATTTGACAGAATCATAACCATGTTCATTTCTTCTCCTTTTACAATTTTTTTTGGGGAAATTTATTGATACTGAATAGTGAAAATTATTTTTGTAAAATTAATTATCTAAAACTCAATCAAGCATAGTCACTTGTCGCACAGAGAACCCTCCTCGTGAAAACTCATTTTGCAATACTAATATAGATGTATTTCTGAGAATCATCATTGACTTTATCGTCAGGTTGTTTCCCATTTGCTAAAATGGAAAATTTCATAAAAGTTGGGTTTCGGCAAAGTTGCCAACATCACTTTTATTTCCCATAAGATAAAAGCTAAGTTGCTGAAAGTCAATTTTCTCCCACAAACTCCTTCGCTAAAATCACCTTGATGCTTTTAGCAAATGAGAGTTGGAGGTGCTACAAAGCTTTGCTTTTATCAAACAGAAAGCTCATAAGTCTAAAATATAATACAACATAGTTAGAATTTAGAAACTTGCTAGTTTATTGTTTTACGTTTTATACGATCGTGCGACATAGTAATTCATAGCATAGACAACTAAATCAAATTTATCCTACTTTTTTGCACATTTCATATCATTGTTAACTCGATCCTTCCGGCAAAATACCCCAGTGGGTTCTAAAACTTTGAACATAGGAGTACCACTCAAGCACAAAAGTATGTCTGCTCGAATCATTTTCTATGTGTACATTACATGGTGATCAGTTCGCTCATTACTCGATAGGTCAAATATCACAAATCAATTTCTCTTGCAGTTCTTCACCTAAAAATTACCTTAGAGAATTAACATGTAACGCAATCCAAATTTCATGAAGAAAGTTGGTAAGAAAAACATTAAAAATAGACTTACATTTGACGAATCGAAGCAACAATATTTGGGTTGCTCTCTCTTCTAATCATGAAAAGTCAAAATATTATAGACACGAAAAGAGAAAAAAATCAGCGCCAATTCAAATAACCATGTCTAATATCAACACACATCTCTCATAATTTAAACAACTTGTTTGATTAGAAGGAAGAGACCAAACTTTGCACAAAAAAAGAAACTACACTCGTAAAAAAGGAAAATAGTTGAAATACCAACCCAATCATATCAAGATCCCTGGAAAAAAATTGATCCCTCTGTCCCATTTTAAATGTCTCATACGTAAAATCGTGTCATTTTGAATTTAAAAGAAAAAATATTTATAGATATTTTTTTCTAAATTTTTTACACCATTCAAAAGTACTCGATGAGATCTTTTGAATGGTACACAAAAAATTTAAAAAGTAATTCCGAATGTTTTTTTATTTTGTCAAACTTGCCCAATCTCCCGTAGGGGCATTTAAATTGGGACGGAGGGAGTACATAAGAACTGAAATTTGAAACTAAAAGAAGCAATTTAAAAAAAAACAACAGTAGAAGCACTTTGTATAAACAAACTCACCTATCGAAATTATTACAAAACACTCCTAGATGATAAGTGTAATTTGTCAAAAGAAATCAGTGCTTCAAGCTTGCACAGACAATTTGTATAAACAAACTCACAAATCGATAATATAACAAAAAAGAGTAAGCAAAAAGTAGCTAGATGAACTTAAAAGAAAACCTTCAGTTATCTATCAACAAACTAAATTACCAAACAAAGAAGAAAATATCAAAATAGCCATCAACGTGATAGAGTGAAGAGATGAATCCAAGGAATGTTGCATTTTGGTGTCCACTTATGATGAAATTGAGGAACCTGTGCCAGCAAACTATAGACATTGAAGCATGAAGGGAGGAAAACGTTTTAAGGTTAGAGTGGAAGGTGGTACAGTTGATTTAGGAAATCGCAAATCCTGGCTCTAAAATGGGCAAAATTTTTGAAGTCAAATTTCCTATTTGAGCATGTGTATATTCTATCTGGAATTAGAGTTGATCATGTGCTAATTGGGATAGATTCATGATTTCAAAATTCAAAATAGAAGGAGTACATAGGAAGTTAAATGTGATATAATTAGGTCACATGCCTCACTTCAAAAATTGAATCACAATCCGATAAGTTCATGCCACTTGTCGTGTGCATAGCTCTTCTCACAAAAAACCATCCTGCAATACTACATAAGATAAGGTTTTGAAGGGGAGATAAATACCAACTCCTTTCATTATCCTACCAGCCGCCGCCTGGGATCCTTTGTCCGTGTCATTTGTCCCTAGCCATCGTGATTCAACATGCATGTCCACAATTAATCCCGCCCATTAATGAAACTCACCCTTTCTCTGTAACTCACCCTCGTTATATTGTGGATGGAAGCCAGTGACAGAAGGTATATTTTCAAAGTTGGACGAGATTAATAAAATTTGTCAATCCTTTGTGTTGAGGAATGACGTGAAAATTTGAGTATTTCGTACGAAATAAAATTTCAGTTATGTATGTAATTGTTGCATGAGTAACTTTAGTAAAGGGGTGGCTTAGGGCGCCCTACTGAGTGTAATTTTATCACTCACGGTGTTGCTTTTTGTGGCCCTGGTGTCCCCAACGCTAGGTACAGAAGGAGAGGAAGAGCCGCCTGCTAACTTTGAGGCGATGGAGCAACTGGATGAGGATCAGGTGGCAAACTCATGGCTTTATGAGCAAGGACGTAGCCAAGATTTTACCTTTGTGGTGGCGAAAATATGTACTCAAAAAATAAAAAGATAAATTGTATTACAAATATTCATCCACTCTATGAAAAACTATATTAACATAAAAATCTAGTGGTGGCGAGTCTATATAATTTGGGGATAAAAATCTATTTTCTATGTAATAATTGCATTTTTTGAAAACCTTGTGGTGGCGGCCGTCACCACTTGTCCCCTCTTGGCTTCATCCTTGTTTATGAGTAGGATTTAGCTAGATGACTCTATCATTTATTTCAGTTGGACTTTAAAAATGTTACCTTTAATTTTATTTCAGCTATAATAAGTTAGTTTACTTTTATTTTATTTTTAAAAAAAATTATTAAGTATTTTTTGGGATTTTGATGAAGTTGGTATTTTTGTTTAAATAAATTATGAACTTTATTTATTAACGTACCTATTTTTCAGGGCGTTAACATTCTCACTCTAACACTTCTCCAGAGCCATAAGCCATTTGCTACGGCGAACTTACATGTTTCTCTTTCTTTCCCACCTCAACATCACAACCACTCTCTCAGTCTCTTTCTCTCTCTCTGATATAATTTCTCTGTTACACAAACCCATCCCCTTTTACAAATCTAAATATAAAAGTTACGAACTTTATCCTCATTTTAGAATGCATTATTTGAAAATGGTGATGACAAGATTCGTCAATCTGACAATGTGTGAGAACCACATACGGTAATATCACACCATATTAATCAGAGTTTATTTTATTTTATTTAGTTTCTATGTGATTTTTGAATCACATGGGATGGTTTTTCCAATCAATTTTCATTTTAGTTTCGATCTCATTCCTAGGAATCCCAAAGAGTAGAAACCCAACATTCTATTCGACAACCAGAACTTTGTTGTGTACATAGCTCTGCGCAATTTTTTGGGTACTAGGAGGGTTTACAAATATAAAGAAGGGGAAGGAGTGGTAGACGAATGATGTTGGGTGGGAAGAAATAGTGGCAGAGGGGGCATCTTATCACAATAAAAAAAAATTCATAGCAAAATATAGGGAATAAAGAAGCACCAAGAACAAAAAGTTCAAATATTCTCTCTGTAAGGCACAAAAGTTTGTAGCATAATATTTTAAAATGCTTCTAAATATAAGGAAAAAAAGGGCTAAATATTGGTCGGAAATTTTATTTACAATTGACCTTGACAAGTTTTCATTTTTCAAAAATCCTACATAATTGTTTCATTACTAATCCCATAAAAACATCTTGCTTCAAGTATATTGTCAATGCCGGCTCAAAAACTCCAGATAAACTCATTTTTTTTTAAAATCATATAATTATGATAGCTCGCTTTAACTATTTGATTATTAATCTTTGTGACAAAAAAATTAAATCAATTGTAATTATGATCACCAAGATTGTTTTCAATTATTTTTCGTTTCAAAATTAGTGAGACCAGGATCAATATATATACTATTTTTCTTGTCCCATGTAAAAAAAGAAAAAAAGAAATGGTAAAATGCATCAAAAATGAATACCAACACACACATGAAGGCTCAAACCCAGGCATCTCTAGAGGATAGGCAAGCACTTGTACCACAAAGTACTTGTTATCAATTGAGCCAATTATATGTAGGCGACAAAAATCCAGTGGGGGCACGTGCCCCCTGGTCCTAAGCTGGCTCCGCCCATGGGAAGAAATAGGGTGAGGTGAGTGAGTTCGCCGGCGACATAGTAGAGAGGGTGCACAGTTATTTTCACTGGGAGTGAGGAAAAGAGAATTTCATTCAACGACGAACATTAATTTTGGACGTGAGTCAAAGCAAGAGGATTGAGGACAGATTTTAGGGACAGAGGATCCCAACGCAAAAGTCCCACACATGCACATTATTTGCCATTGTCACAATGCCATAACAAATATAAATGTGGAGTAAATAGGGTAAGTTATACCACCTAAAAAGAAATTTCACATTATAATGGGGTTGAACTCACCTCTAGAGAGTAAATCCCTAAAAACCTCAACTTATTAGGTTTCATACTAAATTTATTAAAATGATTTAAACTGTTCATTCCGTGTACTTAGCAGAATATATATATATATATATATATATATATATATATATATATATATATATATATATATATATATATATCTATATAAAATTTACATATATGTTCTAAAAATTGGCTCAGACTAGACTGTCATTGAAGACATTTCATCAATCCGCCCACCTTCATAACAAAGCTTATGAATCATGTCTAAAAGTACTAGATGGAACTAAACGGCCTATGGTTATTAATTTGATCAAAAATGACAAGGACACTTTTGAAATTATTAATAAATTAACCATTTCCCACGTGGGGTGTGGATTCCACATCTGGTGTGAGGTGGGGTTGTGGTTCTAGTTTTTTTTTTTTTTTGATCTGGTAGATTGTAGTTGTTTGTGGCACAAAGTTTGTATATGTATCATTATTCTAATTTGATACACAACTAAATTGAAAGAACTGATTTTGAATGTTATTTACAAGTTTTTTTTTTCTCCTCCAGACTTGAAAAGGAAAAGGAAAACATATTTCTTGAAAAATTTAGCCGAAATAAGGAATCCAGGAAAATTGATACTAGAAATTTAGCAAACCAATTAATAAAGCCTAAACACTCGTGGGACCAGTTACCGAACCTGCGGGTGGAAAACGCTAATGAGAATAATCACACATTTTCAGAAACTGGCCGCCATAAAACAAAAGTTTTTTCCTCTATTTTTACTTCTGTGTTCAAATCCGTCGCCCAAACGGTGCCCTAATTCCAGAGACTTCTAAGCTTCTGTCTCTGTCAGGTGTATTTTTTTCCTTGCCCTATTTCCTCTTCTCCAAGTAATTCGGATGCCGCTGGGATTAATTTCAGAAATACCATGCTTTAGCTACAGAATCGGAGGCTAAAGCTAAGATCAGAGAAGGGTATTGTTTTTCTGCTTATATCTTCGTTTTCTGCTGTTTTTCATACATGGGTTTACCGGAATAAAATCTTAATATTTACTCCATGATTATTCTTTCCGTTACATTAACAAGCTTTGTATATTTCCGCTTTATTTTGCCAGATTGTGTTACCAAAACAATAAAAACCGTATCTTTTTTCATTCAATGCATTCGAAACTGTCATATCCTGATTCACATACATGCAATAGCCAATAAGGTCTGAATTCCGTATTGAATTTGATCGAAAGGGTTCAGGTTAGTGATTGGAAGGAATGGTAGAAGAATCAGAGCAAACCCAAAATCAATGGATGAGTATAGATCAATCCTCAGGAGTTGAAATTGACAAAACTGTTGCATTAATAACGGAGTCAATGGTGGCAGAGGGAATTGTTGCTATACAACCTCAACCTCGTTCGGGCACCAAGTCCAATGACCAATTGGGTGTCACAGAGAGAGCATTTTCAGCTGCAGGTGCCGCCTTCCTATCGGCAATCATTGTCAACCCACTTGACGTTGCTAAGGTTGGTTAAATTTTGGTTTTGCAGGATTGCGTTTTATGTTCATTTATGCTGTTTATAATCTCTTGATTGTGTAATTACGCTCACTTTTCTGTTCAAGCCGTCGTGTTTTGCATTTGTTGGCTAGTTAGTTATTTTGCTTTGTTATAGTGGGTATTCCGGCCTGCCAGTGGTTGCCTATTCCTTGGTTTTATGTTTTCTCTTCTCGGTTTTCTTAGATTCTTAATGTTATGATCGAATATTGGTTAGAAAGGGTGACCTATAGGCTGGATTAAGATACCTTGCTTGTAAGCATACGACTTTGGTGTCAAATAATGGTCGTTAAATGAAGCTACTAAAAGAGAAAGGTTTACGAGCAGGTCAAACATGCCACCGTGGACATTGGCTATGGAGCGCGATGGTATATTTGTATGTTGTGATCCCGCATTGGTTACCGATGGCCTAGAGTACTCAAGTATATTGCGAGGCGGTATCCAAGGGGGAGTTCTAAATCTTTAAACTCCATTGCTTCCCTTTCTAGCAAACATGTGTTTAGAGGTTCTTATAAGGAAAACATGTGATGGATTTGATTTTAATTTATGGATGCATGCAAAATGTTAATTTTTATTTTTTCCATCTTTGTTTTGTTTCCGTCAATTATGCCTATGCATATGGAAGGGTACTTTTGGTTTCAATTCTACAATCACATTGATCTACTCTTCTGGCGTGGTATTAGTTTGATCATTTTTTCACATAGAGAATCTTGGTATATTAGTGCTCGACTAGAGAGGTTCTATAGCATTATTTTCCTAGGTGTTTTATTATTGCCTGGATTTTAACTTTGGTGCAATGTTCGTGGTCATCTTTTTAAGAGATTTTCTGCTCTTCAGATCTGTGGCCAGGTTCTACGATCTTAATGCGTGCTGAACATTCTCTTGTACCCTGTTTTGCAGACAAGGTTGCAAGCACAGGCAGCTGGAGTTCCTTACTCTCATCCGTTGAGTAATCTTACGAAGTCGCATGGCCTTTTTGGACCTACCATGGTTTGTGCTCAATCCATTTTATACCTTATATAGACAAAATCCTTTGTGCCTCAAGCGGTGCCTTTTATTCCAATTGGTTACTTTTTGAATTCAGATTAGCAGAAGGTATTGATATGACGTATTATATCCATAACAGTCGATTACAAACTAGTGTGTCTGTCCGTATTAGTTCTTCCCATTGGCCATAATACATTCTTGAACTACCATTGCCAAGTCTTTTCTCAAATGACAAAGTCATCTATCTTTTGATTTTTCATACGAGCTTACTTGGGACCTAGATTTTTAGTTCTAAGCTTTACTGCTACAGTGTGACATGATATTAATTGGTCTCTGCTATATATTTATTCAGATGTTTGCAGATCTAAGGTGTTCTCCTTCATGCACTCGTGCTGGCGTCCAGGGTACTGTATCAATTTGCCCTCCTGATTGTTTCCAGTACAAAGGAACTCTAGATGTCTTCTACAAAATCATTCGACAGGTTAGAAAGTTATATCATGGCTTTTGCGACTACTAATAGTATCTCTAGATTTATGGCAGGAGATGTTCGGTAGTGATTCTGGCATGAAACCGTACTTATGCTTCGTCAGTCATTTGCGAAGGCTAGAGGAATTTTGGTCTATGTAGTTTTTATCCATTTTCAATCCTCTTGCAGGAAGGATTTTTAAGGCTATGGAGAGGCACAAATGCAGGTTTAGCCCTTGCTGTACCAACTGTAAGTTCCTTGGTGACCTTAAGGTCCTTTTGTTGCCTTTGAATCTTGTTTACATTAATTTCAACTCTACAATGGCCATCTGAGTCCTTACTAATTGGTAATCTTGTCCCTTGAGTAGGTTGGAATCTACCTGCCTTGTTATGACATTTTTAGAAACCAGTTGGAAGAATTCACAGCTGAGAATATTCCAAGCATGACAGCATATGCCCCTTTAGTGGCGGGGGCATTGGCACGCTCATTGGCTTGCACATCTTGTTACCCAATTGAACTTGCTAAAACGCGCATGCAGGTATCATTTATGTATTCTTAGAATAGAGATTTTTTTTTTCCTTTTTAGATATATAGAGATAATTTGTGCTATTTATGAAGGATTCAGTAGATTTAGCTTAGACTTAGGCAATACTAAATATGTCAAGTAACTCAAGTCTACCTTAAATATCTTCAGATCTTTAGCTGGGGAACAGTTTACTCTCTTAATAAAAGTTAGATAGAGAATATGCCCAGTTTAGGGCTTGGGGACTCAATACTAAATTGTATGCATGAGGGGGCAGTCCTCAGGCTTGAACTTACAACCTCAAGGTTAGGTAACTGAGTTTCAACTGTAGAACCAGTGGCCCTCTGTTTGGTATATCTTTTGCACCATGACACTATAGATGATGAACTGCCTTTATCCTTGTGCCGTATCAATTATTCTGTAGGATCTGTCTTATCTATGGAAAGTGTGTATCCCTTCATATTGGTTATGATGACAGCTACACGAAGTAATCTAATCCTTAGCTCTCGAATTCCTTAGTCATTGTCTATGTAATAGCGTTCATTGGCAGCTTCTGAGTCCTTTCTGTCTTCTATTGTTTGATGTCCTGCAGGCATTTAAGGAGTTTAACAGATCTAAGAAGCCTCCTGGGGTGTGGAAGACTTTAATAGATGTTGTCTCTCATGTGAAGAGCACAAGCAACCTTCCAAGCAACTGTAAGATGATTCTTTGTTTGATTCCTTTATGGGTTTTAGAGGAGTGAAATAGACATGCATAACTGTCAAAATACTCCTATCTAAGTAATAACCATCGTTTTGGTCTTCATATCTTTATCAATCTCGTTGTATTAGTATGCAATAGCTCAAGGTTTTCGTCCTAAATGCAACTATTTGGTATTTTTATCGTCCTTTATGTAAAATCTAATGGAGAAACATCTTGATTTTCCGTCTTTTAATGATTGCTCTTGAAACTCTCAATGCGATTGACCCATTCTTCTCATTCCAGTACAGGGCTACCGTCTCCTATGGACAGGCCTCGGGGCACAGCTTGCTCGTGATGTTCCTTTCTCTGCAATCTGTTGGTCCACCCTCGAGCCAGTGAGTGTTCATTCTGTTAATGCTATTTTCTTGGACAGGTAGTTCCACACAATTGTGATATTTATTTTTTATTTTTTGAAATTCTGAACAGGTCAGAAGAAGACTTCTTAGTCTGACCGGTGATGAATCCAATGCAGTCACTGTCCTTGGGGCAAATTTCTCTGCTGGTTTTGTTGCTGGAAGCCTTGCTGCGGCTGCAACATGTCCGTTGGATGTTGCTAAAACTCGGAGGCAGATAGAGGTATTCCCCCCTTTGGAACTGAACGTTTGTCTTGCAGTAGTCATATGTCGAGATCATCATTTTTATTAGAATGACATATGTAGTTGCGTTAGTCTCTATAGTTTTTCGTGTCATAATGCTGCGGCGGTTAACCTTTATCTTTTCTCAGAGTACTTATTTTGCTATATCCTTTAGTAGTTCATGGTCACTTCAATATCCTGTCAATGTTAGGACTTATCTGTCGTCTTTCAATTATAACTGAAGCTTTTCTTTTCTTTATGTCTAAGATCACTCATAAGGTCTGTGTCTAAGTTACAGTGGCTTTGTTCGTTTCCCAATTTTAGTTTAGTTTTAGTTTTGATGACATCATCATTACCCTCATTTCTCTCTCTATCTCTCTCCACTCATTATAAAATTTGACATCATCAAAACTAAACTAAACTACCAAACGAACACAGCCAGTGTAACTAACGCCGAAGAGAAGTCCTAAATTTGACAGTAAACATAGAATTAGTGAACCTATTAGTGAGATTAACAGGTTGGTTCAATAAGTTGTTTCAGATATTCCTGTCAATGTGAAGTTTCAGTTTTGAGTCCAGTCCACTCTATCTGGTTTACTAAATGTATATAAAATAGCTACTGTTATGTTTACCCTGAATCAACTATGGAGTATCTGCTATGCTAAACAGACTTGAGTAAATATACCATACACGTGTACATTACATCCGACATTAGGTTATCTGGGAAGATACTTGAGCTGTTCGCCCTGTCATGTGGACATATGCACACAAGGAAAGCCAGCATGTTTTTTTTTATACTAGTTTCTGTTTAGTCAAATCCACGAGGCATGTCCCACCCTTCATTTGTTTTGCTTTCATGAGTTGCTGGTGCAGATTAGACAGGATGGTTGGATATTAAAGGTGTCATTTTGTAACTCTGTTAACAATGGTACTATAAACTATCAAAACTAACAAACCGATTAAAAAAAAAAAAAAGGCCTAGCAAAATTGGATTTCACCATTAGAGATGGTGTTCTAGTTCACATGTAACTCAAGACTCTATTATGTTCTGAAACCAAGTTCTGCTTTTAATGTTTGTCTTTTTTCTTTTTCTTTTTATTACGTTCAGAAGGATCCGGCTAGGGCATTGAGGATGACAACAAGACAGACACTAATGGAGGTGTGGAGGTATATTTCTACTCCACATATCTGAGCGTACAGTCTTTACCTAATTGTTAGTCGTTTTGTATTCAAATAAAAATCAGACATGAACATTTTGTTCTTGCGGAATATTTTCACTCCTTGGAATACCCTTTGGGTCCTTCAGCAAAATGTTTTCATATCTATTAGGCCACTCTATCTTTTACGTATGTTGCATGAGAAAGATTGACGCCAAGAAAATAGGGGTTCTCCTAACAAATTTGACTAGCTAAATCTACTGACAATCTTCACAAAAACCATCATGTCGTTTTCGCTTATGCAAACCCTAAAACTTTGTTTGTTGCAGAGATGGAGGGATGAGGGGACTGTTTACAGGTGCTGGTCCTCGTGTCGGTCGTGCAGGCCCTTCTGTTGGGATAGTGGTTTCATTTTATGAAGTGGTGAAGTATGTTCTACATCATGGCTATGCAACTTCATGATAAGACGGTTAGAGCTGTTTTGTTTCCGAGTTTGGCATCTTCTGCGTTAAAATTCTCCACCATTCCTTGGCGGAAACGCATAGTTCTTTGAGGAAGACCTAGTAGCATCTCTGTGGAGTGGATACAGTAGCATTTGGAGAAGAGCAATTTTGACATCATAGATGTTCTTCTCAAGTCCTAGTGCAGAGAAGTCTCTCTTTCTGCACCGCTCCTTGCTGGAAACACTTGCTTTGAGGAAGACCTAGTTGCATCTCTTTGGATAAAGTAGCATATAGAGAGGGGCAGTTTTGACATGGTAGATGCTCCTCTCAAGTCCTAGAACAGAAAACTCTCTCTCTCTCGTAGACACATACAAATCTTTGTCTGTCTCGAATTTTGTCTTTTGCCTGTTCCAGCTCTTTACATGCTGCGACATGAAATGCAAGAGCCGCGATGGATCCTTAACTTTATATGCAAGTTTAGTAACATTATTGTCTTCCATAAGCAAATATTTTCCTGAGTTGATCTTAGTTTTTCGTAATTTATGTTGTTTCAAGTGTCATATGGATCCATAAGCATTTTTTCTTTTCTTATGTTCTGTTTTGTTGGTGACACTTCCTCAACTGTGTATGCGACTCCACATTTACATATTGTATGGTAAGTGGACATAGTACTTATTATCTCAGATTATTATCCTTTATTGTTATTGTTGTCGATTTGCACCCTGATTGGCAAAAGAATATCCACCTTTCTTTATTAATCCTTTCTTGTTATCCGAAACCTTGTTTTAATCGTCCATTTTGATGGCCGCCCAAAATCTTGATGCCATTCTAATAGCTGGTATTGGGTTTTCGAACGATGCTTATGGCATTTTGTGCATCTCCACCAATCCTTGCAGTTGTTACAGCCGACTTCAAAATGTGACGGTTCACAAAATCAATCCGATTTTCTCATTTACATAAGCGACGTGTGCTCACGCCTACCTTTTGGTTCTAATGGGAACTAAAAGTCAGCCATGAATACCCTTCGTTTCTTCAAACTCTGGGTCGGGCTGGTGCCATCATGTCTCAATACGGTTGCCAGAAATCCTAAGCTCATTTTATCTTCTTGTTTTTCATGACGTTTGTGTTGAACTTTCTTCGGTTGGCTAGTTTCCATGTCTCTTTCAACACACCTAGCTGCAAGACCTGTTTCAGTTAACTTATTATTTGGGGGGTGAAGAAACCCGAAACAAGTTAATATAACGCTGCAGAGTGCAGTGGAAATGGGAACTGAGAACAGCTACCCATTAATCTCCAAAGTTCCCATTAATCTCCAAAGTTCTTTTAATGTTGCATGGAATTCGATTCATAGGTTTGTTGAGTAGGTTGTTCTCGTTGGAATTGGCATTCTACAGCCAAAACATGACTCAAATGGATACATTTCTCTCCAACAAGTAAATATATCTTGATGCTAGTTCTCTCCAACAAGTTTTCCTAAAGTTAGAAGGCCTTGTTTTGGGAAAATTGTTCCGTTCTTTAGGGGCACACCCCACCACATTGATGCTGTATTCACTCCAAAACGTGTGTACGTCACATCAATGTGTGGTGCAAAAGGCGCACAGAGAATTAATTCAGGAGCGTGAATAATCTCTCGTTGTTTATAGTTTTGTCTTGATTGGCGTAGGAGACGTGCAATCCCACCTGCTAGACCAGCACACCAAGTAATACATGGCATTATGAGCAGGAGTCGAACACAAGACTACCATGACTGTTGATATCATTTGAAGTGTGATTGGTAAAAATTAACCAAGTTTTGGGTTAGATCATGGACTCATCTTTTTAGTATGAGGGTGACCAAATTTATTGCACAAAAGTTGAGTACATTCTATTGTTTCATTTTTTTACAATGCATTGGCAACATGTTAATGACGTCACCCTTAATTTTGATATTCCACTTTATTACTATGGCAATAAGGAAGCAATGAAGCCACCACCAACCTAGTAAAAGAATTGAACAATGTACAAGAACATCATCATCATTCAGAAAGAACTTTATACAATTAATCCAACCTTGTTAACGAGTTCAACGTAACCAACACCTCCACCTACAGAAAACATACATGTTCAGTGCCCTCCCCCCTTGCTAATTACAAAGAAATGTTGTACATTTGACGTTTTTATTGGCTCGTTTTGCTCGCGTTATGTGCTCTCCTCCGCTCTCTCTTTATTCATTCAGAAAAAAAAAAAAAAAAAAAACACACCCTGTAATGTGGTTTTAAGTTATGATGATCGGGCCACAAAATGGTTAGTGAATGAGATATGTCAATGCCAAAGCCACCATCATTAGCGCGTACGCTATCCCTTGGTCTATCGCTGTTCCTGCAATTTATCATATCCCAAATGCATCACGATCAGTATCGTATAAGACTTAGAAATATAGTATCGTAACAGACACAGATATTTGGACACAAATTCATACACAAATATATCTAGAACCGTTTGATGAACTCAGCTCACACTTATCAGACGGTTGCTGACACATCCATGTCCTAATCATTTTCGGGGAAAAAAGTATCCCTACATCTATGTATATTTGTGTGTGTATTTGTGCAGATCTATGAATGAGTAAAGTTTGAGACTTCAGAACAATGAATTAAGCAGAACAAAAATTCTTTAAGTCTCAGCCTGATGCATTGAGAACTATTTTGATTAGTGTGAAGTGTGAACTTACCTATAACAAATCTGATTCACATTTTGTTTTATTGGTAGTTTTTTGATTGTGTAGCATTGTTGGAAAAAGAACAAGGAAAAAAAAAAAGTGGTGAGAGAGGCCTACTAATTACGCTAAATATAATTATTATTTTTTTAGTTTTGAGCGAGGCCAGTGGGGGCTCGTGTCCACTCAGGGTTGCTGCTATGCTGCCCCGTGCACAGCAGGTGTTTGTGTACGTCGGGCCGTCCGTTACTCGGATGGACGATCCAGATTTCACTTTGGCACAGTTGTATCGGATCTGTTCGTTGTCGTGCGTGCAAAATGAAATCTGAGCCGTCCATCTTAGCAACGGACGATCTAGATGTGCACAACGTCCGGACATCCATTTGCTCATTTTCCATACTCGGATTCCAGGTCCAAACACATAATCCAATGGAATGATGGGAGAAACAAGTTGGCGAAATTTAAAGGAAAATGTATGTGTGTGTGTGTGTGTGTGAGAGAGAGAGAGAGAGAGAGAGAGAGAGGTACCATCGCTGGTGGGAGAAGGAGCGGGAGCAGCAGAATGAGCCGAAGCAGAGGGCAAAAAGACGGCGAAAATGAGAGCCAACATTGCCACCGCCACCATTGAAGCCATTGTTACCTCCATTTTCCTTTTCCTTTTTCTCTCTCTCTAGCCTCTTCTCTCTCTCTCTCTGTTTCTTTCGAAAATGCCTTACCTCTGCGACGCGGCACCTGAGAGGGCCGGCGCAGAGTACTAGAGAGAGAAAGAGAGGAAGGAGAAAGGCTTGGCACAAGAACGTGGAGAGGAGGTGGAGTCTCTTTGACGAAGATATATGCACTATTTATATACTCCTAATTCCTAATTAATGACTACGGCGAGAATGCAGGAGGAGAGCGGAAAACGGGGAGGCCACAAAACAACCGCAAGTTTCGGGACCAACCATGTGCCGTGTTCTCCTCTTTCGGTTAACAAAACGTGACGTTGTCCAACGCAAGATCTCTCATCGTAGTCCAAAAGTGTTTTTTGTACATTTCTATTATACAACCCCTATACAGGTAGCATGGTTCTTTTCGGTTTCTCTTCTATTTTTGTTTTGTTTAGTGTCCAGACAAACTTATGTTCACTCCGACTCAGGGGTGCTTTGGGAAAAAAACCAAAAAATAGTTTTTTTGATTTTTTCATTGTCTGTATTCGAAAAAAATTGTATTTGTTAGTTTTGTGTAACGAGACGAATCCTATAAAATATAAAATTATGGTCGAAACTAATTTTTTTTAATAAAGTCAAAATTAAACTAATAAACTTGTTTATTTTTAACTTTATTTAAAAAAATATTAGTTTTGACATTAATTTTACAGTAAGGCATCCAAGTCTAGTCAATAGTAAGGCATTCATGCTGGGACTTGAGATTCGTAAAAAAAGAGTAACTTTTTTGCGGTTTGTCTTTAAGAATTGAACATGTAATCAATTATATAGAAAGCAAAACCGCTAACCAACCGGAATTAACGCTTGGGGCCTCTCTGTCCACATATGATTTCCGATCTGTTGCCAAAACATATTTGTCCATTTGTTAACTCTCCCTCATGCGTATATTCCTCCATCATAGATTACTCATGAGTAACGACCAGCATATATTACATTTGCACGCATCAATAAGAACCATTGAAAAAAAAAAAAAAAAAATCCTCCCGATTGTCTAGAAATTGTCAACAAGTTCAAAATAGAAATCTTTTTCAAAAATGGTAAATTCTAAAATCAGCCCATTGGGGTGACAATAAGACTTAAAAAGTATATTGAAATGTGTGAAAATGTGTAAGAAAGTAAAAAAAATGTACACTGGAGATTGGAGTTTATGTTTTTTTGGTTTTCTTGTTGCCTTACTGGTCTGACAGTCTGACAATAGAAGAACCCTTGAAAAATTAATTCCATAAAATTAGAAAACCACTTAGAGATAGAGAAGATTAGCAAGGCCCTTCAAATTACGCCTGATTTAACCTGGAAGATTAGATGGAACACTTTGTTGATCTAAATTACCGAAAGCAGTGATGGTGGGCCGATAGGCTGCGAATCTCTTAGAGAGTTTAGTTTTGTTGCTTAGGCCCAGTCGCCAGTTTCAAACCCAGGCCCATCTCAGTAGCTCGGGAGGAGAGCCGTTACGTGGTAGAGTGGTGGGGATAGCCACTCCACAACCACACATTCTTGTGAGTTCACGACTAAATATATGAATCCCACAAATGAATGGTTTTGGAGTGGTATAGAGCACCTACTGAATCAACAAAAAAAAGCTTACAGGCTCATTTCAAAACGAGCAATGCTAGAACCACGCCCACTTACTCGCCTATTTACAAACCCACACTCAATTCGCCACTGAAAAGCCTTTGGAAAATTTTCTACGACAAAAAATGCTTAAGCTTATGTTTTATTTACTTGGGAAAAATATTTGAAAATTTCTCAGGACTATTACTGTTTGGGTCATCCTCCTTCAGTCTTTAATGGAATTTAATGAAGCAACGTAAAAAAATTGATGTTTCAAAAAACCCAAAAGAAGATAGAAGGAGAGAGACGTATTTGCAAAGCTATCCAAAACCGAAGACTATAATAGAGAGGGTCCTTCAATTTAGTGTTTGCCCATTTTTTGTCCAATTTGGACGATTTTACCACTCAATTGGAAATCTTGGCTGTTGGATTGGCTGTAATTATGGGTTTTGTACGTGGGCAATTGAGTCTTTTGGCGTTTGCTAATACCCTTCCCAACTTTTCGTTTATTTCCCATTGTGTCCTCTCCTCAATTTTTACGCGACACAGAGAGAGAGAGAGAGAGAGAGAGAGAGAGAGAGAGAGATGCATGCATGCAGAGGCGACATGATGGAGAATCTGTAGCTCGTGAACAAACCCGAGAGAGCGTGCACAACTCTGGGAGATCACAGCGAAGAGATCGCTTTGCCTCTCTCTGGGACGCTCTTCCTTCCATCGCCGTCGTCGGTGGCCAGATCAGAACTCACAATCATTACCCTGCATCTCTCTCTCTCATCTTTCTTTAGATCTTCCCCAGACTTTTGGCTTTTTGCCCATTGTATCCCCATTTGGATGCGTATTAGGAGTTGTGGGATTCCATCGGTCAGAGGAAGTTTCAAAGAAAGGTGAAATCGGAGTTTTGGGCGTAGGAGTGGGGAGCTTTCTTTGACCCGAGGAGAGAGAGAGCTTCGATTTGGTCGCGTGCGTTTTGCTTGTACACGAGTGAAGGTTCCTTTCGTCTTTCATGATTTCTGCTCCGATTGTTGTTCTTAGTTTATCTTTTTTCATATTTTTCGGTAGTTTAGGGTTTCGATTTTATTTTCAATTTTTACTATTTGATTTATTTTGGGTGAGACATTTTGGTTTTGCATGCAGTTTGTTCTTTTTGTACGCAATTAGGATCTCATTGTTTTTTTCTCCCTTTGTGCTTCCTTATAGGAACAACTACAAATTCAATCACAGCTTGAGGTACTCAGAGGTAAGATTTGAATAGAGTCTACTACTTTTTATTGCGGACTTCTAATTCGAATATGCATATACCCTAAAAAATAATTTGCTGCTCGTATAGTAGTACATAGTAATGAAGATGTAGTTAGTACGGATCTTTTATTGCCACAATGCTTGTTTTTCCTTGTTCAGAATATGGATATGCCTCTTGTGCTGATACTCGTGAACTTGGTCATGGAACAAAGACAACTATTGTGTTTAACAAGGCACATATGTAAATAGAGTTATCATTCATTTTGCAACTATAAGATTTAGAAATCAGTTGGAAAATTAGATGGAATCGTAGTGTTTTACGGATTATAATTGTGTAGTTTCATTTTGTAATTCCAATGTCTCAACGCAGCAATTTATGATGCAATGGGCTTGAATTAAAAGGTGTCAAATACTAATTGGTGGAGGAATTAATTAATTTAGATAAGAAGTTGGAAACTGCCTTATTGTATTATCTGGTCACCTTCTGGCTACGAGTCTACAACATTATCGTGATCAGAGGCAAACAAGTTGCTCAAGTGAAGATGAGGTTGAATTTCATGTCTTCCATAATGATGTTGGCTTCGTCAGTTCTCCAAGAGTGATAACTATGTTACGCAGAGGAAGAAATTATCTCTGATAATGAGGTACATTGAGTTATGGCTGACTGCAGATAGATATATCTTCATGAACTATGGATGGTTACATCTTAATTCCTTTGAGATAATTTTCTCTCTGTATGAATAGTGAAAAACAAGAAAAAAAATAATGCAAGACTTTTGGTTTTGTTGTTCAAGAAAATAGCTCACATTACACTTTTGGTGCTACTTCTGCAAATGAAGAGGGACCCCCAGTTGGCAATGCATGGGGTGAGTTATGAGAGACTAGATACTGCCAGCTACTGCCATGCTTTACAGGATAAGAAATGTATGTGTATAGGAAATGAAGACTATGCTATAGAGTTTATAAAGTTGGGGTAGAACTGGGACAAAGAAATGCTGAGAGATGGAAAGAGAATTTTATGGAATGGTAAATCTTGGCCAAATAGGCAAGTGGAGTGGTAGTCCGTACTCCCATGAATTTGACTAGGTTCAAACCTTCGGGAAAATGAACCAGCGGTTGCTCATCAAGGTGAGTACTTTTTGCAGTGTGAAATCTTATCTTTATTCTTTTCTATTCTTTTGATTCTCATGGACTTTTTGTCCTCTTGCTTTTGTACTTTGTTGCTTTATTTTATAAGGTCTAATGGTCTATAGTGTTTCGTCTAAAAAAAAAAAAGACAAAAGAAGAACAACCTCTTTGAATAAGCAATACATAAACTAATTAATTAAGTACGACGGATCGGGAATTAGCTCAGGAGAAGAATGGCCAAAACTGTTGATTATTCTCTTATTTTTATTTTTAATGGCCATTCCCTCGAGTTGATGAAAGTGGAAGTTCATCCAGTCTTTTTTCTTTTGCCTCTATTATGTTCTGGATGCTTTTATTCAACAATTTGACTATCGTAACTCGCAAAATGAATAACCATTGCTCCAGATGGTCCTGATGGATCTGCAAGCAACTCTAGGCTGCATTTGGACAATGTCAAGAACATTGAAGCTTCAGCTCAGGATGCCATGTTGCGTGAACAAGTATTTCCTTTTAAGATAGGCTTTTTTTTTTGCATGTTTAGTGTCATTTTTTCCTTTTAGACTGATATGATTAATATGCTTTTTGTGCAATTATAAGCAAATTGCCACCCAGAATATTATACAAAGTCAAAGGTGTGTTTTGATGTTATGTTCAGAAAATATACTAATTTTTGTTTCAGCAGCTGAAACTGCGTAAATTGTACATGCTAAAACTACAAGATGCAAATTTGATGTTCATATGTTTAATCAGCTATGCAAGAGGGTGCAAGTGGACCAGCTGAAGATAGCACAGACATTTTTTCTGGACGTCTTGACCCAAATGAGCTAAAGGTACACTCTCTAAATTGGAACCTCCTTTGTAGACTCATTTTGTGCAGTCTTTTGTCATGTCGAATTAATACAAGCTTTCAACCTCATCCTATGCAGGAGCATCTATTGAAGATGACCACAGATAACCGTGCAGAAATGGCCCTAGAACGTGGAAAATCTACTGTCCTGGAGGAAGGTTGATTTCTTAGTTTCCTTTAGTTGACATAATACAGATTCATAACTGATAGTATTTTACATTTTAATCAAGAATTACGCTATTTCTATATAAAAATGATTGTATCATACAGTATTATCCAGAAATACACACTTTCTTCCCAGCAAAGTTCTTCTATTACGCTCTTACACATGACATAAGGGGTCGTAAGGGGATCAAATCGTCGACTTCCTCCTTATTTGTGCTCTACCGTGCTCCAAGAACAATAATATCGACCATCTTTTGAAGGGAATGCCTTTCGTGACTGTTTTTTGCTCAGAGCTCCCTTTAACTCTTGCAATGTAATGAAACTTATACAAATCATCGGCATCGAGGAACTTGAGTGACAGATCCCTAATCGCTATCGGGGATATATTAAGCAATAATACCTAGAGTTTGTTGCACTTACATGTCGGGATCCATTAGTTTTCCTCGATCAAGCTTTCTTATTCAATTGGTTTGTTGACAATTTTCCCATACGCTTCATATTTCAGAAGTTGGAGACTCCATCAATTCAAACCGTATCACTTGGGAAGTTGCTCCTTTTATCCTTCGATTGGAGAACCCACAAGTTTGTCTTGAGGGGTAATTCCGTCAATTCATGGTGTTGGGCTTAAAGTGGAGAGCGTTGAATCTGTCATTAAAGGCTATACATTTCTTTGACTTCTTGGAGGTTTTGATTGTCCTTTTGCTAACTTTCAAGAGAGTTTTTATGCGTTGATGGCAGCAAGGTTATTCACATGAACTAAAGGTTCCCTCCTCTCTCACTATATTCAAGTCTTTGTTACTTACCAGTTTTGTTGTATTTTTGGATCTCTGAATTTTGGTTGAGGAAACATACATTTGTAATAGAACAGATTCACATGAAGTAAGGCCCTAAAACCCAGGAAGTCTAACTTTATTCTTTTCCTTTGATTTAAGCACAATAGATATGTTTCTCGTAACCATTTGATCTGCTTCCCCAGTGCTCCTGTATTCTGGTTCTTTTCGAGGCATCAAGTTTGTGGTTGTTACTTTAGTTTTCAGTATCCAGGTGATATGCACATTTTCATATGAACTTTGTTCTATTATGTCATGTTTGTTATGAGGCCTCTGCAAGTGTACCAAGTATGTTTGTGTCCCCAAATGCGAGCTCCAGAATTCGAAAAGATACCCTGTAGCTTCATAGATTCAGAGATATTTTGAACTTAATCTATGCTTTTTATACCATGATGAAGAAGTTAGGAGTATCAGTGGTTGTATACTTGAAAGATGCATTTCTATCACATGGAGGCCGGCATGCTGTTTGATGTGTTAAGTCTACTGATTATTATTTGGTGAATCCGGTGAAGTCAAGGCCATCCTGTCAAGTTCATAGGAGAAAATTTTGGGTGCGGGTAGAGTATTGGTGACGTGGTGCTCCTTCGGCACATTTGAGCCATCCAAAAATGCATCGGACGGCTCAGATTAAAACACGCTTTTTCTTTTCTTTTCTATTTTTTTTAAAATCCACTTTCAATCCGGACCATTGGTTGCATACATGCATTATTGGACAGCCCGGATGTGCCAAGAGGGTACCACGTGGTACCCTCCCCGTACCCAAAATTTTCTCAATTCATAGAAACTTCTTTATTGAATAATTTCATAGAAACTTCTTTATTGAATAATTATGTTTCTATGTTGACTTGAATTGTAGAAATTGAGTACAGATTGGTACATAGATGATGCTTTGTGACTCATCTTGACAGCACCACATGAAAATGCGAGTGAAATTGTTTTGTCTGCTAATGACAAAGGTGGATATATGTTGTAGGACTGTGTTGCATTAACAAGACAAAGATTGAAGAACTTCAGAAAATTTTGAATGAAGCTGTTTTTGATATGGAGGTGGACTAGAGGTTTACAAGGATTTTGCCTCAAAGATGGCAACAATGAGTCGGTAGTTTTTTTGAATTCATCAATATCCGATTTTTCTGATGTGACGTTACATTTAGTGAGTTCAGGAAAGAAATTCTGAGGCAGTGTTTTCGTTGCATATCTGGCAAGATTAATTTTCACATAAGCATCTTGAGAGCAGTATAGTTTACTTCTGAGAGTGATGAGATTGTAATGACACCAATTTTGGCCTCATTTAGTTTATTATCTATTTCGACTAAAATTTGAAACTTACGTGTAGATTTGATTTTTTAATTAGTGCACAAGTTCAAAATACTTTGATGCACAGTCTCTGCTGGTGACTAGGTCTAGACATGCTCACTTGGGTTACCGTAATGCTTTTATGGAGCCAATGAACCAGATTAATAAATTTAGCTCATTACTTGATGTTTCTAACATTTTGCTTTTCCTCCTGGTATCCTTCCGCAAATCAATGTTCCAAACACAGCCTAGAGGGGTCAGCTAGCATATTTTCATGGAACCTTATGGTCACGTCGCAAATGCTATGGCTATTTTGATTGTCATCATGTTTGTTTTGAAGAGCAACTCTCTCTCTCTCTCTCTCTCTCTCTCACACACACACACACACACACATCGTCAGGTAATTTGTTTTATTTCTACATTTTCTTCAATTTTTGGATTGCGCTCTTTTGAGAAGTGATTAAAATTTAGTCAACAACCGCTCAATAATTACAAAAAGTTACATACATTACAATACAGTTGACGATAATCCATTCCAAATAAAATTGCCATCAGCACATCAATTAAAATTAATGGGTTCACGCATACGTGCTTGATGTAAGATATTGTACTACGATAGTGGATGATTTTTCGTTTCTGTTTTTTTTTTCCTGGAGGTTATTCGAAAAGAGCGGATTATTATTCAGATGTTAATGTGCCTAGGAAGTGACTATTCTTTCTTTCATTTTTTTTGCATGTGAAGTGCCTTTATTCACAATTGAATGTACAGTTAATGTGCCTTGGTTGTGACATTTTCTTACTATGGGATATTTATTGTTCATTCTTGTGCTTAGAGTTTCACTTTCTGTTGCTATGTTCCACTATATAGGATCTTAATCAAAGAAATTCACCAACGGTAGATTAGTCTATATTAGAACTATGATTCTGGCATGAACTATATAAACAAGTGACTTGGATGTTTTGTTTCATTTTATTGGAAATTAGATGAGATTGTGTTTAATATGGCAAGATCCAATGCCTTCGGAGAATCGAACCATACCAAGGCTTCTGAGGATTAAGCGGTTTTAGTAAACACCCAAAAACAGGCATAAAACTCGTGTTGGGCACGAGAGCCTGCAACTAGTTACTTTAATAAGACAAGAATTAGACGAGAAGATGGTTCTACATCACGCACCCAAACATTTATAGATCACAAAACAACTGACATGTAAAATCAACGCAATCGTCAAACGAAAACCCAGGGACAAGTAACACTTGAACGAAAGCCATGCAAACGATGTGTTTTTCACTGGAACAAATAATTAGAAAGAAGAATCAAGTGTTTGACCCCGAGAGAGAGAGAGAGAGAGAGAGAGAGAGAGAGAGTGTTTGTGTGTGTCTAGTGAGACCAGAGAAAAGCTCCCATGGCGAACTTCCTCTTTTGTTCAACATCACCGTCGACTGGAATTCCGTATTCCGAAAGAAGGCAGTCAAGCTTCCACTCAGGCATTGTCTCATAGTCGGATTTCGAGTACCTGGGGTAGTGCAACGGCATTTTGAAGTACCCTTCACATATTCTTTCCCTCCCTTGGTGGGCCCCCTTCACACCACCACCACCACCAGCCCCCTCCGAAATCGGCCTCTGACGGGCTCCATGCCACCTCTCTCTCTCTCTCTCAAATTAAATTTCTGAATCGTGGAAGTGGAGGCCTTTTATAGAGGGAGAGAGAGGTGGGTGGGTCCTGGGGAGTTGTGTTTGGACTGGGTGAATGGCAAGGGACGGCAATTCATTAATGGGGAAACGAAGCATTTCTAAATTAACTAAGCCCCTTTCTAGCTGGCAGAATACATAAGGCTATCTTTGGAATGGTTTGATTCTCTAAATTACCCGCTTGAGTCTCATCAATACTATGTGAAGGACTACACGTATAAGCTTATGCACTATTCCTACTTACTTGCATGCATCATACGAAGATGCATGCATCAAATTTATTCAAATCCAGAAAGGCCTTTATGAAATATTCTCGCATAAATTGTAAAACTCCTGATTAAAATGAAAAAAAGACAAGAAAAGGGTGTGCACCATCCACATGGGTATTAATCTAATTTCCGCTGAGGACAGGAGCTTTTCACAATGTTGTGCCGATAGCCACATCCAGGACAAAACCTCCAAAGCTGAGGGAGTAGTTATGGAAGGTCACCAAATATAAAGTCCTTTCCAATTTTCCAGCAACTTGTTTGCCATGCATGACCGTTGCTTCTTTATGTCTAATTACTTCAACAAATAGTATCTCAATTACAGCACCGAAACGAAAAAGACATCAAAGCAATTTTAACGGTAAAGGTTAAGATCATAGTAGATATGTTTTACAAAATGATGGAACTAGTATATATTCAGACAGTCTCCTGTCTGGCTATCAAAAAGGGAAGTAGTTCCACCTCCCTCTAAAAGTAACAACATCAGGTATATACATATTATCAGAAATATACATCTTTGTCATATTTACAAGTGCAGAGCAAAAAAAGATAATCACTGGATATGCCTTGCAAAAGCATCAAAATCTAAAACTTACCTACAAGTCAGGCTATCTAGAAATTCCACCGTCCTTACCATAGAATTTAGGACTGGCCATGTCAAGGTGGGAGAAAAAGAGGATCTTCTTTGCTCTTGTAGATTGCAAACAGTTGCTTAGAGTAGTGAGAGGCAAGTGTACTGCACAGTTCAGGCGCCTTGGGATCATACTCCTGCAACTCCTCCACAGATTTCTTCACATCACCTTGTGGATCTCCATCAGTAAGAAATTCGGCCAACTCACTTCCCCTACAAGGCAATTAATCAACTTACAACTACAACGTAAATATGCTAAACTAAGTGAACCACTCAACCATCAAACTACAAACATCCAACCAGGAGTACATTCAGAATCGAAAAAATGACAAATTTGAGAATTACTATTGTTTTTGTAACTGGAGGAACATGAGATGCAGGAGAGAAAAATGGGTACATATGTGTCAGAAACGACGACCAATCATCCAACCAATGAGATATTTACAACATAGGTTGGCGAAGTGCACTTTTCATATTTTACACGCTACAAAATTATTTGAGAAAAGTAAAGGTCCTACAGGAGATCATTTCGCAACTCCTAACACAAGTCCAGTAGCAATTTTCAGTAGAAAATTATTTCAACTTACTATTATAATCAATAAGTTGCTCCTACCACATAACTTGGGTTACAATTCTTCTCCTAGCCTGAGAGAGGAAACATATACCTCCCATTCAAATCACAAATAGCAGAAACTTGTCCCTCCATACTTCAAGGACAGAACAAAGCTAAAGTTTTTTCTATGGGATGCATTTGATACAAGCAAGAGAATAAATTTAAGTCCTATAAACATGCTTGATGGATATAGAGCACATACGGCCTCCACTCAAACCAAGCTGCCAACACTTCACATCATCAACAAATAAGACAGAGACCCATGAAAATGCGTTTAAAATTATTGAGCCTACATGATAGATACCTGAATGCATCACATTGGCTAAACCCTTCCCCGTTGTGATAATACGTAAACTTGCCAGTCTTTTCATCAGCAGTCTGCTTCCGATAAAGAGCACATACGGCCTTCATGCAAAGTTCAAGATCCTTGCCAAATGCTGCAAGCATATCTGCCTCAAACGCCCAATTTACTTTGACGCCTCTGCTCCTCCCAATTTTAGATAGAACTTCATTAAAGTCCACTTTATCATCAGATAAATCTTCTGATTCATCACAACCATCGTCACTCTCAGAAACATCAGAGCTATTTACAATGAATCCACCCAAGTTTTCACCCTCAGTATCTGATTCTGACTCATCCTCCTCCACTTCATCAGTTTCTATATCCCCATTTGTAGGGATCAAGCGATGGTAATCAGCTCTACCTTTATTGGAGTTGCTATGAGGTTTTTGTTCTGGCTTATTTTTCACATTGCGTTCTCTTAATGCTACTAAGCGCCGCCTAGGAGTGGCAGATTCTCTGACCTTCTCCTCAGATAAAGCTGCATTCACTGGAAAGGTATTCAAATAAGAATCCACAGAATCATGGTCTGACTCCCGGAGATGTTTTGTCTTGCGCTTACAAATTGGAATGTTATCATCACTGTCACTCTCGCTATCAGTAGTGACAATGTTAGAAGCTCTTTTCTTTTTGGGAGTTGAAATGAAAGGAAAACTCCCCTTATAATCTTTCATATCATCGTCATCACTCAGGTAGGAAAGTTTCCTCTTAAAATTACCATCAGAAGTCTTCTTGTTTCCATCACCCATAGTCTCCCCCGGTGAAAAATCAGAAGAAACATAAGCCATTCTATTTACATCACCAGGTGTAGCACAACTTATATTGGCTACTTCCTCCTCGCTGTCACTGATATCATTGATGCCAAAAGAAGGTGGTCTTGCAACACCAGGTGTCAATGGAGCCATTTTCATGCTGAGACTTCCTCCTTCACTAAATTCCAACTGTTTTCTCACTTGGCTACGATGGTTCTTTTCAGTTTGGGAAACCAAACCTCTTTTTCTTCCATTGGCTTGCTTGAACTGCTTACTTGACAGGTCAAGCAAAGGTGTACCTGATACACGGGAAAAAAAATGTGAGAAGGAAGTGTGAATTAATTAATTCACAATGAATAAGGCAAATTAGTGACGAATGAGAAATAATTCAACGTAAGGGAACTTGAGATCAGATTATCAGGTAATGCAATGTCACTAAATCCCCACATGAAAAACTATATAGAAAACAACGGTGGCATCTAACAATAACAATGGCCCCAAATATCTTTGTTCACGTACGGGCATATGGCACAAATGTTACAATGGCGGTGCAAGTATAAAATTCAAAAAGAAGAAAAGAACATCTATTATATGAGTCTCCTCCAAAGACAAATTCACCAAGCAACAAATTACAAAATAGCACCAGACTACCAATAAGCCAAACGATCAAATACCCACTAATGCAAAACAACGTACAGGGGAAAATGTTTGGAATTGTAATAGACCGAAATTTAAGATTGAATGTGACAACGGATCAAAATATAACATTTCTGAGAAGATTACCCATGCCTGTGCAAAATATTACAGATCAAAATATTACGTTTCTGAAAAGATTGGAAATTGCTTTTGATTTCTTGGGGCATTAACTTTCAGTGTCATTGAACTTGAAACCAGAATCGAATGGAAAAAAATTGTTACACTAAAGAGAAACTAACAGCAGATAGTAAATTCTTCGGACCTGAGGCGGCACAATCTCCAATGCTTTCAACTGGGAAACTTTTTACCGTTTCGCCTTTTATGTCCAAATATTCAGAGGAAATTTCATCTTTTGAGTTGCTTGGTTTAGTTGTCTGCTTTCCATGCCTTTCAGGTTCGGATTTCATCATTCCAGCCAATTGACTTTGCCCACTTCTCAAGACTAAATTCTCTTTCTCAAGCTCCAATACCCGCGACTCCAATTCTCTTAACTTCGACTTCAAAACTTGAACCTCAGTTTCAGCAATTTTCTTCTCACACTCCAATACCTGGTTCTCAATCTTCAACTCTATAACCTCTTCACTAACACCACTATTAACATCTTCAAATTGATTAATTCGCTCCACGAGTTCTCCATTCCTTCTCTTCAAAACCTCAACCTCCTCTTCAATCCCGACCTTTTCAACTTCCAATTCATGAAACCTCCCCCCAAGCAATTCAAACTCACTCATTCTTTTCTAAATCTCCAATTACGAAATTATGCACCTCTCTTGATTCTTCTTACTCCTATCTTCCAATTCTTCTCATTTGGTTCTATATCCTTCTAATTATCTCTCTAAACCAACCTCACCATTTACAGTTTCTTTACCTTCTACTCCCTTCAATCCATCAACCCTCACTAATTTCTCATCTACATCCATCATTCAACTGTCACGTAATGATACACCCTCCGAGACCTGCCACCATAAACCCTAACTTCAGACATAGATACAAAATCATTACACAACTCGAAAAATTAAGAAATAACCATTTACAAATTGGCATGAGGACGGGAAATTGAAACAAATTTCGAAAAATGAAAAACAATAATATCCAAATTTGCACTCGCGGTTAGCATGTAGTAAAAAGAAACAAAAATAAAAATAAAAAATTGACCTTTAAGAAGAAGAAGGGGAAAATGCAAACTTTATGGAAGTTCACAGAATAAGGTAGGGCTGAGTAATGTGTGAAAGTAAATCATAGATAACTAAACAGCATAAGATTAAAGTTAAGTTGAAATTCAGTTTCTTCGAAGGTTTCTTGGCAGCCAAACGGGAAAATGAAAAATTGATGTAAGAAATGCAGAGTATAACTTACAGGATACCTAATTGGAGAGCATTTGCCTGTAGAAGCACTCTAGGGTTTTGCAGAGCGAAGGAGTCCTCCAGAACGAAATCGTAGTTGTGATCACAGAGAGAGAGAGAGTGAGCGATGGTGGTTTGTGTACGCTTAAGAGGTGCAAATGCTACTGGCTACTCTCTTTTTTTTTTTTTTGGAAACTATCAGGTAAGAGCATCCACATTGGCATAACCAAAACCAAAAAATTGCTAAAGTTAGCAATGTTTGTTTAAAAAAGTGCTCACATTAGAATAACCAAACTTAGCAACCTCTTAGCAACTAACCAAATTTTATCACTTGAATAACCAAAACTAGCAACCTTTTGCCAATAACCAAATTTAATGGACCCCACATCTACTCAATCAAATACACCCACCATTACACAAAATGACAAAAACCTTCTCTCTCCTCTCTCAACAATGTTTTCAAAAGTTTAATTTAAATTTTTTTTTTCTTTTTCAAAAGTTTAATTTAAAAAAACTGATTTTTTTCAAAAGTTTATTTTAAAAAACTGTTTTCTTCAAATGTTTATTTTAAAAAACTGTTTTTTTCAAAAGTTCATTTTAAAAAACTGTTTTCTTTTTCAAAAATTCCTATTAAAAACTGTTTTTTTCAAAAGTTCTTTTTAAAAAAACTGTTTTTTTTTCAAAAGTTCATTTTAAAAACTGTTTTTTTTAGAAGTTTATTTTTAAAAACTGTTTTTTTTTAAATTTATTTTTAAAAAACTGTTTTTTAAAACCGTTTTGTACTTAAAGAAAATTCAAAATATATTTTTTAAAAAATTTCAAAACTATTTTTTGTAGTTTGAAAAAGTAATGAGGCAAGTTTTGTTTATCATTTGAATAAGTGATGGAGGGTGTCCATTATTTTTGGTTATGGACAAAAAACACCAATGTGGGACTTGACATTCTTAACTTTTAAGAATTTTAAAATGGATAACCAAAAGCATGTGGCGAACTTTTTGGTTATCCGATTTTTAATTAGGCTATTGTGGATCTTTCTAAGAAGGGCGATTAGCTAACAACCTCGTGGGCATGACCATTGGAATTCCTGGACCACGCTTGAAATGTCTCATTGAGTCATATCTCTTGTTCGAATAAGACAAATGGCCACCATAATACCGCCTAGGTGACTAATTGGCCAAAGACCCTCTGTGCAAATCTACACAAGGCCCAATAATAGTACATAAATTATTGTGACACAAATTTTGTCATGATAAATTCATAACAACCCCATTTCACGTAGGGGTGTGGTAGGGTTAATGATTAGTTGTGGTATAAAAATTTGTGTATATATCATTATTCTAATAGCATGGGAGGATTTTGAACTTGGAAGGTTCATGCACGAGGAGGGAATGAAATCTTATCGTGCTCACTTTGGTCAATTAGGCTACCACCTTACCTTAGTGGTTCTTTTATTTTGCTAAATCTACACCATTTTGATCTCAAGCTGTTTTAGTAGAATAATTGAACTAGATTACTTCCTCCATCCCAATTTTATAGTCCATTTTGAGAGTTCGCACCACTTTTCAAAGTGTTATATCTTATAATCTTTAATGTTGTAGGTGATTTTGAAAACTTTGTTTATTAAATTAAATTAAAATCTATCAAACAAAATCCATATTGCATATAAAATGTATTACCGATTGAAAGATATAATTGATTTTTTATTCGGTTAGGATGGAATGAGGGTCAATAAAATTGGGATGAATGGAGTATTTCATTGCTATTACTTAATTTTTAAAAATTTATTAGGTTTGGGTTAAATTTTTTTTATAGATTATTGGTTCATCTAAAAAAGAGAAATCTGAAAGGTAAAAAATTATGTTCGAAATTGAAACTAGAATCGTGCTAAATAAGTAGCGCAAAATAAGATCTTCTACTTTATTCTCCAGTAAAAGTTGCCAAAACAATAGGCATAATTTGAGAAGAAATTCTAGAATGCCAAATTTTTGTGACAGCCTAAAGTCTCCTTTGACTTTTCCTGGCTTGAATGCGCTTCACCTTGAACTTTTGTTGTGCGGTTGACAGACTTTGATAAACTCTATTTTTTGTTTCCTAGACACATATAGACAATCACACCAGTAGTGGTACTCCGGCCAATCAATGGGGTGGGGTTTGGCCGGAATACCCTTCGACGGTCTTGTTTACATCTAAAATCAACCAATCCAATGATTAATTGACACGTAATTAAGAGTGTCAAACGTTGGCAATTACTCGTCGATACAGACACACTGGATTAAAAGAACATATTTGAGTAAATACGATGTCGTATCGTGTTCAAATATAAAAACGGTTATTAGCAGTTACGAACCATCATTATTGGAAAGAATTGACCTCAAAGCTATGGGATCAACTGTTAAGTATATAAGTTCTACGTGTGAACTTGGGAAACAAGACAAATTGGCAGTTATAACACGTGGAATACTTATAGAAAGGCAGTTATTCATCTTAACGCTTAATCATTTGAGTTCGTTTGAACAACTGTACAGATTCAAAATCAAAGCTTTTAGAGGAAGATTTGAAGAATTCAAATTGAGGCGTGGAGGAGGAAAGAAGCGCCAACTCGGGAGTGGAAGTTAGAGTTGAAGCAAGTGATGTTCAAATTCATTGGCGGGAAGTTGAAATCACAAAAGATCTATAAATAGAAGAATTCAAAGAGTAAAACCCCGGGACAAATCTTCAACAAGCGGCTATCAAAAAACCCGATGCTTGGTTTGTTCATTGTAAAAGTAGTTTAGGATTTGAACTTCGGTTCGAAGTAGATTAGGAAGTAGATTAGGATTTAGACTAGGATTAAACTCGATTGTTCTTATAACAATCACCCCTATCCCGATTGTTTTCGCAACAATCACCTTGTTGAAGTTTTGTATTTGAAGTTGGAGACAATTTCGAAGTAAGTTTATCTTTGATTCATTAATCGAAGTGTCTTGTTTCTTTGTTGTTCTTCGATTTCCTAAGTTTGTTGGTTTACATTTCTTCACTTGTTGAAAAAATCCTCTTAATTGAGGTAATTGAACCAATAAAACACAATCGCCTGATTAGATTTGGTTTTTTCAAAGTTAATCTGAGGGAGGAGATTTAAACTCTCTCTGGCACGCTCGCACACAATTATTTTCCATTTGCAAAGAAGTAAAAGAACCAAACAGGTCTACTTAGAATTGGTTTTTGAAAAAAAATTTAGGTTTGCAAAATGTAGGGGCAAAGTGAAAGAATGTGCTTACTTGTTACCCTTATATTTATAGTTATCTCAATTACTCCCTCCGTCCCAAATTGGGTGTCCATTTTTGAAATCCGTGTTATTTTCAATCGCATATATATTTTAACATAAATCTTAAAAAATGTTCAATATGGATCTCATTTAATAATTCTCGATGAGTTCTATAATACGAAGTGTTCATAATTACAAAAAAATATTATAAATTAAAAGATATTATAATCGAAAAATGATACAAATTTTAAAAATAGACATCCAATATAAGACTGAGAGAGTACTTTTTGGACAAGTTATCATCTTGTCGGCTGAAAATTTCCTTTTGTGGCCGCTTGGCCCTTTGACCATTTTCCTGTGGTGGAACTCCCGTGGTCACACTCGGCTGACTGGTATTCTATTTTTGTATTCCATTTCCTTCTGAAAGATTCTTGCATGATTTTGTCAGACTACTACCTTACCCTGCGTTGTGTTGTGACTTCTATCATTCAATCAGTGTTTGATCTTCTAAGTTCTCAAATCCGACCCTTCTTCTTCTTCTAGAAATACCTTTGGCTTTTTGTGTTGGAATTTCAATTCCTTTGCTTCTCGTCATGCTCGGCCTCATATTTAGTAGGGCTGCACAAAAAAATCGGTGAACCGTGAATTCGGTCCGGACCGAATCGATCCGTGCGTTTTAGATTTTAACCGTGGATTAATAGTCTGGACACGGATTGAAAAAATAGTAAACCGTGACTCGCGGTCCGGACACGGATTTTGATTTCAAAACCGTGAATTAACCGATCCGGACCGTGAGATTTTTATTATATATAATTTTTTTAAATATATATATATCTATATACACACACATAATTTTACACAAACTTCTACTACACAGACTAGGGGGTAAACTGTGATCTCTTTCAAAACTTGGATGTGTATTTTTATTGATGACCCATTAGTGTGAGATTCCAACGAAGACATCTTCTCTAATTAGCTACAGGAGCTCTTTACTTTGATTTCCTATCGTTTCAAGTTGATGTGTTAGTTTCAAAATAGGAATTAGCTGTAACGAACTACTATGTTTGTGAACTTGTGGTGTCCTTAGTTTTATAGAATTTGAATAATGTACTTTGGGATGTTTCTTGATTTCTTTTTATGCCAAATTACGACTACCGTAAATAATAATGTCTTATATAACATGTAATCCGTGGATAAAATCGGAACCGATCCGTGACTCCCGGATCGGATTGATTTCCGGCAAGTGAGACTTTTGAAGTGGGACGGCGGATTGTATTTTCGAAAAACCGTGTGACTCATGATTAGGATTGGATTATCTATGTCAATCCGATCCGTCAGGGCAGGTATACTTTTTAATATTTAGGTTTTGATGGGATCCTTCCATTTCGCATGGATTGTCTTTGTCTATGCCTGGCAGTGCTATCACTCGAATCGCTCCAACTCCTTTAAAGATCCTCAATTCGACGAGGCCATATTCACCTTGTTTGGTTAGGTTCTCCAGAACCGGTTTTGAGAACCCCTAAGAACCCCACTTGAAAATGGTTCTCAAAAGCCAAAAACCTGGGGTACACCTATTTGAAAATAGAAAATGCACTTCACCACCCGGCGGACCCACTTTTGGGTCCCACCACGAATAATCCGAACCGTTCATTGTTCTTAAAATATTTTTTTCGGGGCCCACAAAAATCAATTTCAATCGGACGGTTAAAAGTGAGAATTTGGTTGAACCAAAATTCTAACCGTTCCAAATAAAGTTAAGCGGTTTTTTTGGTTCCCCTCGAAAAATGATTTTTGGGAACAATGAACGCAGAAATGAGCGGTGGGGACCCAAAAGTGAACAAAAAGTGGAAAGGGTGGGGTGCATTTTACCGCTAAATCGGGTTATACCCGGCGATCTTTGAACCAAAAGTGGTGCCCTGTCATTTTCAACAGTGGTACTGTGGTACTGTTGAAGCTTTAAAAAAAAAAAAAAAAGGGGTAGAGGCCGGTTTTTGGAAACCAAACAAGGGGTGGTTTCCAAAACCGGTTCTCAAGAACCCAACCAAACAAGGTGATTGTGTGCCATTGTTCTACTGCATGTACTGATGTACATCTCACTTTGAACACATCAAGTTTGGTCATAAAGTTAATCGAACGCATCAAGTTTGGTCACGGGACGGGCTCTTGTAACACTCTAATTTTCGAAAGCATTAATTAAAACAATTAATTAGGATTATTTAATAATAAAAAATTCCATCAAAGTACACGTTGAAAAACGTGAAGTCCAGCCCATTACAAAATACTTAGTGCGGTTTGAGAAATTAATATTACAGACCTAACATTAAAAATAAAAGGCTGGGTTCTACAAATTAAGGTTGAACTCTGGATTTCACGGCTCCTACTGAGCCTAGTCTACCGGAAAACCCTCGGCTCCAAAATAACCGTCTCCTTCGACACCAATGGTACGTGCTTGATTACAGTCTATCATAATACGTCAATGTCGCAAAGAAACATCATAGTATTATATCAGGTTCACACAAAGGGTAATACCGTGAGCGATAAATCACTCAATAGCTACTATAACCCTCTCAATCATTGTTTAACATACAAGTACAACATATATGATTGAAAAACAGTAATTAAAGAAATAAGCAGGTAATTAATCGTAAAACAGAAAAATAAACACATAATTAATTTCATTAATAGCCATTAGCTTACATATTAATCTAAGTTCTCAACCTAGAGAACTTTCCTCCTAGTTAACCCCTGAGGAATATGACCAAACTGTGATTTACTCCTCCCTTGTTTACCCTTCACTCGGGGCCCCCGACGGAAGGTATAAGTTACGTACTTAATCCAGCTTTCAGCCTTCACAATTATGAATTTCTCATGGACGAAACTATACCATTGGGCTACGTATGACAACTGTCAGGTCCTATAGGTATATAGCCAAAATTGGTCTATAATACTTTCACCCTTATCGCGCTCAAAATTCAAATGAAATAAATCACAGAGTATCACATCCTAGGGTTTTGAAATCAAGGCAAACTGCCAAAAAATCCTCTGAAATAATCACTGGGCGGAATTTCCATTCAACAACAATCTCAGGGTAACTCTCAATCAATCAATTCCAATTCACTTTTCCATTAACCTCATCGTCTACGTGATATTCGCGTACGATCACTCAACCTGGGAACCTAGTTGTCCATTCTAATATTCAACATGTTTATGGAAAGTGCACTTAACAGTGGAAACAAAGCGATAACGATATTCTAAGGGTCACAAAATCAAGTAACACGATTCACAAGTTCATGAATCATCACAAACCAAAGTAATTGAAAACAAGAGCCTTAACGTAATTAAATAAAGAATAGGGTCATAAACGTAATTTATAGAAATAAGGGGTCGCCATTGAAATTTTAAGTAATTATAAGGGTAACAAAATTAATTTCACGGTTCTAGGGTCTTTAGCGAAATTTTACTAACTTCGAGGGCTTTTTTGTAAATAAACTTTATACAAGGGCAAAATGGTAATTTTTCCAACGACAAGGTTAAATACGTAAAAATAATTTATTTTATTTAGTAAAGTCCTAATTTGTCACAAAACGCAATTCCTTGATTTTTTTATCAAGTACAAAATTACACATTATGTAATTTACACACACAAGGGCTACAATGATCATTTTACAGCCGAAGGGCATTTTGGTCATTTTGTTACACTCCTAAATTTTCAGTAGTGAAACTTAGTTGATAAAAATAGGTTTTGTAAATAATACACAAGTACGCACGCCAACTTTTACAAAATTACACTTTAAACTCATAACTTTAACACAACGATCAAGAACAAGGTTAAGCACAACAAATTCATGGAGAAACACACATAAACACTTAGTAAATTCTTAAACATGCTTGGAATATTTGAAAACATTAACCACAATGAATCTAAGGTTTACCAAGCACGAAAACACGGTTTGGGGTAAAAAAGATCACATCGCGTTTTGGCTTGGATTTCGTGAAACCCTAGACTTGGGGCTTTAACCCATCAACTCTAAATTACTCATAGAATATTCTAACCCATTCAAAATATTGGAATAGTTTGGGTACGAGTTTCTACCTTATTTTGCGAAAAATGGGTTTTTGAAATGTGGGCACCTTGGAGTGTGTTGAATGATCTTGAAGTGGAAGATGAGAGGTGGGAGCTTGTAGTTGATGTTTTGAAGTGAAATCCCATATTTCTTGACTTTTCTCACTCTAAAACTTGAAGGATGGTAATGGGGCTTTGTGTTATTGGTTTAGGAGTTCTTGGGAGAGTTTGGAAGAGAAGAGAGTGAAGGAGAGGCGCAGTAAAGGTTTTGGACTAATTTTGGAATTTGGGGGAGTATAAAATGAGTTTTAGGTGGAGTTTGGAGTGTAGAATGGGTGAAAAAAGTACCATAGTGGGTTAGGAAGTGGTGGAGGAGGGTGGTGGAGTGTATGGCAGTCAAGGGGGGGCCATGTTTACTGATTTTGGATGATGGGAGTAGGTAGAGTGTGGTGTTGGTGATGGTTAGTGGTGGTTGGGTAGTGTAGGATGATGTATAAAGTATATGTATGCACGTGTGTGTGTGTATACTAGTATTACTTGTGTATGTGTATGTGTATGAAAGTGTATAATTACGTATGAAATGAATTTATATAAATGTAATGCTTGCGATTAAAATGTAAACGTGCCTTAGGTTCGAATTTGTAGCAATTTTAAAGTATTATGGTATAAATTGTAGTAATTACAAATTAAGGACCCTAAGTGCAATTAGAAATTAAATAACGAAATTCAAGTAATTAAAACGAAATTAAATAATTCTAAATTTTATTAAAAATTTTGGATTATTACAGCTCCCCCTTTCCTCGTGGCCAAACTAGGGGCCTTGTCATTCATTCGCACCCCTTTGGTTGATTGGTGTCTGGAGGTGGCTTTCTTTGGATTCTGCATTCCTCAGGTTAGTGTCATCAGTCTATCGCGTCCTCTCAATCTTCACTTCAGATCTCCATGCCTATAATGTCTATGTGGTCGGGAGAGGTGTCGGCTTTCCATAGAAGAAAAGGTTTGTCAGTCGGCTCTCTCCCTGAACGCCGTCGAGGGATGCCTCCCGTTGTAGTTCGACTTCGACCCAACCACCGTAAATCCACATCAACCCCAAGACATTCCCTCACTATCTTTACCCCTATTTTGGTGCTTTCAAGATGAAGTATGCAATCCTTGGAGTCACGTATCGCGCATGGTTTATTCATTGTATATATGTGACGCCTCTTCAACCAAGAAATTACTCAGTATTAGAGGCGTGCAATCATTTTCTTTGTAACTGGCCTCTTAACCATTGTAATACTCAATTTGATCGATGAAAATATGTCCCTTTCTATGTTTCCCATGTATTTTCTTGTTGCTTCTGTTTCAATATTGATTAATTATTCGGCTAGCTTATTAATCTCATTCATCCAAGCTATCAAAAAAGTTTTGGCATGTGTTACACCCGTTGGCGGCATAGTCGTGCGGCATTTAGTCATAAATCCCTTTAGGCCTCGTTTGATTCGCGGACTAAAAAAAGTGGGATTAATAGTCCTGGGATTGATAGTCCTGGACTATTTATCCTGGGACTAATTTAGTACTGAATCTCACACAATCCCCTGTTTGATTCATGCAGGATTAACATTGGGATATCTCATGTTTTGGCCAATCCCATGTTTGGTTCCCTAAACTACGTTTCGGGATTAAACAAGTGGCATTTTTGCAATTTGGTGGATTTTCCTTCCGCGTTCATTTTATCCGGGACTAAACAATCCCACCACCCCCCAGGTATTGTGTAATCCCATACGTATTGGATAAAACTTGTCCCGGGATTGTTAATCCCATGCCATTTTTGCGGAACCAAACAAGGGATAACGCGGGATTGGACAAAAATAGTCCAATCCCACCTCCTAATACCCGAATCAAACGAGGCCTTAGTCCCATGTGGACCCGCTTATGCTCTTAGAGCATCCTTATTAGTCTATCCAAAATTTTCACCAAATTTAACCTCAAAAACATTTTTATAAATTAGTAAGTCGTTTTATCAAAAACTCACAAAATCAGACTTTTTATTTTAACTTTACTATATTAAACTATTTCCCTCAAATCTATAAAATAAAAAAATAAAAAAATTCTTTCTCAGCCATAACATTTCGGTACAACCAAATGGGGTAGTGGCCCACGTGTCATCACCCCACCCACCCCTTCAACCATTAACTTTTCTTACCCCACACACGCATCGCCACGTGGCGCCCCCTTTCCTGTTTCTAACTGCAACCAACCGATAATAATAAAAAATCTAATTGGTGCGTGAACAATTTAGTGCGGTACTATAGCAAAAATAATTTGATGAGGTAAAATAAAGAGCCTGATTTTTGGAGATTTTTAAGAGTTTGGCTCTCTATTTTAGCCAAAAAGCTAATTTGACAAGTTTGATAAGGATGCCCTTATGTGAGGGTCCCCAATTGGTATTTTATTTTCATCACACACACTTTTCTGTGCAGAAATTCTCTATCAATGATTCTTACTTGATTTGTATTCGTTAACTCTTTCCATAAAATCCGTAGCAATCTGTTCCACACCAGTTAATGCGTCTTTTACATATTTCCTCCAATCATTCAAAACAAAGAACCCTTTTTTTCTTTTTTCTTTTTTATCTCTCTTGAGTGTTCGGGTTAATTTACGCATATCTCAACTAATAAATTAATTACTCATACAGATAAATGTGTACACTCCCTACTCCCTTCAAGTTTAGAGGATAAGAAAATTTCCCGCGCTGGATAGTTCTGTTTAGAATAATTTTTCTGGATTAGCTTTAAGCTCAGTGATGCACCAAATCAACATACAAATGCTATTTCAAAAGTATATACTCATAGCCATAACAGCCAAGCAAAAAGTTCATTACAATAAGACAAGTCAAAAATTCATTACCATGATATGGTAATGCCTATATATTGCTACCTACCTTTAACACCACAAAATTCTCCTGGCCATAGCCAGATGAGGTTTATTCCACACATCCTGCCTACACGTATAGGACCACCAAACAAAGTTACATGTGTTGTTTAGTAAAGATTTGGGACACGAAATTAAAATATTAGTACAATTCCTCAAATTACTCAAGTGAACGTGTTCAGAAGGCTATATCGATTATGTGAGCACCTTGTGCGGACCAACACTCTATCGCAATTAATTGATATAGCATTCTGAACACTTTTCAGAACTAAAATTGCCTAAAAGAATCCCGGGTTATCTTCAAATAAAAAGGTTGGTTCAAATTGATCTGCACCACCAAATTGGAAATCCAAGCCCACAGTTGGAGAAAGGGTGGCAGATTTACCACCTGAGACTATCTCCGTAAGCTCAGACTCCAGACCTTGAAAAACTTGGTTCCCGACAAAAGTACTCGTCATTTCACTTGGGGGTGGCACCGAAAAATTGTTCGTCCCAGATGTTGCCGGAGACATGAAGGAAGGAGAAAAATTCCCCATGAAATTGTTGCGATCAGGAGCCGAATGAGCAGACCGGATATAACTTCCTTCGGCCTCGACGTGTGAGGTGGGGCCGAAGTGGAACGACGGAACTGATAATCGGTTTCCGGTGTCTAGGCCTTCAGTCATGGCTCTCAGGCCTGTTTGAAAGTCCAGTGAATGCTGGTGGTGGTGGTGTTGTTGTGGTAATTGGATGTTTAAGGCAGTGTTTGGTTCTTGTTTTTCTGGGGATGAAGGGGGTGGAGCTAAGTGGGAGGCTGCGGCTGAGGTGCAGGTGTGCCTTCCTCGGTAAGTGATTTCGAAAACTGTTGGGTCTTCATCAGATCTCTGAACTTGCTTGGTTGCCAAACAGCCCTGGACATTTCTATGTGTGCACCTATAATAGCCCCTGCAAGAAAGAGTAATTAAAGAAAATATTCAACTTTGGAAGCCACTTGTTTGATCCAGCTGGAAGCAAGTGGCTAATGAAGGTAGGCATTGACTTATCCTAGTCTCTCTCTCTCTCTCTCTCTCTCTCTCTCTCTCTCTCTCTCTATATATATATATATATATATATATAATTGAACAAGTATCGAGACATTTTACGCACACCTTAATTAATTCTAACAGTCCAAAACCATCGCCAAATTTGCAGGTAGACCAAACTAAAGCCAAAGCTCAACTCCGTATAAATTGGTTCCAAAAGACTTGATAGCAAGTTAAATGTTTCGAACTTACGACATTAGAAGGAAGTAAAACTCAAAGACGCAGACCTTAACTCCTGGGTCAACCCATGGAGTTGCTAATCTAATCAAATTTATACTAGTGCTTTGCGTGTTACGGAAATACAGTACGCATACATGTACATATTTCGTACGTCTACGTCCTTTTTTTCCTTCTTAATTACTTCAAATGTTATGAGAAAAGGACATCCAAGATCATGATTTTCAGGTGGATGTGGACCATAGATGTGTGTATCAAAATTCTTTCCATATAACAAAGGGCTAGAAATCATCAAATTAGATTAAGCTCTGTCCATGCACAGCAGTAGTACGTACATACCTGGGATATTTGGCACCAAGAATGTCTTTCTGCCCATATTTCCTCCAACTAAATCCATCATCAAGAGGCCCTTCAAGCCCTGTCCCAGGACATATTTGCACTTGTTTCGTCCACCGCGGCACAACACTCTTCCTGCATGTAACACACGAAGTTATTATTAGATTCAATCATATGCGAAAGGGAAATGCTAAGTACTCATAAGGTTACCCAAAAAATTGCCCAGAATTACCGATTTCAAATTCTGGGCAATTTTTGGATACATTTTATGGGAATGTGGCACTGTTGTATACGAAAACCACCATTCAAAACAATACATAGAGCTATAGCAAATATAGCTTTCAATGCATAATGTGTGTTACCTCTTTTTGGAGCCATTTTTATGATCATGAGCCTTGAATTCCAAGTCAGAATCGTCACTATGTGGACTACCACTAAACGAGCGTGGCGACTCAGACCTTCCTATTGCTCCGACACCACTCGGTTGTGGTTGATCCCCGAATACCAATCCATTCCATTTAAGCATCGAGAGCGCCTTGTCGTAAGAATTTAGGATCCTGCGTACCAACAACTCCCGGGTTTCGTTGGAGGAAGACGAAGGAGGAGGAGGAGGAGAAGAAGAAGAAGTCGTCGTGACATTCAGATGCATTTGGAGCTGCTTAGCTACCTCCATCCCTTCCGTTAGCTCATTTATCAGATTAGTCTTTTGCTCCCAATCTCCTCCTGAGGTCTCCATTGATACTCTCCAAAATTAAGAAAAAGGAAACGTGTATGGAATTAGTCAATAAAGACTATGCTTTCAAACATGCTAGAAGTGCCAATTAACAACAAAAATGGAAGCTGCTGATTGACTACAAGAGAAGAAGGAGAAATTTGAGAAAATGGGTTTTCGGAAGAGATGATTTTTGAATCGAAAACGAAGGGAAGAAACAAAATCCGCGCCGTTGCGTTTGGTTTCTTGGATTGATTTCAAGAAAAGGGATGAAAATATGAGGAATTATTATTGAGGTCGAAAGTCTAGCATGCTAGGGATACATGAAAAGGGTAGATGTGATTTTGAATTGGAGAAATTGAGGGAAGGAGAGACAGATATAAAGGGGGTAGGGGTAGGGGGAAGAGATCTAGAGAGAGAGAGAGAGAAAGAGAGGAAGTTTGACTGAGATGTTAAGACTGAATTTTCTTCAAGAAGACCGGTCTATGGTCTTTGGAACTGAGTGATGATGGTGAGGACTGAGGAGAATTCTTATTGCTGACCATTTCTACCTCAAGAATTAATCCTTAATGCGGACACACTTCCCCTCTCTCTCTCTCTCTCTCTCTCTCTCTACAATTTTGGTACAGTTTTTTTTTTTCTCTCATAACCTTTTTCATCACTTAATGCAGTTTGGTATGAGTACTAGATAACGATTGGAACAAAGTCAGACTAGTTCCAAATGTTAGATCCGGCACAAGTTAGTCTAAACATTTTATTCCTCCCTCCGTCTCAATTTTATGGTCCATCGTTCTATCCTAACCGGATAAAAAAACGATTATATCTTTCAATCAGTGATACATTTTATATGCAATATAGATCTTATTTGATAGATCTTGATTTAATCTAAAAATCAAAGTGGTCAAAATTACCTAAAATATTATAGATTATAAGTTATAACACTTTGAAAAGTGGCACGAACTCCCAAAAAGAACTATAAAATTGGGACGGAGGGAGTATAAAATATGGTTGTTACAATCTTGACGTTAGTGAATTTGCTCACAAATAATTAATTTGGGTTTGATTTTTACGGTGATGCGATGAATAACTTATTTCTTAATAATCTCGGAAGCCTCTAATTAGATTAGAAAATGCATCAATCGAGATATTTATGAGTTGACCCGATACATTTTAACGTCGAGAAAGGAGAAGAAGAAAGTCAGAGAGACGGGGTTAAGAGGAGGAGGAGGAGGAGACCGAGAATGTTCAAACCTCTTGTTCCGCGTTTACAGCTCCCATTTAGGGGAGAGAGAGAGATGACACGCGTGTGACGTCAGCCACAAACCTAGGCAGTACGTTGACGTTGATAGATCACTCGTGCCTAAAGCGGCACATGAGCGTATTTTGTGGCCCCCCCCCTTTGGGTGCACGCACCTGAATTACACATGCTCTGCAGCTCTAGTGAGGGTTTCAACTTTCAACGTGTCATCGAGGCTAGCCACAAGTTGAACATTTTTTTTAATAAATTCTCACATGCTCCTATTTACACGTTGAAGTTTTTTGCTCTGCGAGATAATATATACTCTCTCCGTTTTTAAATAGAGTAATGCTACGTACACAATAAAAATATATAATAAAGTGGACAACACACTCACATGAGGTGTGGGCTCCACACACACTTTACACTCAACTATGTGTGGAGCCCACAACTCATGTGAGTGTATTGTCCACTTTGTTGTACATTTTTGTTGTGTATCTAGCATTTTTGTTTTAAATAAGAGCCTCACGTTTTCTCTTTTGTCATTTTTTAAATAAAAAAATGAAAATAGTTCTGTGTATCATTTTTTTAAAAAAATTTTGTACTGAATTAAAGTACTTGAGAGTATTTTAATTCGGTGTAAAAAAAATTCGAAAAATGACAACTTTTTATAGTCTACTATTATTTTGAAACAGAGAAAGTTTTATTCTTTCAACATACATTAAATTCAAAAAATTCAAAAAGTTAAGAAGTCAGTTTAATAGAACAAGCCCGTATTAGTCCCCCTTTTCTTTTCTTTTGTTTTCTTTTTTTTTTTTTTTTATATTATGAGCTTGCGAAGTTTTTATACTAACATAACAAAGGGTAAGCTAAGTCGTAAGGTACTCCTTCTGCCGAGACAAAGGCCTCGGTTAGGTTTTCATCATGAGGATCCATTCCTTAATCTTTTAGATTAAAATAGATCGAGGTTTGTATTTTTGGTTTTTGATAACCGGATGTTGGGTTTGTGTGAGATTTCCAAGGAAAGAGAAAAAAAACAAGAATAGTATTAGCAAACCAACAAACTTCCTTTCTTATTGCATTGCAAATTACAAGACTAATCAAGAGGTTATATATGTTAAGCCTAAAAACCCTAGCAAAACTCTAATATTGTTGAGAACATGTGTGAAAGATTAGAGTCCCAAATTGGATAATAAAAAAAAGGGACCTTAATATACAATTGGATGACTCACCATTTACAAAGCTTAGCCTTTTAAGTGGATATGGGTCATTCAATGTATATTGGGTCCATTTGATGTGCTGGACTCTGTGGATACTCCCCAACAGATTGGGCCTGCGCTGCACATGGAAAGAACCTCAAGTGGATCAGACTCCCAACAAGTGGCATTAGAGCCGATGGCTGACGATCTATGGGTGAACTCTCTTGGAAGCATCAGTGGTTGTGGGCTTGCATGTTGACTCTCGAAGGAGCAGGATAAATCCATTCTAACTCTCGATGGAGCAAGAAAAATTTCTGGTGCGTGCGGTAGGTTGCTGGCAACAAGGTGGCTCTCGGTGGAGTGAGTACTCTCGATGGAGCAGTAAAAATTTCTGGTGTATGCGGCACCTAGCTGGCAAGCAATGTGGCTCTCGTGGAATATGGTGGCTCTCGATGGAATGGGTGCGGTAAATAACCCCGGGTTCGAACACGGTGTTGGAGAGATAGATCAAGAATTAAGGGTTCTGGTGTGTGCGGCACCTAGCTGGCAATCAATGTGGCTCTCGTGGAGTATGGTGGCTCTCGATGGAGTGGGTGTGGTAAATAAGCCCAGGTTTGAACACAGTGTTGAAGAGATAGATCAAGAATTAAAAGAGAGTCAAGTGGATTAAATCGAAGGGGAGCTAGGCCCAATGCATGGTTCACACATGAAGGGGAGATTGTTGAGAACATGTGTGAAAGATTGGAGTCCCAAATTGGATAATGAAAAAAAGAATTGGACCTTAATATACAATTGGATGACTCACCACTTACAAGGCTTAGCCTTTTTAATGGATATGAGCCATTCAATGTATATCGGGTCCATGTGATGTAATGGACTCTGTGGATACTCCCCAATGGATTGGACCTGCGTTGCACATGGAAAGAACCTTAAGCGGATCAGACTCCCAACATAAGTTACCCTTAACACAAAAGATAAATAAATTAGTTGAAACCTTACAATTGGAAACCCTAAATTATAATTCCTAAAATTATACTTCACACCACCCTTCAAACTCATGATGCAAAATGTCGTGAGTTTGTCAAGGAGATTAACAACTGCAAAGAAACTACTGCAAATCCACTGTTGCCAATCAATAGGTGGCAAACCATTGCCAATACCAATGTCAATAAACTACAACAAATAAACGGCTGCAAATCATGTTATTGTGAACCAATGCCAATGCCAATACTAATGCCACCACCAATAAACTACTGCAAATAAACAACTACAAATCATATTATTGCGAATAAACTATTGCGAATCAACTACTGTGAAGGTACTGAGCGGTGCAAAACTAGAACATGCGAAGAAGAAGAAGAAGAAGACCCAATGTAGAACAAATGCAAATAGAAGGAAGAACTAATGCTGAACATATGCAAAATTACTGATGCAAACAATACCAGGAGGGAAAAAAATGCTAACTAATTTAAATTGAAAGACGACATAGATGTGGGAGGTGGCGGTTGTTGTGCGTGATAATGATGATGTTGCTGCTGCTATGAATACTGTGATTGCGATGAACAGTTCATATGAATGCCCAATGGATGGCGGCGAGCCTTAGGCCGCCCGCCAGAGAGCGAATATCTGATAAGACTAGATCTTATTGCTCTGATACCATGTGAGGTTTCCAAGGAAAGAGAACAAAATAGGCGTAGTACTACTAAACCAACAAACGTACTTTCTTATTGCATTGCAAAGACTTAGAGATTACAAGACTAATTAAGGGGTTATATAGGCTAAGCCTAAAAACCCTAGCAAAACTCTAATAACATAAAATGACTAAGTTACCCATAACATAATTTTGGTGAAATTTCTTTGTCATTCCATTTTAGAACCTCCTATATTTTTCTTCTTGTGAACAAACATTTTTTCCTTCTTTTTTTTGTTTGCTTCTACATGTTTGGTGTACCCATAGTTTTTTGTTTTAAATTAATAAATTGTTTATGTATCCATTATTCCATTTATGTACTATCATGTAGGGGGAATTCATAATGTATGCTGGTTTTTTGCACTTTATTTGCTTTAGATAGAATCACTTAAGTTTCGTGATAAGTTTTCCAAAAAAATATTTTATTTAAATTCTTAAGTTTATGATTAGTGATTTTCTTAACCAAAACCCTTAATTATGCTTTAGACCCTAGATTTTCAAAACTTGCTGTTAGGACCCCTGTTATGAAGTTTTGTACATTTTACACCTTATTGACATTACATTTTAATCCTTTGAGTAAGATATGTATATATAGATTTATACATATATATACCACCTCCTACATGTTTATATATATTCTAACTACACACACACACACATACCTACTCCCACTCCTCACCACCCTACACTTCACCACCTACTTTACCACTTACTCACTCCATCCATCCCAAATGCATGCAAATCAGCCTCCTACCCACTTATAATCCCTCCAATCAAGCTCCCTTTACATCCCTATACCCACACATGTCTTTTCTCACTATTACACTCCACACTCTCTCACCCCAACACCTTTCCTCACCTATATTTACACCTAATTTGGCTTCTCGCTCTCCCACACACCAAATAGCGATGGAAAAAGAGAAAAGAGAGAGGTTCGTCAATGGAGTTCTTGAGAGAGATACACCACCCCACCCCACCCCACTCCACCACACTCAGGAATCCACATCAAGTTCATCTATTGGAGTCCTAAGCACTCACAAACCACCACCAAGGGCAACCGGAGAGCCACCTCCACTCCATTTTTGCCAAAACTAGAGATTTCACCAAATCTTCCAAATTCAAGGTAAAAAACCTTTTGCTCATTAATTATAAGTATAAATGTGTTAGAATTGCCTAGAGGTAGTTTATGAGCCAATGGTTAAGCCCCCATTATGTAGGGTTTTATGAAACCCGAACCAAAACAAATAAATGCTCTATTCTCAGCCATAGTCGTCCAAACGATCATGGTATATTGGTTCACTCCTGTTTTTAAATTTTGTTATTACACTTAGGCTCCCAAATTTCCTATTTTCTACAATTATGACCCTAAATTTTGTTTTTCTCGTGTATTTGACCCTAAACTTATGTGTTTAATTTAATAAATTGTTAAATGTGATATTTGGATTTTATTGAACATTTTTATTCATTTAAAAGTATTATATGATAAACATCTAGAATAGGTATATAATCATTGAATTATTATGTAAGTTAGTGTTAATATGTTAACTTTGTAAAATTTCCGAAATGCCCTTTGCCGTAGTAAAATTACCATTTTACCCCTTAACAATTTTGAGCGTATAAAATAAAACTATACTTAGCAAAAAAATCATTTAAATAAATTGGAGATAATAAATTGCATCAATACCTTAAACTTGAACATTTTACCAATTTTCCCTTGTACCCGGTTAAATTACCATTTTGCCTGTCACATTAATTTTACTTATAATTAATCATTTGGTTAAACTAACTTTGTAATTAGCTTAATTACCAAACTATCCTTTTAATCGGCATAATTACTTATTCACCCACCTATGAGATTATTTTATCGAACTACGCTCAACCACAGATTTAAATACCAAATTGCCCTTTGTTTAATTATTTGCTAAAATATCTTTATCTTTTGCAAATTACCAAATTACCTGATACATTTCACATTAATACTTAGTCACCATAATTCAACAAGATTACATAACTGACCCTACGTTTTACAAAATTACACATTCACCCCTCATGTTTTACTAAATTATTACATTTGAGATCTCTTTCACTAAAATACCAACTCATGTATGATTCATGAAACTACTAAACTGCCCCTGAAGATTTGAAGATTTGAAATGCGTAATTGAACTTCTATGCTAGGTAACATGAACTTAAAAGTCATAAGGACCAAATTGAATAAATTATGTAACTTTGTGTACACCTGAAATTATCGTTATCGCTTTGCTTTGTTAACTAATATATCGATTATTATGAAAATATTGGATTGTTAAAATGGGCATTAGGATCACTAGGGATTGTTTACGGTAGTTTGAGTATCACATGGACTAATTAAGTTAATGAAAATTGAAAAGACGGATGATATTCTATTGTTGATCATTAGATTTTGGTGTTGTGGTGAACAATGAAACTAGGTCATGGATTGAGAAATTGTGGTGATATTCGAAATCCTAGATATGGTGTTGTACGATCACTCCTTATTCTCTACATTACTTTTACATCGCAAGGTCATGCCTAATTCTTTGTGGACCCCAGGGTTATAGTGAGTTCATTGGAATCTCAATTACTCTTGTGGGGCAGTTGGTGAAACCGACTAAGTAGATATCTTAGGCCTTTCATTTGGACTCCCGGTCAGGGCAAGCAAGGGGGTAGTGGAATCACGAGTGGCCATAGTCTGAAGGTTAACTTGCGAGGATGTTCTCTAAGGTTGAGAATATAGATTTCAAATAAGTTAAAAGGCAAGATAATGAAGCCATTCACTTGCATGTCCTTTTTGTACTTGCTTTTGATTGAATATGAACTGTTGTTGATTGCACTGAAAAGGTTATCGGTAAGAGTTAACTATTGAGTGATTTAATACTCATGGTGCTATTATTGGCCCTAGCATTTTACGCCATGTATTGATGGAGGAGATGACGAGCATTACAATCAAGGAGAAAGAGTTCCTGTTTATCAAACGATAGTAGAAGATTGGGATCTTAGAGCATCCACAATGGTCTAACCAAAATTGGATAACCAAAAGTTGCCACATAAGCTTTTGGTTATCCATTTAGAGGTTGCTAAAGTTAGCAATGTCAAGTCCCACATTGGTGTTTTTTGTCCATAACCAAAAATAATGGACACCCTCCATCACTTATTCAAATGATAAACAAAACTTGCCACATTACTTTTTCAAACTACAAAAAATAGTTTTGAAATTTTTTTAAAAAAATATTTTGAATTTTCTTTAAGTACAAAACGGTTTAAAAAAACAGTTTTTAAAAATAAATTTTGAAAAAAAACATTTTTTAAAAATAAACTTCTGAAAAAAACAGTTTTTAAAATGAACTTTTGAAAAAAAAAAATAGTTTTTTTAAAAAGAACTTTTGAAAAAAACAGTTTTTAATAGGAATTTTTGAAAAAAAAACAGTTTTTTAAAATGAACTTTTGAAAAAAACATTTTTTTAAAATAAACTTTTGAAAAAAACCAGTTTTTTAAAATTAAACTTTTGAAAAAGAAAAAAAAAATTAAATTAAACTTTTGAAAACATTGTTAATAGAGGAGAGAGAAGGTTTTTGTCATTTTGTGTAATGGTGGGTGTACTTGATTGGGTAGATGTGGGGTCCATTAAATTTGGTTATTGGCAAAAGGTTGCTAGTTTTGGTTATCCAAGTGACAAAATTTGGTTAGTTGCTAAGAGGTTGCTAAGTTTGGTTATTCCAATGTGAGCACTTTTTTAAACAAACATTGCTAACTTTAGCAACTTTTTGGTTTTGGTTATGCCATTGTGGATGCTCTTAGTCTTAAACCCTAGAAGTGCCCTGCTCTTTCGTAATCTATTTTGGATAAATGTTATCCCAATTCCCTGAACTTAATATTTTGCGAGATTGTTATCAAACTAAGTACCTTGTAAGTTTAAACTCAGTATTTCCGCTCCATATTTAAGATAATCCTTCTTAATTAAATAAATCTTTTTTTTATCAATGCTTTAAATTTTAAATAATACCTCCGAAAATTGGGGCATTACATCACCGCAGCCTCTAATCCACCTTTCCGTGTGAGAAGAAGATATGTATGTATTGAGCCAGTTTGCCAAAGAAATAAAAAAGACAAATACAATTAAAGGTCCATCAGAGGAATACACTTTATTTACTGAATACCAATACTAATAAATATTACTGAGAAAGGGGTGTAAGGTAGTCAATTGAGGATAATCCAAACTCTCTAATTATATTATCAAAAGATTACAACGCACGGTAGGCAATTTATATTGTGTCACTAACTAGAGTCAAAATTTTCCATTTTTACTACTCCTTCCGTTCCATAATATTAGTACCCTACAAAACTACGTGCAATTTTCAAACTAAAAAATAACGCATCTAAAAAATAATTTTTGGATTTTTTCCGCACCATTTAAAAGTTCACAATGAGATCTATCAAACAAAATCTATATTGATGAACAAATTATGTTCATAAGTACATTATTTTTTAGTTTAAAAATTGCACGTAGTTCCATAGGGGACTAATATTATGGATCGGAGGGAGTATCAATTTAATTATGACATCGGTGGAGGACGGTGAGACTAGTTTTTCAAATATTATTAGTCAAAACGCGTTTTAGATTAATGGAGCCACATAAATTTACGCACGCGATAAACAACCTATTATAATCTGTACTGTACCTATCTCCATCTTTTGAGTTAAAAAAAAGGGGTTGAAAAAATCTAGCTCCCTTTCTATCTCCAAGATAAACATGGCATTTGTTTACTCTATTTAACCTTCTTCTTTTTTTTTGGTACAACGGAATATATATATATATATATATATATATATATATATATATATATATATATATATATATATATATATATATATATATATATATATATATATATATATATATATATATATATATATATATATTTAACCTTTGTTTGTGCTGTGATGCCAGCTTTCTGAAAGATTAAAATACAGTTAATTAACTAGTAGATCATCGAAGTTTGAGTTAACCGTTGTTTACGAGATTATTGAAGCGTTAAACAACAGATTCATGAACATGGGAATTAGTGTGTTGGCACGTACAACGTTGGCTTGCAGAGACAACTATGGTAATGTAATATGAGAGTGCACCAATGGTCCACAGACTGGCGCCAAGGGACCCCCTTGTGGGTCCCATATGGTTAATCTGAGCTGTTTAGTCGTCTCAAATCAAATTCTGTGCGTGCCCAAACGGAAATCAACTCAATCTGATTCTGATGTTCCTAAGTGCTCGATCCAAAGTCACCCCATTTCGCTCGTCCGGAATTTGATTTTGAGATGAATGAACGGCTTAGATTGATTGTGTAGGACCCACAAGTGTGAGTCCTCGAAGCCGATCGATACACGGTTTGTACATGGGGTCGGTATCCTTGGATTTACTAGAGAGTAATTATTGTACATCTTATAATTTCAACATAGATGACTTGTCTTTGAATAAAACGGAAAAAAGAATCAGTTGAGGTGATTTTAAGTTGATCCGAACACCTTTAACCATAAGTTTAAAAAAAAAAAAAAGAGTTAGTTGACGAAAATATAACAAGCTACGTTCCCAATTCCCTATCTCTTCCTCTAATAGAAACTCCATTAATTATGTCCGTACACATTGTCGCACGACTCAATAGAGGCACAAATAATATGGTAGTATTATTTATTGGTTCCTTCTTTCTAGTTTTCTTAGATTATCGGAATTGCGCATGATTTAGAGCTCCTAACAAATTATTAATTCTTGTCATTCTATTTGCTTCAAATTAAAATAAAAAATAAAAAATAAAAAAACTCCCGTGTTTGAAAAATTTCTTTATATGTCTTTAAATTTCAACAATTTCATTGTTTATGCCTTTACTTTTCCAATTTTTTTCTTTTTTATTCGGGGCAAGACTACTTATGTCAACTTATCCCTAAATAGATTCATTAATTTACATTTTTTTATTATTATAACATTTATGAAACACACCCAAATAGGAGTGTGTATTGTAGCTTTCCCCATTTACTTCTCTTCAAGTGTTCTCGAAGTTCTTTTATATTCGAATTGTATCATTAGGTTTCCAAGCTATAAATAGCCACGGTAAACTTCTTGCCTCTTCTGTTGATCTTGGTTTTAGACTTCTAATCATGCCCCGTTCCACCTTGAATTATTAGACTTTTTGGTTTTTCACGTTTTATATATAGACATGTCATTTCTCCATACAAGAAAACCTAAAGAATCAAAAAGCCAAAAAACCGAGCTTAATTAACGGAACATGGCCTTAAACTCAATAAAGTTGTCGAAGTGTCGTCGGGTGTACTCTTGCACTGTTCTTACACGTAAAAACACATAATTTGAAGTATGGACTTGTTCAAGCAATTGGTTAAATTGGTAGAAAGCATATCCGTGTTGAAGGGAATTACTTGCAAAGGGCCCCCACGTCAACGCCTGAAATGAAAAGTTTCATAAAGCAATTGCTTGTGTATTTTGTACCTGTTTAAACTCTTTGGGGGCATAGCCAAGTGAAAGAATGATAAAGATTCCACCTCTCGCTATTGATATATTATTAGAGAATAAGCTGTCTTGAGAATCCAAATAAGTTGGTTTTTTGAGTTAGTGGGATGGAGCCTTAATTACATTCCAAGCTTGCAAATCCGGCTTACTCCATCAACCAAAAGGACAAAGGGGGCGGTGCTGCGCCACGTGCTGTGCGGCAACTTTCGATGCTGCGCCGGCATCATGCCATCGATCGAAGATACAACGCGTAGAACTTATCAAGTACTACAGCTCTACCAAAAATCAACACATATAACTTGAAAAAAAATTAGAACACATATAACTTGAAATAGTGGATGAAAACCAAAGAACTCATTTTTTTCAAGCTATTTTTGTTCCAATAAGGGACTTAACGATATCCGATCAAGTTGATTTTTGGTAGAGATGTAATACTCGACGAGCTCTATGCGGTGGATGTCTCCGATCGTTAGAAAGATGCCAGTGCGGCACCAAAAGCTGCCCCACATTATGCTGCGTAACACCCCACATCTGTCCCAACCAAAATCCTCGGGAAAATTGAAGTATGTGAGGTCCTCATGAACTACAAAATTCCTGAATTGGTTGAGGTGCGCACGGCATGGACATCGAGTTATAAAGAGAATGTATGTTAATCTTTGTTCATGCATGTCAGTACATAACCGATATGAGTTTGAGATTCGGAGAAGCTGCTGGGGTGTAGTGGAAATCCAACTGCAGATTTTTAGTGGAATAAACTCCTTTACGTTTGGTGGAAAACAAAGTGTATTTTGGCTTTCGTTAATTCGAGACGCCAAGCCAATGGGACCCCATGTTTTGGATCACGTACGCGTTTAGCTTGAACTGAGTCAAGACCATTAACACCCCAAAAATCAAAAGGCTTGAAATGGGTCAAAGATTAATAATTACGCCAAACAATCCTTTTTATTGTGGAGCAAATCTTATTTCTTAGGGTTAAATTAATCCATCACCATGAAAAGAGTACATCCTTTATTTAAACCTTATATGTACTACTTGTGTTTCTCCCTCTTTTACAGCGTAGGCGTGAACAACAAATGCAGGCGTGAACTATTGCACAGGCATGTAAGAGACTCGATTGCGGTCCAATGTTTGTGTAGGCGAGAGCGTCTTGATCTAATTCTAATAAAATGATTTCGTGTGACCAAAGGAGAAGGCCACAATGAGGTCCTTGCTTTGCTTTGACAAATAGGACGTAATATTTCGTAGTTGTGTGGAAGAAAAAGCAACCTAACAATTAATAGATTAATTTTATTAAATGATTGACAAAGTTGAACGATGTACAAGGAAATCGAAATAAACAAAGTTAAGGCTACTAGACATTGAAATGAACCCCAAAAGAACGAGTGAAATGGAAAATCTGGAAATTGAAAGGTGCAATTATTGTAAATAAAGTGATAAACCCTTCTTCTTCTTTTTTGGGTAACTTAGCTTGAAGTATAAAAAAAAAGAAAGTTAACTGGATATACATCCTACAATGGATATACACCAGGAGGCAAAGAAAAAAAGAAAGAAAGAAATACTAAAAAATTTGAGTCATTGGGTAATTTGATTAAGTTAATTACCTAAGTGTCCAATCTCTAATAAACAAAATTGTGAATCATGGGGCCATTTGACCAAGTCAATTGGCATTTAAAGCTTCTTATGCCGATATGAAACAAATCCAACCAATAAACGCCCGTTTATTTTATGAACCAACACCCACATGGCATTTATCTATCAAACAAATGATTTAATAAAGGAAATGGCTACAATACACGCCTCTTATTTGGGTGTATCATATGCACTTATTGTATGGTCCAGATTGTGTCATCCTATCGACAATCGTAACATTTTTTAGTTTTTCGTAACTTTTCGGCAATTTGATTCGTAACATTTTGGTGCGTCTCGTAACTTTTAAAAAAAAAAAAAATCGTTACCTTTACAAAAAAATTCGTAACTTTTCCAAAAAATTTATAACTTTTTCAAAAAAATTCGTAACTTTTAGCAAAAAATTGTAACTTTTACAGGGGTGTATATGATACAAACTCAAATAAGAGGTGTGTATTGTAGCTTTTTCCTTTAATAAATGGCCAGAACAATAAATCCCAACATCCCAGAAAAATCAATTTGCCGTCGCATAATTTTTTATATACCTCGTGGTGGCAGCCAAGGTGCCGGTCATTTTTGGATGTAAACAACCAAGGCTAAGTTTGGCTAAGAAAGTCAACTTAACTTTTTGTTTTGTCTTTATTTATTTATTTTTTTGCGTTTGTCAGTTTTACATCGATTTTTTGAGTATTATTGGTTTGTCTCGGCGAGACGAATCCAAAAAAGTAAAATATTATGACTAGAACTTTCAAATTTTTTTTAATAAGATCGAAAAAAGTGTAAAAAACTGATTTTTGGCTTATTTTTGTCTTTATTTTAAAAAATTTAAGCTTCAATCATAATTTTATACTTTTTTTTATTCCTCTCGCCGAGACGAATCAATAATACACAAAAGATTGATGCAAAACTAAAAAATGCAAAAAAAATCAAATGAAGACAAAACAAAAAGTCCGCCAACTTTTTTTGGCCAAAAAAGGCGTAAGGATGTATGACATAAGTCAATGATGTCACCGCCTCAGGCTCCCACAAAAATATGAAAAATAGGGGCCCAAAACTCCTATATACTTTTATATATATTTAATGGTTGTTTATTTTTGGATGACTATATGTTTAAATTTGGGCAGTGACAAATATTTTGTAATGATTTTTTATAAAAATATGTGTTCGGAAATTTTATTATATTGAGAGCCTCGTCTCATGAGTTTGTTTCATGCCTCCAAAATTAATTTTAATTAGCCAGCATTGTAAACAGTTTGCAAGTTTAGATTGTACGAGACTGCGACAGAGAACGAGCTAGGGAAGTATTCGGAGAAAAAGCAATTAAAACACCATTTTACACGATTAGGTAATTCTCAAAAAGTGAGATGTCAAGCGTTCAAAAAAAGAAGAGATGACTTTAGTTTTCTTTCATTATAGTTTTGTCAAGACTGATAAATAAAATTGAAAAAAGTAAGTAAACAAACACTGTAACACTATTATATTATTAAATAATTAATTTAACTGACTTTTCATTAAAAAAAATAATCATCCGTATTTTTTTTTATATAGTAAAAGTCATTTTTTGGGTTTCTCTATAACATCTACATGGCATGGGTTGAGAACTAATTTCCCTAAGGTTTCTTGGGCTGCCTCAATTTGGTTTTCACATCATGTTCCTCAGTGGGATTTTATAGAATGGCTAGTCATTTTTTTCTTGCCCTTTCTTCTCGCACCTACAACCTTTCTTTGGCAGCTGCCATGTACCGATGTACGTATTAGATTTGGCATGGGAAGGAATAATTGGATTTTTCAAGGAAGGGCTACTCCGGCTTCATTGTAGGCAATAAGATCATTGATGAAGTTAGAGCATGGCTCTTGGTGTCACGCCCCAAATCTGGGAGCATGACCGGCCATGAACCAAGAGAAAAATTCTTGGAACATGAAGCCAAGAAAATAAAAGAAATAAAATAAAATAAAATAAAACAATAATAATTTACACAACCCAAAATAATTAGACCAAATCCTGAGTAATAAAATTTAAAATGTTAATCAAAACCCACATTTTTTTATAGCAACAAACTGGGTAAAAACAAATAATCCAACTTCAAATTTATTAAGAAAAAGCTAAATAAGTAAAAGTGCGGAAGCTGATTGACATAACTAAAAGAAAATTTAAAAAAATGCAAAAGCCCTAGAGGTCCAAACGGTGGGTCCCGACACTGTCTCAGAGTCCTCTATGATGCTCCTCGAACTAACCTGAAAAGAATGTGGAATAAATCCGTCAGCTCACAGCTCAATGAGTAGTTAAACATGCTATGAGTTAAGGAGACAACGTGGCATACATATGAAAGAATGATAGTGAGAGCTCCAAAGAAATAGTTTCAAATAACAAAGGCCAGTGACTCAACAATTGGTATCAAGGAGATGAGTATCTGAATAACACATAAAATGAATAATAATTGATTCACGAAATATGCACTTATACCAACCAGCATGTCCAAGAATACCAGAACGATGGACATCAATAAATAGGAGTCTCAACCATATCATGTGGGAACCATAATAATAATAACCATTGTCAAACGCCAAATATTTTCTTAGGGCTTAACCTGTTGGATTCAACACCGTACTCAAAGTCACCCCAGGATGGCGCCTAAATCTTTTCCCTCAGCCGATCCGGAATAAAGTCACAGGGTATTTCACAAGTCTTTTCCCTATCCGTTGAGCACTAGAGTCACAGGGTTTTTCACAAGTTTTTTCCTTAGTGGCTAAAGTCACCACAGGATGGCGCCTGGTTCTTTTCCTTGGACTTTCACAAGTATAATACATGGTCTCAATCACATAAGAACAACGACAAACGGGAGTGACCAGCAAATATATTACCTATGCCATTGCAGAATCTGAATAATATAATGAATTCAATGATTAGACAGTAAGCGAAATAAAAACAATCAATCAATCAGAAATACAACCAATAAACCTTGTATGCCAAAGGGTACGTCAATCGTCAAATAAGTTGAGTTCAACGAGCAAGATTAATATTCATAGAATCAGAACAAAATAAAGGATTGTCAAAAATCTATACGCTTAAGAGGATTCCAAAAGAAGGGATCACATGCTTAACCACTCTCCTTGATCGATTCGACTAATTTGACAATGCAACGCTCCAATACTCTTTTAGTCTGAATCACAAATAAATGATACACATAAAACTATAAGTATCACATGTGTAACTCTACTGTTGTCAATTTATACCATAAAATATACTAGTGATATTCTAATACTTGGAACCTAGTCCACCGACCAAACTCCATGGATATTATACAATAATTATCACACTAACAACTTGATTGCCCAATTAAAATACCACTGCTCCCATTCATATGAACACCATGGCAGACACACAGTCAACACACCCACACACACGTCTCTCTCTTGCGGTCGGCACACAACCGCACAAATGCCCATCTTAAATTTACGTACGAACTGAGGATTAGTAGTAAAAAAAAAATACTAATGTTTTAGAAAAGAGGATAGACTAACCCAATGATCCAATTGAAATCTGCAGCAATTCCCCACAACCACCGTCTCCCTCTCTCACGACTGCTTCTAAAAGGAGCGGCTTAAGCTATTTACGTACAGTATTTAACATATAAACCCTAGTGCTCTCAATATAAAATAAATAACATCTCAGTCCTCTATTTTTTATTTTTTTTTAATCAAAATAGCTATATTACTAGAAAATCCCTAATTTAGGCCCAACTTAGAATTTCAAATAGAAGTTTAACCCATACCAAAAAAAAAAATAGTCGGCCCTATACTAAAAATTAAACGGCCCATTATATATATGCTCGTGTAACCATGTTCAATTTTACTCAAATATATTTATAAAAACAAAATATAAGTTATTTGATTTTTAAGAACACTAAAAGTAAATATAGTACATTATACTTGTATTTTATTTTTTAGAAAGAAGTTTGAAACCGGAAAATGGAAGAATTTATTTAGTTATAATTTTTTGAAAATGAAAAAGTCAGGATGTCACACTTGGCATGGTGGTCAAGTCCACAAATGAGAATAGGTTGTTGGTAAATTTTTGGCGCTTAAGTCTTAGAATTTTTAGGGTAAATCTTTACAACCTATTGGGCTGTAACGATTTGTTTGTTCTATAAAATGGTTTTAAGTTACCAAAAAAAAAAATCAAAAGATTGATGAAAAACTAACAAATGCGATTTTATTTAGGAATAAAGACAAATTTCAAAAGTAACTAATAATGAAAAACTCAGAATTCGTCCCATAAAAAAAAACAGAAATAAAAGTAATTTATGACTAGCCCAACAAGAAATAAATTACACCTCTTTCTTTCAAATATTATCCATCCTTCCCATTTTCTTTCAATTTTTCATTTTCTTGAAAAAAAGTGTATATTAGGTGTTTTAAATGGCTGTAATACAGCAACGTCAGCAACACCAGACCACCAAACGAATGTAAACGAAAAAATTAAAATATAAAAATAAATCTCCCGATAAAACCCACCCACGTGGCACCCCATTAATCCATAAATATTCCTTCACCCACTTAAAAAATCGTTCTCTGCTCCGCGACTGACCACGTCACCCCCCTCCATTCTCCATCACTCCCTTACAGCCTATGTGTACGCTTCTTCATCCGTCCGATTCATTTAGCCCTCGTTTATAGCCGTCGATTCGGTAGACCAAAACGCTTGTGGCCATCGTAATTCCAGTAGGAGTATTATTTGAGCAGCTTCTCCTTCCAGTAATTTCCATCGTCGAGAATTTTCCAGAATCTTGTTCTCCGCCAGAAAGTGAATCGCGTCGGAAGTTTGTTCTTTCTCGAGAGGTATGATTAACGATTTCTCTGATTCTACTACTTTGGTTTGTGATGTGTTACGGTGTTCGTTTTGTGGGATTGTGATGAACATTTTCAGTGAAATTATTGCTTAGATTCTGGATTTTGGATGGTAGATTATAGATTTCTTGATTATAATCAGTATTCGTGAAATTAGTTGGATGATATGTGCATAATAGACTTTCCGAAAGAGTTTAGTGAGTGAAATTATAATCAGAATCCCAAAAAGCTCGGTGATTCCTGGATTTCCCGTAGGCACATACTCAAGAGGAGAGATTTTCTCTTTACATTTTCATGTTATGCGAATACTCAAAGCAATTAGTCTAGCATATTCTATTATCTCATGTTTTGCTAATGCTTGAGGTGTTAGTATTCTATCGTCTAGTCATGGTTAAACTGTGCAACAATTGTGAAGTTATTTTTGTCAAGTGAAGGAAATGAGAATTCTTTGGTGATCATGACAATACCTAAGCATACCTCCTCCTGTTGCAGGACTTGTGTGGATAGAAATTTAGCGCTCATCTCATCACGTTGCTGCTTATATACAACTTGGCATGGGAGTTGTAACTGTTTCTAGCTCAGCTTCGAGGACACCATTGGGATTAAGTGCAACTTTCTCATCTTACAGATCTCCATTAAAAAGACCTTTAATTTTGGCATTTAAAACGGGTAAAGTGAAAAGCAAAGCTTTAGTTGCACCCACCGAGCTGGTCTCAATTCCTGCAGAGACACCTAAAGATAATAAGAAAAAACTAAGAAGGTCTAGAAAGTCTTCAGAAAGATTGAAAGCTCTATCCACAGATGAGGCCTCACCGTGTACATTGGAAGTGGATTACAGTGAAGCTGCTGCGAAACTCGAAAACTTATACAAACTTAGTCCTACAATTGACACCCCTAATGTCGAACGTACAGATCACATTGTGAAGAGAGGGAGGCGGCGGATGGAGAAAAATGGTGAAGTTGGGGACAGAGCAGAGTACAAGATTGGTAGTAATGTAGTGAGGAGTGGGCGGAAGATGCCAATACGAATTAGTCTTGCTAGGAGGATAGCATTGAGGAATGCAATAGACCGTGATATGTTTTCTTCTGCCCCGAGGAGGAAAAATGCCAAGACCGAAGAAGATAGAATCCACAAGCTTATCAGGGAGTATTCAATGTTGAGTGAAGTGGGTAGCTATGACTGGAAGAAGATGAAGATACCGCCAGTTCTTCCTTCTTCTGAACATTCATTTCTTTTCAACTTGATGCAGCCTATGAAGGTGAGTTTAATGAAGAAGAAGAGCATCCCCCATCTGTGTTTTTTATTTTCTTGGGAAGTTGTTGATTGCTTGGTTTTCAAATAATTTTGTTGCAAATTTCGCTCAGTGAGATATGCTGACTGATGCTTTTATTTTATCTAGGAAATTCTTGAAGTTAAGCGGAACGTGAAGCAAGATTTGGGGCGAGAGCCAAGGGAGGATGAATTGACAGAGGCAACAAATATGACTGTAGTACAGCTTAGAAAAAAGTTAGTGGTTGGTCTAGCGGCCAGAAATAAGCTAATTAAGGTATCTATATTCTATTCATCCTTCCGATGCAAAGATAGAATTAGTGCCTATTTATTCAAACATCAAGCTGGTATTCATGATTATCAAGCTGGGGATAAGGGAAAATAGATTGGATTAACTCATCAAGTAAATTATTTGGAAAATGGGATGGAAATTGAACTCATCAAGGTAGTATTTGGATAATGTTCTTAATGCTTTCTATATTATTACATGCTGAATTCCAATATTATAATTTTGATGCTTCCTGATGCAACAATATGTTTTGACAAAGGTTGTCTGATTTTCTCCAATTTCATTTGGCTAGTTGCAATCCTTGCAACTGCGGCCCTTCCTATTAGGTTGAAAGTTGGCAAAAAAAAATTGAACATTCTTGTTTGTAATTGGGTTAGCCTTCTCATGAATGAGCTTTAATAAGGTCTTTTGATTATGAAGATTGAAACAGCCTCAACCGCATTGTCAAATCCTAATTAACTTGATGTTGCAGTCTATTTTTCTTCACTTTGTAACACATGCGACTTGAGAATTACTTCAAATTTTCTTCTGTTAGTGAATTTGTGTGTGCCTTTACCCGCAACTCATCATCCAACAGTTCTTCATCACCTTTGTTGTATTTCTTCGTAGATACAACTAGGGCTGGCCCTGACCCAAGCCTGGCAAGACTTTGGGCTAGGCAACCTCCCGATAGGGGGCAACCCAAAAAAAAAAAATCGTAAGTTATATATAATTATGAAAAGTTCCCAATTTGTCACTGATGTGATAACTTGGTGTGTTGGTCTCCTGAGAATTTTTAAGTCTTGCATCTTCATGTCTTGTGTTCAAATCCCACTAGTGTCACTTTTCCTATTTTTTTTGCCATTTTCGTTATATACAAAAAAAAAAAAAAAAAAACTTTAGATAGTGTAGCCCTAACCTTATTAAGCCCATTGACTTTTAAATTTAATAGGCCCAGTAACTTAGATTTACAAAGCCCAATTAGTACTCAATCTCTGATTCTCTTTTACAGATTGAGATGTACCACACCAGATTATAAGATTTAGATTAGAAAAGGGTTTGAACGAACAGAAGAGGGTTTTGAAAAAGTGTAAGTCTGAAACCCCAAAGTACCATAACTGATTTACTGATCTCACATTTTGATTTTCTCTTTTTTGATGTAATTGAAGCTAAAAACATAATGTAACCTTGAATTTATTTTGCCTTTTAATTTGTAATTTTTTTTTTAACTTAATAATATGTGGGCAACCAACTCGGAGTCCGTCTAGGGCAACCCAAATGGTTGGGCCGGCCCTGGATACAACCAACAATTGTTAATTTTATCGTCAATGTTTTTTGGCCAGTTTGTGGCACCTATAAGTGAAGATGATGTTAACTGATTCTCTTAATTCTTTAATGTTGTTGCAGCACAATCTCCGGCTTGTTATGTTTGTCGTAAACAAATATTTCCATGAGTTTGCCAATGGCCCTGCATTTTCAGACCTCTGTCAAGCAGGAGTGAATGGTCTTACCACAGCAATAGACCGGTTTGAGCCAAAGAGGAAGTTCCGGCTTTCTACTTATGGTCTATTTTGGATCAGACACGCCATCATTCGATCATTGACACTCTCTAGCTTCTTGCATGTACCCTTTGGCCTTGAGTCAGTATGTTATCTTTCTAATCTTTAACATCTCGTATCTTTCCAAAGTTTGGACTAATGGTTGTAGACTCCGTTTTCTTAATGGATATGCTTTCACTGCTTTTATGTTGGCAGGTAAGAGTAGAAATCCAACGAGCCAAACTGGAGTTGTCGTTTGAGCTTCATAGATCACCGACAGAAGAAGAGATTGCAAAGAAAGTTGGAATCTCTCTTGCAAGATATAGTGAAGTGATGAGGGCTTCAAAACCAGTCTCCTCTCTCCATGCTAAGAATAGGACAACGCAAGCAGAGCTGATTGATGAACTTGTTGATTATGAAGGCATTGGGGGTGCTGATGGGCAACAACCTGCTCTTCTCAGGCTTGCTCTTGATGATGTGGTAACCACTTATCCTCTTTGATCTTGCATTCATGTTAAACTGCACCCTTGCTTTATTTGTCAGACTGTTAACTAGTGACTAGATATCATTAATATTGCTGGGGAAATGCAGTGCCCAGAACTTTTACCCAGAAATGACCCAAAATGAGTGAATCTGAGCCACTCACTCTAGTTTTTTGGGTACGTAGCACTGCTGGTAAATTTGATTGACCCACTTTTTGTTTTTGTCCTGATTTGTTTCTTATTTTGTTCATGGATTTCGGATGGCGTGTGTTGTGTCAAAGATTGTACCCCCTTATATCTATTGAGATGATTGTTAGCAGTGGCAACCAATTAGCATATGCAATGGCACCCAAAACTTGATTCTTAGTAGCAAAAACTTGGTTTTTTTTATTAGTATCGAATCATGGGATACTTCGACTTTGGGTTAGGAATTGACTGGCTTTTACACTTGAATGCTCCCAGATTCGTCGATAGATTCTCGTGTCCTTCTTCATTTGCTGTACGAAGTTTTTAAGGATGAGCTAACTAGGGACTCTGTCTTTGAATATACCAGCTTGACTCTCTGAAGCCCAAGGAAAACTTGGTCATCAGACAGAGATATGGGCTTGATGGCAAAGGCAATAGAACGTTGGGAGAAATTGCAGGGAACCTGAATATCTCAAGAGAAATGGTTCGGAAACACGAAATGAAAGCTATGATGAAGCTCAAGCACCCGACTCGAGTCGATTATCTTCGTAGTCATGTTTTCTAAACAATAACATTTAACTACTTTTTCTTTTTCTTGTTCTTTTTCTTTTCCTTCTTATTTTTCTATGTGCATGTATACATGTTTATATATATATATATATACCCTCTCCTCCATATGCTAACGCAATGATCATCCCTCTTTTTACTATCTTTTCTATGTTTTAGGGACCTCACCAACTAAGAAGAACTTGTAATTCCCATTTTCCTTTCCTTCCTATTTTGTACCACGATGTGTTTTACAGCTATAGTTAACAATTCAAATCCAATGCTCCATTTTACTACCAATGCGCGTTATGTGGAGAACTTTTTCTTAAAAGAAGTCATTGTAGTCTGTACTGTGTCACAGTGTAAACATTACTAAATGGCACAAGAAATTGCAAGAGTAATGAAAAAGCAGCAGTAATGTTCTTTCATAGATCAACATAGTTGAGCCCTCATTCCACAAAGGTTGATTTTTGGCTTTCTTTAGTTGATGTTTGTAAGGAGAATGACTTTGTTTGTAAAGTGTGAAAACCAAATAACCAAAAAGACACTTCTAAGACCGTTTCACCAGCCACTCCATCCAAAGATTCGAGGCAAAATGGAGAAGTGAGAAAAGAAAAGAGAAGCAATAGCCACACTATATCACTGTACATCATACTAGGGATGGCAATGGGTCGGTTCGGTTTGAGTATTGCCATATCCGACCTCGTTATCCGAAACTAGATGGGTATCTAGAACTGAACCATAAGGTCCATAACCCGAACAGACAGGTAAAATTGAAACCATAATTGAACCAATTGGAGATCGGTTCGGTTCAGTTACTCCCCGTTAAATTAGAAAATAAAATAAAAATGAAATAATTTTGAATTAAATTCAAATATGAAATCAGTTAAACTGAAAATGCCACAATTCCATTAATTAAAAAGACATGCCGAAATGCATCTAGATATTTTTAATGCAAAATTAATATAAATCTACCTAGAAATTCAATGCATTGATGCTATCCCCGAGCTAAACTTCTACAAATGTGAAGGGTAGTTTTATAATTACACATATCCAGTTCGGTTCAATTCTGACCATAACCAAACCAAACTGAATTGAACCGGTTCGGTTATCTCACATCCCATACCATGCAGCACCCACGGGGAATATTTCGGTTATGGTTCGGGGAAAAAAAACCGGTTATGATTCGGGTACCCATCAGTTCAGTCGAGTTTTCCATCCATACATAATACATATGTGTACAGTACCTAGGTAAATATACCTAAGTTCATCTCTATCCCAATTTTTTTATTTGTTTCCCTCTTCCTTTCTCCCTCTCCTCCTCTCTCCACCAAGGATCAAAAGCATCTCCGCAATGATCAACGGCAGCAAGGTAAGGATCAACAACGATGTGTGGACTCTCCCTACAATGATGAAGCATCTCTTTTGCTTTGGGGAAAGGCTCCTTTTTACAAGGTAAGGACCAACGGCATTTGGACATATGATGTGGAGAACAAGAATTTGCTTCTGGGTTTGCCGTCGAGAGGCATGGGGTAATCTGATTTCGATTCACCTCTGAACACACCGATTTAGTCTGCGGCAAAAGGATCGGGGAGATTGATCTCTGTTCTACCCTCCTAAATAGTGTAGAAGATGGGTGCGTGCATATTAAAGTGTAGAAGATGATGAGTAATATTTTATAATATTTAATATGAGTAAAGATGATGATAGCTAGCAAAATGCACTTTTTATGTCACGACCAAAATCCAACGAATTTGAACATCATGACTGACTAGTGAGTCCGTCTCACCCAAGGCCTCCATCAACGACTTTTTCTTCTTCTTCTTCTTCTTTTATTATTAAAACGATAGGAATAAATACTAGCATACGCGGAAGCATTATCTGATAATCATAAATTACAAAGACTCCTCTATTTATTATGCTAACAAGAAAGTTACATTTTCCATTGTTCATTACATTGCCGTAATTTTCAGCTTAGGGCATCTTCAACTCACCCTCAATAACTCCATTTTTGCCTCCATTCCTCTATTTTGAAGGAAAACCTCTCCCTAACCCATCCTCCATTTTGGACGAAAGTTTTTTACCCTCCAAATATAGTATCACCTCCATTTCATTATTCATCATTTCCAAATTCCTCTCGTGTCTTTTTTTTGTCCCCGCCCTCCAATGTTACAACCACTATTTTTGAGAAATGGAGGAATGAAGATTTTGGGTTAGAGCCCACATGAATAATGAAATCCTTCAAATTCACTTTCTAGATATAAAATCATAGTTTGGTCCTCCAAAATGGAGGTTATTGGGTTGACAATGCTCTTAATAGTACTAATACTTAGCCCGTTCCTCTAATATTGATTAACTGAAAAGAAAAAATTTCAACATAAGCCACTACTTATGTGAGATTATAAATTATCATAGTTAAATGATCTACCACAGAATTTAAAAAAAAAAAACCTTTTCGGCTAGGAAGCACAAGTCATAGATTCATTTTTTCATGGCTTTAACAGTTATCAAAATCACGGCATCGTCAGTTTTTCATGGATTTAACTGTAACCCAAAATTCATAAACAAGATTGTATAAAAAATAAAAAGGGTACAAAAATAGACAAGTAAATTGGCTTCCTAAATGAAACAACAACATTCTTTGATACCTATTATCTTCATTTCCGATGCGAAGAATTTGATAATATAGAATCTTAGTAGAGAAAACAGCTTTACTATTATGTAAGTAATTGGATATACAACTCTCTTACCTTCCACAAAATGCCACCCCTTCTATTGTTAATTTTGAGGATGTTTCTCCAACTTTCTTGTGTTTCTTTTCATTTTCCTTACCAAGTATATCAACCTGAAAAACAATAAAACAATGGTTAACGTATGCCTCTTAGGTAAAAGGGGAAAAACTAAATCAAGTGCAAGTGATGCAAACGAAAACATAAAAAAAATCCATACAACTAAGCGAACACTTGTCAATAAACCTAATAAAATACCTCATGATTGTGCCCTATGATTGTATAAACGTAGTCATCATCTATGATTGAGTGTTTAAAGTTGAATAGGAGATAGCACCTGACCTTCACATAACCCCCTTGGGCCTCAGTATGGTCCCCCACTATTTTTTATTAAATAATAATCCTTACTATCCTCTATCGTACCCTAACACAATGACTGCATGTGAAGCTCGGAGTTCCTCCGTCAAAATCATTGGTTCCCTCGTATATCCCCTGATAACAAAGCACATATTCGTTATAAACATTGATAAAAGTCTACCTATTAATACAGCCAAATATATACTTACATCCTCGTGCATTTTGAAGGAGTAGTAGGAAGGTAACGTCGCAGTAATTGGATGCCAAAAAATTGCATCTTTCATTTCTTCAGGTGTTGGATCATCAAACTCGTGATATCCCTGAATCTACGGTTCAGAGTCTTTTGACAACAAAGAAACAAATTTATTAGAACTATAGTTAACCAGTTTATATGAAATCCAAGATAGTAGGGGTAAGCTAAAGGGTGTGAAGGGCTTTGCCAATCAATGTTGAGCCTTTGCAGGATAAGGATAATCTTGTTTGAGCCAGATGTCATCTGTTTGTAGGTACCGGTAAACTTCGTCCCTCTAGGCAAAAAAAACCAACTTTCTTCTACAATCTCATCGACGAATAGTAAAAATAGTTCTCCTCTTTTCAAGGTGTATTGGAGACTCCATCAATTGTTCAAACTGTTTTTTGTTTCAGCTATTTGCGCCATCATTTTTGTTCTCGACTCATGTAGTCTCCAATACACCTTGAAAAGAGGAGAACCATTTTTACTATCTGTCAAAGAGATCATCGAAGAAGTTGATCTTTTTGCCCAGAGGGACAAAGTTTACCAGTACCTGCAAACATACAACATCTGGCTCAAACAAGATTATGTGTATCCTGCAAAGGCTCAATACAACAAAGATTGACAAAGCCCTTCACACCCTTTAGACTTTAGTTTGCCCCTACTATCCTGGATTTCGTATAAACTGGTTAACTATAGTATACTAATCATTTTATTATTATTATTTTTTTGTCAGAAGACTTTGAATCGTAGATTATGGATTCAGGGATATCACGATTTTGATGATCCAACACGTAACGAAATAAAAGATGCAATTTTTTGGCATCCCATTACTGCAACGAGACATTCCTAATACTCCTTAAGAATACATGGGAATGTATGCATATATTTGGTTGTATTAATACGTAGAATTATATCAATGTTTATAACGAATATGAACTTTGTTATTAAGAGATATACGAGGGACCAAATGATTTTAACGTAGGAACACCGAAGGTGGCATCACATGCAATTGTTGTGTTAGGATATGGTGTAGAGTATGATAAAAATTATTATTTAATAAAAAATAGTTAGGGACCATACTAGGCCGAAGGGGTTACGCGAAGTCAAGTGTCATCTCCTATCCAACTTTAAGCACCCAATCATAGACGATGACTACGTTTGTACAATCATAGGGGACAAGTGCAAGGTATTTTATTAGGTTTATTGACGAGTGTTCGCTTACCAATACGGATTTTTTTATGTTTTCGTTTGCATCACTTGCACCTGAATTAGTTTTTCCCCTTTTACCTAAGAGACATACGTTAACCATTGAAGAAGTTTTTGAAACTATAAACCGACCCATGCTAGGTGACCCACTGATGTCTAATTAGAGACACGTGCCGCCAACGTCTGTCCCTGGTAGTCACGACACACATACAATGATTAGTTATGCGTGTGAATGCTTCATAGAACATCGTATTAGTCATAAGAAAATTCGCGCATAAGTCAATGAAAATATACTAACAAGCATCATATTTAACGACAATTAGAAAATAGACAATCACACGCACAAACACACGGAAGACCTTTTCCGTAAACACTAAATTTAAAATTCATACAAGCTCTTCAAGAGTTCAACAGGATGAGTGGATATAATATTCAACCTCCCACCACGATTTTGAGACACTCAAACCACCATTGTACAAAAACCATAGTTGAACATTTGGACACACAAAGGGCTTGCCCCACCATTTTATATTTCACTATCCCTTATAATTCACCCCACAAAATTTCTTCTTCAATTTCCTTTCTACATCAACATTTTCTCCCTCTCCTTTAGGACTCTTGCTATTTGGGACAAGTTCTCCAATTCGATCAAACAAGTCAATGGCTTTTTAACTTCATATCGGAATGAGGGAACAAGCTTAGTTACAAGAATCCTAATCTTGCACTCACAAGTGTTCCTTCCCCATTGCTTGTACCCCAACAACATATACAAAAAGCTTCGCTTGTTAATATCATTTACTACATCCCTAGCTAGCAAGTAAGATTACTAGCCCTAGTAAATCCTAAGCCTTCACAGTCTCTATAAAGCCTCCACCATAATGAAAAGGTTGCACTTAAAAAAATTTAAAAAAAAAGTCACCAATTATATTGGCACGCATCTTTAACTTTTTGAAAAAATACAATCAACAAAGAGATCCATACAACTATTGGCATGCCTATAGCTTCTCCACACCCCCACCTTTAAAAAAAGAAAAATGGTAGAAACAAACAAAATCAATCAGTCTAAGAAGGCAGAGTTATACATTCTCCACAATGAATACCCCACCCCTTATACCAAACCACTACAATTGCTTACATTCATAACCTCATCTTACTTGTAAACTTCTCTACCTCTCTACTTCATTTGAGCATTTTCTCCCTCCTCTTAGACTCTTGTGCTTTGTGAGATAACCTCTTCTAATTTTACTTCTGAAAGAAAACTTTCTTTCAATACTCATCAAACAAGAGCATGTCATCTTTCCATTCACAGCCTAAGATCACCGCAAGCATACTAGTGGCAACCAAGAAAACACCCATTTTTCATTCCAAAGGTACCTCTTCCCCCTTTTGTCAATATGCCCAACTCTTCAGTCACTTCCCTTTAGGATGAACCCTATGAGTTAAACTGCTTCATATTTTCTCCTTTAAGTTTTCCTTTTCTCAATCTCGATAGACTCTCTTCTGCCAAGATAACTTTATGTGGACTGATCAAACAAGTAAAAAAAAAAAACTTCTAAATATTTGCATTGTGGGAGGTTCATGGGCAAGAGTAAACGTATCCAAAGGGAAATAAATAAGGTTTTAATGATAAATAAAACCATAACCAGTCCAATAACGATGAGAAATAAAAACAAGTCGAACAAAAACATACCTGTGGTTAACCTAAAATTAAGGTTGGGGACGGCAAAATTCAACCTTTGTCTCATTGGTAGCCTGGTAGGTATTCCAGCATAAACAAGAGCTTGGAAATACATGGGAGCAGCATCCTTAGCCTTCGCCTCAAAGGAAATATAAAAATTATAACCTGCACACCCCATAGAGTTTAACTTGACGACCCTCGTAAACTGGAATTCTGCATCCTGCAATATAAGAAATAGGTTGAATGGCAGTAATGGAGGACCTAATAAATATGCAATAATGGAGGGGAGGGGGGAATCGCAAAAAAGACAAGCTTACATGTCTGTTGTTATACAACTCAATGGCCTCCCTCGCACAACGTTTGGCCCACTCAGAAATCAAGGGGATCTTGTCAAAGTTCGGTTGAGGGAATATTATACCGTAAACACACCGTCATGAATACAGACATCAAAACCCTGTACATCACAAATATGAAAGTTAGAAGGGCCTGAATGTGTCAAGAGCATCTCCACTGGGGTAGCTAAATCCAATGCCAAAGCAATAACTTGGCATCACCTTTTGTAAAGTTCATGTCCAATAGGTAGGCCAATCTAGTGGCAAAAAAAAAAGGTCTGTATCTAAATTTATCCCTTTATCAGTGTTAGAATAACGTTGCTTAACATAAAAAAGTAAAAAAGGCATAATGGCACAAGCCCTGGCTACGGGGATGACAATCTGGCTCTAACCAGTAGAGATGCTCAATCCGACACAATACAGAGTTTAAAATTCAGATAGACAATCATTCAAAGCAATTAATAACTAATTAGGTGAATTATATACATACCCCGGTTTTCTGGACCTGTTCATCGTAGATCTTCCTCTCGGCTGGGGTCATGTCGCGGCGATCGACCAATTTTCTGTGCTTTTCCTTCTCTTCCAATTTCTGTTTCAGCGACAACGATCAATTTTCTGTGCTTTTCCTTCTCTTCCAATTTCTGTTTCAGCGACAACGCGTGTCACCCTTCTGCAACAGACCTCCTCTTGTCGCTTCCTCTTCTGTAGCCCTAGGCGTCTGGGGTACGATGCCCCACTCAGATTGCCATCACCAGCATTAACGGGAGCCATGCTTCACCACCTTACACAAAAAACTAGCCCTAGGAGAGAGAATTTTGGGAGGCACGAGTAAGGAAGACTACTATTATATCCACTGGAGGCTTGGGCGCACATACAATGCGTGTGCACAAAAGTATTTGGCATATCAGATGAATGTCTTACAGGAAGATGAAGATGACATATGATTAGCATTGTTTTGAGGGGAAATTAAAAAGTACTAAAACACACCTTGTGCAACCCAAGATCAAGCTTCAATTCAGAACAATTCCATTCAGTAACCATACAATGATTTGGCTGTGGAATGGATATGGGGCCGAAGGTTGGAAGGATGTACTTTTGTGGAGTTGAATTGAAAACGTGGGGGATGGGTTGGTTTGATGGTGGAAGTTTAAAATTGCACCTTAAATGCCAACACATGGAAAACTGTAGCAGTTATTTACCATAGTAGTTATGTATTTTGAATTTGGTTTTACACTTTTATCCTTATAGTTTTTTCTCTTCGGGGTAAAATGTTTCACTTTTGGGGACAATTTTGGAATAGCAAATTGTGAGTCAGCCTCAAAATTTTGTCCACACCAAAGTGTTACTCCCCCTTTATATATTAGAATAGATTTTTGTGGGAGAAAGACTAGGGTACAGGGTACCACGTGGTAACCTTGGCACATCCTGGCCCTCTAGAGTGTATTTGGATGGTCCGGGTTAAGCAAGAGGATGAGGAGAGAGAGAGGAGAGAGGATATTTTAACCCAGATCATCCAACGCACTTTTAGATAGCTCAAATATGTCGAAGGGGCACTGCGTCAGATCCCACCCTTTTGCACCCAAGTTTTTTCTCCATATTTAGGGGTGTTTCACGACAAAAAATAGTTTTTTTTCAAAAATAAAGATGGGTAATTCTCTTATAATACATCACATAACAAATGATGAAAAACCAATTTATTTATAAAAAAAACCCCTTAGTTGATCGAACATTGATTGTTACCGGTGTTATTGAACCACATTTAAATTGAGAAGAAAAAAGAAGAAGAAGAAGGTAGAATCGAGTTTTGTGTGTAATTTGTGAGGTAAATGTGCTTTGATTATATGGCTACCGAAGTCTAATTAACTTGAATTTTTGCACACTTAATTGACAAGACAAAAAATGAACAGTTTAAATAAAAAAACAGATCCAAGTTGGGCCCACTAAAATTGCACAACATTCACAATTATCCCTATAAACTATAGGAAGTTAACATCCGTTTTCAAACAAACGAACAAAAGGTGGGCCAATAAAAGCAATGCGGCACACACAGTTGACCACATAAATTATAGGTTGTGTTTAGGATTGTAAATGAACTGAGTCGTTCGTGAACTATTCGAGATTGGACTTGGTAAAAGCTTGTTCAAGTTCGATTCAGATACGAAACGAATTGAACTTGAACCTCAATGTTAGGCTCGTTTAATAAACGAGTTGAACTTGAATTTGACAATATTTGGCTCGAGTATGCTCGTGAACTTGGAATATATGTATATGTCATAAGAATTTCTTTAATAACCTTGGATACGTACGAACTTTCACATATGCATGATGAAAATTTTATAACTTTTATGTGTATAAACTTGTAAAACTATTACTATAAACTTAAACTTTAATATGTTTTTATGATTTTATATATGTTTGAACTTATTTTATGAACAAAACAAAAAAATTATTTGAAGTTTTAGACTTATATGACTATATGAGAGCTTAAAAATCTAATATTTTTCACTCGTTAAGGTTCGTGAGCAATTCAAGTTCGACTCAAACCTCGGCAAGCTCGGCTCGAGCTTGGCTCGTCAAATTTTCAATGAGTTTGAGCTTGGTTCAAGTTCGTTTAAAAAATTAATGAACAAACCTAAACATTCTAAAGCTCGGTTCAGTTTGGCTCGTTTGAAGCCCTAGTTGTGTTAAAAGATCGTTTCTATAGATTTTTAAAATTTTCAATTTGTATGATAGTGTTTGGTTCTTTACTTCTTTGCAATGAAAAATAATTGTGTGCGAGTGTGCCAGAGAAAGTTTCAATCTCCTCCCTCAGATTAACTTTGGAACAAACCAAATCTAAAAAGTATAAAATTAATAGCCAAACTTAAAATTTTGTGAATAAAGATGAAAAATCTAAAAAGTATAAAAAAATTTGGATTATTTTTCGTCTTTATTCACAAAATTTTAAGTTTGGCTAATAATTTTATACTTTTTAGATTCCTCTTGTCGAGACAGCCAAGAAACCACAAAAAAATCGACCGAAAATCAACAAATGCAAAAAAAAATTGAATAAGGACAAAACCAAAAAAACCAATAAACTAGTTTTTTCAATTCACCCAAACCAACCCTTACAATCAAAGTTATTGCCCTCGCCAAGTTCATCTAGACAGTCAAGACATAGACATCACTCACTCTAAATGCCCTTTCAATTTGAATCATGCTACATGTACAACCATTTCGGCTCCAACTATTTACAACTCACTCACATACAAGTGGAATCCACACACAATTATGGGTATAGGCCCCACGTATATATGAAGAGGTTGTAAATGGTTGGAGCCGAAATGGTTGTACAAATAGCATTTTTGTTTCAATTTTCAAGCATTCTCTTCCCGCACTATTTATACCAGCAGAAGGGCTTGAAGTCTTGAAATTCTGACTACTTAAAACTTCTCTGCCCAAAATAATGGGAGAGAGGCTTCGCGTGGTTGTTGGAGCGATGGGTAGCTAATTGCTAATTTGTTCATTCTTTGGGCTACCCCATACCAATGCCGTTCTTTATCATCAAATAGATTTGATAAAAACGATTCCATGACTACAAACGCTACATGATTTTTATTGCAGGGAATGCGGCTTCAATGTTTCTTTATTTTTGGTTCTCTTCGGCCAGAGAGAAGGCAGGCTATATCTCTATACACTTCCCTATACCATTACCAAGTTTTTATTTTTTCCAATTCCAAATCATTCTAATAATTTCGAATGCATGATAAATTCCGTTTATTTACTTCTTTACCATTTACTTAAATCTTTATTAACTGATGGCATTTGACGATGATTAGTTATTTGTAGCTAATGAAATATGAAGATTATCAATACTTTTCGGCATAAATTGTAAAAGGAAGATATAAACATGTGTTTCCACTTTCCACCCTATGGTGCAGAAGAGGGTAACTATGATGACAGTACCTGTTTTTCTAGTTTTCTGCATCACCGCAACAATATCATCTTTCATTTTCCACGATCACCACCACCGCAAGTTGTTCGTTGGGAGTGTCGGACTCGTATCCTCAGTGGCATTGTATAGCTCACCTGTGGTTGCCATGGTGAGTGCTCCAACCACCATCATGCCCATACTTGTCTTTATCCAATATAAACGACTCCCTAATTTGGCAACAAGCAAATAAGTCATATTTAGTTATATATGAAAGCTCGTGCAGTTTTTATATAACTCACGCACTAAATACAATTCATATTGCAGAAACGAGTAATACAAACGAAAAGCATGGAGTTTATGCCATTCTACTTATCATTTTTCACATTCCTAGCAAGTTCTCTTTGGCTGGCCTATGGACTCCTGAGCCATGATATAGTTCTTGCGGTTTGTGATACAATTTAACCTTAATTTTGAATATCACAGTAAAGTTCAATAATTAATCGTTCCAAGATTTGATTCTCTAACTCAAATTTTCACATACTTGCTGTCTCCTAATATGGTTGGCACCCCTTTGGGATTCTCCAGCTTGCACTTTACTTTAAGTATAGGAACAAGGGAATTACGGAAAGACCCCACAATTCAGATACAGAATGGCGCGGACACCAAGGCCCCAACCCGATTTTTGAGAGTCAACGAGCATCGGGGGTATCGGCTGATAGCCCAACTAGTGTCCAGGGCCTTATGGTTAGATGATGATATCTGTGGGCCCAGCTAGATTTTGTTAGATCTGTTTATGCAGTGTTTATCTAGATAGATTGTTGTTCAGAGTTCTATCTTGCTAGGACTTGAGCTTGATTATCACTATTGTTGGGTGATCTTTATCTTAGTTGTTATATCTTCGTGGGAGCCTATTTATAGGGGCTCTCATATTTTGTTTGAAATAATTGATTGGATAAAAGTATTATTTCTTGAGTTGGCATAGGAATTCCAATTCAACCTCAGGTACAGGGACACCTAGGTTTCGCTGTCGTTCTAGAAAAGAATGGTCCGAAAACCAAGCAGTAGTTGCAGTCCATGGATTCTAAAGATAACATTGGCAACAATTGAAGAATTGGTTACATGAAGGTCTATTTGGATCCCCTCTCTTTATTACCTGGCCTCAAAGTTCGGGTTGCTGGAAGTCACGGGTCACTCGAAGTCTTGAAATAAAAAAAGGATTGCTAATGTAGTCTGCAATTCATGTGTCCACTAATGCGATGAGAGCAACGAAATTTTGTGGTGTTATGACAATAGAGTCAGATAGAGAAGTGTGAAACTTTTGATTGCACTGGACAACTAAAATCATGCTGATGTTTGACAGGATAGCACGTCCAGAATAATTTTACAGCCAGAAAGACATGGGACTAAAATATTTGACCATTTTTGTAGCTTCTGTAATACTTTCTGAACAGTAATGATGAATCTAGATAGTGAATGTAACCAATAGATAATGAATGTTTTCACATTTTCTAGCTGGAGAATATATTCTGAATGCTTCCATTTCATTTGCCTGGATATATGCCATTACCACTAGCATAACATTAAATTTCCGATCACATAGAAAAATGCCTTCTAAAGAAATGATTCTGAGTCTAGACAATACCTGATGTATAGTCCAAATCAACAAGAAAATGATAGAACAGTAATTTCATCTTGAACCTTCAGGAGAAAAAAATTCCTTGATTTTATCAGCCATGTAAATGAAAAATAACACGAATATCAGATCTGATCTGATGTCCACAGAATGAGGTTCCGAAATCCTGGTTTGAAACATACTTCACAGTGCCATAAGGTTAATGCGCCTAATGTCTAAGCAAAGTCTGGTGGTAAAGAAGGGACCTAGGGGGTTACCCTCCTAGATCTCAGGTTCAAAATCTCTAAACTATCAACTCTTGTTGGTCATGCGGAGTTCTATCAAATTTTAATCGGCCTTCGCTAGTTTACGGTGGAATTGGTCTGCAAATAGTAGTTGAGGTGCACGTAAGCTGATTTAGATATCTTAACATAAAAGAAGGGATAATGTCTAAGAAAACACTAAATATTACTCCTACTTGATGACAACAAATTCAAAGTGCAATCAGGAAGAGAGAGTCAAGAAATTTTACTTGATGACAACAAATTGTCATGTAAGCTAGTCTGGACACCCGAGTTATCAAGAAGATGACAGCAGATAGCCACAATGGAGGATTATTCAAGTACCACACAACGATAGAAAAAAGCATCAAAATTTCAATTGTTCAATAGAGGATATAGAACTTTAGTAGTCATAGGGGGAGACAACAGAGAGACGATATCACCACACAACAACAACAACAATAACATAACTCATTTAGTCCCCAATAATTTGGGGTATAATATTCTTCCTCAAAAGCCGCTTTTCTTTCATGAAAATGACATTCTTAAAAAAATTCCGCTTTCATGAACACTCGTAACAGATGGGTCCTCTTTACGTCTTTCAGATAGATGCTAGAACTATTGCCATACGAATCAGTACCCAAGACAATGGAAATAGATTCTTACAACTAAATAACTTTCAGCCAGAATCAATTAATTCTGTAAGTTGATTTTTTTTTTTTTACCTCTTTTTTTCTCTGGTAATCATAAGGAGTTTGATGGGCTTTTTCATGTGTTGACTGTCAAGCTACCAAACGCATAACTCTACCCTATTCCCTTTGGTTGGGAATGATGGAGTAAAATGTATGCAGACTTTAAGCATGACACATGCTGAAAACAGATAGCACCCAATATCCAAACATGAAATTCATGCATTTGATCATTCCTTCAGTGTTGAGCTATAAAAGACTTAAAGCATGACACATGCTGAACATGGCATCCAACAATGGGAGACCAATTCAAAATCATCAAAATGTAACTAAATTTCGATACCCTTTCACAACCCTTTAGTGAAGCCAAGTTATTTCCCTCCACAAGTTCATCAAGATGTAGACCTCTCGCTCTGCCCACTCAATTTTCAAGTATTCCATTCCTACCATCATCGCACTATTTATACCAGCAGAAGGGTGCATACACTTTAGACATTCTTAGTCAGTCAAAACTTCTCTGTCCAAAACAATGGGAGATAGGCTTCGCGTGGCAGTTGGAGTGATGGGTACCTAATTGCCAATTTTTGCATTCCTTAGGCTACCTATACCATTATTTATCATCAAACAAATTTGATACAACGGTTACCTAACCAAAAAAGTTTGCATGATTTTTATTGCAGGGAATGCAGCTTCAATGTTACTTTACGCTGCACCCATGTAAAATCTAGTTCTATATAATTTTACACCAACAAATAGAGATAACTGATGATTAAACTCTAATTTTATGGTTCTGTTCTTTCCAGATTAACTTTTTCAAGGGTCATAAGAAAGAAAAGCACCGAGGAGTTTTCTTGTATTCCATACTTCTTTGCTCTACTGAATTGCGTCCTTTATACTTGGTATGGCTTGCCTGTTGTAAGCTATAGGTGGGAAAATTTGTCTCTGGTCACTATTAATGGTGCAGGCATTCTTCTTGAAATTTCCTTCATTCTCATATATTTTTGGTTCACTTCGGCCCGAGAGAAGGCAAGTTGTATCTCTATACACTTCTCCCTAACATTAGCAAGTTTTTATTTTTTTATTTTTTTTCAATCACAAGTCATCCTTATAGCTTCAATGATAAATTTCATGTGTTTATTCCCTTTAAAATTTATGTAAATCTTTATGAAGATTATTGATAGTTTTCCATGAACTTCTAAAAAAAGATATAAACATGCGTTCCCACCCTATGGTGCAGAAGAAGGTAGCTATGATGATTCTATTTGTTATCATACTTTTCTGCATCACCACAACAATATCAACTTTTGTATTGCGCGATCACCACCACCGCAAGGTGTTTGTTGGGAGTGTTGGACTCATAGCCTCGATGTCAATGTACAGCTCGCCATTGGTTGTCATGGTGAGTTCGATTCTCACCATCGTGTCCATAATTATATTTCCAATATTAGATTAGTCCCTAATTTGGCAACAAGCAAATAAGTTATATTTGGTACCTATACGAAAAAACATGCATGCATATATAACTCACACACCAAATATGATTCATATTGCAGAAGCGAGTAATACGAACGAAGAGCGTGGAATTTATGCCATTCTACTTGTCATTTTTCTCATTCCTAGCAAGTTCCCTTTGGATGGCCTATGGACTGCTGAGCCACGATATAGTTCTTGCGGTTTGTTAGACAATTTAAGCTTAATTTTGTATATATATCCTTTAAGTTCAAACAATTACTCATTCCAAGTCAAGATTTAGTTCACTAACTAAAATTTGCTCATATCTGCAGTCTCCAAATCTCATTGGCATCCCTTCGGGCATCCTCCAGCTTGTGCTTTACTTTATGTACAGGAAAAAGGGTATCATGGAAGAACCCCACAAACTGGTCGTAGAAAAGAATGATGAGAAAGTGGAGCAGCAGCTGCAGTCCATGGATACTGAAGACAATTATGGCAAGGTTTGAAGATTTGGTTACATGAAGCTCTTACTTGAATCCCTCTAGCTCTTTATTAGCCGTGCCCCAGATTTTGAGTTGCTGGAAGTCAGAGTTCATTAGAAGTCTAGAAATAAATGAAGGATATGTAATTTAGATTGAAATTAACGTGCAATTCATGTACCCTCTCTCCCGATAAGAGCAACTAAATTTTGTAAAGTATTTGCTAAGATAAAGAGTCAGTCAAATCAAAGCGAAGCGAAGCTTTTGAATGCACTGAACACGTAAAGTCATGCCGTTGTTCAAATGACAGTATAGCACGTACATAATTGGACGTGACAATGTCGATATTCTACTTAACAATTGCCATTCAGACATTTTATCAAATATACGGTGAGCATTGTCCAATAGGCCGAGATTTGTATAGTGAGCTACCTGATTGTTTACAGTCAGGGACTATGTTGGAGCGACGATGATTCGGCCGAGTGGAGAGGGTTCAAAACAGTTGGCAGTTGGTGTCCACCAGCGATGCTTCGACGTTCCGTATAATGAGGATTTCAATTGTATTCCTTTCAGATCGATAGATGCTTGCCAGAATCAACTGATTCTATAAGCAGATTTTTACCCCTCTTTAACTGAAGGATTAGAAAGCTGCAAACAAGTACGCTGCTCATAGTCCAAATCGGATCGGATTCCTCTGAATCCAATAAATCCTAATAAGTGAGTCACGGGTTTTAGAAATTGCAATGAGTGTTCTGATTCAAAGTCCTATGGTCCAGTTCCAATCTAAGCCGTGTGTCACGGATTGGTTCCAATTTTATCCACAAATTACGTTCCATAACGAAATTAGCAACAAGCAAGCCAAAAAAAAAAAAACGAAAACTAGCAAACAACGATATATGAAGCACTGTCATATATTATGTAAGGCATTACATTAACTATAACTATATTGGTTAAGGTTCCAAACCAGTTTTCATTCCAGCAAGCAAAAAAATAAGTAACGAGTGAATGTGCTTGCCTTGATCTGTAGATTATTTATATTGCTCATTGATCATAATTAAATATTGTAATTGTTGCATATATTAAGGGGAGCATATGATTAAAGTTTTCGCTTATTATTGTTTTAAATTATTGATTTTGATTGTGTTTTTAAGACAATTTTGATTTCTTAAAAGCTTTGTAAAGCTGTCTTGTTAGAACTCCCTTTGATAGTTGATATATGGCCGACCCTTGCGTTATTTTACTTTTCAATTGACAAATTTTTAGGCAAGCGGAGTTAGCTTATGCGGTAGAGCTCTTAGATGTCCCATACTGCATCTTGGAATTGAGTCTCATTCCCCCCCTCTCCCATGTAATAATAGATTAGGAATGACAAATGAAGGGGGAAAAAAATTGACAAATTTTTAGACTACCTTGGCCTCTTTTGGCTAATAATCCGATTATGAATTATTAGATTATTCGTTTGTCTTTATTCAAAAAAAAATTATATTTGTTAGTTTTGCGTCAAGATTTTGTGGCTTCTGGATTCCTCTTAACGACAGGAATCTAACAAGTACAAAATTATAGTCAAAACTCAAATTTTTTTAATAAAGCCAAAATACTTTAATTATTGGCCAATAATCCAAGTATTTCGGCTTTATTCAAAAAAATATTTGATTTGACCATAATTTTATACATGTTAGATTCGTCTCGTCGAGAGAAATCTAGAAATCACAAAATCTTGACACAAAACTAACAAATACAAAAAAAATTAAATAAAAACAAAATAAATAATCCAATAATCCATTCCTCTTTAATACTTGTTCTTCGGGTCAAATTACCTTCATTACTTAATCCTTGTAAAGCCTTTTCAAAATCTACCACGCCCTAAACATGTATTGGCCCTTGAAGAAATCAAACCTCTTTTTTTAAACTAGAATTTGATCAAACATCGTCGGAGCCCAATATCCATTTCTAGCCCCTGCCCCTGAATTTTTTATTTTTATTTTTATTTTTTGATCTGGCTGCCCCTGAATTCATTCCTTTCAATTCTAGCTCCTGGCCCAAACGATTTATCAAAGACCACTTGGACCATTATGTGATTACAAGCAATGGTGGGTCGGCTCTGTTTCATCTCTGCCATTGCTGACTTTGGTGCTCTGCAGTTAAGACTCTGAAAGCTTGGAAATCAGATATGCGGCCTAACGTTTTGATTTTGAGGCCTGGTACAGTCCCAGAATCTAAACCCATAAAATGCATCCAACAGGCGATATTCACCTGATAGTGTATCAGGTGAATATCACTCATTGGATGTATTTTATGGGACATTTTCTGGATTTAGATTCTGGGATTAAACACTGTTCTTTTGATTTTCAACAAAAGAAGGTCATGCTCTATCTTTTGCTGCAAAAGGATCCTCAACGGAATTGTTTCAAGGAAAATGTTAGGCTAATTATTGAAAAGTGAAATGAGTGGTTCAAATTCACTTGGAATCACTAATTTCACTTTTGGAGTAAGTTTTCTGGGTATATAGCGTTGCTCTTGTTTCAAACAATCTTATTATTCTAGCCTATAAAAGGAACAAATTCTGCCAGCAATGCTTACACAGAAAAGATATCCAAAAATTACTCCGAAAGTTAAATCAATGATTCAGAGTCACTTAAATATTCATCTGAACTACTGATTTTACTTTTGGGTAATTTTCCGTGCTACTTAGCATTTTTCAACGTTCTTGCTACACCGGAGCGATAATAAATACATAGCAATATTCAGTTCTCCGCACTTCATCGTGGTGCATTTTATCGAGGGAATCATTATCCCAATATCAAAGGCAGTTCTAATAAGACAGCTTTACAAGGCTTTCTAGAAATCAAATTTGTCTCAAAATCATACTCCCTCCGTCCCAATTTGTTTGCTCACAATGGGAATACGTGTAATTTCAAACCCCTTCAAAATATATTTCTCTATATTATTTTTTAAATTTTTTTATACCAAATTAAAGTGCTCATTGAGTACTTTAATTTGGTGTAAAAAAAATTTAAAAATATTATACAAAAGTACATTTTTTAACATCTACAAAATACACGTTTCCCAAAGCGTGCAAACAAATTGGGACAGAGGGAGTAATTTTTTACATAGATGAGTGACTAATACCTAAGTTAAACGGTTTAATACTTGTGTTTGACACCTTAATGTAAATGATAGTATGTTTTATTTATGTGTTTTGTTCAACGATAGGAACTCTCTAGATATCAACTGAAAGGTGAACTCATTTTGTTATTTATTAATGACATTCCTTATGTCTCGGCTTGCTATCGGGTAGCAAAAGACTAGCAAAATGTGAATTTGATATGGTTTGGGATAACTGTTATAAAATTTTAATACACTCGCAAGTGCAAGAATCGTACTAAAGTACTAAAGAGAAGCAAGAACGATGTCAAATCTACAAGGACTTGTGTGAAGTGGTTGAAAAGACTTGATTGATCTTGAATATAATTCCTAACCTAGTTGTACAACTTTTAGTATGGCGATGAAGCAAACTTGAAAATATATATATAAGAGATATATCAAAACACCTACAGGGTATCGTAATCCATTACACGCAATATCTATGATGTTAATTCTCCAATTTCGCTGCACAATAAGTTGGCGGCAAAAAGACTAACAAACAATAGAGTACTTGCTTGAAGGCATTGTGTGTAAATCTTCAATAAAAAATACTAACAAACTAACAACAAAAAGGGAAAGAAATGATCAAATGAAATGAAATATGTAGACAAATATACGGATAGATGCAAATAAGGAATTAAGTTTTTTTATAGGCTTTCAAATCGATTTGAAGACAAATATGGGGACAGATGCAAAGATGGAATTAATTGTTTTTTTTTTGGGTAAATATAAGGATTTAAGTTGACCATTCCATATCCTTATTTCTTAAACCCGATAAAGGCGGAGGTTTGCTACAGGCACTAATACTCCCATTTTTTTCTCCATGCAATTGGCAAATCATCCCATGCTTCATGTGCACAACAAAATCATTTGGAAGCAATTTAGAGTGATATTATTGACTGTTTTAAGCCAATCCTAATCCAGCCACAAGCTCCAAATTTTTCTTCTTACCCTGCAACTCGAACCAAATTTGGAAAATGATCCAGTGCTTCACAGACATGTGAAATAAGGTGCATCCTCTAAAAATAAATATTGGTTTTTCCATGTTGGTGTTGAACCCATCACCCATGACCTCAAAGTTCCAAAAATTCTTTTGTCGCTTGAACTGCAATCCATTTCTTGTCCCAGACAATTGCCGGAGATCTCACAAGTATCGGCACACATCAAATTATTAGAAGTAATAATCTCTTGCACAATGAGAAATTTGTCTGACTGTCTTGGACCATTACAAGAGAGAATCTATTGTTTATCGAAACGAAATGCAAATGAATCATTTTTAAACGTTTCCAAAAAGTCACTCAAGAGAATCTAGTATTTCACAGAAGAAAATGACAGAGAATCCAGAAACTGTCCCAGACAATTGCTGGAGCTCTCTATAGGTGTCGCGCGACTTTGCATCAAACTGTTATCAGTGATAAATCTCTTGCACTTTGAGAAAAATTATAAGACTGTCTGAGATGGTTGGTGGAGAGAATTTAGCGTTAAACAATATAAATAAACATGAATTTTGTGCAGTAATTTTTTGTAATATCTCACAAATGTCGTCTCAATGTCAAATTGTTAATTCGAGGTCACAGCAAATTGTTACCGGTAGCAATCTCTTATATTGCAATAAAATTCTTAGACTATCCGGGATACATAGTTGAAAGACTTTAGTGTTTATCGAAGGAAAATTAAAGTAAATGCTTTCATGTTACTTTCGCGTATAATTGTTGGAGCTATCGACATGTGTTGGCTCTAAATCAAGTTGTTAGTGGTAACAACCTTTTCTGCCACAAAAATATTGCTACTTTTCGGAACGATTTAGGAGATAATCTAGTACTTACTAAGAGGAAATTAATATGAATGTTTCAAATACCTGTCCCGCGCACAACTATTGGAACTATCTCATAAGTTGCGCGGGACAGTTACTTTCCAAGGAAAAGTGACTAGCATGCAGATTGGAATTGGAAGTATTATTCTCTGTTTTACTGGGACGGACAAAAAAAAGAACTATGAATTGCATCCGAAAATGTGCCGGCTCTCAACTCCGAAAATTTTGCCTTTTTTTTTTTTTGGTGCGGAAGCCGCACACTTGAAAACTACGATTTGCATCTGAAAATGCGCCAGCTAGCTCTTGACTCACGTGATGCTCTAAGTTCACTATATAATCACTCCTTGACTTCTAAACATAGCAACTGGTATCAGGTCTTCGACTGAAGGTTAAACACAATTCAACCTCAAAATTGCCACTATTAAAAATTCAATCGTCACATTTCACAATTCCTTCCAAAGTTCCAATATTTGTTTGTTTTGGGGAAGAGTACTAATACCGGGTTGGAAAAAATAAATAATAAATGCTAGTATATCTGCGTACAGGCAATGTAAATATACGAAATAGATAAGGTAGGAAACAAATAAACCAACAAACAAAAAGTCAAAAGAAAACAATACTAGAATGTCCCCTTCTTGCCTAAAAAAAACAAAGGAAAGAAATAGCAAATGCAGTGTTTATACGCTGCTGCGTATGATGACATCTTACGGGTGATGTTATGATGATGACCTCACCCAAAACAACAAGCTCGATCCTCTGCAATTATGATTTGGTCCTTGCTTATATATGTTGTTTACGGATATAGATAATAACGTTACCCTTCTCTCTAACAAATCAATGGCTCATTTGTCAGGCGGATAAAGTTTTGGATGAATAAGAAAGAATGATGGATAAAAGATGGATAGGTTATGAGGGAGGATTAGTGAAAAAAGAATGATAAAATAAGGAATTTATTTGGTAGTTGAAATAGAATGATGTAACAGGGATTGTTGGCTGAATGTTATCCTCAAAATATGCACCGTATAGTCATTGGAATTACTTCTAGTGGCTCACCAATTTGAGGGATTGGTTCAATTGTGAAATCTCGTACTTTCTTGTACAAGGCCAAGATTTAAGTACCCATAACCCTTTATTAGGGATAAACATATTCCTAAAACCACCTACACGCAATGGGACCTTAACTTTGGTACCAACATATATAAGTGTGGTAAGGATCCCGGGACCTTAACTTTGGTACCAACATATATAGGTGTGGTAAGGATCCCCTCCAGATGATGATGTGGGTTGACTGGGCAATACTCCTCAGTCAAGGTATCATACTTCCATTTCGTCTGCCAAAAAAATTTGCTTCCGATCGACTGCCCGTATAAATAGCTTGGGTTATTTCTAGTTCAAATAAAAGACAAGCACATATACTTGAGCTTGAGCATCTTATAATTAATGGAGTACAAAGAAAATAAAAGGGTAGAGGTCAAGCATAAAAGCCACTAGTAATAAATAAGCAAAATTGGTGGTGGCTAGGTTTGAGGTCAACTTATATTCAGTTACTTTATATTCATTTACGCGGCAGGATTCAAGGTTTGTAAGCATCTTCTAAGAGCATCTCCAATGGTATCATATTTTTTTTTATTTTATATGTGTCATTATAATTATAGAATGAGGTTCCAAATGTTCTTTTCCAATGTTGAGTTAAAACACACGCTATATTTACTTATAGCTATATGTTGTGCCAAATAAAGCACCGGTATAACTATTGCTATGATTTAACATGCTCTTTTGTTTCTACCTCCGTTCTCATGGGACCTACAAATGTCAATTCAAATTTGATATTTTGTGGAAAAAAAAGGAAGAAGAAATAGCATTTGTTCCATTGACTCAACATTGCTACAGAATAATAGTTTGACACTATTCATCTATCGTAACATAGGCTAAAAAATACATAATATTACTACGGTACAAACTGATGAAATAAACCCAGTAACATTTTTCCTTTGAATATTTTGCAGGTGAGTGGAAGATTTCAGCGTCTTGTAATTTCATTTGCCGAGTTGTCTAAAGAAAATTATGGGTCTTTGCTAGATATTTTTTCGCATATAAAATTAACACTCTAGATATTTTTTTATTTTGATCTATTCTATTTCTATCACAATGCGTTGCATGAAAATGTAAAATTATGTTGAATCTATTATAACATGGATCTATTTGTCGATCGGAAGTTATCCTCAAAATATGTATGCATAGTCATTGCAATTAATTTCAATTGTTCACCAAGGAGTTGATTAAGTGGTGGAAACTCGAAATTTGTTGGACAAAGTCCTAGATTTGAGTCCTCATAACCCCTTAGTAATGCTATATATATTTCTAACGCTACCAACACACAGTGGACCTTGGGTTTGGACCAAACATAGGTATTATAGCAACTAAGGGTCATCATCGGGCCGGGCCGGCCTAGCCCACGAACTTCCTATCCAAGCCCGCCCGTGGGCCGGGCTTAACGGACTTTTTCTTTTTAGCGGGCCGGGCTATCTCTCAAAAGATAAAGCCTAAGCCCGGCCCACGGGCTTATCCTAGTCGAGCTAGCGGGCAGACTAGTCTTCAGGCGGGGTGGGCCGGGCTAATTAGATAGGCGAACTCTCTCTCAAAATGTTTATTGTCTAAGCTCTCAGTTTGAAGAAGTGGAGGTTCCAATGGAAATGGAGAGGGAAGAGACGTGGAAAAAAATGGTTGAGGATTTTCGAGACACGATTTGAAGAAGGTAATGACCCTCCACACAAAAATTCTTTGTAAATGTCGGGAAAAAAAATTCATTGTAAGAAAGTGGGCTTACAATGAATTCCCCATAGTAAATGTCGGGGAAAAAAATTCTTTGTAAAAATTCTTTGACCATGCTTTTGTTTTTTTTTTTTTTTTCATGCTTTTTCAGTTTTTTAAATCTTGGAATCAAAAAGTGGGCATGGGAGTTCCCCATAGTAAAGTGGGCTTGGAATCATTCCAAAAAACATGAGCTATTTTTTTACATATTTATTAAATATATGTATATTTGTTACTAACTCATGCTAAGCGTGTATAGTGTACCGGGCTATGGGCGAGCTAATATCTCTGGCTGTCGGGCTGGGCTGATGGGCAGACCAATTGGCGGGCAAGTTGGAGCTAAAATTTTCAGGCCCAAGCCCGCCCATGGGAGGGTTGGGGCTTGGGCTAGCGCCCATTTGACGGGCTTGGGCTCGGGTAAAGCCCAGCGGGCTTTGGGCGGGCAACGAGCCAACAGGCAAAATGATGAGGCTTAATAGCAACCCCTATAGATAGTAATGTGGAGTGACGAGAGAATACTCCCTAATGGAGGTGATGAAGCTCGTACCATATCTGTACTTCTATTTCATCTACAAAAAATTTACTCCTGATGGCCTACTTAGATTTCCCGTGCATTGCACAAGTTATTGCTACTACTAACAGAGTAATTATTTAGTAGTCCCAAGTAGTCACTTGGTGCTCTAGATCAGTACTCCAGCACCATACACATTTACGTGGGGTCAATACGCTAGGTATTGAGTTCTAAAAGAATGTGTGGTGTTGGAGATCGAGCACCGTCATTCTCCGGAGCACAACGTGGTGCTCTGGGAGAACTAAATTATTAGACTTTGTAGGGGTCCGGTAATACCGAGCACCTTGCCCAGTCCAAGAGATACTTTTTTGTCAATCTCTGAGAGGTTAACAATCAAGGACTCTTCGGATGTCTGATTCAATGTGTGCAAAAAAGAGACTTGGGGTCTCGGACCCTCGTCTCGGCTTTATCCGAGACCTTCTTTTTATATTTGACTCAACAGTGAGTTTTCAGAGTTAATATCAAAAGACCTCGGGCTTTCCCGAGGGGTGATGCAAACTGACTTTACTATGCGAGGATATGCCGAAGGATCGGATGCTGAGTCAGCAGAGCAGTTAATGCTGCATGTGCCCGTAACAAACCGCAATCATGACAAGTGACGTCATCCGAACGGTTATGACACGCGTAGTAATTTCATTGGAAGCATGTGCTCACAGTATATTCCCTCTAGCTTATCGTGACGTCGGCCGAGCGGTTAAGTCACATGACGAGCATAGCTGTGCTTGGAATTCAAGCCAAGGCTCACCTATAAAAGGTAAACCTTCCCATTCAGAGAAAAGACGTACAACTCTCCTCTCAAAACCCTAGATCTACACTTCATCTTCTTCCTCTACTTACTAGACCGTCGGAGTGCCGTTCTGGACTCTGCGGTCCAGTCCGGTGCTAACGGTGTGTTGAGTGTGCAAGCCTAGGAGGATCTAAAAAGAGAGTGCACCAGATCCGTCACCGGACACCGTCAGGAAGAATCACCAGAGAAAGAGAGCTCCACAGACTTAGTAATTAAGTGTGAGGATGATGGAGATTAAATAAAAGAATGTTTTTTTTATTTTAAATTCAGAATTATGACATACCTTTGATGGACGTCACTCTAAAATTTAGTATTAGCAATCCACTTAATTCCTGTTAGTTGATGCTTACACTTCAGACACAGGCTTTCACGAGAAAAGCCGTCCTGAAATACCACACCTCGTACATATGGACATGTCCATAAGCATCCAAACATGAAAATCTTGCATTTGATTTGCAATCTTAAATATTATATGTCAAGTGGATTGTGGTGGATATGTCTTCAGGCTTCACTATTTATACCAGCAGAAGGTTGCTTACACTTCAGACATTCTCAGTTAATCAAAACTTCTCTTTCGAACAGAATGGGAGATAAGCTTCGCGTGGCAGTTGGAGTTATGGGTACCTAATTGCCAATTTTTTGGTTCCTCAATCGGGCTACCTATACAGTTATTAATCATAAATAACTTTGATAAAACGATTCCCTAACCACCAAAGCTTGGGTGATTTTTATTGCAGGGAATGCGGCTGCAGTATTACTTTATGCTGCGCCAACGTACGTAAAAGATAGTTCTAAATTTAATTCTACCTTGATGAGTTGAGAAAAATGATGATTCAACTCTAATTTTATGTTTCTGTTCTTTCCAGATTAACTTTTTCAAGGGTCATAAGAAAGAAAAGCACCAAGGAGTTTTCTTGTGTTCCTTACATCGTTGCTCTACTGAATTGCTTCCTTTATACTTGGTATGGCTTTCCTGTTGTAAGCTATAGGTGGGAGAATTTACCTCTGGTCACTGTTAATGGCGCCGGCATTCTCCTTGAAATCTTATTCATTGTTACATATTTCTTGTTCGCTTCAGCCAGAGAGAAGGCAAACCATATCTCTGTACACTTCTCCATACCATTAGCAAGTTTATTTTCTTCTATTGCAAGTCATCCCTATCACATGGATCATAAATTTCATTTGTCAATTCCTAACATTTATGTAAATCTTTATAAAGAGATCCACAAAGATCATTTCGCGTGTCTGCATGTTGTTTGCATTTGACGTGAATTTTATGCAAATGTGTTACGATGAGTTGTTATTTGTGTCGCTAGAGAAATATGAAGAATATTATCGCAATATAAGAAAAAAATACAAACCCGTGTTTCCAACCTATCATGCAGAAGAAGGTAGCTATACATGATGACAGTACCTGTTATTCTAGTTTTCTTCATAACTGCAACAATATCAGCTTTCGTATTCCACGATCACCACCATCGCAAGGTGTTTGTTGGGAGTGTTGGTTTGTAGCCTCGATGGCAATGTACGGCTCGCCTTTGGTTGTAATGGTGAGTTCTATTCCCATCATCATGCCCATACTTGACTCTTTTTTCAACATATTCGATTCCCTATTTTGGCTACTAGCAAACACATTGTGTTTAGTTCGTATATGAAAGCTCATGCAAGCATATCTAACTCGCGCCAAATACAATTCCTATCTACTTGTCATTTTTCCCATTCCTGTCAAGTTTTCTTTGGTTGGCCTATGGATGGCTGAGCCATGATATAGTTCTCGCGGTTTGTGAGATAATTTCAGCTTAATTCTATATAAAGCATTGAACTTGCACATATTCAAATAAGACTCAAGATTTAGTAATCTAACTCAAATTTGCACATATTTGCAGTCTCCAAATTTTGTTGGCACCCCTTTGGGCATTCTCCAGCTTGTGCTGTACTTTATGTACAGGAAGGAGGGAATCATGGCTGAACCACACAAACCGGATATAGAAAATAGTGGTGAGAAAACCAAGCAGCAGTGGCAGTCCATGGATACTGAAGATAATAATGGCAAGGTTTGAAGAATTGGTTACATGAACGTGTACTTTGATCCCTCTAGCTGTTTATTAGCCAGTAAAAGTGTAGAAATAAGCAAAGGATAGATAATGCAGTTTGCAATTATCGTGCACCAATGTGATCGGAGCAACTAATTTCTAATTTATCGGTTTCTGCGCTGTAGTTGGATTGTATAATTGAGCTAGGCGAAGCTAGTGGAACAACTATATTTTTGAAGTCTATCATCCTCTATTTGGATGCACATCTCGGACATGTTTCAACATTGGCATTGTTCGCCAGTGTTTGGGGATCTGATCTTGTGATAGTTGTTGTTGTCGCTGTTTTTATTTCTTTGTTCTTTTGTTGTGTGTGCAATGAGTATTTTTGTTTATTGTATTAGATGCGCACAGTGGATTTGTTTTTGTAATCTTCTTTTTATTAATGAAGTACTCTTCCTAGAAAGAAAAAGACAAATGCAGTTGATCAGAGCAAAGGGAATTTTTGATTGCAAAAAGTTCACTTTCACGCCCTCTCGCTCTCATTCTATTCGCACCCCATTGTTTAAGACCTATCTCAGGGTCTCATACGAATTATCAGAGATGCTCAATTTGTTTAGAATATTTTTTTAAGAATTTCTTAAAAAAAATTAACTCAGTTAGATATTGGCATTTGACTGAGTTGAAGATTGCACCAAATTACTCTAAATTAAATGGGAGAGAAACTTGGGTACCAGATAGGTACCACGTGGAGGTACCCGTCACAGCGCTTTATATAGGTGAGGAAGAAAATAATTTTGGAATAAGAATCAATCAAAAATTCTGTGATTGAATCAATTAACCCCCCAAATCTATGCACTGATTATGCACATGTTTTAATCATTTTCGTAACAACTCTTTGTGCACTAATTAAACACGTTTTTCTCATTCTGTAATGGCAGAAAAATCTTATCCAAAAAAGGCAGTTCAAAAGTGTTTTCGACATTTTTTTATTTTTTTTAAAATTTCCTACACATGATATGCAATTCTAAGGATTAAAGATCCTATCAACTGGATAAATCTTGTGGAATGTCCCATGACAACTCACAAGACAACCATGGAAAAAAAATACGAGTAATTCCTTGTGTGGTTCCCTAGGGACTATCATCAAAATGTAAACAATTTCGAGACCATTCTGCAATAATATGCTTTTACGTAAATGCCTAACATGAGGAGAAATTTTCCAGTGTCGGGTGGGCTCTTCATCCGTGTTTTGGATGGTCTAAATCTGTTGGGATAGTTCGGTGGCATTTTTATAAATTTTGGGAGTAAAATTATCCCAACAAATTTAGACCGTCCAAAACACAAATAAACGACCCGGATAAGCCAACGGACACCACGGCACTGAAATTTTTCTCCAACACGAGAGTCAAAGTTATTTCCCTCTATGAGTTCGTCTGGAAGTAGACAGCACTCTCTCTCAATGCCCTTTCAATTTTCAAGTATTCTCTCCCTAGCCATCTCCGCACTATGTATAGGAGTGCTTGTAACGACCCTAATTTTCGTAAATAAAATTTTCGTTTAAAATTTAGTTAATTAATTTAAATTTCGGATTAATTGAAATATTTTCTATTAAATATTATTTAATTCCTTTAACTTGAATAAATACAAACCTAGCCATGTAAACGCGTGTGCGAGGCTGAGTAACACATCCGATACACTACCATCACACCCAGGGACCGAGTTTAATACCCGAACCTACCCAACCGCCGTTCCTACCCTAACCAACTGTCTTGATACCATCTAGTTCCTTTATCTCTCAACCTTAGGACATCTATACTAACCAAGTTAGAATTAGTTAGGGTTAGAGAGAGTTAGAGAGAGATTTTGAGAGAGAGAGATTTGGTAGAGAGAGAGAGAGAGGCCGATAGAGAGAGAGAGAGAGAGAGAGAGAGAGAGAGAGAGAGAGAGAGAGAACTTAGAGAGGAGAGTGAGGTGGAGTGTGTAAGTGTGCATAAGTACACTTGCATATGCAAGATTCTTTGATTGGTTACTTGCACAAGCAAGTTAGGGGATTTGGAAGATTCTCACCTAGCCTACATTTTGTACCCAACTAATTAGAATAAGCCTTGTTGTTTTGTTAGTAGCCTATGCATAACCTCACCATACAAGCATTTTGTGTATATCTAACCCTACAAACATCTTATAACTAAGGTTACCATGCAAACCCGACACAACTAGGAGCATATATTCCCCCACTATACTTTCCCACCCTCACATCAATGTACTCACCCAAGATTCTTCATTTACTTGCAAGAAACAACCAACTACTACTACTCTCTAGCCAACCTCTTTGAGTCCTAATTAGTTTCTTGTTGAGCTAATTAAGTAAGCAAGTTAGGAGTCTCTCAACCAAGGATTAGCTTTTCGGCTTCCGGTTTACACCCGGAAACTAAGGTAGTTTACTAAACTAACCTTCTATTGAGTTATTTCTAGAATAATTATGATGTTCTAATTAGTTTTTCAAGCATGATTTTAGAGTTTGATTGAGTTAATTTACACACACAATAAGTGAATAAGCATGTTACTTGGTGTTTAAGAAAGAGGATTTCAAGTTGAAAAATCAACAAGAATGTTAATGAAGTTCTAATTAGAGTAGTTCTTCATGAAATTAGAAATGAAATTAGTAAGATTAAAGTGATTAGAAGATTATTAGAAGTTGATTAGAAGTTGTATAAATTTCTAGACAAGTTTCTAGCATGATTGTGTTAACCTTCCATAGAAAAGTTAAATGTTCATTATTTATCCAACAAATGATTATGGTTAAAATGATTTTCATAAAATAAAGTGTGTGAGAAAATTGTTAGAAAGAATAAATAAATACACTATGAGAATTTTGTGAGAAGTATGATAACTTAAAAGAATAAATGTTAAGAGAGAGTTTTATAAAAACTTTACTAGAAATGTTACTACTAAATTATTGGGAACATAATGGACTTGATAAGAGCAAAGAAATAAATAGAGAGAGTTGGTGAAATTTTCTAGAAAGAAAATTTTTACTAAATAAAGAAAGAGATGATTTGAAATGAGATTATTGGAAGAAAGGTTTGCTAGAATTTAAAGAATAAAATTTTGGAAGAAATAGAATATCCTTGAAAACTCAAGGTTAATGGAGTTAAATTTTGATAAGGAATTTTTAGAAAAGAAGTATGAGATTAATTGATTTTAAAGTGACTAGCTCTATTTCCTTGGAAATGATAAAAAGAAAAGATGGAAAATGAGGTTGATGAGAAAAGAAATTGAGGAATTTAGAAATATTATTTTAAAGAAAGTTGGTGAAATAAATGTGTGATTTTATGTGAGAAAATATTTTATTCTTAAGAATGGGTGAAATAAGTTGTATGATTTTATGTGGAAAAATGTCTAAGTGAAAGATATGAAATTTGGAAGGAATTACGAAATATTGCATGAGCATGATTTTGCATGTGGCGTTGAGAGCATACGCAATACGACTACGACACCAAACTTGAAAACATCAAATAACGTTTTGCGGGAAATTAGAGATAAGAATGAAAATGGATTTTGAAATGGGAAATTGAGATTTTCGGGAAATGAAATAAAATGAAATGATATGTGATGAGATGAATTGTTACCACCTCAAGTTCGCGTAGAGAACTTGGAGGAATGGTTGTGATGCGGTAGTGCAGCGAGAGCGCCACTTCCAGTTCGCGGAGAGAACTTGGATGTTTGGGCTAAGCGTGCACAACACACGGTGAACGGACCTCATAAACAGACTGGTTAAGTTCAGTGATATGAGACGGCCGGGATTATGTCGTGTGAGTCACGGGGTGGACGGGCCGTGCAAACAGGCTGTTAAGATCGGTGATGCACGACGGCCGGGACCTCGAGCGAAAAGGTTGGTGCAGTCAGCTAAGAGGAGGCGTAAACAAACCAATAACTTTCGAGTGATGTGAGATATATGAAATTTGAAGAAGAATGCTGAAAGAAGCACTAATTTGAGGAAACGGATTTTTGAGAAATTAACGATAAATGAGACGAAACGAGAAAAACGATTAAGACTGTTGCGAGAAACGATACGTAGCTAACTTCGAGATATTGAGACAAAATATTGTTTTATGTGCACGTTTACTCTTATCTGCATTGATGGCATGAAGCATTGCATGGTTTACCGTACATAAGTTATATCCATTGTTTTCATAACATATTGTTCTAGACTTGCTACTTAGAAGTTTAGTGTAGTGAACTTCTGGGCTTTGCTCACGGTGTTGCTTTCGTGTGACCCTGGCATAATACCATGATGTTGTTTGTGTGACTCGGACGTATTATGACAGATTATCTAGATGAACAGGAACACTATTGTGGAGACTAGTCCGTTGGAGCTGGGATTGTTGCCGGCATGGGGAATGACCCGGCGCAGGGATAGACTTCGCCCTAGGACCACCCCAGTTACTATTTATATTATGATTTTGGATATTGTAATTTGGATTTAAGTTAGAGATTTAACTTAATGATGATTGTAATAACATTATTAACGTGCCCAAATCTTGGGGGCATTACAGTGCTCACGGTCCGGATTGGCATAAATCCAATCCTAATTCGCGAGTCACGGTTTTTTAAAAATAAAATCCATGTCTGATCCAAAAGTCTCAGGGTTCGGTTTCAATCCGATCTGCAAGTCAGGGAGGTTCTGGATTTGTCCACGAATTTTCTATTTATTCTATAAAAAAAATCATCAACACATTCAAAATACCCAAACTTAACATTAAAACAAACACTTCAGTAATAATATAGTGGGCAACAAAGACAGCTTAGTTCAGTTACATAGTGTAACGACCCAGATTTTAGCTCTATTTTTTTTATGAAATAGTTTTATTAATAAAACCTAGAAATAATTAAATTTATTTTTTTTGTGATTCAGTGGTACTAATCCCATTACATCGTCCGATTACCCGAACCAAATGTTCCTAATTAGAATTCTAAGCCAACCAACTTGTCACCTCCAACTATCAACACATCACTTCTTCATGTCTCTCAGTGTCTTGCCATTTTAGACACTTATTTTTCCTTAGCCGATAAAAATCAAATACCACACTCAAATGCCTTCCTTTAACCCCTACACAATTGCCATCTCAATATCCTATGGGTTTTTTATGCAACTCCTAACCTCCTATATCCTCCTTTCCCCTTCCCACTTTGGGCAAAAAAAAAAGAGAGAGATTTTTTGGAAGTAAGAGAAAAGAAGATAGAAGAAGAAAAGAATAAAGAAAAAGAGAAGAAGAAAACCGAAGGAAGGGAGAAGAAGTACAGTTCGTTTGGCTTGACCGAGACCCATCCAAATCATTCCGGTATAGCTTGATCTTTGGAAGAAAAGGTAGGTTACATCCTACTGAGCCCATCGGTATATAATAAGTCAATTTTCGTTGAGTAGAAACAAAACCTGAGCATTTCGTTAGTTGCAAGGTAGTGTAAATTTATTTTTGACATTCTGAGTTACTGGGTCCCGCCCAAAACAATCTGAAGCCAAATTTTTCCATGATAGAAATGTAGTTCATTTCATAATGAACATTTTGATGAATAATACATTAATTTTCGTTGAGTAGAAACAAAACCCAAGCGTTTCGATTGTTAAAGAGCAGTGTCTATGCATTTTTGACATTCTGAGCTACTGGCTCCCATCCAAAACAATCTGAACCCAACTTTTTCCATGATAGAGATGTAGTTCATTTCAAAATGAATGTTTTGATATATAATATGTTGATTTTCGTTGAGTAGAAACAAAACCCAAGCGTTTCGATCATTGAGGAGCAGTGTCTATGTGTTTTTGAACTTCTGAGCTGCTGGGTCCCATCCAAAACAATCTGAACCCAACATTTCCCATGATAGAAATGTAGTTCATTTCATAACGAATGTTTTGATATATAATACATTAATTTTCGTTGAGTAGAAATAAAACCCAAGCGTTTCGATCGTTGAGGAGCAAAGTCTATGCGTTTTTGACATTCTGAGCTACTGGGTCCCATCCAAAACAATCTGAACCCAACATTTCCCATGATAGAAATGTATTTCATTTCATAACGAATGTTTTGATATATAATACGTTAATTTTCGTTGAGTAGAAACAAAATCCAAGCGTTTCGATCGTTGAGGAACAAAGTCTATGCGTTTTTGACATTCTAAGCTACTAGGTCCCATCCAAAACAATCTGAACCCAACTTTTTCAGTGATAGAAATATAGTTCATTTCATAATGAACGTTTTGATATATAATACGTTGATTTCCGTTTAGTAGAAATAAAACCCAAGCGTTTCGATCATCAGGAAGCAGTGTATGTGCGTTTTTGACATTCCGAGCTGCTGGGTCATGTCCAAACCACTTCAAATCCAATTTTTTCTATGATAGAAGTGTATTTCATGTCCTAACGAACATGTTGATATATTATTTATAAATTTTCATTGTGTATAGACAAAACTCGAACGTTTCGATCGGTGGAGCGCATGGCTATCACCTTACTCGATAAAGCCACCAACTTGGAAAATAGTTTGGAAAATTTTCAGAAAGCTAAACCAACTGTCGACCCCTGGCCCCACTTTATTCTTATAAATTTATCTTTGTGTTCAAGGAATTAGGCGGGCATTTGATAAAAACTGTTGCAAGTTCAATCAATTTTGAGCATATTAGAATAGCCATATACTAAAAGTGTTAATGAGCATTTGGATAAAATACTTTGCGGAGTAATTTATGAAAGTTTAGCTTATGTCATTACTTTGTTATTTTTTATTATGTTGTATTATTATTTTGCACTTGAGTTCTTAATGTATGTTTTAGATTATCTTTTTATAGTAATGTTGTTATGCAAATTTGTCATATCTCAATAACTTAGACGGACAGTTGCTTCATGGGTGGGTTTACGGTTTGGAGATTTACATGTAGATGTAAATTGAAAAGTAATGAAAAATGAAAATGCGTGGAAATCTTGTTGAGCTGACGAGTTGTCATTCCGGGAGTGACTGTAGTGGGCCCTGGACGGATGAACATTTTGAGTACAAAGCCCTAGATAGGACATGGTGGCGATTGACTCTCTAGAATGGTTGGTCTATAAGGGTGGCACTGTGCTTGCGTTGCAGCCCGGGGATGAGTTGTGGGGCCGCACTCCCGGTGAATCTTGTTTCACGTGCCTTGGGGTCATGGAAGTGGTACTCAGGTATATAACCCAAGTTCTCTGTCCGGATCTTTGCAAGGGGGAGTCGAATCACACCAGTTGGCCTATGCTAGAGGTTGGAGGGTAGGATGGATCTCGTGGTTGAGAATCCTAGATGACACTTAGGTAAATGACTAATAATTAATCAGTAATGTTATTTTTGCTATCTCATGTTATTCGTTTATTATGCATGTTATCTGTTAGATACATGGAGTTAAGTAGTGTAGGATATTTCTATTAGGTTTTTTAAGCTTACAGGTACTTATACCGCGGTGATTTATCACCAGGTAATTAATGAAGATGGAGCTGAGGGACTGTGCAAGAAGACAAAATTTCAACACTGCTAAGGAGAAAGCCAATGAGCCTTGGTTTCCGTATGCTTAGTCGCTTTGAACAAAATTAGTCCACAACATTTTGAAAGCTTCAAGTCTTATTGAAAATTTTAATATTTTGACAGTTTAACTTTAATTCGATACGGTTGTAAAACTATAACAATTGCTTTCGGTACAGTCTTATGATGGATTATGGAATCTTTTGTGAAATTACCTTTTAAATTTATTTTAACGTTTCCGAAAAATTGGGGTATTACACATAGTGAAATACAAATACTTCAGTAGTAAATCAAAGTCCAATACAAAAAAAAAAAAAAACTACGGACAAAAAAAAAACCTCCTCCTACTAGACTTCCATATAACAGTTTACCCCCTAGGTTTTACATGAGATAACAGTATAAGTTTTCATAACAAAATGTCAAATTGACAATATTTATAAAAGTGATAAAATCATTTATCTATACATAGGAGTATTTACTGTATTTTTGTTTTATAAAAATTTTATATAATAAAAATCTTACGGTCTAGATCATTTAAACCACGGTTTCAAAATCAAAATCTGTGTCCGGACCGCAAGTCACGTTTTTCAATTTTTTGAATCCATATCCGAACTTGATTCATGGTTCACCGGTTTTTTTTAAAGCCGTAACTATGGATACCAGCAGAAGTTTGCTTACCCAGACATTCTTTCGGTAATTGAAAACTTCTTTGTCCAAAAGAATGGGAGATAGGCTTCGCATGGCAGTTGGAGTGATGGGTGCCTAATCGCTACAATTTTCTTCATTCCTTGGGCTACATATACCATTATTTATCAGAACCCCTTTGTTTATCCATGCGTATGCGTGCAAACGCATGTATCTTAACTGTCCATTTCAACAAATTAATAATTTGGTTCTTAATTATTCTTTGTCCGGTCAAAGAATAAATAAAATCGAAACCATCAAAAATTCTTTTGGACGGTGCATATGCATAACTACGTACACGTAATATTTTTGCATTTATCATCAAATAAATTTGATAAAACCATTCCCTAACTACAAAAGATGCATGATTTTGTATTTTTGATATTTAATTAATAAAATTTTGTTTGCCGTTAAAAAAAAAAAAGTTGCATGATTTTTATTTCAAGGAATTCGGCTTCAATGTTGGTTTATGCTGCAACCATGTGACGCCTGGTCTTTTTTTATTCTCACTCAATGATTTGAGAGTGACAATCTAACTCTAATTTTATGTTTTTGTTCTTCCCAGATTAACTTTTCGGGGGTCATAAGAAAGACAGCAATGCTAGATAAAAAGCACCGAGAAGTTGTGTTCCTTACATCATTGCTCTGCTGAATTGTTTCCTCTATACAAATAGAAAATGAACAAACCCTAAAGGTAATTAATGAAGGAAAAAAAAGTTAGAATCCCCAAAACGGACCAACAAATTCAGACGGAGGGAGTATTATTTTGCTCTTTCAAAAAGTTAGTGGATAAAGAGTTAATAAGTAAAAGTGGAGGATAATTTTTAAAAAATGAGGTAAAAGTTGATCCGAAAAATGTAAAATAGAGGTAAAAGTTAATATGAAAAATGTAATAATAATATTTCCTTAATAAGTTGGATTTGCGAAAAGGACAGAGGGAGTTTATTTGAAGACCCTTTGTTGGTTTTGGTTTTCCAAAACCACCCCTTCACTCAGCACGGTCCCAAAAACCTCCCTAAAAATTCTATCTTTAGCATAGCCATAAAAAATTGTGGGTTTTTTTTTGACCTTTTTCCTGGTGGAGAATATTTTTTGAATGCTTTCATTTCATTTCACTGAATATATGCCATTGCCACTGTCATAACATCAATTTTCCAACAGTATAAAAATCAAACTGACCGTTTCAAATCAAGTTTTGATTGGAAACGGTGAGACTATGGTTCAAGCACTTCTAACCGTCCGATTGAGATGATTTTTTGTGGGCCCCCTCGGAAAAATGTTTTAAGAATAATGAACGGTTCGGATCACTCATGTGGGGACCCAAAAACGGGTTCCCGAAGGAGGGGTGCATTTTTGGTGCCAAAAGGGGTTGTACCCCTAGCAGCGTTCTTTAACATATCCACAAAAATTGTCAATTTTTTTACCTTTTTCCAGGTGGAGAATATTTTCTGAATGCTTTCATTTCATTTCACTGAATATATGCCATTGCCACTGTCAAAACATCAATTTTCCAACAGTATTTTGCTAGTTCACTGGGTTGACAATAAGGCAAGACTCTTGCACACAAAAGTTCCCACTTTATAAAAGTTGATGTGAAAAGTGTAATGATTACTTCCTCCATACCTTTTTAAGTGATTTTTATCGGAATATGTGCAATTTCAAACTCCTAAAATCCATATAATTTTGTAATTTCTTATACTAGTAGCAAATTAAATTAATCATTGAATACTTTAATTTGGTGCAAAAAAAATTTAAAAAACATGCCACGGAAGTGCATTTTTTAACGGCTATAAAAATATACATTTCTCAAAGGTATCATTTAAAAAGGGACGGAGAGAGTATGTTTTTTTAATAAATTGGTTTTATGAAACAACACAGTTAAAAATAGAGTTTATTAGAAGACCCTTTGTTGGACTTCGGTTTTCCAAAACCGCCCCTTCTCTCAACACGGTCCAAAAAAACCTCCCTAAAAATTCTATATTTAACATGGATAGCGGTCTCCTAAGGGATCCCGCATACAAAATTTGGTGCGGGATCCCCCCTTTTTCAATTTTCCGGATCAAATTTTGACGATCCGAACCGGTCAATGTTTTTAAAATGCATTTTCCAAGGCCCACGCGAGAAATCTTCAAAAAAAAATACCCGGAAGGGCTTGATCCATACAATTACCGAAAACTGTATGGACCGTTTTACCGTTACCAAAAACTGTATGGATCAAGCCCTTCCGGGTATTTTTTTTTTTGAAGATTTCTCGCGTGGGCCTTGGAAAATGCATTTTAAAAACATTGAGCGGTTCGAATCGTCAAAATTTGATCCGGAAAGTTGAAAAAGGGGGGATCCCACACCAAATTTTGTATGCGGAATCGCTTAGGAGACCGCTATCCTATTTAACATATCCATAAAAACTGTCAGTTTTTTTACCTTTTTCCTGGTGGAGATATTTTCTGAATGCTTTCATTTCATTTCGCTGGATAAATGCCATTACCACTGCCATAACATCAACTGTGCAAAGGTATTTACTTCCAGTTCATGGGCTGACAATAAGGTAAGACTTTTGCATGAAAGAGTTAACTCTCACACGCAAGAAATCCCATTTTTTGAAGACTCTTACACAAAAGAGTTCCCACTAAGAAAGGGAACTATTTGTAAAAATATAAGTAAATTATGTAATGATAATATTTCTTTAATAAGTTAAATTTATAAAATAACACACTTAAAAAAGAACGGAGAGAGTTTTTTCAAAGACTTTTTGTTGGTTTCAGTTGTCCAAAACCACCCCTTCTCTCATCCCGATCCCAAAACCTCCTTAAAAATTCTTTCTCTAACATGACCATAAAGATTGTGGGCAGAGAATATTTTCTGAATGGTTTCATTTCATTTCACTGGGAATATGCTATTACCACTGGCATAACATCAATTTTCCATTAGTACTTACTACGAGTTTACTGTGTTGACAATAAGGCTGCACATTTTGAAGATTTTTATATAGAAGAGTTCTCATTTTATAAACCTTAACGGCAGCTTACTAGACTGATTGAATTTTCCATTTTCCAAAGCCTTCTATTCCGCGTCTGGACACTGGACAGCTTCTGACGTATTGTCCAAATCAACTGGAGAATGACATAACAGTAGTTTCATTTTGTCAGCTGTGTAGAGGAATAACAACAATCATTTAGCGACACCTAAACAACAATAATAATAACAAGCATATTACTAGATCTGATGTCCAAAGAATGAGGTTCGGAAATCCCCATTTGAAACTTATTTAGGAGTGTTCCACTACGGTAGTTTTTTGAAAAAATTGATTTTTCACGATTTTTAATGTGATGTATTATGAAAGAATGACTTGTCTTGATTTTTGAAAAAAACAACTTTCTGTTAGTAAAACACCCCGTAACAGTGCCATTAAACGTAATGTCTACCAAGGCCAATAGATTGGCCTGGTGATCAAAGCACAAGTTAGCAATGTTTTAGAGATCATCAACTACTGTGGGGTTAGTTTATACAGAGTTTTGTCTTTAACATTAGTTGGACACTCTGTTAGTGAACGGTAAAATTGGTCCTCAAAATAACACGATAAAAAAAGACAATACATGACCAATAGAAGGTATCAGAGATTCAGAATACAAATTGATTTGATGAAGGATATAGAATTTTCATTAGTTGAAGCAAGGAAGGATGAAGGGGGAGACAAAAGAAACAAATGCTGATATCACCACCATGGCTAAAGGTATATCGCTATTGGAGTCCGCTTCATTAAAAAGCCAACTTTCTCTAATAAAAAGAACATTCTTAAAAAATTCCACTTTCATATACTATATTAACGAGGCAAAAACTCTTGCCAACTGGGTCCTCCTTACTTTCTTTTTTCAGATAGATTCTAGAACCACTGCCAAATATACCTCTAAATGGCCATGCGATTGTGGACGGTGAAATTGGTTGTTCATGAATCAGTGCGCAAAAAGTTGCCCGGAAACCTCCTTACACTTCAGCCAGAATGATTAATCCTATAAGCTGATATTTTTCCTCTGTTGCTCTGGTGGTCATTCAAATTGCAAAACCTTTCTTTTACTCTTCTAAAATGGATAGATATGCCTTATTTGAAGATAGAAAATCTTAGGCTTATTTGCAGAGACCACAAAACAAAATTCTGCTTTGGCCACAACCAACTCCATGCATAAGATATTTTCCCTTAAAATTAGAAACAAAAAGTTAATCATCAAGAATAACCAACTAATTATTAGTTTAGACTATAACAACAAAGGGTGATATTCTCATTTGATTGCTGGATTTACGTTTGTGTATCAGCAAGGGGTTTTTTTCTTTTTTGGGAGAGGCAGGGAAGAGGAGACTTTCTATCTGCCCCACAAAGCACAGGATATTACAATGTTGATTTGAATCTTCATATGTAAATGACCAAACAAATATGAACCTAATAAAAAATTTAGAAAATTGAAAATAAGGTATTGTATAATGTATATGGATAACTTGTGAGATTTCAATTTAAAGACTTTTTTTTTATTTTGTCACAAAAATAAGGATGTTAGAGATTCAAAAAAAAACAAGATTTATGAGTTTCAAATCTGAAAATGAATCATGTAGTATACTTGTCACATGATTACATGTATGTGTCCCCCTTTAATTTTGGATGTAATATGGCTGTCACATATGCACGTCCCTTGAACTTTTGTAGTAATAAAAATGCAATCCATTCGAGCTAGCTAGTTCATGCAACTAAATTGTTTACATTGGCAAAATTTAGCTACAAAAGGAAAAACCCACGATTTTTAACCATAAGCACCCAACAGTTTTTCTTTTCTTTAAATTTTTTTTTTTAAATTCCTGCACATGATATGCAATTCTAAGTATTAAAGATCATATTAAGTATATAAATCTTGTGACCTGTCCCCCTGACAACTCACAAGACACCATGGAAAATAATAATTCCTTACATTCCCTCCCTATCCATCTCCACACTATTTATACCAGCAGAAGGTTTCTTACACATCAGACATTCTTAGGTAATTGAAAACTTTTCTGTCCAAAAGAATGGGAGAGAAGCTTCGCATGGCAGTTGGAGTGATGGGTACTTAATCGCTAATTTTCTTCATTCCCCGGGCTACATATACCGTTATTTATCATCAAATAAATTTAATAAACCACTCCCTAACTACCAAAGTTGCATGATTTTTATTGCAGGGAATGTGGCTTCAATGTTACGTTATGCTGCACCCATGTAACGTCTGGTCATGTTTTATTCTACCTCAACGATTTGTGAGTCACAATCTAACTCTAATTTTATGCTTCTGCTTTTTCCAGGTTAACTTTTTCAAGGGTCATAAGAAAGAAAAGCACCGAGGAGTTTTCTTGTATTCCTTACATCATTGCTCTGCTGAATTCTTTCCTCTATACTTGGTATGGCTTGCCTGTTGTAAGCCAAGGGTGGGAAAATTTCACTCTGGTCACGACTAGCGGCGTAGGCGTTCTTCTTCAGATATCCTTCATTCTCATATATTTTTGGTTCACTTCAGCCAGAGAGAAGGCAAGCAATATACATCACTTCAGATAATTTCCCATGTATGCTTGTAGTTTGCATTTGAAATAAAATTTTATGTAGTTATGATAAATGGCAAGTAATTAGCAGCTAAAGAAATATGTATGGTGTGCAGAAGAAGGTTGCTCTAATGACAGTACCTGTTATCCTAGTTTTCTTCATCACCGCAACAACATCAGCTTTCCTACTCCACGATCACCACCACCGCAAGGTGTTTGTTGGGAGTGTTGGACTCGCAGCCTCAGTAGCAATGACCAGCTCGCCTTTGGTGGTCATGGTGAGTTCTCTTCCACCCACCATGCCCATTGCCCATACTAGTCTTGTTCGATATATACAACTCCCTAATTTGGCAAAACTGAATAAGGAACATTTACTTCATATTTGAAAACTCGTGAAGGCGTATATAACTCACACACTAAATATGATGGATATTGCAGAAGCGAGTAATAGAAACGAAGAGCGTGGAATACATGCCATTCTACTTGTCATTTTTCTCATTCCTAGCATGTTCACTTTGGTTGGCCTATGGACTGCTGAGCCATGATATAGTTCTCGCGGTTTGTGTGACAATAAAACCTTAATTTTCCATATTACATTGAAGTTGAAGCAATTACTCATACCAAGTCAAGATTTGATTTTCTAACTCAAAATTGCACATATTTGCAGTCCCCAAATTTTGTTGGCACCGCTTCGGGCATTCTCCAGCTTGTACTTTACTTTAGGTACAGGAACAAGGGAATCACAGAAGAACCCCACAAATCGGATACAGAAAAGAACGGCGAGAAAACCAATCAGCAGTTGCAGTTAATGGCTACTGAAGCTATTAGTGGCAAGATTTGAAGAATTGGTTATATGAAGGTCGATTTGGATCCATCGTATTAGCCGTGGTGCCCTAGAGTTTGGGTTGCTGGAAATCACAATTCATTACAAATTAACAAAGGAGAGTTTAAATGCAGTCTGTAATTATCAAGAAATCATGTGTCCGGTTATGCTCTGAGAGTAACTGAATTTCTACTATTCTGTAGTGGGCTGGATTGGCAGGTCGTCTACGTGGACTGTCCAGATGGGCTCAACTTGGGGAAGGCCCCAAGCAACGTGACTACCTATGCCCACAGGTGACCAAACGGATGGCTCAGCGCGGAGCTTCATGGGCGGGTCGAGGTGTTGGGTCAGTGCCCGGGCGGCTCGACAGCCAACAACTAGACGTACAGTTGGGCCGCTGCCTGCTGCGCCCATAGTCACGAGCCGGCTGAGGTGTCAGGTTGGCAGCCAGGCAGACCGACAGCCACGGCCAGGCTCCACCCGTCATCATGGGCCTGGCGAGGTGTCGGGTCAGGTTTCGATAGTCAAGAGTGGCTCTTGGATTCCATTCAGAACTAACAAAAATACCATAAAAAACTGTCTGCAAAATAAACATAAAACTCTGACTAAGCAAAAGAGATACACACACATAGACTAAAGAAAAACTGTTGTTTTCGTACCAAAAATATAATTTATAAAACTAAGACTTAACTACTACTCTTAGAATAGCAATTCAAATCAAGATAGTTCGTTGGGAGTCAAAGCTAAGTTACTGACTCTTCCATTTATTTCTAATTTAATTTGAGAGTAAAAGAGATATACACACATAGGCATCCTCGTTACAAGCGTCTTGACGATCACAGTGGAATGCATCTTTGAATATTCTCTCTCCATTCCTTCTCCCAGACTTGCCTCTTAAAAAGTGTTGCGTCCTCCGAATGAGTTTTGCTATTTATACAAAAGCCCCAAGTACAATAAAAGCGTTGAATTTTGACCTGATGCAGTTGCACAGTCAGGACCATCTCAATCATGGTCTTGACCAACTATATAGAGCTTCCAGACTTGAGTCGGTCCTGACCGACTTGAACTTGTTCAGGACCATTTTTTACAGAATGTTAATCTTTGCTTCTTGGTCACCCCTTAGGCTCCATTCATGCATTCCAAGGCTCCAAACACACTCCAAATTGCCCATTTAAGCTACATCGACCCCTAAGGCCAGCAAACACCACAACTACACATAATGCATCAAATAACATGATAAATAGACAAACAAAGTATAAGTTATGGTACTTAATTACAAGCATTTAATCACCTATCAACCACCTTTGGCGGGCGACACTAACAGGTTGTTGCTCTTGAAGGAACCAAAGAGAAGAAGAGGGCGAATTATATCCATATCCACTCCCAAGAGATCCACGAAGAGAGAGTTTAGGCCCAAAGAGTGAATACCACCCCACAAACATAAATAGAAGCAGTGAGAAACTTTTGATTGCAGTGAACAAGTAAAATCACATTGACGTCCCATTCTACAGTCTAGTGCATAATATTATTGGACATGACAATGCACGGAGAGAATAAATTGCAACAACACCGGAACATTCAAGTTCCACAAAACGATTGATTAAAGCATCATTATATCAAATGTTTTGATTGATGATATAAAATTTTAATGGCTGAAGCAAGGAAGGTTGAAGGGGGAGACAACAGAAAAAAATACTGATATATCCATCATAGAAAATGGTATAATCCTATTGGAGTACTCTCCATCAAAAGGCCACCTTTTTAAAGCAAAATGACATGCTTAAAAAGTGAACTTTATATGTTGACGAGGAAAAAACTCCCGACACTGGGACCTCTTTTACTTCTTTTTTCAGATAGATGCTAGAATCATTGTCAAATGATCCCCTTAGACAGTGGAATTAGTCAACTAGGAATTAGTGCACACGTAGTGGCCAAAAAACACTAACGCCATGTTTGGCAACAGTATATAAAGGGTGGATATAAATCTGTGCCGGATATAAATATCCAGCTCACTCATATGCAGTGTTTGTTTACTTATGTTGGTCCCGGATATATTATACCTGGGATACGTATATCCATTTGCAGCCTCACTATATTTAGACACCCCACCCCCCAGCTTATATTATATCCGGACCTCTATTACCTCTTTAACCTTCTGGCCCCACTGGCATTCCTGCCATTATGCCTCACGTCTGCCACATGCCAAGTCCTCAGAAGAAAGAAAATGGAGAGAGGTGATGCACGACCCCACCCCTGTCCAAGTCCCAGCAACCCCACGCCTGCCACATGCCCCACACCCCACAAATTGAATTATTTATTTATTTATTTACTTGGGACAAAATGGAAATTTTACATTATCTAACCCTCTATATCCCCCTTCTACAACAACAAAACAAATAAAGTAATTTTTTATCATCCCTTCTAAAATAATACCCCTCTAACCATATCCACCTCTATATCCCCCTTCTTATTATATCCCTTTTTTCCCCCTCATATACATATCCCTCTAACAAACAGGGCGTAAGGGATTTTTTTGGCTAATAATTCATAATCGGATTATTTGATTATTTGTTTTGTCTCTATTCAAAAAAAATTGCATTTTTTAGTTTTGCGTCAAGATTTGGTGGTTTCTGGATTCTTCTCGATGAAACGAATCTAGCAAGTACAAAATTATGGTCAAACCAAATATTTTTTTGAATAAAGCCGAAATATTTAGATTATTGGCTAATAATCCAAGTATTTAGGCTTTATTCAAAAAAAATTGAGTTTTGACTATAATTTTGTATTTGTTAGATTTGTTTCGTCGAGAAGATCCAGAAACCATAAAATCTTAATGTAAAACTAACAAATGCAAAAAAAAATTGAATAAGGACAAAATGAATAATCCAATAATCCATAATCTGGATTATTAGCCATAGCCAAAATAGGCCTAAGTTATGAGGAAAATATGTATATGAGTACACTTCCAGTCAAAGAGCCCGGATTTTAAAAAAATTCAGACCTCTAATTTCCCGATCGGATTTTGATGATCCGAACCATCCTGTGTGTTTAAAATGTGTTTTCAAGAGTCCTCATGAGAAATCATCAAAAAAAATACTAGGAAAGGCTTGATCCGAGTAGTTTTTATGAAAAACGGCTCATATCAAGCCATTTCCGGTATATATATAGAGAGAGAGAGATAAATATATAGATATAGATATAGGAAGATGCTCTATTAAAGGCTCCCTCACAGATCTCCTCCGTGAGAACCACCCTTTTTTTATTTTTCGGACCAAATGTCAACGGTCCGAATCACTCGATGCGTTTAAAACATATTTTCCATAGCCAACTCGAGAAATCACAAAAAAAACATCCGAAAGGACTTCATCCAAACAATTTTTCATAATTACCATAAGTTTACACGGAACGTCAAGATTTCAAAACTTGAAATTGAATCCATCCAAGAAAAGGGCAGTGCAGCTACCTACGTCCCACGCTTCATCATCATCCCCCCCTCGCCGATGTCCTTGTCGTCTTCATTACCCATCAACGCCGAGCACGGGGATCAACCCATCAGTGCCGAGCAAAAAAAAATTGGGGCGTTTGCTGTAATCTTCTAACTCCATCCCCATTCTTAGCTATCAAGTGTTTTATCCATGCATTTTCGTGCATCTGCTGTATGATCTCAGTTCTAGGGTTTGTCTATCTTTTTCTAATTCAAAAATTCCATCCGTTGTTGTTGTAGGAGACGGTCAGGACACAGGATCAAACCAAGTCTTGCACCAGCGTTGCTCTGCCATAGCCCCAGCCTCGCATCTCATGTAGAGTTCAGGTACAAGATGGTTTCATCCTTACTGTTGATTTAAAAGCTTTTAGATTTTCATCCTTACTGATGATTTAAAAGCTATCAGAGGGTGTAGATAGGTTTTGAGGGTGTAGATTGTTTTCATTTTGTGAGGATACCTTTTTTTTGGAAAATCAAGGTATACACATACAAGAAAATTGACCATTTTTGGGGGGAACAGGACAAGAAAATCAACTTATTTTCATTCTTTGTGTGTGTATTGGCTTGAGTTAAAAGCCCACGTGTGTGTGTGTGTGTGTGTGTGTGTGTATATATATATATATATAGAGAGAGAGAGAGAGAGAGAGAGAGAGAGAGAGAGAGAGAGAGAGTAGTGATCTATTCTGGGAGTCCCGGATCCGGGACTCCACCTTTCCAATATTTTTTTGACGATCCGAGCCGTCCAATGTGTTCTAAAGGTGTTTTCAAGGGTCCACACGAGAAATCTTTAAAAAAAATACCGGGAAGGGCTTGATCCAAGTAGTTTTTGTAAAAACTTTATATTTACAGTTTTTTTTTATGAGTAAACAAACAAGAACCCATGTGTGTGCCTCATGTCTTTTGCGTGTCCCTTAACAATAAGGAATCTAGATTCAATGCTTCTTGTTAAAGATTATGGGAAAACAAGGTCTAAGAAATGATGTTATTGACAAATACTATCTAACGTTCACGTATTCATGTTTTAGGAAGCTAATGATAACACAATATCAAAGGCTACATTGGCCCAACGTAATAGAAGAGAATGAGAGAGCATTGAAAAAAATTGCCCAGGATACCAATTGGGCCAATGCTTGCGACGTGAAAGGGATAGAGCGCTCTCATGTATCCAACCGAGACAACCTACATTCTTCCTTTCTTTAACATCTATCCGTTGAGCCACCGTGGAGCAAAGAGCAGCTATAAGTGGGGTCCCTAATGAGCAACATGTTGTAGGTTATATGGTGCAAAGAAGTGAAAGGGTATAAACTCAGGAAAGACGAGCATGGCCAATTTTCGCCGATGTCATTGAGGTAGTCACTCAATTCTTATTTTTATGTTCTTGGCTGTTCAATTGATAAAACTGAGTGTAGGCTGCACAGGTTGTAAGCACAAATATAGCCTACTGCCTATGTTTTTGTCAACTTGGCATTAGTTAGTTTAGCATTTTTTTTGGGTTAGTAAGGAATGCATATCTTATGCTATGAGTCTAAGACCTAATGTGCATTTGGACTTGGGAACTAAAAGGCCAATCAACCCCATGTTGGTGCAATTAAGATGAAAAAACAGCTTTCACCTGATAGATAGTTCTACTTCATACCTCATTTTGTCTTTTTGAATTTTGGTCCTAATTAGACTGAATTTGCATTGGAAGGATCTCAGTATTGGCGTCTCAATAACCATTTTAGTGGAATGTGTTAGGTGGTGGCCACTCTATTATGCACATATTTGGAATTCCTCTACTCTGAGCTTGGTATTGAAGTTTGGAGCCAGCAAAGCTGGTAACATTTGAAAAGCATGGTAAGTTCGAAGACTGCGGCCTTGTTTGGAAAGGTTCTCAAGAACCGGTTTCCAACATCATTATTCAATTATTACCCCTATTTTTAATTTTTATTTTTATTTTTCTCTCTATCTCTCTCTAATCATTAATACCTATTTTTTAATTATTACCCCTATTTCTCCCTCTAATCATTACAAAAACCAAAATCCAAAACTAAACCAAACACAACCTGCAAGTTCAAGAGCATCCACTGAGGTAAACCAGATTTTTGTTCAAATTACTGTCCCACGCTAGATGGAATGATCTATGATTCTATAGCTTTCTGTATCCTTAGGGCTTTGTTTTTTATTTATGTGGTAACTTTTAAATAATGACTTTGTGGCATATGAATTGTTAATTACAACCGTGAAAAAGGGGGTGATAAACTATGACAAGTAGTTAGGTGACTTTACTTGAACCAACACAAAAACAAACATGAAACCGATACGCTAACTTGCAGATTTTTCTGAAATTGGATGACACGACACATCACGTTGGCTCAAGTTAAGTAGTATTGAACTACCAAAGAGAAAAAAACGAGGTGGCTCAAATAGATTCGCGATTCTTTTGACTTCAGAAAGAAGGCACTAAAAATATGACCCCAAAAGTAACTTGAATTGCATTCATCGTTTTTAGAAGCCGTGCATAGTTTTGGATGGAAAAGCAAAATTCAAGTAGCTTTTAACTCGAAGTTTATGACTTTTTGGCATTGTAATCTATGAAAATTTATTACAAAAATGCTGAAATTGAGTATTTTGGATGCTCCAAGGGTAATCCAGGAGCTACCGGAATTGGTGGGATGCTTCGGGAGGACAAAGGAGCATGGTTTCAGGACTTTTTGGAAGCTCCCAAGACTCAGACACATCCTCGGACAAGGACGGACTCAAGTAGAAATATAGATGGATTTGCAGGAAGCAGTCAGAAAATCCAGCTCCTCATCCCCGGCATAGGAATCTCATTGAGGATTACCAAATCATGAAGGATTACAGTTAGAGCTCTATGAATCACTCCACGAGAGGACAACAAAGTGACTGATGTCCTGAAAAATATTGAACTCAAACGTCTAGACTTGGTGGTGTCCTTTGAAACACCCAACTGTGGTTTCCAAAAAGGAAATCTTTTTGGCGACCAATAGTGTAGTAGTGGTTTGAGCTTCCTTTTTTTGGTTCCTGGCATTTATGTTGGTTGATTTTTGTTCATGTCTCAAACAATTTTTTTAGTCTTATGCTTCATTTAGGTTGCATTCAGAATGTGGCACGGGCAATAATGTTGAAAATCTGGGATTCTAAATTTGGTGTATAAGTATTGGATTTGATGTCAACTTAAAACCATGGAATGCTATTATACTAGCCTAATGTCATAACAGCTCCATCCTTTACACATGGGAAATTTATGGTTATTTCTTGGAAGTTTCAAAATGACTACTAGCAAATGTCAAATTGGTGAAAATCATTTTGGCTACTTCGTTGCGAGCATTTTTTGATAAAAACGGACATATACATTTTTACCCAAAACTGCTCGAATCAAGCCCTTCCATTCTTAAAATTTTTTTTTTAACAAATCCTCGCGTTGGACCTTAAAAATACATTTTAAATACATCTAACAGTTTAGATCGTTGAAATTCAACCCTGAACAAAAAACTCCCTCACCGTAGAAAGTGAGGGAGCCTTATTCGATATTTATTGTGTATATATATAAGTGTTTTTAAGGGTCCCTACGAGAAATTAGTGAAAAAAAATACCAAGAAGGGTTTGATCCGATAAGTTTTTGATAAAATTTTTTTTATATATATAGGGTAAACTTCTAATCCGGACTTTTAATTTCCGGACTTTTTATACAAAAAAAATTTTGACGATCCGATCCATCCAATGTGTTCAGAAGGTGTTTTCAAGGGTGCTAGCGGAAAATCTTCAAAAAACCGGGAAGGGCTTGATCCAAGCAGTTTTCGCAAAAATATATAAATACATTTTTTTAAAACCGCTGAATGCTCTTCCTGATTTTTCTTTTTTTTTTGAAGATTTCTCGCGTGTATCCTAGAAAACACCTTCTGAACACGTTGGACGGATCGGATTTTCCAAAAAAAAAAATTGCAACACAAAAAAATCCCATTTTTTCCTTAAATCCGGGAGTGTGGACTAGAAAATCCACCTATATGTATATATATATATATATATATACAAAAAACTTCCAATAAGGGACCCTTATTTAAAAATACCATGCGGACTTGCCATTTTTCAACTTTTTGGACCAAATTTTGACGATCTAATCCGCTCAATGTTTTTAAAATGTGTTTTCAAGGGCCTCAGAGAAGAATCTCTGAAAAAAAATACCCGGAAGGGCTTGATCCGAGTGGTTTCTGATAAAAACTGTATATGTATAGTTTTTATCGGAAACTACTCGGATCAAGTCCTTCCGGATATTTTTTTTCAGAGATTCTTCGCGTAACCCCTTAAAAACACATTTTAAAAACATTGAGCGGATCGGATCGTCAAAATTTGGTCCAGAAAGTCGAAAAAAGCCCCTAGTCCGCATAGAAAGTTAAATAAGGGTCCCTCATTAGAAGGGGGTCCTATATATATATGAGGAGTTATCTAGTCCGAGAATCCCAGATCTGGGACTCCACCATCCTGGTATTTTTTTTTATGATCCGAACCGTCCAATGTCTTCAAAAGATGTTTTTAGGGGTCTTTGCAAAAAATCATCCCAAAAAAAAAAACAAGAAGGGCTTGATCCAAGCAATTTTTGCAAAAACTGTAAAATACAAAACATGATGGGAACAAAATTCTAGCCCTAATTACTTCAATCGGAATGAATTGAAAGATGGAGTATCGAAAATCCTAGCCTTACTTAAAGATATCAAATCCTTTGTGGTAAGACCACAAAGCAAAAGTCTGCTTTAGACACAATCAACTCCAAGAGTGATTGCTGCTTTAGATACTTTCTTAAAAAAGAAAAGAAAGAAAGAAGAAAAAAATTATACCTCAAGAGTGACCAAGTCAACCACTGCAGATCTTGTTTACTTTAAAGTTTCCTCAAACAGCAATTGCTTCAGGGTATAGGCTTCCCCGGACTTCCACATTATCTTTCTTCAATTGAATCACATTTCCAATGACTCAACATGTGTTCTTTCATTTGGGTATTCTCATTGTGAACGCAGGATTTACTTTGTGTATCAGCAAGTGGTATTTCTAGAGGCAGAGAGAGTAGGAGCCTTATCTATATGTCCTACATATCACAGGATCACGGAACAATTTTGAAGTTGAGTCTTCATGCATAAATGACCCAGCCAATTTGACAATATTCAAATAAAACTTCAGGAAATTCAACATGAGGTTTTGTGTAAGATGCATAGATAATTAGATAGATTTCAATTCAAAGAGTCTTGATTTTCTTATAGAAATAAGGATGTTAGAGATGGAATAAAACAAGAGTTAATGAGTTTCAAATTTGAAAACTGATCATGTGCTAGTCACAAGGTTACATGTACAACTGCATTGATCGGACGTATCCCCTGAAAATTTTAACAGAATACTCCAAACCAATTCATGCTAGTTGGCGCTTTTGAGGTCTTTTATCAGCGAAAGTCTGTCATGCGACTATATCGTATATATTAGCAAACTCTGCCTACAAAATGAAAATCACAAAGGCTGAGTTTGGTTAGATAGTTTAGTTTAGTTTTTATGATGTCAGCAAGTGTAATGAGTAGAGAGAGATAGAGAGAGAAATGAGGGAAATGATGATGTCATCAACTATGTTACTTGGACTCGGGTATGGGTGTCGGGTGCGGGTATGTATCTAGGTGTCGGGTTCAACTATTTCTCATTTCAAGGATACGGGGACACGGCAAAGTATTCAAATTTGTTTCTATTTTTTGTGTATTTTCTTATGTAAAATTGTGTTTTAAGGTTCTATAGCGCATTTCATGGATAATAAGGGAGGTTTATGCATACTTCCATGATAAACTCGAATTACAATTAGATTTTCTATAGAAGTATCTTACGAAACTTATCGGACACATATCCCACACCCTTATCCGAGTGTCGAGCGTCCGACACAAGTACTTTACACTGTCACGAGAGTCCGCGTAACATAGGTCATCAAAACTAAAACTAAACCGGGAATCGAATAGGGCCAAAATATTTTATTCTTTAGTATCCAACCCAAAAAAATGTCGAAATTCTTACACATAATATGCAATCTTAAAAATCTTATGAAGTGGATAAATTATGACATGTTCCCCTCAAAAGAGTACCATGGGAAAAAAGTACTTCCTTCTGTGTTTGCTGTTGACTGTCAACAAAATTTAACCAAATTTCGAGACCATTGCATGAGATTAGAGAAGTTATTTCCCTCGAGAGGTTGATCTAGACATAGACAGCACTCTCTCTCACTGGCCTTTCAATTTTCAAGTATTCTAATCCTATCCATCTCCACACTATTTATACCAGCAGAACGTAGCTTACACTTCAGACATCTTATTTAATTACAAACTTCTCTGTTCCATTTTGATTGCAGTAAACAAAGTAAAATCAGGTTGACGTCCCATTTTACAGTCTAGCGCATAATATAATTGGAAATGACAATGCACAGAGAGATAAATTGCCGTAATGGAGGAGCATTCAAGTACCACAAAACAATTGATAAACAATTGAACAAACCATCAGAATATCAATTGTTTTGACTGCTTATATGAATTTATAATTGAAGCAAGGAAGGTTGAAGGGGGAGAGAACAAAAAGAAATGCTGATATCTCCATCATAGCTAATGGTATGCTCCTATTTGTGCCACTTTTCTTTAATCAGACTAAAATACTTTTTAAAAAAAATCAACTTTCGTATATTGATGAGGCAAAAACTCCTGCTAACTGGGCCCTCTTTTAAATTGCGGAACCTTTTTCTTATTCTTCTAAAATGGAGTTTCGAATCCAACTTATTTGAGATGGAAAATAATACTAAACCTTATTTGAGATATAAATCATTTGTGGTAATACCACAAAGCAAAATTCTGCTTTAGCCACAATCAAATCCAGTACTCCATGCATAAGATACGTTTCTTAAAAAATCCCCCCCAAAAAATTCTATACCTCAAGAATAACCAACTCAACTTCTGCAGATCTATTTACTTCAATTTTAAATTTTAAAGTTTCCGCTAACTGCAATTGCTTCCGCCTTCAGGGCTTATACTTTATCTTTCTTCAGTCGAATCACACTCCCAATGAAAAAAAATGTTTTTTTTTCCAAGATTTCTTTCATCTGGGCATATAAAACCTAATTATCGAACACCTACTCAAAAGTTTAGGCAATAACGAGAAAGGGTGGTATTCTTATTGTGATGGCTTGATTTACGTTTGTGTATCAGCAAGGGATTTTTCTAGACAAATCACAGGGTATCACTTAAAAACTTCGAAGTTGGCTCTTCATGTGTAAATGACCCAGCCAATATGATAATATTCAAATAGAATTTCGGAAATTCAACATGAGATGTAATAAAACAAGATTTATGAATTTCAAATTCGAAGAGGGATCATGTAATATACTTGTCAAATGATTACATTTACGAGTCCCTTGAATTTTTTGACATAATATGCTTGTCACGCATATGTCCCTGAAATTTTTAATATAACTCCAACCAATTCATGCTAGTCGGCACGTTTAGGTCTGTTATCAGCAAAGGTCGCCACAACTATATATTATATGTGAGCAGACTTTGGCTACAAAAGGAAAATCACATGGGCCCCATTCGGTTGGGTCTTTTGGAAATGTGTTTTGGGCTCAAAAGCCCAAAAACTATGTTTGGTCCAATGTTAAAAAATGAAACTGTGAGCTCAAATTATGGGATACTTTCCTAGCTTAACTTTGCGTGCTCAAAGATTGATGTCCTCTTCTTTCTCCTTTACAGAGATAGCAAAAGTCGGTGGCTCTCTATCTTTTACAGAGAGCCAAAAAAGTTGCGGTGATACCAGAAGAAAAAAAGGGGCCTCCTTGAACCAACAGTTCCACAAATACCCTAACCCACTTTGTTACGATTCTGATCGAGAGAGAGAGAGAGAACAACAAAAAGGGTTCACAAGAGTGATGGGTCTATCCCCCTCAAAACGAGTCTCCCAAACCTTGACCAACTCACCAGACTTCAACTCATCCTACAACTCAATCTACCAGGAATGCCTAACCCTAACCCAACACGCCTTTCCAGGTGTCCTCCCCCACACCGCCTTTCTCGTCCACCACTCTCTCTCTTCCACCCACCATCTCCTCAAACGCTGGGCCCCCTCCCCTCCCACCCGGTCCTGAGTCGATCACGCCTACCGAACCATAATCACTTGCCGCCACAGCCAGTCAAGAACTGTTTCGGAGGAGGAGGAGGAGGAACCGTGCCCCGGGCCGGCCAAGTTTGAGGAATTTGCGGTTAAGGTTTTTATTGGGGATGTTGTGGATAGTGCCAGGGCAAAGGTGATAAGGAGAGTGCCGTTTGGGGTGGTTGGGAATGTTGGGGCAGTGGTTAGGGCTGGGAAGGATGTGGTTGGGACTGTGATTGGGGTTTATTCAATTGGTGTTGCTGCCTCTGTTTATCTCAGTTTATTTGCTGGATAGGAAAAATTACCAACAGTTGTGTCAATTTCAAGTACAGATCAATCTGGACCGTGTAATTTTGAATTCTTGATAAATTCTAGGAACATTGTAGTGCTCCATACCTAAGCTCGTTGTTCAAACTTTTGATCGGGTCACTGGTACCAAAAGATGTACGTACTCTGTTTCAGTGCAATTTCAGCTTCAGAATTATGTATCTGTGTAATTTTAGCTTCTGGATTGTATTTGTGTAATTTCAGCTTCAGCTTCAAGATTGTATCCGTGTAATTTCAGCTTCAGGATAGTATCTTACCGGGGAAATGTTTTTGTGCAATCACTGTCCAGAGTGTGTTGCTGATGTATTGAAGTATTATTGCCCTATTTATGCTACTACTTGTGCCTAATCAACTCCAAAATGAAAAAAAAAATAATGAAATGGAATACTAAAGGACAGTCATTTTATTAGTTTTTTTAAGCAACGAAAAAAGTGATTTTTTTTTCATTTTATTATTATTTTAAAAAATAAAAAATAAAAACGAACAGAAGTTTTGAAATTTATTTTGAAAACATTTTTCAAAATATGGAAGCGAACATGGATTTTAAGAAGTGTTCAAAACTATGTTTTTGAGAAATTTTCAGAATTATTGTCCAAAACAAGCAAACGAACGGAGCCATGAAATTCTTAAAAAATGATATGCAATCTCGAAGATCTTATGAAGTGGATAAATTTGTGACGTGTGTACCTCACAAGAAAACTGTGGCGACAAATAATTCCGTCAGTGTGTCCCTATTGACCATCAATAGAATGTAACTAACTTTCGATACCATGGATGGCAACAGTTCAATTCGGTTTGGTTATTGGTAAAACCAAAATGTATATCTAAAACCAAAACCATAACAAAAACTGACGGTTTTAATTTTATCTTAACCATAACCAAAACCATCAGAACCAGTTCAAGCCGGTTTTCCACCGAAAGTGGTTTTCAACATTTTGAATAGAGTCAAAAGACACTAAGGCTCCTGTTTTGGACAATAATTCTGAAAATTTATCAAAAACATAGTTTTGAACACTTCTTAAAATCCATATTCGCTTCCATTTTCTGAAAAATGTTTTCAAAATAAATTTCAAAACTTCTATTCATTTTTTTTTTAAATAATAATAAAATGAAAAAAAAATCATTTTTTCGTTGCTTAAAAAAACTAATAAAATGACTATCCCTTAGTTTTCCATTTCATTTTTTTCTTCATTTTGGAGTTGATTAGGCACAAGTAGCGGCACAAACAAGGCGACAATATTTCAATACAGCAGCAGCACACTCTGGAAAGTGATTGCACAAAAACATTTCCCCGGTAAGATACTATTTTACAATCCTGAAGCCAAAATTACATGGATATAGAATTCTTAAGCTGAAATTGCACTGAAACAGAGTACGTACATCTTTTGGTACCAGTGACCCGATCAAAAGCTTGAAAAATAGGCTTAGGTACCGAGCACTACAACCTACTCAGAATTTATCCATGATTCAAAATTACACGGTCCAAATTGACCTTTACCTGAAACTGACACAACTACTGATAATTTTTCCTATACAGCAAATAAACTGAGATAAATAGAGGCAGCAACACCAATTGAATAAACCCCAATCACAGTCCCAACCACATCCTTCCCAGCCCTAACCCCCGCCCCAACCCCAACAATCCCAACCACCCCAATCGGCACTCTCCTCATCACCGCCGCCCTGGCGCTATCCACAACATCCCCAGTAAAAACCTCAACCGCAAATTCCTCAAACTCGGCCGACCCAAGGCACAGTTCCTCCTCCTCCTCGTCCGAAACGGTTCTTGACTGGTTGCGGCGGCGAGTGATTATGGTTCGGTAGGCGCGATCGACTCGGGACCGGGTGGGAGGGGAGGGGGCCCAGCGTTTAAGGAGAGGGTGGGTGGAAGAGAGAGAGTGGTGGAGGAGAAAGGCGGCGTGGGGGAGCTGGTGGGGGAGGACGCCTGGGAAGGCGTGTTGGGTTAGGGTTAGGCATTCCTGGTAGACTGAGTTGCAGGATGAGTTGAAGTCTAGTGAGTTGGTGAAGGTTTGGGAGACTCGTTTTGAGGGGGATAGACCCATCACTCTTGTGAACCCTTTCTGTTGTTCTCTCTCTCAATCAAAATTGGAACAAAGTGGGTTAGAGTTTTTGTGAAACTGTTGGTTCAAGGAGGCCCCTTTTTTTCTCCTGGATCACTGTGACTTTTTTGGCTCTCCACCGACTTTTGCTATCTCTGTAAAGGAGAAAGAAGAGGACATCAATCTCTGGGCATGCAAAGTTAAGCTGGGAAAGTATCCCATAATTTGAGCTCACAATTTCATTTTTGAACATTGGACCAAAAATAGTTTTTGAAAGCCCAAAACACATTTCCAAAAGACCCAACCGAACAGGGCCTAAATATTCAAAAATTAAAACGATACTTCTACTCAACTAGTTACTAATAATAGTGGTACCCTAGGACAAATCAAATTAACAACAATTAATGCAAGAAAATAAATGAAATCAAATCACCATAACCGTATGTATGAAATAATACCACACTTGATAGAAGAGTACTAATAATGTGAGGTCTATGATGCATATTTTGATGAATTCCTTACAGGAGGCTGGCATCACACGAACTGATTGAGCATGGATACGCATAGATGGGCATTATGTGCACAAAGTAGCCTACTGTTACAGGTTTATTTACCTGATTATCTTGTGGTTTGGTTGGGTTTGGTTAGGTTTTCGGTGCGGTTATCATGTGAAACCAGAACCGGAACTGAACCAGCTGGTTTTTCTAAATCAAAAACCAAAACCTCGGTTAAAAAATCGGTTAAAAACTCCACCAATCGGTTCAGTACGCTCGGGTAACCAATGGTTCGGAAGAGATTGCCATCTCTATTCGAAACAATTGCGCAACAATACACTTGCAAGTAAATGCCCATCATTACAGGCACTAATTTTCCCTCCACAAAACCATCTGACGTAGACAACACTCTCTCTCAATGCCCTTTCAATTTTCCATTATTCCCTTCCTATCCATCTCTGCACTATTTATACCAACAGAAGGTTGCTTACACTTCAGACATTCTAGTCAATCAAAAAATCTCTATACAAAAGAATGGGAGATAGGGTTCTCGTGGCAGTTGGAGTAATGGGTACCTAATTGCTTGCTACATGCTTGTTTGGAATATAGTTATCTACATACAAACCACTTCAACATGCATTATATGAAACAAGTGTCAAATGCACTAAACAAAGCAATCAGGCACAATAACAAAAATGTTAACTATCTGCGTGTGTATGTGGCTGAGCTATGAAGGTAACAGACAGCACCCATATTTTCCATTGCAGCTATAAAGGTAATCGTGGTTTAAGTCCAAATTCAGAGCATACGGCCCAATACAAGATGATACTGGGAATTTCAATCGGAATACTTTCTTTTCTATCCTTCTTCCTCCTAGGAAGCTTGCTACTACTGCGCTACCTTCGGGCGCAGAGTTCTTATCAGAAAGCTTGCTACAAAATGATATCGACAAGCCCTGATTTCTAAGAGTAACCAAAAGAGATAGAGAGAGAGAGAGAGAGAGAGAGAGACCTTCGATTCGATCTGTGTGAGCTTCGATCGTCTTCTTCAACCTAGGGTTCTGATCGTCTTCTTCGAACTAGGGTTTCAGGGTTCAAACAAAGAGAAAATCAGACGCTATCGTAACGATCGAGAGAGAGAGAGAGAGAAACGTCACCAGGTCGTCTTCTCCGATTGTTCGCTCGTCGTTCTTATCCAAATCGTTTGTCTGTCTCTCTCTCTAAAAAATCTGAGAAACGCATGAAATGAAAAAGGCGGAGGAGAAAGGGTTTAGACAGTGAACCGGACCGGTTCAGTAATTTTTTGCTCGGTTCAGTGTTATCTGACCCGCGAGATTGGAGTTCATTTCCTGGCTAGATCCAACCGCCTACGTTAGAAGGCTGCAAATTGGCTGTTTGAGGCCTGAGAACATCCCATCAGGATTGCTACTTTGACTTCGAAGATAAACTATTGAGTAAAAGTGCAAGAAATGGAAGAAAATCAGTTTCGCCACTTTCTTGGGTTAAAATATAATTCTTCTGATGTCTTTCTTTCCCAACGATGAGTATTTATTAAGTTAGGTTTTTTTTTTTTCTTCCGAATGCGTCAGAAATGGATAGAAGAGAGAGAGGGAGGGGGGGCAGGGTTGAACACTTGGCTAGTCTTTGTTGGGGGAGAACATTGAAATGACTATAGGCACTCACTGCACCAAGGGAACATTTTAGCCTTTTAGGGAGGAATTTTTTTTTATTATTAGATTTGAAGGGGAATAGTTTAATATTAAAATAAAGTTTGGATAAAGAGTCTGATTTTTTGAGTTTTTGATAAAGTGACTTGCTAAATTGTAAAAGGTGTTTTTGTGGTTAAATTTGGTCCAAAATTTGTTGAGACTAATGAGGATGCTCTTATGTAGTCCTTAGTAAATCGACTTTGTATATAAACTAGTGCATGTTCGTGCCTGAAGGTACGGCTCAAACAATCGATGCATGCAAATCAATTGCCCAAGCTAATTAATTGACTTGGTTAATTGGAATAAACAAATAAAGAACGAGTAATTTACCAATTCCTAAATTCTATCGAGAATCTAGTCTTGGAAACCAATGGAGAAAGGACCGGCCTACGTTAGAAAACTGCAAATTGGCTGTTTGAAGCCTGAGGGAGTCCTTAGTAAATCAACTTTGTATATATGCTAGTGCATGCCTATGTCTAAAGGTATGGCTCGAACAATCAATGCACGCAAATCAATTGCTCAAGTTAATTAATTGACTTGGTTAATTGGAACAAACAAATAAAGAAAGAGTAATTTACTGATTCCTAAATTCTATCAAGAATCCAGTCATGGAAACCAATGGAGAAAGGACCACAACTCTTGAAAAGCACTATTAATTTATAGTGTTGAATCTGTGCTATGCACAGTTAATTAAAACAAACAAATAAAGAATGAATAATGGGTCCTCTTTATGTCTTTCTATCAGATTGATAGATGCTTGCCAGAATCAATTGATTCTATAAGTAGATTTTTCCCATCTTTGAAGGATTAGAAACATACATGAAATAGTTATCTGCAAGTAGCATCCGTCCTTAATTGAAGGATTAGAAAGCTGCAAAGAAGTAGGCTGCTCATGGTCCAGATCGGATTGGATTCCTCTAAATCCAATAAATCCTTATAAGCGAGTCACAGGTTTTAGAAAATGCAATGTGTGTCCTGACCAAAAGTCCTACAGTCCAGTTCCAATCTAATCTGTGAGTCACGGATTAGTTCCAGTTTTATCCGTGGATTATATTTCATAACGAAATTACCAACAAGCAAGCAAGCAAAAAAAAAATACAAAAACTAGCAAACAACAATATGTAAAAGCATTATTATATTATGTAAAGCATTACCTTAAAGCAATACTTTGGAATTGGATTCCAAAGCATTACATTAAACTATATTGATTAAGGTTCCAAACCAGTTTTCATTCTAGCAAGCAAAAAAATAAGTAATGCGTGAATGTGCTTGCTTTGATCTATAGATTATTTATCTAGCTCATTGACCATAAATATTGTGTTGCATATATTGAGAGGGGGCATTTGTTCAATTTTTTCCACTTATTATTGTTAGAAATTATTGATTTTCATTGTGTTTTTAAGACAAATTTGAATTCTTAAAACATTTGTAGAGCTATCTTGTTAGAACTCCCTTTGATAATTGATATATGGCTGACCCTTGCATCTATTTTATTTATCAAGTGACAAATTTTTAGAGTACTTTATCTCTTGTTCCTCTTTAATACTTGTCCTTCGGGTCAAATTACCTCATTACTTAATCCTTGTAAAGCCTTTTCAAAATCTACCACGTTGGCCCTAAACATGTTTCGGCCCTTGAAGAAACCTCTTTCTGGAAACTAGAACTTGATCAAACATGGCCAGAGCCCAATATCTATTTCTAGCTTCTGGCCCTGAATTCATTCCTTTCAATTTCTAGCTCCTGGCCCAAACGATTTATCATATACCACTTGGACCATTACGTGATTTCAAGCAATGGTGGTCCGGTTCTGTTTCATCTCTGCCATTGTTGACTTTGGTACTCCCAAAAAGTGAAATGAGTGGTTCAAATTCACTTGCAACCACTAATTTCATTTCCCGAATAAGTTCTTATAGGTATCTAGCATTGCTTTTGTTTCAAACGGTCTAATTATTCCGGCCAATAAAAGGAAGACATTCTGCCAGTAATTAATGCTTACACAAAAAAAATATACAAAAATTAACCCGAAAGTTAAACTAACTGTTTAGATTCACTTGGATATCCATCTGAACCACTGATTTCACTTTCAAAGCAATTTTCCAAGGTACTTGACATTTTCCAACATTCACCTGATAAAGCTCACCAAGCTACACCAGAGCAATAGCAAATACAGAGCAACATTCACTTCTCCGCACTTCATAGTGGTGCAACTTATCAAGAGAATCATTTTCACAGTATCAAAGCCAGTTCTACTAAGACAGCTACAGAGCTTTCAAGAAAAGTTAAATTTGTCTTAAAAACATAAGAAAAATCATAATTTTTGACATAGGTGAGTGACGAATATCTAAATTAAAAGTTTTATACTTGTTTTTGACACCTTAATGTAAATGATACTATGTTTTATGGAAAAATCTACAATACACACCCCCTTTTAGGGTGTATGATATGCACCCATTGTGTGGTCCATATTGCTTCACCACATAAAAAATGACTTAAAGAACCAGTCATTTGTAACATATTCATTTGTTTCGTAACTTTATTACTAAGAATTCGTAACTTTTAGATAATATGATTCTTAACATTTTCTTTCATTTCATAACTCTTCATTTGTTTCGTAACTTTTCGCGGGTTTCGTAACTTTGAGATAAAAAATTATAACTTTTCTTAAACATGATTCGTAAAAATTTTGTATGTTTCGTAACTTTTGTACTAAGCATTTGTAACTTTTGGACAATATGATTCATAATATTTTGTTTTGTTTCGTAACTTTTTGTGTGTCTCGTAACTTTGGAGGTAAAAAATTATAACTTTTCTCAAATATGATTCGTAACATTTTTGTACATTTTGTAACTTTTCACATATATGATTCGTAACATTTTTGTTAGTCTCGTAACTTTAGTAATAAAAAATCATAACTTTTCAACCATGTATAATTGATTGTGTAATCGATTAAAGTGGTCTTCAAAATTGAGTTATAAAAAAATAGTTCGGAACAATCAAATACGCAATCAATTATATAATCAATTCCATAATTGATTACACAACACGACACAATCAATTGGGTAATCGATCAAAGTGGTCTTCATATTTGAGTTATCAAAAACGGTTGGGAACAATTAAATACATTATCACTTCTACAATGAACGCTATAATATATTATACAACACAATCAATTATGCAATGCAATAAAATGGGTAAACATTGCAACACGATTGTTCAATCAAATTGGGTGAGTAGAGTATTTGATTTATCAATCGATTGTTATGAATAACCTTTCTACTAGATTTTGGAATCGGTTCGTGTAATGACCTGCACTAGCTAACCTACTTACCCTTAGCCTAACTACGTGACTCAAAACGTTACCTCAAGTTATACTGTAGCTGGTGACGAATCTTTATATACCACATGTTAGTATATCAACTTCCTAATGTGGGACTCGTTAAGGGGTTCTCAGAGTTAGAGACAACACTGCAACTGGTTTTGCATTCAATCACTCTAGATAACTTCAAATAATCAATGATAGATTCTAGATTCTATTTTCACTACGGTTCAAATTCCTGAACTGCGTCCTCTTTACTTTCTTTTTTCAGATAGATTCTAGAACCATTGCCAAATATACCTCTAAATGGCCATGTAATGGTGGACGGTGAAATTGGTTGTTCATGAATCAGTGTGCGTAAAGTTGCCTAGAAAACCTTCGTTAACAGAGAAATAATATACAACTCAATACCCAAGAAATAATTGAAATTTATAGGTGACAAGATAGATACACTTCAACTTACCAAAAAAAAAAAGGGAAATGATATTGGCACTCCCCTTTTCTCTATTAGCACTTTTTTTTTTTTTTTGTCTCTATTAGGTAAAATTACTCTTGCACTTTGTAAATAAAGATAAAAAAAAGGAGTGGCAATAGAGGAAAGGGGAGTGCCAATATCAATTCCCAAAAAAACAAAAGGACAACAATAAGAGTTGCAACGATACTTATACTTTTGGTTGTTTGCGTATGGAAAGTTCATATTCAATCTTTTATACTACATACTTTTTTTGCCAAATCCCCTGATGTGTCAATGTCCCCATATATTAATAGTTGTCCGATTGTTGGGTCTCATATTCATACCCATTTTGGTATCCATGCCTCTTTTGATAAATTAGCTCTCAATGACTGTATCCACGCTTCTTAGACGGTTACTAACTCACCATTGTAGTCTATTCGCAAAACTATCAGTCATACGCATGATCAATATCAAGGATGCTTTCCATGGAATCGAAGGGATGGTTCTTCTATCAAATTGATGTGAAATCGGCATTCTTGAATGGCACCTTGGAGGAAGAATTGTTTGTTTATCAACCGCAAAGTCTTTGTTGTCAAAGGACAAGGAGCAAAATGCGTACAAGTTGAAGAAGACTTTACGTGGCCTAAAGCACCCAGGGCATGGTATAGTGAGATTGACTCTTACTTCAATGAAAAGGGATTTCAAAGAAGCAAAAGTGAGCCAACCTTGTACATCAAGAAGCAAGGTAACACCGGAATTCTTATTGTTTCACTCTATGTTGATGATTTGATTTTATTGGTAGCAATGTAAAAATGATTGAAGATTTCAAAAGAGAGATGATGAAGAAATATGAAATGATTGATTTGGGTCTCTTGCATTACTTCTTGGGCATTGAAATTTATCAAAACAAAGAGAATATTTCCATTTGTCAATATGCAAGAACTCATCTTGAGAAGTTCAAGATGAGGGATTGTAAGCTGTTGCAACCCCCTTGATCGTGAATGAGAAATTGTCTAACGAAAATGGAAGCAATAAGGTGGATGAGTTTCTTTATAAAAGTTTGGTTGGAGGCTTGTTGTACTTGACTATCACATGACCTGATATCATGTATGCTACAAGCATGTTGTACCGTTTCATGCACAATGTAAGTCGAACTCATCTTGGAGTGGCTAAGAGAGTCTTGAGATACATACAAGGTACGCTTGATTTTGATATTCTTTATGAGAAAAATATGGATGCAAAGTTGCTTGAATTTTGTGATAGTGATTAGGCCGGATGTGTTGATGACATGAAGAGCACTTCCATATGTGCTTTTGCTCTTGGCTCGGGTGTCTTCTCATGGGCATCAAAGAAGCAACAAACCGTGGCACAATCTACCATCGAGGCCGAGTATGTGTTGGCATCATTGGCAACTTCTCAAGCTATTTGACTAAGGAGGATTTTGGAAGATGTTAGTGAAAAGCAATGGGAAGCTACTCCCATTATGTGTGAGAACAATCCGCAATTGTAATGACAAATAATCCCATCTATCATAGCTGCACCAAACACATTGCTATCAAGCATCACTTCATTTGGGAGGCCGTAGAAGATGAAGAGATTCAACTCAAGTATTGTGCAACCAAAGCTCTTTCAAAGGAGAAGCTTCAATATTGTAGGGAAATGTTGAGTGTTACAACAAAGAATTAAGGGGGAGCGTTAAATGCTTTGGGTCTATTTTGTTTTATTTTAGGCCAAGTGTTTTAATTTCTATGTTGGCTAGTTTATATTTGTTTTCGCTGTTGGTTTAACTGTTAAAAGCCAAATCCCTTTTGTTAAGTCTAGTCTTGCCCTAGTATGTAAAGGGCTGTTGTCGTAATGAAAGGTAGAACAGCCCCCATTTTGGTCAAACAAGAGCTGGCCCCCACTCTTGAAAAATAGAGTAGTTCCAGTAGCTCTCCTCTCTATTCCCCTTTTTTCTCTTTGCTTCGGCTGCTACTGCCAGAAAAAGGACAGTCCATATTTTGATTTTTTCTTCCACTAAAATCATAGAGTTGGCTTGGGTATTGCCAACAAGCAAGACCAAAAATCTAAAACTTGTGTACTTTTAATCATTACCCGTCTACCTTTTACTCCTATGAACTTAGATAAAGTAAAATCCCATGCAAAAATTCCAAGGGACCCAACTGCGAAAACAATTTGAATAGTGTTATTTCTAATTTTTAAAATTTTACACTTATTTTTTTAATTATTATAATTTGTCTTTGAGGTGTTTGTGGTCACCCTTATGTGATAACCTCAGATTGGTTACATGGGAAGATTTTTGGAATTGGTCAATTGCATGTGCACTTTCATTTCCCCAAATTAATAGGACAAGTTGTTATCTTACTAACTTAGACCCCTACATATATATCACAGAGAGAGGGAGAGATATCACAGCCGAATCACTTTCAAGAAAAACTAAAAATCCTCTCTTTTCACCTCTTCCCATGTGCACATAATAGCATATATCAACACTCTTTTTGTCACAGTCCATTTTTGTGTTTTATTTTTCTTTGAGTGTCTACGTTCGTGAGCTTTGATTTACTGTACAAAAGCAAGCTTTATGGTCTTGGAAGGAGTACCATTCGACCAATTGCAAGAGGGGTATATCATTCCCAAGGAGAGAGTGGTTTTGCATGCCTCGACCACCCCACTGGCTTTTTCAAACCCTTCCTTGTTAATATCTTATGTGATTATTTTGATTGATTACTTTTATGTAAAATTATTATTCTATCAGGAATTTCTATTGTTTATAATTATTTGTCCAAGAAGTAGGGATCTTCTATATATATATTTTTTGCTAAGCGCTCTGAATAGCATGTTGATGTGGAAAAAGTCAATAATGTTAACCTCGGTTAGATATTCCATTGCACCACCGTAAGTCCAAGTATTCGTTTGGAGTGCCTAAAAGAGTCAATTTTTTTCTGAAAATCTTTTTTCTTCAAATCAATTCTTAAATTTATAATGTCAAAAGCAATACCCGGGAAGATACACAAAGTACGAAAAAATCGATCGTTTAAAAATTATCATGTAAATTGAGTAGAAAAAATATTAAAGCATAGACAAGAAAGAACATTACAAGATAGTGTGGATAACCACATAAGCAAACCATAAATATTAAGATAAGAAAGGCATTGGAGGTGAACACATGAATATTGTATGTTATCTTTCTTTCTGTTTATTATCTTACGGGCAACTGACCATGATAAGCAGCATTGGCTAACGGGAAAAGAAACGTAAGGTAATTCTATGAGAATAATAGAAAAATTAGCTAGTTGGGTATTCTATTAATGACTCTGCGCTGAATGTTTTGATCAATGTTTTTGACGCTTGAATCAAGTGGATTATGGGTTTTCTGTCTCGGTTATCTTATTTAAATGTGGTCTTACTCCGGATGTAATACCTTCACAACTCTAATAAACAGGTATAATTTCGAACATAAGACTTTTGAGGCTGTGAAATTGTTTGGAAAGTTGATAGAGAAGGAAGACATCGAACCTGATGAAATCACATATGGACAATCATAAAACAACTTTGTATAGTAGGAGACACTACAATGGCTATACGGTTGCTTCGAGTATGAAAAAGTAAAACTATGGGCGTTGTGGTTTATAACACAATCATCGACAATCTTTGTAAGGAAAGAAACATAGATAATGCTTTGAGCCTCTTGTTGGAGATGAGAGAGTGGAAATTCTATGCTCAATTGTGTTCACCTACAACTCTTTGGTTAATGACTTATGCAAATTAGGTCGATGGGAGGATGCCACAAAAATGATGGAACACATGACAGAGCAAGGAGGGATACATGAAAAGACCAAGAATATTATTATTATTTTATAATTCAAAAGATTAGGTAACCTGCATTTTTATAAAAATAGGAAAATGTGAATTATCATTCCATTCAGGTCCTCTCAAAATAAACTCACAACTTGTTATAACTTCCATTATTAACAAATATGAGAAGCCCTATTCAAAATATAAGTTTAGAAATAAAAAGTATTATCACATCTTTTCACTCTTCAAAACATGTTGCTCGAGGCACTCCTACGGGCTTTGTGTTTTCTATATCTTCTTGGTCGCAAGAATGTCATAGCAGCACAAATGATGAACGTAGCAACCCGGCCATAATTTACAGTGTTCCATGTAGTTCCTTCTCTAATAGCCTAGAGCTTTCCAAAGGTAAGGAAACGATATATATCCTGTATTGGAAAGAAAGTATAACTAAGCATAGGCAAACATTTGTGGGGCACTATTCGAATTGAGTATGAAAGAATACCAATATATAAATAAAGATCGCTCTCAAAAAAGAAAAAGAAAAATGTAAACCACAACTTTACACAAAAACAATAACACACGCCACATACATGACATAGCTAGCCAAATACGCAAATGAAAATAAAATAAGAAAATTAGCTTACATGAAGAAAGAGGAGCACTCCTATAGAAGTGAATTTATATCCTCAAATATGACAACCCTAATAATTTGCTTGGACTTCAAAGGAACGATTGGCCTAGTGTATCTCCCACCCAATCATCTATTTTTATCTCTCGACCATTTTCTTGGACTACAAAGGAAGTAAATGATAAAGAGATAAAAAATAGATGATTGGGTGGGGATACACTAGGTCCATCATTCATTTGTAGTTCAAGAAAATGATTGGTGGATTTGCAGGGGCAAAATTATCGGGTGGATCATATTGGGGATATAAATTCACTTCTATAGGAGTGCTCCTATTTCTTCATGTAAGCTTCTTTTCTTATTTTATTTTCATTTATGGATTTGGCCAGCTATGTCATATATGTGGTGTGTGTTGCTATTTCCTTGTAAAGTTGTGCTTCTATTTTTAACTTTCTTAGGGCTATCTTTATTTATGTATTGGTGTTCTTTAATATTCTGTTTGAATGGTGCTGCACTAATTAATGTGTGCCTATGTTTAATTATTCTTTCTTTACAATATTAGATATATGTTGTTTCCATCCCATTGGAAAGCCCTGGGCTGTTAGAGAAAGAGAAACAGTCTTACTACATGGAATGCCGAATCTTGAATCATCAAGTCTTCCAACCGATTGCCTTCCGAACTCCACGAAAGGGCTTTATTCTGAGAAAAATATTGTTGATGTAAGAAAACCCCTCGAAGATGATATTAAGAATCAAAGGAATCATTCGATCATTCTAATTCTTTGAGATGCACAAAACCCTAGCCGTCGAAAGTGATGGGGTATGGATATATGTGCTAGGGTTCTTTTCATGGTAACAATCATATTTTTTGACCTAATAGCTTCATATATATTGGCCCCACTGTAAAGACCCGTAAAATAGTGTGTTTTTCGTAAATTAATATTGGAAAAGATTTAAAGTGATTAAATGAGGAGTAATTGTGTGTTATTTGTGATTGGGGTTTATTTGATTTACACATGTGAATTGTGGGCTTGTTGTGTAATTATCGGAGAGTGTATAAGGGAGTGGGTGTAGGGGATTAGGACCAAAAATCTGCCCCTTCTTCCTCTTTGACAGCCAAACTCCCTCTCTCTCTACTCCTCCATTGCTCTCTCACTCAAAGCTTCAAACCACTTCATCCTAACTAAAAACCTTCATAACCCTTCATCAAAATCAGTCCCTCTTCACGTTTCCAAGCTCGGTTTGTGCTCATTTTGCCCGGGAGGCATACATTTGCTTGAAGCTCAAATAGGAGGAGCCAGGGTTTTGGGATCTCATTTTTTGGAGCTAAATCACTCTTGAGGTAGGGGATTTCTATCTTCTCTAAGTGTTCTGAGGTGTTTAATGTGAGTGGTGTAACCACATTTGATCATTTTCTTCATTTCATGCAAGAAAATCCATTTTTTTCATGTTCATGTTTCGGTTGGGTTTGATTCACGTTTTTGATGTTGTGCTAAGTTAAATGTGTTGTTGTTTCATTACCTTAGATGCCCTTGAGTCAAATTTTTGCCTTGGAAGTGATTGGGTTGAGCCCCATTGTGATCTAAGTGAGAAAAACCAGATTGAAACCTGTAAATTTTGCTCGTAACGGCTTTCGTATCAATACTACCTTTCTTTAGTATCGATACGCATTCATTCTGTTCAGTTTTAGGTGGTCCGGTATTGATACTAACTTTCTCTAGTATCGATACCCATCTGTTTATGAGGCAGATTTTGACCTAACTTCGCAGGCACGCCCCGGCTTCATCCAAACTCCGATTGGGGTGATTCTCGAACCGTTGGAAAGTTCTATGAGTCTACTTTCCAACCCAATTGGTCTCATATCCATAGCCTTTGTATTGTGAGAGAAATGTGCTTTTTTTCCTATCAAGGTGTTAGGTTTTCTCGAGATTCATAACTCCATTCTTATATTCCTATGCTCCGTGTCTTTATTGGTCTTTTCTAAGCCTCTCAACTTGACTTTTAAGCCTTGGTAATCTATCATGGTATGAATGATATTTTGTCACGATCTCACACGATTCTTGGACACATATTAACTTTGCCATAACCGACACACTACGAGCTTTCGAACTAAATGAACCACATGAAATGAACATGAGGTGTAAATGAAAGAATGAAAGACGTGACACGGGGTCGTACGGAAGGATATGCCCGGAATGACACGGGGCCCTCACAAGAGGTATGCCCGGAATGACACGGGGCCCTATGTAAGGGTATGCCCGAAATGACACGGGGCCTATATGGCATGCCCGGAATTTTAGTAAATGATGAAATTAAGTGAAACAAGGGGTGTGTGAGTGAGTTGGACACCTACGGAATATCGGGTATGTATCGGACACAACGGCACACCGGTTAATCTTGGTCGAGCATATGGGATTCTAATTGTTTATATCTAAAATTGGGGCTTCCGTGAGTATATTGTGAAATCTCCTTTTTGTTGCATGCACTCCATTAGCATTTCATCATATTTAGATTTGATAGACGTTTCCTACTGGGCTAGTGAGCTCAACCTAAAAATTTTCAGGTAATCAACCCGGAGGAGTATGATGTGTTGCATGCATGACATGTTTTGGAAGCGACAATGGAGTTACCTTATCATCTTTGAGTTCACTATTTTTGTTAAGATGATTTTGTAACTTAATCTCTATTTATCTTTGACAAGGAGATTTGTAATAACTCTTATATTTACTCATTTGGGGTATGGGTACCCGTAGCTTGTTGTAATATTTGACTTTGACCCGGTAAAATTATTTTTGACTTTGACTTGACCGTGTGAAGTGTGGACTTCCACGTGGAATTTATGATTATTATGTTTCACAAATGTGGGGGCGTGACACCCACAATATGTTGGCAATGCTGTAAATAAATTGCTCGTTTTGGTCAAGCAAAATATTTTTGCTTGAGCAAAGATATTTGCTTTAAAAATCTGCCACATAATGATGTCCATTTTGTTGGAACCTTATTCTTGTGACCTTGTCTAACAACTAACACACTCATTGTGGAAACAAAAAAGACAATGTAAGAGTCCACACCCTAATACTAACGCTCTAAAAAATAAAAAATAATTGAGCATTAAATTAAGCGCACAATTCGATAAAAAGGGAATACACAGAAATGTGGATTTTGGTCATGAATTTGCCAACCAGAAAAAGAAGCTCGGCTTATGGAGCTTACAATTTGTCACACAAAATACAATATACCATCTTTTGCAACAAGTGGCTTGATGAACATTGTCATATGTGATATAAATGACTTCATACATGAAATTGTGGGTGAACACTCTCAGACTTATTTGGCAAAAGAAACTCAAATATTCAAGAGCAGTGTAGAGTTATGGCGATTTCAGCATATTCTTTTCATCAAATTAATAGGGAGGAAGAAGTAACATTAGCAGATGACTGGAGAAGCTGCACTTGTATAGAACATCAGATCGCACTAGTTCAAGGTTAGAATAAATGACACTAATATATCCACATAATCCAAAGTTCTACATATGAAGATGTTCCTAATACCAACTTAATTAACCGGTAGAAACCACAACTTTACAACTTGTTGAACCCCAAGGCATTTCCACCAGCTCCCCGTTAACCATCATCAACTCTTCTTCTTCCATTTGCCTTTTTTTTCACATTTTCTATCCATCGTCTGCAAAGCATTCACATTCATCAACAGATACTTCACTATGTTCAGCTCACAGTTGTCTACTCGAAATCTCCATTTGTTAATAATGTTGAGGCTAACAAACAAACGAGCATGTACATGATTAGGAGGATCACAAGGGTTGAGGCCATCATGAAAGTGAGAGATTCCCAAAGAAGACAATATTAGAACATGGCAAACTAAAAAGGCCCAAAAAAAAAAACTTCTTGAACAGTTGAGAAATGCACAGCCACCACCTAGAAAACAAGAGTGCTCAAATTTGGTGAGCTTTCAAGTTTGGCAGTAGTCGTAGGCAAGGATGGAGCGAGAGGGGGGCTAGTAGGGGCTGTCAATGTTGGTTGCGCCCTCCTCTTCCTAACAACCCATCGGTTCAGCTATTGGTAAGCTAGATCCTTTGCTAAAAGTTTTTGGTTCTTGGCCTAGCAATTTGTGCGGTGCAGAGACTGGAGTTGGATGTCAAGCTTTGGGTGGTTTGGTGGTGGGTGAGGGCGTTTGTGGTGGTGTGGGCGTTCGAGTGAGGGCATTTGTGGTAGATCTTCTTCACGAAACTATTGGTTGTTAGGCTACTTCGATTTTAAGCCTAATGGTTAAGTGTTCGTGTTGTTGTGGAAAGGGTTTTCGGTTTTTTTTGGGGGCGGTGGCTAAGGGTTTCTTTGTGGTGGCGTGGTTGTAGCGGTAGGTGGGAAGCTTCGGTATGGAGTATTTCTTGAGGGGGTACCGCGATCACGACAAAAACCTAAAAAAGTAGGGTATGGGTATGGTTGGGTACGTAAGTGTAATTTTTCCCCCTATTTTACCATGTTCCATTGCACAAAATGAATAATAAACCCATTTACTAACAAAAAACAACATAAATAAAAGTTATTAGTGCATAGATCAAACAAGTGCAATGGTGTTTTATAGTACATACTTGAATACTGATTTAGTGTGTAACCGAGAGAGAGAGAGAGAGAGAGAGAGAGAGAGAGAGAGAGAGAGAGAGATATTACAGCAGCAACTGCTACACCAGAGAGAGAGAGAGAGAAAGAGTGTGTGTGTGTGTGTACACTGTGCACCAGAGAAAGAGAGAGTGTACACTGTACACACACACACACACAGAGCAGAAATAGTATGTTGTTGCTCAAAGTCGAAGAGTAGAAGATCTGAAGATGGCTGTTGCTATTTGAGAAATGCCCTAATTGATGAAGACCTAAGTCGTCTGTTAACTTAAATTGGGTGTCAAAAATACACATGAACCCCTGAAGTTTCAATAATTTTCATTCGGGCCCCTTAAAGTTTTGAAAATTTTACAAAATGACCCAAACATATCTAGCCAAGTACCCAATCGGAGTACCCAGGTGTACCAATGCCGTACCCGAACTATGCAAAAGTACCCAGTATGTTTTTGCCGTACCCGGTATGTATTTTGCCGTACCCGAAACCTGTACCCATACCAGGTACTCGTACGATGACATTTTCGGAGTACCCATGCTTCATAGGCGACTGGTTTTGGCCTATTATGGTGAGGCAATTGAGCTGTTCTTTGGTTAGCAACATGGGCCTGTTTTCTAGGATTTTGGCGATGGTGTGGTAGCGTTCATCCCGCTATAAGCCGTCGTGGAGCAATGGCTGTGGTGGTGGAGCATGTCATTGACAGCTGCTAGTTTTTGGGTCGCTTAGGGTTTATTGTGTTGTATTTTTCTATTTGGGCATTGTGGCCCTTTGAGGTTGGGCTTAGGCCCATTAGGTGTAGAACTTGTTTGACTTCCTGCCAATCAAGGATTAGGTCTAGGGCTAGACTTTTGAATCTTTGAATTTGATGCTTTCTCCTTAATCCTGTAAGTCATTAAAATCTTTCAGTGATTAATGAATCTTTTTGCTGTGAAAAAAAATAATAAGAAGCAAGGAGAAGAGGGTTCTATGAGGAGATACGATGCAACACATCTCACTTATCAAGCATAGCAGATGCGGCAAAAATTTGAAGTGTGGTTCATGGCTGGAGAACAAGATGGGCAAAAGAAGTCCCTGTGAGGTTTTAATTTGTCTATGCTAGGCTAAAATTCTCAACTACGGTTGAGGTTGACACTCCATAAATCTTATTAATTAATATTGCGTATTTATTCTTTTCCTATGCGTGCGTAGTGTTTATTCTTTTTGGCTCACTAATTAATATGTATGAGACTCGGATATAGATTCAATCAAAATGAATGTGTTTTTTCCATGATTGGATATCAGGCCAACATATTAATCGGATTGCTTGGTTCATTCAAGCTAACATTTAATTACCTTTTTGTATTCCTCAAGATAGATGAGTAGATTTGGAGTTTTAGAGCTTTCTTTCTCTTTGATTTCCTGACAAAAATATCACTCATTTATTTTTGTGAAAGAGTAAAAAATATATTAATAATAACGATAAAGTACAAGAACAAATCTTATGGAGAGATGGCTAGAACAAAAGATCAAAACAAAACAACAAGAGCGCTACATTAATCATCTCTTCAATTAGCTAAATGGGTTTGAGCTTCAGTGAGGATGAAGGTACAATTAAGAGATAATGGGATGAATCAAATTTTCAACTAGATTCATATGGTTAAAAGTATTTTTATTAGCAATCAATTGAAGAAAGTATATAATCATGTAGAATTATGACGCACTCTGTATTCTATTTTGGATTAGATCCCCTCCGGTCCATGTTTTCAACCAGAGGACAGTCATAATTCGTAGACCAACAAATAAGCCAGACGTAATTCCTAGAACAACAAATATATGGGTCCCGGAAATGTGAGCAGCAAGATAGTACTTCCAGTGAGAGAAGATGTCAAACTCGTGAGAGATTGGGTTCGTCAGCATTGCTTCGTCATTTCACTGCGAGACTAGCAATTCAGTAACTTGGGTGTCCCATGACGGCTTCCATTGTGCAATTGTGGTTAGTGTCGACAAGGAATGGTGGCGGCAGCAGCGAGAGGAAGGGAGAGAAAAAAGACGTGGTGTTTTGACCGCTTTCTTCCCAATTTGCCTTGGCTTCACTCAGAAGCTGGAAAGGAAAGAGATGAAAAAACAAACGAATGAGTTGGAAATGCATTTAGCAAATGTAAGTCATACCATTCATATCTGCAACTTTAAGAAAGAAATAGAACAATTTCAACAAAAGTTCAGCCTTCAATTAAATATTGGAAGACTCACCTACTCGGTATAAATCATGGTAGAAATACATGTAGGCCCGATCGAGACGAAGATCATGAATTTTGAAAATACCAATTTGAGGCTATTTCCCCAAAAAACGAACGAAAGACAATCAGAAACTTTAGCAAGGCCTGGACGATCCTCTCAAACACGAATTAGAACCTCTAAGTTTAGCATAGTATTGCTGCAACAAGAACTTTTTTGTTTAAAACCAGTAAAGAAGAATTGAATAAAGGGGAAAATAAAGTACAAGAAACACAAGGGCTCAGGAGAGAAGGAAATTCGGATCACATTCCAACTATGTTAGACACCCAATCCTAAAATTTCAACCAAAATCCAATAAAAAACTTCGTTGACAATGAGCCAACCAAGCAAAAACACAATTTTGTTTACAGCAGAGCCACCCAACTAAGCAAAAGTTCACCTAACTAAAATACAAGCAATGCCACCATATAATAGCAGAATAGCGCCTTCTCAGTTGAGATCACTATTTGAACCATTCTCATGTTACCAGCAGTATCACCATACACAATCAGCGTGATTTGAGAGTGCCTAGTGGACATAGCTCCTGCATCAGCAAGAATTAAGAACTTCACTTGACCAATGCTTCAAGAACATGGATTATGTATAAGATTTTGGAGGATTTGAAGTATGGAAAACGGTGCTAGGACTAGGACTTTTGGAATTTTCTAGGCTAATGTTTATGTAGGGATTGTTTTGAGATGCACATAGAGGGACAAAGGCTAAGTTTAAAGAGTCGGATTGAGAGATTTTAGCATGGATTTCTTCTTGGTTCCTCCTAGTGTGTTGAAATGGGAGGGTTTTATAGTCGAGGGAGAAGCTTCTACTATGGAAATCCAAACAAAAATTCATTGGGAGGCTCATAAAATGCCCATAAATAGCCCAAGATGAATCTGTGAACTTCAGCATTGCAGCCACAAGCTACGATTTTGTGGCCATGAGGTTTGACTAGGTGGCCGCAGACTTCCACACTGTAACCACAGACACAGGCATTCTGGCCGCAAACTTAGACAGCTTAGCCACAAACTCAGCTACTGTGGCCGCAATCTTTCCAGTGTTGAGGTGTAAGTTTTAAGGTTTCTATGTGGGCTTTGCATAGTTATTTTGATGCAGTTTACTTGACAGAAAACAAATAGATGTGTGTTTGAATGAAGAAAGAGAACCCGTGGTCCAATGGAAAATTATAATGAGGATAAAAGTTTAATGGAAGATTCTGAGAATTCGAGTAGCAATGTAAAAATAATCGTAGTCGTCTACCCAAAACTGAAAGGTTAATATAATACGATTGAACGTTTGGGCAGACCTTCACTTTTGAAGGGGTTATAGTGGTTGCATCCAAAAATACTTAGCTTCATAGTCTCAAGCTTTCGGAAAAATTATAGCAGAAATTTAAAGAGTATTCATTTCGTCCAACAACAAAGAACGGGTTCTAGTGATGGGGTTCTATTACTTAGCTTCATAATCACAATATTTGGGGAATTACAGAAACAATTAAGATGATTCGATACTTTAGAACATTTAGGATTTATATAATTCATGTCCATTTGAGACCATCACATTTTGATTGGGTTCGATTTGTTTACGATCCATGAGATATTACACTAGCGAGAAGAACATCTATCCTAGAAGATGCTTTACTAAACGCTGAAGAATGCTGTTAAAGAGAAAATGCCACAGGCATCAATTAAGAGGCACCAACAATACACAAAACTGCAGTTCTTAAGGCATCAGGATCCTAAACAGGATTCACTCAAAATACTTTGCCGACACATATAATCATTCACTGTAACATGTAGTTCAGCCACTATTCAAGAATAGGAAGTAAACAGATAAACATGTGGGAAGAAGTTACTTGTGTGACTAACCACAAGAGCAGCAGATCTCATGTTGTCTGCAATGCTGGATAAGAAAGTGAAGTAGTCAACTTGCAGGGACCCATATTCTCCTCTGGATAAACTCAGAAAGAATTTGGCATGACAATGATATAAAAAGGAGATGAGAGAAGTATCATTATTAATGTCTGAAATAGTTGCTTCCAAGTAAACAGAAACAACCCAAGGAAAGAAGAGGTAAAGAAAGCAAACTGAAGAAAATTTTGCAAGAAAATGACATGTTCCTGCAGCACTAGTATATCATAACATGATTTTAAGCTAAAATGCATTTTCCAAGCACCAAAATGGTTCAGGACAAAATACTGAACTAAAGCATATACACATACAAGTCAAGAACTGACAACTATACATACAAACATAGAAATCAGGCGCGGATTCAGGTTTCCCGTTAGAACCTCGTATGTCAAATCCAGATAAACACAGCATCCTGATCTTCAAATAAAATGACCTGAAATATTGCTATGAAAATTAACTTTGAGGCATTTTACTGGGTTCAATATTAATAATGTGCATTTTGATGCCTTTGTGTAGTACTAAACATGTTTGGTTTCAATGTAGACTTTTATCTGCAAGATAGTAAGCACTCATGGCAGTAGACAGTGAGAGCCGATGTGCAAGGGGTAAACAATAGTAATCATGGTTGATATGAAAATGGCTAAACATCCGAATGTGCAATTAAATCACTAAGTATAGCCACCAGGGCCACCACTAGTAGCAAATAGAAATAAGATTGAATATGAAGCTATCAAAATAGTAAAAAAAGCAAGGGTCAGGGAGCCATTATCCCAATACAAACAAGAACAAACACACATCCGTGACCTCATCAAGAGAATGCTTCATAATTTCAATTTTGTGAGCACCACAGCTTGGTCATAAAGCAACATCAGTGCCACTCAAGGTTTATAATCACCAGAACAAACACACCATAGCTAGGCCATGTGGCGTGCCAATAAATTAATTATCTTTAAGCATAAGACACACCGGGGACACCCTTGCCTCAACTTGGACACAAATGGAAACATGAACAGGACCAATTCATAACATTGGAAGCTCATTTCTATTACAAAATTACAATGAAAAAAAGTACGAGGAAATGAATTTTGACAAAATAAAATGTAAAAACACAATAATAGGAGTTGTAAAGATACTTATACTTTTGGTTGTTTCCGTATGGAAAGTTCACGTCCATTCTTCTATACGACATACTATTTGCTAAATCCCTTCTCGTGTACATGTCCCCATGTCGGTATCCTTGCCTCTTTTGATAAATTAGGTATCCGTGCAAGTATCCACGCTTCGTAGATGGTTACCGACTCACCATTGCAGTCTATTCACAAAACTATCAGTCTTACGCATGATCAATATCAAGGATGCTTTCCACATTGAAAATAAAATACTCCACCATTCAAATCCACAGCAATACCTTTTAGAACGCTAAACATTCCAGCTCTTGACATTATCGTGGTTCCTTGGAAAATTATACAGACCTCCGTTCCCCAAAAAATAAGGATCTATAACCAAAAGAAAAAATCGCCTTAAACATTAACAAATTTCCATAAAATGTGTTTGGTTCCACTGGATTAAAATCCAAACCTGTTTCATATCCAACTCCAAGAAGGCTTCCCTTTGAAACGATCCATGCAACCTCGCATCATTCACACGTCAAATTGGAGAGATGGTTGCCGGATTGTCACCGGCGGTAGACATGCTGCCAGAGGAGGTCGATTACAGAGGAAGGAGAAGAACGGGAAGCGGGTAAAAGCCCCTGTTGGCTTGGGGAAGAAAATAGAAAAAAAAGAAAAATATTAAAAAAAGAAAAAAATAAAAATAAAAAAATTCCACGTCATGACACAGGTTGAACCTGTGGCATGCCATATGAAACGACGTCGTGTCAAAATAACATTCAAGTTGGGTTTTTCAAGGACAGTTACTACCTATATAGACCATATTTTAAAAATCTGAAACGTTAATCATATAGAAATTATGATCATAAATACCATGTAAAAATATCAAGTTCATAAAATACAAAATAGTACTTAATCTGAGTGAATTTCTGTTTCTTACAATAGGTTTGGTTTCACTGAATCAAAACCCTCAAATCTATTTTGCCCTTTCAGAGACGTTCAACAGAAAGGCATATTTCACAGGAGAGTGCAAGGACGATTTCTACCAATCCCAAAAGTATTTTGATGATCTGAGACATCCACTTTGAATATTGTGTTTGAAAGTAAGTTCTGTAATTTAATCATGTTAATTTGATACAGATTTGTAATTGATCTTAGTGAATTTATGATTCTTAAAATAGGTCTTGTTACATTGAATCAAAACCATGAAACCCATTCTATACAACTCGCGTTTGCAGGAGGCCTTTCCCTGGAAGCGACGTCGTTTATGAATCGTTTGAAGCTCTCTGCCTCGCTGTGACCCTATACTTTCCCGTCCGATCAGAATTATCTCCGACATAGGTGGGCAACTCGGCGGCTCCGACCACATTAAGAACAGGTACCGCTTTCTTAGCCATCCCATATGATTTCTCTGCCTCGCTGTGACCCTGTAATTTTAGTGAAGTTCTAATTCCTAATTCTGGTAACCACTTTTAGTCAAGATTGGATCAGTAACAAGGAGTTTCTTAGTAAAGATAATGCGGTTTGGTTTAATTTTACATTGAATAACGTATAGTGTAGTTTGGTTTATTTTAGATTGCAGAGTTGACACATGACACCTCATAGAGTCATATTGGTATGTACATTACTGCATTTTGGAAAGATTTTGTCTTATATAATTATGTGCTCCCTATTTTTTCCTATAATCTTTTCACCTTCACAAATAATTGATTACATATTTCTTACATGCTTGCTGAACTTTAAAGCTGGTATAGTTTAAGACTTTTGGGTGTTTAGATGTAGCTCTTAAGCTCATATGGTAGTACCTCTTGGCTTCCTAGTGGAAGGTTTGGAAGCTGGAAGGTTGAGGTTTGAGTTTATGGAGAGACGTAGCTGTTAACCCACTAATTCGCCTCTAACTGATTTATACTATATGTTGGCAGAAATAAAAAAGCTTTCGGTGTTTGTTCGTCATGCTGTGCTTTTGGATTTGGCTACTTCAACCACCTTGGAGTAGAAGAGTTGGGAAAATCAGTGGCAGCTCCAGAAATTTTTCTAAGAGTTTTCATAAGTTCTTATGCTCTACTACCTCTATAAACCACAACTAAATATAGACAAAAAATTTCCATTTATATTGACAATCCACCCAAAAACAATGGATAAAGTATATTACAATTACGATTGATGAGTTTTCATACTTTGAAACCGTTGCTTAAGATCACCATTAATGTGAAGTTTCATTCTCCCTTAAGTTGATGAGCAAAGTAATGAACATGCAAAGTAATGAACATAATATGCAGTTTCATTCTCCCTTAAAACCATAAGACCTAGGGTTGATTGGTAGCCGGACATAGAAGGAACCAAAAAAAGTAGTAAAATACAATACATAATCTTTCCCATGCCTTTTCTATTCGGGCTTTAGTTTTTTTTTTTTGGGTTTCAAATTGAATTGAACTTGGGCCCTTTTACTGGCCAAAGTTTTCAATACTTGGGCTTTCTTATTGAGCAAAATGTTGAATTTATTAGGGCTGAGTGTTCAATTTAGTTTGGGTAGGGTGTTCAACAATGAGCTACCAAAAAATTTCTACATGTATTCTACAATTTTTTTTTTTTTTTTGGGTTGTCATGTGACCATCCATAGTATAATGCACAGCCGCCCCTAGGGAAAATAATTGAACTTAAATATCCGCTCTTTCATACCCAGTTTAGGTGTCAAACCCACTTGTGATAGTAGTCTTGTTGGGTAAAAGTATATTACAATGGAACCTTTAATCTTTGAAAATACCAAAAAAAAAAACATAGGGTACTGATGATCATAATTTATCATGCTGCTAAAAGTATCAACTTGTTGGGTGTCTATGGGTGTTTGTACCTCCCATTCACTAATTTTTTCTTTTTTCCTAATTAAGCTTTTAATAACATTCTTCATGATGGTAACTATTTACGTATAGACTAAGTGTAATGCCCCATGCAGACCACTAGTCCAGTACCTTGATTTGATCCATAAGCCACACCACATGGTCCAAAAGCTTGTGGTGAACTGTCATGAGGCATCCTTAAGCCCAAGGTACTAGTAGTCTCTTACATGGTTTGTTATATGCCCAAGATCACCTATGTAGACTTTCAATGTGGGACTATCGATTAATTTTTTCCTCTGCAGCTCATTTATGTGTAATGTATAATTCTATAACAACTTTACTTATTTGACTTGCGTACGTCTTATCAACTAACACACAACTTAATTGATCCATAACAGATTGTAGAATACTAATGTGGACACCTGAGATGTCTTTTTTTGAACATCGACACACTGAGATATCGAAAACTAAAAATTTCTGTCAATTTAAATTAGACATTCTATGTATCTTGTTGTGATGTAGCATAGCTATTAAGGGTGAGAGGCATACTGAAGCGCAAAGGTTTGTAGGGGTCTAGACGCGACTAGGCACAAGCTGTATTGAAGAAAGGTGCATTCAGGTGAGAGAAAATAGAAAAAAAAAAGCATAAACCTATTTTTTTAAAAGTAAATACTAAAACAATGAATTTCAAAAAGTGTACCATGTAAAAAATCCACCAAATCATATACCAAAATCAAATGCCGATAGTCAACAACTTGCGTATAGAGAACTAAATGTTAAATTCAATAAAAGACAATCATGCAAAATCTCAAACAGAGGCCGAGCGAGAATGTTTAGTTAGAGACAAGAGATCGACGTAGTGTACTCATGTATGAGAATCATTAGACCTTAAGTTAAGACCTTAGTTACATTTCCCTAGGAATAGATTTGGTGTAAATTGAAAGAGACTCACAGGGCACACGCTTCATCACCTAGGCCTCGCCTTTGTCAAGTCGCCTTGCTTGGACTCCCTAGTCCCTCCAAGCACCAGGAGTGAGCCTGAGCCTAGCGTGCCTTTTACAACTAGGCATTGTAGTTAGGATGTCAATTTTGATTGGCACAGCATATTGTAGTACGGTTAGGTCTTATGTATTTGCCTTGAATTATGTAGCATTTTTCATTTGATTTTACTTGACGAGTGTTATCCTTTTTTCCATTTTTGAAATTGGGAACATTTGCATAATAAATTGTGTACAAGTATTGATAAACAGGGTCAGGGTATTGCTGTAGCCGATTGCATGATTGGCATTGCAGATGGTAGTATAGTTTGTCCGTATTTGTAAACCATGACAAAATCAATTTCAATGAGAGGCGTGTATAGAGCTTGATAATCGTGCCTTTTACCTGCCAGACTTATCCAACTCCAGATGTAGGTTACCTAGTTGGTCTCTGATAGTTTTTGAGAAAGGCAATCAAGGTGAATGCATTAAAAGGTGGCAAAAGAGGCAGCACCCTAGTGGAAAAAGAATGGAGAAAAATTAAATAAATACGAAAGAGATGAGACGAAATTTAAACAAAAACAACCTAATTGTGGACCGGCACATATTCCGTTGGTTGGTCTAATTATTAGGTCGTACTCTTTTATTTGAGGTTTGATTCAGAATGTCTGCCTACCTTCCATAATATTTTGGTCAATGGGAAGGGCTAGGAATCTGAATTCACTGCTACTCCAACTGATTTTGGCATTTGCGTACTGATACTTTCCTTCCTAAATCTTGCATTCACTATTTCCTTCAAGGTTTTGCTGAAATGAAAATGGTTGGCCAAATGAAGTTGGAGGACATGTCATGAGAGCTCAATTAGTTTGAATAGTATTTTCTTTTAAAGGTGGACCAAAATCCATAGAAATTAAGGAAACTACCAGGGAATAAGTTTCGGACTGTTTTGGTTTGGAATACAAACTCTATTGTCTACTCTTGTTATTTATGTCTTTCTTTGGTAATGTTTTGTTAGATTTAGGTTCTATGAATTTCGTATTCGACTCTCTGTTAACTTTTATGAAACCAACTTTGGGATGAAGTGGGATGAAATGAGGCAACTACTCTATTAGGACTCCTATTGCACATGCCCTAGTTTATGTATGCTGGCTCATGTACTAAACTCTGTGTATAGGTTTGTCGGTGGATATTTATCTGGTAAGTGGTAAGGCATTCAACATGTAACCAACAATTTCGAACATACAGCCAAGATGATGTTGATGCACTGCGGGCATTCACTGAGCAACCTGGAATAGTGGATTTGTTCCTAACATATCCTTACTTTTTCGGAAACCATCTTCTCTAGAGTGGTTGATTGTACATTTGTTCATTTTTTCTGTAGCTATAAGTTGCCCTATTTCTGGTTTTGGCCTGTGCGTTCTTCACTTAACTGGACATACTAATTAATGGCCACATGGTGTCGCAAATGGAGCTGTTACATCTGATCATCCTCTAGAAGCCTTTGATTCATATGGTAGCTGTTCAACTGTATCGGAATTGATAGCAGAGATCAAGCCTCGGTAAGTATTGATCAGCTACTTTTTCCATGTTAATCTCTGTATTTTCTATTTTTTTTGTTCCATTATTGAATCAGGTTTGAAGCTCCTTGGGAGAATTCATTCCAGAAAGAAAGAACAAATAAAAAAAGTACCTTTTGACCAAGGGTTATGTGTCTATGTTATCTATCACCGCATATAAAGAGTGTCAGTTTGATTTAGTTTTTGTTTTGACTGTACAACCTCATCTTGATATATTGCCTTCTGTATCTTTGCCTTCAAGTATCTCTTGCTTTAGCATTGTCTCTGGAAGCTCCTGATTCAATAGGGAAACCATGCCTTCATGGCTTGTTTATGTGATTCAAACGTAGAACAAGAAAAGATGATAACAACTAACACTGTTGAAGGTTGGCAGGCATGCCCCAATCTCGGAACAAATGGATAGTTGGCTATTGCGAGAGAGCATCTCATTGCCATTTCTTCATGATTGTGTGTTTTTTTGATAATTATGGCCTAAATTCAAGTTCTAATGTAACCTGTTTGCCTGATTAAATCTTGTACTCTATTGTATCTACCATGTTGAGGCTACAAAGGGTGTATTTTATGCTTGAGAACCATTTACCAATGTTGATGTTGTACATGTAACGCGTTTCTTAGGTCTTGCTCCTGTTGGAAATAAAGATAACACGTCTGGTTATTTTCTTCTGTGCATTATTTTCTGTTGTTTGATTGGTTTTCCTATTTTTTTTTTTCTAAGTGGTTTTCTTCTTTGGGAAATTTGTCCTGAATATGCATCAACTGACAGATTCACTTCAGCCAGAATGATTAATCCTATAAGCTGATATTTTTCCTCTGTTGCTCTGGTGGTCATTCAAATTGCAAAACCTTTCTTTTACTCTTCTAAAATGGATAGATATGCCTTATTTGAAGATAGAAAATCCTAGGCTTATTTGCAGAGACCACAAAACAAAATTCTGCTTTGGCCACAACCAACTCCATGCATAAGATATTTTCCCTTAAAATTAGAAACAAAAAGTTAATCATCAAGAATAACCAACTAATTATTAGTTTAGACAATAACAACAAAGGGTGATATTCTCATTTAATTGCTGGATTTACGTTTGTGTATCAGCAAGGGTTTTTTTTTCTTTTTTGGGAGAGGCAGGGAAGAGGAGACTTTCTATCTGCCCCACAAAGCACAGGATGTTACAATGTTGATTTGATCATCTTCATATGTAAATGACCAAACAAATATGAAACTAATAAAAAATTTAGAAAATTGAAAATACTGTACCGTATAATGTACCTTTGATGCTCCATCTATGTCAGATTGTTCACAATTCCAAAGCTAAGCATTTGTCACAATTGTGGATTTGGGATTAAGAGATCAAAGCTAAGAAAATTTTCATTTTTTAGAGTATTTCGGAGGAGCATAAAAGCCTCTATTATTGGAACAGAAATGTAATCAATTGAATACTACAGTTCACATTTGCTGTTAGATGCTCTAAAGTAGAGTAAATCAAATTGTAATGTGGATGATTTCTATCTTCCACGGAGAACACATGGACTCTGTTATTTAGCTCAATCCAACTACAGCCTGGATCCTTCTTCACTTCCAAACATCTTAAAATCTTCCTCATCGTCATCTTCTCTCCCCACCTCCCCAGTCCTGCATATATGTTAGACATTATAACATAAGCAGAAATATTCTTAGGGTCTGAATCAAGAATTTTCTCAGCCACTCTTTCAGCCATTTCCATGTCCATCCAGAACCAACAAGCATGAAGCAATGCCCCTAAAACCACCTTATCCGCTTCAATTGGCATCTCCTTAATAAGGTCCTCAGCTTCTTTTAAACGGCCTGATCGACCAAGAAGATCTACAACACATGCATAGTGTTCTTGTGTTGGGGTTACATGGTAATGCTTTTCCATGGACCAAAAGTATTTCATCCCTTCATTTACCAAACCAGCACGAATACAAGCAGACAAGACACCTACAAAAGTTGCAGCATTAGGATCTACTCTTTGCTCCAACATATGCTCAAAGAGCAAGAGTGCCTCAGAGCAGAGACCATTATGTGCATACCCCAGAATCAGAGCTGTCCAAGCTGCCACATTTGGAGAATTGATTTCAATAAATGATTTCTGAGCATCAGCGATGCTCCCACATTTGCAATACATGTCCACAAGTGCTGTTCCAACAAAAACATTAGATACAAAAGGCGTTTTAGCCACATGAGCATGAAGTAGTTGTCCATGTTGAAGAGATCCAAGACATGAACATGCATGAAATAGAGCTGAGAATGTTGATCTGGTTTGGCCAATAGATAACCTACGCATACTCATGTAAAGTTTCAGCGCCTCTTCATGTTGAGCACTTTGAATGTGCCCCGAAATCATTGAATTCCATGTCACCGGATTCCTTTCCCCTTTCGTTTGTTCAAAAAGCTCCAAAGCTTTACCAATCTCCCCATTTCTAGAATATACTGAAATCATAGTATTTGATGAACCTATTGTGCTTTGAGGCATTTCAAGAAACACCCTTTCTGAATCATCTGCTCGACCACTCACTGCATACCCTTTAATCATCAAATTGTATGTAACTGGATTCCTCTCAATCAGTCCATCAAAAATCATTTCTGCCTCATCAACCTTGCCCATACCTATAAGCCCTTCAATTAGCATATTTGAGGCATTTAAACAAGGGTTAACAAGCTTATCATAAACTGTTTTGGCATCGCCTAATACATTACAACCACAATAGAAACCAATCAATGCACCACCAATTGAGTGTTCAAACTCAACTCCATACTTTATAACCATCCCATGAACAACCCTCCCGTTATGCACAGCTCCAACTCTACCACAGGCCCTCAAAACGCAATCAAACGTAAACTCATTCGGCCCCACCTCACCTTCTTCTCTCATCACCAAAAACAACTCCAAAGCCTTCTCACCACCACTCTCACTCTTTGAATACCCCGAGATTAGTGTTGTCCACGCATACACATCACGGGTCGGCATCCTATAGAAAAAATTCAAAGCATCACTCATTAAACCACACTGAACATAACCCACAAGCATTAAACTCCATAGCAACTCATTCCCCTCATACAACAAATCAAATACCCGCTTTGCTTGTTTGATTTCAAAACAATTTGCATAGAAATACAACAAAGCACTTCCAACAAACTTAGAACTCTCGCAACCAGATTTCAAAACTAGACAATGAACCTGTTTACCGTTAACTAACGACTGTAACTTAGCGCAAACACTTAGCACGGTTGAGAATGTGGTTTCATTGAGGCTTGTAGAGTTACGATGCATTGCGTAAACTAAAGAAAGAGATTCGTTGAGTTTTCCACAGTTTGAGTAGCCAGAAATCATGGCGTTCCATGAGACAACAGTTCTGTGGGTCATTTCGTCGAATACGTGGCGTGCAGTGTCCAGTTGCCCGAGATTGGAGTGGTGAGTTATCGATTTATTGAGGAAAACTATTTTGGAGTGACTGTGATTCGGCGGAGTGGGGCGTAGGGATGAATAAAATAAGAAGCTGTTCTTCCACCGGCGATGCTTCCACGTTCCCGAGAATGTGGATTTCATTAGCATTTTTTGTATTTTTGAGAGAGAGAGAGAGAGAGAGAGAGGTAGTCTGTTTCGACCATTCAAAGACAAGGGAAAGAAAATATTTTGGTTGCAAAACGGGCACCACTTGGCGGTACCCCAACATCCATTCCAATCATTTAAAAATAGTTTTGGATGGTTCACATTTTTTTTGTTCCAGATTTTATCTTTTTCTCTCTTCTTTTCCTTTTTAAAATTTGAACCGTCCAAAACTATTTTGGCTGTGTTCGTTTGAGGGTTTTGACTTTTGAGGTAGTTTGGCAATATTTCAGTTTTTATTACATCATCACTTTTTTCTCTATCTCTCTCCACTTATTACACCTGCTTATATCATCAAAACAAAACAAAACAAAACTGTGCAACCGAACACAACCTTTACAATCCTTATAACCCACGCAACCAACTTCAATTTAGTTGACCTCATACCTCAAATTAGGGCCGGGAAACAAAACCGAAACGTTGGAGTTCAATCGGCTTGATTAAAACTCGTTTAAGATGAGTTTATAATATAAATAAACAATCACAATTGCAAGAATTATCACACGTACATGAAATCCACAAAAACTCCAATGGAAGTTCTACACGAATTTGACGAAAAAACAATGCACAGAAGCACTTCATTTTTTGATTTAAAATATCATGATTTTGGCACCTGAGTGCTAAAATCTTTTGAAAAACTGGAGGTCTTTGAAAATTTGCAAATATTAGTGGCTCTTTTAGATGGTGTTTGGAGCCATTTTTCCTACTTTTTAGTTTTACATTTTTTAGTTTTGGATGTTTAGGAGACTTGGATCAAAATGATTTCTCATAAAATGACAGGAGAAGTGATAAAGAGGTGGTGAGGAGTTTTTTTGACTTCTCATTTTTCATTTTTCTAATTTTCATTAACAAAAAGACTCACAAAATATATTTTGGACATATCGCTCAAATATTACTCCTCTTACAAAATGCATTATGCACATTTCTCCCAAACACTTAAACAAATTCAAAATACAATCTGATTCCAAAAAGTCAAAAACCAAATAGTTTAAAAAATGAAAAATTGAAAATGAGACTCTCAAACACCCTCTTACTCTAGGACATACCACTTTTTTTTTTGATCCATTAGGACATACCACTTACTTAGACCAATAAAGAGAGCCACATATTTAATATACCATTTGTTCTAAAATAATAGTCCACTACGAAAAGTCATTCAATTTTTCAAATCAAAAAATTAAGTACTCGATGAATACTTCAATTCAGTACAAAAAATGATAAACGGGATTCGGTGCGAAATTTTTTGAAAAGATGAAAAACTGATTTTGGTGCGAAAAAATCAAAAAATGACAAATGGAAGTACTTAATTTTTTTTTTTTTTTGAAAAAATGGCAAGAGAGAGAAAAGTGAGATTATTATTTTGGAACGGAGGGAAGATTCATTGTAGCCCCGAAAAAGTCAGGTTTGAGTCCGCATCGAAACAATGCCTAGTGGCACTAGATAATCTGCTCGTTGAATAAGCTAAGTTTCCACCATAGTATTTTTTGTATTTTCAACAGTATTTTTAGTATTTTATCACAAGTCATTCACCTAACATACATTAACTTATTTGACATTTAGCGGATACCTTTATGGCGAAGATGATGTCAAAATTATTTTTGTTAATGTCAAACACCAGCATAAAATATTTTTAGTCTTACACATGGTATTAATAAAAACTGTTTTGACATTATTTTTTTTCTAATGTTATACCTATAGCCTCCTTTGGGTAATAATCCAATAATCCGAATTATTGGATTATTCATTTGTCCTTATTCAAATTTTTTTTTTGCATCTGTTAGTTTTTTATTAAGATTTTGTGATTTTTGGATTCCTCTCAACGAGATGAGTCTAACAAGTATAAAATTATGGTCAAAATTCAATTTTTTTAAAATAAAACCCAAATAGGTAGATTATTGGAAGAAACCACAAAATCTTAATACAAAAAAATTGAATAAAAACAAATAAATAATCCAATTATCCGAATTATGAATTATTACCCAAAAGAAAATCTACAGTAAAAATACGGTATATAGCGAGAAAACATAGCCTAAATCTCTCCACCATGCAAAATTGCAAACTCCCATGAAGATCAAAAGGCCCTTTCTGTAGCTCATGCACGATGACACGTACCCCCAACAAATCTCTCTCTCTCTCCATCTTCAGTTTCTCTGACTACTTCTCCCTCTCTCTCCTCAACACCTTAATTTGTTCCTCTCTCTCTTTCTCTACCCGACACTTATCAGTTTCCAGAATGGTGAAGCTAGCCTCAGCGCGCCAGAGCCGAATGTACGGGCCGAGACATGGTCGAAACAGAGCCGAGTACATGAACGCGGGCCTATACGTGTTCGCCACGATCATGCTCGTGTGCGGGTTCGCGGCCCAGTTATCCAAGCAGCCCAAATCGGGCCTCGTCATTCTGCTCATAGCCTTGGCCTTAATAATCGTGGTGAACGTTCACGATCTCATGGCCCATCTAGCCGGCATCGATTTCCGGCTTACGCTGATGGGGTTCGACACCCAGCTCGCGCTGGTCGAGTTTGCGGTGCCTTTGGTTCAGGCCATGGGGACTGTCCTCTTTTTCTTGGGAATTCTCTTTCTTTTTATTCAGGTATGTATTGGAATTTTGGAATGCATAATTTTTTTTATAACTCTGGTGTTCAGTCAGCTCTTGTGCACTCTATGCTTAATCTTACCCTTACATATTTTAGATTCCATTAAAAGTGTTGTAGTTTATTTTAGGGCCCTTTAGGCCTTTACGGTGTTCCGCTAAGGATATTTTAAAATAAATTGGTTTTTTATGCAATATATTATGAGAGAATGAGTGATTTTTGGAAAAAAAAAAATTTTTGTGGAACACCCCTTATTTTAAGGAGGGGAGTCATATATTTCAATCAACCATGTTATGCGTTTTATGTTCACTCATTTGTATTTGTAGAGTAGCTATTATTTTAGTTAACGACATTGTGGTAATGTTTACTCTCTTTACCAACTTACGCTAGGTCCCACTTAGATGATTTTCATTGTTTGTTTGTATGATGATCGGTGTCGTTCATTGTGTAGTGTTGCTGAATTTTTTAGATAATTCTGTAAACGTTCATTTGAATCTCATTATCTATCCCATATCGGTAAGTGCACCACCAATTCAAGCATTTTAATTGTCGGTGCAAAATTTGGGACTAAAATAATAAACCACGATAAGTATTATTCTATCAAATAATTGTCGATAAGGAATTGAAGTTTTTTTTTAAAGAGTAATTACAAATCTAGCTCTTCAAAATATCTTACCATTATGTAGGCCCCACATAAAGTGGATAGTTTTCACCCACTTTTTTCAGATGGGAACAAAACTGTACTCTGTACAAAGGACTAGGGCTAGGGCACTACTGTGGGTGTTTTTTAGTATTCACAATTGACAATTGAGTCAATTGACTATATCCTTTTTCATTTTACTGTAAATGGGGCTGAGAATATGGTTGTTACCCTTTGGAAAGGAATGTAAGACTAACAAACTTACAAACATATGCAAAATAATGAGTTTTTATGTAAATGGACCCAATTTAAGCTCATCAGAATCTTTGTTTCACATGTTTGTGTAGCATTGCTGTTACATAATAGATTTTGGTATAATCAACTGGGCTCTTATCTAGTAATGCAATATGCATTAAAATTCAAGACATATTATGGATTTTGCCATTAAGCGTGTTTAATATTGTATAACCACTACGAATCTGATGAGTGAATGAACTATGAGTCTTAAAATGTATCATGGTGTACTTTCAAGAGAGATTTGAATTGTGGAGGTCAGGTTTAGGACTTTATTTTGTATGAGGATTTTCTTTGAGAGTCTTCTTTGAAGATGAAGATTTTGACCAAACCCTGTTGACTGCAAAAGAGACAAATTGTTGGAGACACTCTGGTTGGTGGTGTTGGTCAGGAATGTCCTGAAATGATCAAGTCAGTATCAGCGTATTTTTTAAAACTCAAGACTTATTAAATCACTTTGTTCATGTTTTACTCACAGTCCCTCGTTATCTGAATTGTGGATACCTTGTCATGAGCTTTCTTTTGGTATTTATAGGTCAAGCTGCCAAGTGTTCACGGATGCCTTGTAGCAGCACATATATTTAAATGCGTTACGACTAAACTTTTTTCACCTTTGGCCGACCATACAGGTCTTAATCCATTCTCGGCCATAGCCTCCCCGATGTCTAGTTCTTCTTGGATGTTTTTTTTTTTTTGGGGTAAATAAGCTTGAAACACAAAAAAAAGGCTAACCGAATTTACAGCCTACAAGGGGCATACCCCAGGAGGAAGGAAAAGAAAAGAAAAGAAAGAAAACAAAAACTGGGAGAACTTACGCCAAACGGCTACAAAGAACTATGCGAAAATTAACAAGTGTTTCCTACCCTTTTATGAGAGAAGGACTAGAGCCACATGACATAATATAATATAAATACTAACTAGATACAGTGGACTTGCACAGCTTGACATAAGTATCACAATGGGCAGCTTCATTGTTGTTAGACCTCAGTTGGGATACAAGGGACAGCCTAAACATTGCATGGGGTATCTCCTGCAGAACCACAAGCTAAACATTGGGAAGACATCAATCTGTCCAGAACCTGAGCTTGCCTTGAGCATCACATAGCATTTGATCAAACATTAAAGAGCTACCATTTCCAGTAGCAGCAGCAGAACATCGCAATTCACAGGGTAGAATCAGGAACAACTATCAGCATGAGCTATCCGGCTAGGTAAGGGAGGACACCCCCTCCCAAAAGGGATCAAACATTGCCAAGGGACATCCCCTCAAGGCTAGGCTATAGCAATGAAATGAACAACACCAACATGGTGCAGAATTTAATTCACAGAAGCTCAATCTACTTACATCAGACAAGCAAAGCCAATGCAAGACTTAACATGTTAGCACACAATATGAGCAGAACTGAACAGCAACGTCTACCAGACAAAGGAAATAGCAGCAATGAAATTAGGTCTGTATCTCGACCCAGCAGTAGCAGTCACTGAACCAACTGTGACAAACTGCAAATCCAGAGAGTAGACAGAACACAGAAAGAACAATAGTAGCCACATTGCTAAAGTAGTGAACTATTAGCTGCAGTACACCAACTAGTATTGCACAGAATGGATGGATCAGTCAACAATTGACATCCTTCAAAATGTAGTAACCAGCAACAAATGAGATTCACACAACAAGTCATATAATGAGGCTCACCAAGAAATCATCCATTCAGGACCAGAAGCAATGAAGCCCAACAAAAGATAATCCTACAATATAGAGTGGCTCACCCTTCAACTTCCTCGAGCCCTCACACTTCTAGCACTCTCTACGGGTCTTGTTCTCCCTCAACTGATCCTCACCATATTCCCCCTCTACATATTATCTCCTTTCACAAAAAAAAAAAACTCAGAGGCTCTAGCACACACTCACTTGGTCACACATTTGGGTGATTCACACAACTACACTCACAAACACCAACTGCTATATCATTCAGTAACTTGAGTGCTGAAACTTGTCAATAATCACTTGCCACATAGGCAGAAGAGCAGAGAGTAAGATATACCTCTATAACCTGTAGGATATAGCTGTACTCCAGTGTGAGGACCTTGTATACTGCTGAAAATGCCTCCGTGTGCCTGAGATGCCCACTGTGATGATAGCCTACTGAGTACTTGTGGCTGCTTTAACCTGTTTTTCAACACTTGTTATTGAGCACCTGCACAACAATGAGTACAAGTGGAAATGGTAAAGTTAGTTCAAGGAATTCCCCACTTATCTAACAGCCCCTGAGATTGAGGTCCTTTAGGCAATTTTTCCAAGGACAACAATCTGCACCTCACAATTGAGTGGATTTTACTCACTACAGTAGGAATAGGGCAGGTTGCATTTTGAAATTTACGGCCATTTCTTTCAAGCCAAATTTGGTAAACTGTAGTAGTGAAAATCAGTTTGGTGATCAAATTTTTAAGAGTCTTGCCTCTGAAATTTGAAATTTGGTTGATCCAATCAGCCCAAGACCTTGAGGGCCAGTTAACATTGATGTGAGCGAGCATTTCAGACCACACTTGTGAAGTGAAGGTGCAATTGAAGAATAGGTGGTTATGGGTCTCCTCTCCAGAGCAAAAGCTACAACATGAGACAGGGATGGTGCCAAATAAGACAAGCCTGTCTCCAGTATAGAGTCTGTTTTGAATAGCAATCCATGTAATCATGCTACACTTAGGGATGTGGCCAGGGAACCAAATGCTATTATGCCAAGGTACCTTTGGGTATTGTGTTCTGAGTTCATTCCAAAGGGAAGAGATGGTGAATTCACCATTAGAATTAAGGGTCCATCTATGGTAATCCTCTAGCTCATGATTTGGGTTGGGTAGCGAATTCATAGCATCTCTAATTTCTTTGAGTCTCCTCCCGAGATACCAATTAGAGCCTCTTATAATGGCAGGTACAGTGGCATCTTTAGTGAATCCAGAGCCATAAATAACTCTAGGACCAAATGTCCGAGTGGTTCCCGGGCCCCTCTGAGGTTTCACTCGATCCGATAGGCGGTAGGCCACTGGGATACACCACTTGATTACAATTGGACTGGGCAGATTTCCCACATGATGTTCCAGGGACATGTCATCTCCGTGCAGTGATATATCGGTTCTTACCTCTAGCTACCCCAACTGATCCTTAGGCGTGTGTTCTGTAAGCTTGCCCCTATTATATGTAAGTGCAACTTGATGATGTTGTTCTTCACATTCATCTGTCCTCACAAATTAAACACCTTTAGTGACATTTGGCCCTCCTAATAAAAGGTTGGTTGCATATCCACCTTCATTAGTGTTCATATTGATCCATGGTGGAAGAGTGCTTTGATTGCACCTGGGCTCCTTACACCCATCTGTTGGGGAGAGAAACTTCTCATTGGTGTAGGGGGTTTTGGGGAAGTTGATCCATCGAGGTTATCAAGCTAAGTCATGTTGCAAGTCGAGAACATCAAGCTGAGTCATGTGCGGATTTACTGGCTCTCCCCTGACCGTATCAAACGAGGCTCACGGCACTCATCTACAGCCAGTAGAGATTAGGTGTTCGGTTCACCTCTTAGTCTTGTCCCAGCTGGGGGAGAAGGACATCCGCCTGCTCAATTCTTTTATAGGCATACACTGAAGCGTAACTTGTGTTCCATGTCCTTCTGCCCAGTTCTTTTATTGCTTTGCTCTCTATAGGAACCCTAATACATCCAAAGACAAATGATACATGTGTTCCTTGTCCTCATCATTACAACTTTAGACTTAATTAGCACATCTTTAAGTACACGTGTGATACGTGCTAATATACTTTTAGTACGACACCTGTTACTGAATACCAAAATCAGATCATTATGCAGGGACTTGACAATCTCTAATTGTTTGTTACTATAATCTGAATGAAGGAAGAAAAGAACTACGGTTACTTCAAGCTGGAGAAGTACGCGTTGAACATGCTTATCGCAGGACCTGTTTTATGGGTTCTTGGTTCTATACATAACTCGTGCCAGATCTATGAAAGAGCAGATGGGCATGTCCAAATCTTGCAACAAAGTGTCCACATTCCCTTCTTGATGGGGAGCTTGTTGTTCCTTGTGGGTGCGATAATCAACTACAAAGAGCAGACTGGATTAATCCATCACGGCTTGGAGTTATTGGTAAGTTTTTTTTATTGGCAAGTTATCTTGAATTAGCACAATAATTTGGTTTTACGACAAAAACTACATGGTCTGAAATCAACTGCAACTGAATGATGTTGCTTCCGAGAAAAGTTGGAAGAGGATCCATTTTGATCTTACTGGCGACCCGTCGATTGAAATAGCTGGTGTTGATCTCTTACTGCCCGTTTGGTTTGAGCAATTTGGTGAGAAATTAAGAGAAATCAAACCATCTTACAATTTTGGTTTACCCTAGGTGATCAGAAAGGGAGAAATGAAGCGAAAGAGAACTCTCTTCTGTTGCCAGTTCGTTTGTACTCCCAAAATGGGATGATTTCCTTATAAACCAAAAGGAAAAACATTGTTTACACACATCTGCAATGCGTAGAAACCTTTTCATACAGAAGTTGATAAATCAGTTTTTCACAGCATTCAGGCCATTTGATGATGTAAACGATGTAAGAAGCCTCGGTGAACGTTCACGTTTTTTAAGCCCACGGGGTCAGGGATGGGGATGGGGACATAGTTGCTAAATTGCGGGTTAATTTTTTTCTTTGTTTGTGCAGGGTAGGAGTTGGGTGTGGTTGGGTATTTTTGGAAGCTTATTGTTTTTCGTTGGGGGATTAGCCAATGTGGTGAAAGTATTCAAGATGCAACAAACCAACGGAATTCGTCTGGAGAAACTGCGGAGAGGAGTACAAGAGCGATTGGATCGAGATCAGGAAAGCCAAATGCCCTTCATTCCAGATGAGCAACAGAGGAGGATAAAAAGACCTGCTGATCATCTGGAGGAAGGGAAATTGTTTGCAGCAGCTCCAACTCCATCTACTCCTTACAAGGATGTTCTTGTAGGTCGGTCTTAAAGTTTTTTTTCTAGTAACGGTCATCTTTTGGGTTTGGGTGGTTTCTGACATCATATTTTTGTCTTAATTTGGTTCTTCTTAGTATGTAGGTTTCTGATTTGATGTCTCCACTTTTCTTCAACTTATTATAGTCACAGACACATGATTCATTGGAAAAAAAAGTCTTGTGAATTTCTTTATTGTGTTAGTGGGGAATATTTGTTGTTGGCAACTGATTTATAAATTTGGAAAGTCTTTAAGTACTCATAAAATCCACCCATAAAATTACTCAGAATTAGAAATTAGCCGCTTAGATTCAATAGAGAATGAATCTGAGTCACTGATTTCAAATTCTAGGTGCATTTTATGGGTACTTGGACTTTCTGAATTTATATGTAAACCAATTTCCAGCAACCAATATTCCCCAGTAGTATCCCAAAAGGAACTAACACAATAAAGAAATTCACCAAACCTATTTCCAATGTGAATTTGAGCCATTGATTTCAAATTATGGATAAATTATGTATGCATTTTAGGGGTATGAGCACTGCTAAAAAGCAAATATAGTTGTCTGGGTTGAGGTTCACTTTTACTATAGCCAATTGCATGGTTGGAGTCTTATAATTGTGGTTGTTCAAAGAAAATATCTTCGACCCAGAGGCGTATAGATGACGTTTATGTGGCGTATTAATCTAATTTTACTAACATACTAAAATTCTATTGTTGTTTAGCAAAAGAAAAAAAAATCCTTTTATTGTGAGCTTCAGTTACCTAATTTGTGTTTATCTTTATTCTTTTATTGATCATATAAACAAATATGGAGTATAAAAAGAGAGAGTGATTTTTGGCACTCCTTTTATACCCCTCTTGTTCTTAAATCAATTATTTTTGAAAGAGTCTTGACAATTCATACACAATGAAATATGTGATTGCCAGTGTGCAACAATTCTAGATTGCAAAGTATATCTGGATTCCTGTCTCGCAAAGTATCTTCAACATTTTTGTTCATAAATAAAGAACAATGTTACACACAATTTTAAAATATAATTTTGGACATAGTTGTGTTCGAAACCGTCCAATACACATAAATTTACATGCATCTAAAAGTTCTGACGCAATTGTATTTTAAAATTTCTTGTGTAGATTTTTAGAGAAAAGACTAAGGTACGTTCAACGTTAAATCTCAAATCCAACATCAACATGGAGGTTCTAAACACCAAGAAATACTACAGTATTTTTTTCATTCTCCACCAGAGATCATGATTCTGATTTGGCATTGTAAAGTCAAATGGCCAATGTCAAATGAAAATTATGATTGAAATATTGTTAAATTTTGGTACAATGAAAGTTTAAGTAACCGATTACATAACATAAACATAACCCATTTAGTCCCCAGTAATTGGGGTGTGGGCGGGGGATAGATATGAGACAGACCTAACCTTTAGTAATAAAGGCACAAAGTGGCTGCTCCCATAATACCACTGAAACAATGATCCCCCTATACCGTCGCGTTTGCTGCGGAATCATGCCCTCAAATCAAAACAAAAAAATATCAGAGAAGACAGACCCAATAATCATTTTGATTTATATGCACATTTTTCATTCAACATCTAGAGTATTGGCGTTGCATTATTAAGTAACCGACTCCAAAAAATAAATAAAAATGTTTATTTAAGCTTTCAAGGCAACATATTAGACAATACTAATTCAACTATTTCGAGGAAGGTTTTAGGATGTCAAAATTGTCACATAAAAAAGTGCGACATCTCTAAATATGAAAACGATGATGGAGATGCTTTAAACGGCTGTGTTAGATTTTTCTCGGAATGTAAACAACTTTGCTATGCATACTTACGTGTACGAACACATTTAGACCGTCCATTTTCAAGAATCGACAGTTCAGATTTAAAAAAAAAAAACTCTTCCATGGAATTGCATGAAAGAGTTTTTTTTAATCTACATGGAATAATTTTTTTTAAATCCAAACCATCAACCATCGAAAACACGCACAGACGGTCAAGATGTACCGTCCGTACATTTTACACATGTGGGGATGTGTAATTGCGTATGTGGGGCATGCATATACATCCAATTTTTGGAATGCAAATGCTCACACATATTATATCAAGGTAAAAAAAATATTCTGAGAGGCATCAATTTGTATAATAATCTTCAGGAAAATGTTACAATACACATTCCTATAAAAGTTACGATTTTTTTTTTTGTAAAAGTTATAAAATTTTTTAATATAAAAGGTATGAGACACACCAAAATGTTACGAATCATGTTGCTAAAAAGTTATGAAAAACTAAAACTGTTACGATTGCCAATGAGGTGGTACAATCTGAATCATACAATAGGTGCATATAGTACACCCAAATATTGAGTATGTATTGCAGTTATTTCCTAATCTTCATGGTTCTAGTTCCCCAGAAAAGGGCTATATTTCCTTTCACTTCATTTCTTTTCTCTCTTTGTGTTTGCTCCCCACAGATGCAATAATGACAATGTGTAATATGTGATGGATAAGAGTGTTGCGGCAACATCGTGTGATACTCCAAGACTATGTAATAATTAATCATATCATACACGGACAATTATACAAAAATCCACTTCGACCACTAATATTCAACTTGGTTTTCTCACTTAATAGAATTTTTCAACCCCAAGAGGTTGGCTTAGGCAGGGTTGTGAACGAGCCGAGCCGAACCGAGCTTGTTTATTAAGACTTTAACGAGCTCAAGCTTGACTCAAGTTTGAATTTGTTTACGAGCCTTAACGAGCCAATGAGTATATACACAAACATAGGCTTAAGACAACAAAGAAAGTTTTATTTATGCATGTATATATGTTTTATATCTATATACTCGAAAAAAAATAGTCTCAATTTCAAAATAATAGCGAAATTTAATAATTTTTTGATAAAATAGTGCATTAAGATATCAAATTGGAATAAGAAGTTATTTATTACATTCCTCTAAAAAGTAAACGAGTCTTATCGAGCCGAGTCATGGCAAGCCTTTCCGTGTTCAGGCTTGTTAGTTAAGGTTTTTAATGAACTCGAGTTTAAGCCGAGCCTCAATAAAAACTTAACAAACCGAGTTTGAATGAGTTCTTTTCGAGCCAAACCAAACCAAACCAAACCAAGCTCAAGAACAGCTTGCTTCATTTGCAATCCCAGGGTCGGGTGTCTGTTGCCTAGGACTTAAAAGTTTGCTTTCTCGTAAATCTTATGTTCGAAACCTCTTAGATGCAAACAACTCCTTTGAAATTGGTTCATAGAGAGTTTTACTCTGATTTCAAATGGACCTCCATTAATGGTCAGGAAATTTTGATGTATTATAACAAATTGAGGCGCACAATAACAAATTGAGGCGCACAGAAGCTGATTCCAAATTATTTGAGTCATGGTGTGTACGGTAGTCACATGGAGTACCTGGTTTGGTTACTAGCAAAGTGGATTGACTGGTTTGAGTTGCGGGAACTGAGAAGGATAATCCTTTGTAGCATATCTGGATGGACGATCCAAGGGAATATAAAGGCCACACCAAAGCGCCAATTTCAATCGAGATAAGGTTTCTTGTTCACTCTAATCACCCTTTCACTCCCTGTGCGACTCTATCTCTTCCCTGCAATAAACTGCTCTATAGAGAGAGAGAGAGAGAGAGAGAGAGAGAGAGAGAGATTGCGCAATTCCGCTGCCAAGAATCTTCGATAAACCCTAACTAAAAAAGCCATGACTGCTCTCCAAGCTTCTCTCATCTGCTACAAACCTTCACTACTCTTTCACTCCTACTCCCCAACCCGCCATCATCACCTCCCTCTCTCTCCTCACCGCACCTGTATTATTCCTCTCTGCCCCCTCAATTCACCTTCTCAAAACTCCCAATTTCACCGCCACCGTCACCGACTCTTTCTCAGTTGCACATTGCAGCCCGATAACGTCAATTCAAGCCACAAAGACTCCACCTTTTCGGATACCAATTCGATTTCAGACTGGGAAGAATTGCAGAACGAGAGAACTGAGCCGAATTCGGAGGTTTCAGCAGAGAAAGGGGATGATAAAAGGAGAATTAAGGTTGCACAGAGAGGGAGGGAAACAGTGGGGGTTTTGGCTGAGAAAGGGGATATGCTGCCAGTGGTGGTGTTTGTTATGGGGTTGTTGGAACGTGCGAGGGAGGGTTTGGATAGGTTGTTATGGGGCGATTGGTTCAGTTGGTTGCGGGTTTGGCGGCAGGAGAGGATGTCGTTAGCACGGTTGGTTGAGGAAGCTGATGCGAATCCCAGGGACACAGCGAAGCAGAGTGCTTTGTTGGCTGAGCTTAATAAGCACAGGTATAGGCTATTCAATGCTATCATCTGATTTGATTATCTGCTGCCCTCACTCATACTTTTAGTCAAACTTGAGTGAAAATTTGAGCAGAAGTTTCGTTTGATGTTAAGTATTTCGATGGACTTATCCAAATTTTTGAGACAAATTTGAGTAAAATCTTCGTTAATGGCATGATTGTAAATTTGAGAGGGGGAAATAGCCTTATAAAGTTTTAGTAAATGCTTCAGTTAGTATGAGGGACTCCAATGGACAAATTCACATCTAGAGACAAACTTAAGCAAAAGTTTCATTACGATTATGAGTAAAAGTTTCGTTAATGGCCTTACCAAAGTTGAGTAAAAATTTGAGTCTCCCTTGATTTGAGTAAAATTCAATATGGTATAGGTTTGAGTGAAGGAGTGGAGTGAATTTTCGGGGTTTTACCCAAATTCTGGGTTTTAGCAAAATAAGATAAGGTTGTTTTTTTTTTCACTGGCTTATTTGGTTACTGTGTGTGGGTGATGGTAATCATGGTTCTTTGTTTGTTTGCCAAACCATGTTAAATAAGCATAAGTTGGGTAGCCAAATGAACCCTTAATTGTAGATGTGGCTCGTAGCCCATCTGGTTGTACCCCTTGGCTTCCAAGTGGGAGGTATGGGATTCGAGTCTATGGGGAGATGTCAAACTCCCTTTAGTTGTTAACCTAGTAATTCCCCTCTTATCCCCACTGATGTATACAACGTTGGCAAAAAAATGAAACCTTAATTTAGCTATCATTTCGGAAACACTTCGGTTCTATGGGAAATGGATTTTATGTATTAAATGAGGAAAGAAAATGAGGTAAAATGCATTTTCTCTAGGTGATAGGGAGTTACGAGCTATGAGTTGCTAAGCTATTATTGGTGATAGGAACATGAATGAGCTGGTTAAAATATTGCTGAAAATAAAATGAGTTATTCATTTCTCATCAGAAGTGAAAAGTTTTGAAAACAAGATCGAAATATGTGAGTATAGATAATCACATTGAAGTAAGAGCTATCTCTAGCTCAAGACTGCATTGCGCTTGAGCTGTCATTGTGTATGCTACCCTCTGTTGGCCAAGCTTACTTAATTCTGAGTTCATAAATGATGCTGTAAATTAAAGGACAGTTATCTTGAAATATACTCTTAAATCTGCAAAAATTCCGACCTGTCTTGGTTTTACTTATGCCCGCCTTCTAGCTGTTTGCAGAAAATTTATCCACGACATTTAGAAGTATTTACCCACTGAATGGTTGCTTTGAGGACCTACCTTCCTGAGTCCTGACAAGGGCATATTTTCCAGTACCCACTACCAAGATGCTTCAGATAATCATATCTAACTAACATTGAGATTTATTCGTTACGTTGTAGTGGTTTGATTTCTCGGTAACAACTCACAAATTCTGAGCTTGTTTGTTATCATCTTCATGATCTTTCTTTTGATTTTTTCATGTCTGGGAAACAAAACCATAAACTGGTCTAAAACACCGGTGGTTTTTATTCTTGTGTAAAAAAAGTTTTTTAAAATTTGCAAACAACAGTTTTATGATTCCTTAAGAGTAGGTTGTGGACAAAATTTTCCCAATTTTTTTAGTTGAGAACATTTCACCAAACATGTTTTTGATGTTTGCTTGGAAAATGTAAAGAGTGAATGAACACAACTATTAGACAGTTGTGGGCTTGTAGCGTCTTGCGTCATTAAAAGTCAAAGACATTAGAGTGCAAACCAGTGAAAGTGTAAGGATTATTGTAAGCTGGTGTGTTTCTAGTACTTTCTGAATTGTGATATTCATTGAGTGTTTTGCAATCAAATATAGAATTCGTGGTTATGTGTTTTCATTCTTTTATCTAGTCCCGAGGCTGTCATCAAGCGATTTGAGGAAAGGGATCATGCAGTAGACAGCAGAGGAGTTGCGGAGTATATTAGAGCTCTCGTGGCCACTAATGCTATTGCTGAATATCTTCCGGACGAGCAATCTGGAAGGCCTTCTAGTCTTCCTTCGTTGGTAATTAACCATGCTCCAATATTTAATATGTTTTACTTTAGATTTATTCCCCATTTATGGGTTTTAGGCTTTTTGCCTTGTCCCCATACAAGTTGGCAGGCCAATACACTGAGAAACATCAAGGAGCATAGAAAGAATGACCTCCTAGCCTCCTAGAAATGTTAGAACACAAGGTCAACCCCAATAACTATCAACGCTGGATAGTTTATGTTAGTATTTACTATTAATACATTTTGGACAAACCAACCTATTCATGATTCATAACAGATTGTCCCGTCTACCAAATAATTGATTAATGTTTGAAAATTCATTTCAAAAAATAATTGATTATTACCTATGAGAATAGTTAAATATATGAGATCCCAAATATTAAATAGCGGGAAGATGAACTTCTTTTTGATAACCTAAGCGCACCTCGACTAATCTGGGAGACCAATCTCACCATCCACTAGTGGGGGCCCCAATTAAAGGCAGATCAAAGCTGTAATATTCACTAGCCCCAAAGGAGTTGATAGCACCCGAGATGTTTCGAACCTAAGACCTTAGGAAGGAGCAAACCCCTAAGTTTGAGGTCTACGGGGAAGATGAACTTTTTAATATTAAATCAGAAAAACGGAGATTGGAGTTGAATTAAGTGTGATACATCTTTCCATATTCGAAGGAAAAATTCCATCGGCCTCTTTGATATTTGAGCTTGTCAGCAAGGTTTCAGTAAACTATGATTGTATACTATATACATAGATGTGAGCAAGGTTTCAGTAATTGAGTTGGTAAGACATATGAACTAAGCAAGCTTAATAAAGCTAGTGAACTATATTGTTTTGTTTAAAAATTGAGTAGATTCTACTAGTTAGGTGGACTATTGGTAATCTAAAAGATGGATGGTTATTGTGGACCTTCAATAGTTTAACTGACTTCATTTTCTTGTCGAACTATGTCATACCAACCGGTAACAGGAGGGCACAGATGCCGAGCAAAAAAAAAAAAACAAGGGGTCAGAGGCTTTTTTTTTTTTTTTTTTGCACTTTATGAATTCTGTTAACTTCTTTTTTTATGTCATTATTTATGTTTGCTCCTATGCATGGAGTGAAATTTTGGAAGTTAAGGTGTGAAATTCGTCTCACTCATTCATAACAATATTTTCATCTTTGTTGGTGGTTTTCTTGGTAACGTAAAATTGGATTATTGTTAGTGGGCTTATTTAGTCATATTGTTTATTTTTGATGTGGTAGTCTTTCTACTAACTAGACAAAGCTTAATACAGTTGCAAGAGTTGAAGCACCGTGCATCAGGAAATGTGGATGAACCATTTTTGAGCCCTGGCGTGTCTGAGAAGCAGCCATTGCATGTGGTGATGGTAAGGAGTTTTGAAGTAGTAGAACAATCGACTTCCTATGCTGATGTCTATTATATACGTTGTAAGACTAGGATTGATGACCCTTTACTCTTTTTTTTCTCATCATTTGATTAAGTGGTGAGTTTTTGGCATGCAGATTTTTTCAATATTCTCATGTGCTGTTTTTCTCTGTTAGGTTGACCGGAAAATCTCAAACAAAGTTCAAGAAGTGATCTTACCAATCTTGCTGGTTTTTGGCATAGTGGCAATGGGGTACAAACTTTTATTTTATGTAACATGGTTTTAGTTGATGAGTGTTGTGAAATTAAACTCAATTTTTTTTATAGGGGTGAACCGGTTTCCTATTTTCATACTTTTCACGTTATTGGATAATCTTTTTAAATTTTTGTAAACTTAGTGTCTCATCATTGGTTGTGTAACATAGATTTCAGACATAAAGGTAGAAAAGAAAGTGAACGAAGAGATGGATTACTGGATGTTCCCCCTCCCTTCTCCACATCTCATTTATGCAGAAGTGACTACTTAAGGTTATATATGCTTGCTTGCCTTTTTTAGCTCTACTTCTGACATGGCGATCTGTTTTCAGTTTGATGCGTACTGCGGCAGTTCAAAGATATGTCGGAAGCTTGGGTGGGATAGGAGCTTCAGGTGTGGGTTCAAGTTCTTCCTATGCCCCAAAGGAGCTGAATAAAGAGTTTATGCCTGAGAAGGTAGGTTTATGTCTTTTGTATTTACCTACCAATCTTTAGGGTCTGCTGGCCATGAGGTGTCAAACATCCTCATTGCATTGCTCTCTGAGTTGAAGGAGATGCTACATTCATTTTGAATGATACTCCCTCCGTCCCAAAATGATAGTTCCCTACGAAAATAGGTGCAATTTTCATATCGAAAAATAAAGTACTTCCGTACACAATTTTTCGAGTTTCTTTGCACCACATTGGTCTTGATTAGTTCTTAATTTGGTGTGAAAAAATTTAAAAAATTATGAACGGAAGTACTTTACTTTTTGATCCAAAAATTGCACGTCGTTTAGTAGGGGACTATCAAAATGGGACGGAGGGAGTATAATATCTTCAATGGTTCATTTTATCAGGTGCAACTGATGAAGTTACATTTGTGAGAGTTTGTCAAGGTTCACTACTTTGCACAATATGTTGCTTGGTACATTGGTAGTTTTCAATTTCAAAGAGTCCTGCATGGATTTGGAATCTGAGGTGATTTAACGGCACACTTGGACATCTTTCAGCATGGTTTTCAAATCCGTTTGACCATTGACCTAGAATGTGCTACTCTAGCATCTTTATGTCCCCAAAATATTCGATCTGGCTCCCGGTAAAGGTTTTGCCACTTGAAGAACCGTGTTCTGTCTTAATCAACTAGGAGTGTGCAAGTTTTGAATTATGAACTTTATAATGGTTCGTACTGAGTATTATCGTTTAAATTGTATCTGTTGTCCACTTGAATCACTGTTTGACATACGTTACGGTCATCATCTTGAGTCAAAGAGACTCCACTGCAGAACTCTATGGAACAACACAAAATTGTTTCTCATGTGCAAGGTTTCAATACTAGTGACACTAGTAGAGAAGTACTGTAGTAGGAAAATATAGGGCAATTCTTGCTACGAGCGTGATACTTCAGATACCACCCACAGTTTTGGATGCACTGGAGTCATGGAACATGACCAAGCTAAAATGCATCAGTTGTTTGTTCTTGTACCATTTATTACTTAGCGTCGATGGAGTTGGTAAAGACTTGCAAGGTAAATGAAGCATGTGGAACAAATCTGCATTGTAAACTGTGTGCATTATTTGTGGGAGTAACTAGCAGGGCCGGCCCTAGGATAAGCCCAGCAAGCCCCCAGGCTAGGGCAACCCCCTAAAAAAAAACTTAAATTATATATAAATAAATATAAGTTTTCAGAAATGATAAATAACATTAGCATGGTTTTGTGGCCAAGGGTTGTTGCCAAATTTTGCTAGATTTAAGTTTGATTCCCCTAGGCTCCCTTCTCGTCGAACTGTGGCTCTATTTTTTCTTTACGCCCTTCTTACCTATTTTTCTTTACTCCATTTTTCTTTTCACTATTTTTGTTATTCCTATTTCCACTTTCCCCCCCTCCCAATCCAAAATATTACAAAAATCTCATTAATCAATAACTTCTTTAGAAAATTTTCATTTAACAAACACAACGATAGTGTACAAGTGATTTGTTCTTATATTTGATTAAGAATAAAAATATCCCAATGGTGAGAAAAATAAAAATATCCCAATGGTGAGAAATATGAAAAACATTGATCAATCTAGCACGTTTTATTACTTTTCCATACCTATCATAGTTAAAATACGAGGATACTTTCTTATTTTCTTAACACACACACACACACTTACAATCACATCTTTTTGCGTTCATCTTTTATATAGTCGTGTCCTTTGAGTTTCAATTTTTTAATTTTGCACTCCCTCCATCCCTTTTTAAGTGTGTTGCTTCGTAAATTTAACTTATTAAACAAATAGAGTATCATCATTGTTGTTAGAGAGAGAGAGAGAGAGAGAAGTGTATAGGGTGTTAATCAACCCCAACATAAGTCAATATTATTTATATTAATGTGTACCACATTACATGCCTAAGATAGGCGATGTGGGACAAACGTCAACTACTAATATAAACATATTCTAACACTCCCCCTCAATCTGGAGAATAAATATCAAAAAGTCTCAGCTTGTCACAAAGAAACTCCAATTGCGGCTTGAACAACGGCTTAGTAAATATTTTAGCTAACTGGGCACCGGTAGACACAAATGGAGTAGCAATCACACCACCTCATCTTCTCTCGTAAAAGATGACAATCCACCTCAATGTCTTTAGTCCTCTCATGAAACACTGGATTGGATGCTATGTGAATTGTAGCTTGATTATCACAATAGAGATTCACAGGCATCTGCACAGGGAATTCTATCTCTTCAAGAAAAGAACGTATCCACACAACCTCACATGTTGTGTGAGCCATAGCCCTGGACTCTGCCTTTGCACTAGACTGCGCAACTACGGTCTGCTTCTTACTTTTCCAATTAACAAGATTCCCACCAAGAAAGATACAATAGCCTGTAGTGGATCTCCTGATCTTCCTGCCCAATTAGAGTCAGTGAATGCCTCAACACGCAAGTGTCCATTAGCTCTATATAATAGACCACGTCCTGGATGGGCTTTGAGGTACTTAACAATTCTTAGAACAGCTTCCCAGTGTGGAGAGCGAAGAGCTGACATAAACTGACTAACCAAACTAACCGCAAATGAGATATCTAGACGAGTAACAGTAAGATAATTCAGCTTCCCAGCCAAGCGATGGTATTGATCCGGACTAGAAAGCAACTCCCCCTGATCAGCACACAGTTTGACATTAGGATCCATAGGAGTCTCAACTGGCTTTGACCCCCGTAAGCCAGTCTCATTTAAAATATCCAGCACATATTTCTTCTACGATAGATTAATACCATCCTTAGACCGCACCATTTCGATACCCAAGAAATATCTCAATTTGCCAAGTCTTTCATATGAAACTGACGATGTAGAAATGGTTTCAAGTCATCAATACCCCTTAGATTATCTCATCAATGTTCTAAAAGGTCTAGAAGGTCGAGTACTAGCTACCTAGGCGCTAGAAGGACCCTTGCCGACTAGCCCGACTAGACTGACTATTCCGATTAATTGTCAGACTAGGCGCCGAGTACTCGGTCTTGGAAGCTAGAAGGTGTCCGACCGCCCTAGGAGCGCCTAGCGAGTTTTAGAACCTTGGTCACCTGTAATAATAATATCGTCTACATAGATGATCAACAATATTCTCCCTTGATCAGATGTGAGAGAGAAGACAAAATGATCAGAATGACAACGCTTCATACCAAATTGCGACACAACATCACTAAACTTGCCAAACCATGCCCTAGGAGACTGTTTAAACCCATATAGAGCTTTGCGAAGATGACACACCTGATTACGCTCCCCTTGAGCAACAAACCCTGGTGGTTGCTCCATATATACTTCCTCTTGGAGATTCCCATGGAGGAAGGCATTTTTGATATCCAATTGAAATAACGACCATCCAAGATTTGCAGCCAGAGAAATAAGAATCCGAACAGAACCAAGTTTGGCAACAGGGGAGAAAGTCTTTAAGTAGTCAACCCCATAAGTCTGGGTGTAGCCTTTGGCAACAAGGTGAGCTTTATAGCGCTCAATAGTTGATCGTGTCGTTTTCGTATCAAAAATAATTAATAAAACTGAACAATTACTACTACTCTAACGAATAGTGGTAAATATTCTGAGTATCGCTCCACAGGGATTATAAAGCCGAGTTACAGCAGTTTCAATTAATTTCTACTTCAATTCGAGAAAAAGGGAGTTTGATTTGGTTTCCTAAAATTATTGAAGCACAAGTAAAACAAAGCAATTAAAAAGTAGAGAAGATTTATGGGAGAAAGGTCTAGGGTTTCGAATCCACTCTTCACCTAGTAACTTAAATATGTTTCAATTTTAGGCCTACTGTTCGAATCAACCCAAATACCGTAGGATTGCAAGCCCTAGCGATATCTCCTAATGATAATTTATGAATCACCAATCGGCATGGACTATCTCCGCCTAGCACGAATCGTCTTACTAGTACGAACCGTCTCAAATCGACACGACTCTTCTCATTGGCACGACTCGTCTTACGTAGTATAATCCATCCAACCAGTTATCACAAAACAATTATGAACCGTTGTATGAACGTGCACAAAACCTAGGAATTTGTACACAAGATTTGGTTGAAAGAATTAATCATATAATTAAATCCTTAAAAGTCATACAACCATGCTTCGAATAATAAAACCATAAATCAAAACATAAATAATGTTACTCAGGGTTCGAGCTTCATCTACACCCTAAAGGTGGTTTAGCCGGCCACGACTAGGAGCGAAGCAAAATTCCACGTTGATCGAAAACCCTCGCCCAAAAGCTGCTGCCCAATTCTGAAAACTAATCCCCCGCTCAAGGCCGCTACCTTTGCTTTTTATAATAATCTATGCTAACCCCGTAGGTTGTTTTCCAAGTCTGTTCGTGTAGTGGAGCCCTAAGCCAACCTTCTGTGTTTGTTGTAATTAGGCTGCCGATTATGGCATTAGGAAGCCCATTGTCTTCTTTGGTCCAACTGATCAAAATAAAGTCATGAATAATTGATTTGGCCCACCAATGCATGTACATATTGTGGTGTCTTCCACAACTTGCTATAATCCACGTGGGCAGTTAGTTATAAGGCCCAATGCTAGCATGGTTCATTACTTGATTTTATTTGACCACGGGGATCACTTCGACACTGAGTAAAATTGGTCTTTGCTCTTTTTTATCCAAACCTCCAAATACCTACAAAAACACGCAAACAAAGTATTATACTCCAAATAACAAAATAAATAGACTTAGCAAGGGTAAATTAGGAGCGCTCATGCGTACATTTTGCGCGCCTATCAATGGTGCCATCAGGCAGATACTTGACAGTAAATACCCAACGACAACCAACAGTAGTCTTACTAGCAGGAAGAGGAACCAACTCCCAAGTCCCATTACGATGAAGAGCAGACATCTCATCCTCCGTAGTTGTCCGCCACTTAGACACAGATAAGGCCTCCTGAATAGTGTTAGGAACAAAAACGGAGGAGACCAAAGTAGTAAAAGCACGAAAGGACGAGGACAAATGATTATAGGAAACAAAGTTAGCAATATGATGTACAGTAACATGATGAATACCTTTACTATGGTCAATAGGACGATCAAGGTCATAGGATTCACTCAACAGAAAGGAAGACGAGGCAGTGGGCGAAGGTGGGGCTGCGGGCGGGGATGGCTCGAACGGAGGTAGAACCTGCTGAGATGGCACTGGTGGAATTTTAGGCTGACGATGATATACCTGCAAAGGTGGTAATGGGGGAATAGTACTGGGGGGAACAGTACTAGACGGGACACGTATAAGACACACAAACTCATATGCAAACAAATCATTGGGAGAGAGAAACTCCGAATAAAACGGAAGTGACTCATTAAAGGTGACATTAGCACACACAAAATGACAACGTAAAGACGAAGAGTAACATTTATAGCCTTTTTGAGTGTGAGAGTAGCCAAGGAAAATGCACCTAATAGAGCAAGGGTTAGGTTTGCTCCGGTCAGGATCTAGAGCATGGACATAACACGTGCACCCAAAAACCCGAGGAGGTAATGGGTGGAGTGGATGACCAGGAAACAAGACCGTATGAGGTATCTCACCTCCAAGGACAGTAGAGGGCATACGGTTAATCAGATAACAAGCGGCAAGAACCGCATCATCCAGTAAGACTTAGGAACTTGCATTTGAAATAGCAATGCATGCATAATCTCTGATAAATGTCGAATCTTGCGTTCGGCAACTCCATTTTGTTGTGGAGTCCAAGCGCACGATGACTGATGGATTATACCATGATCATCAAAAAATTGAGATAATGTGTTATGGTAATTGCCAGGCGGGAGGATCATCTGTCAAATAACGAAATTTCCGCTCACCCGTATAATAAACTTTAACAGCACGAGACCAAATAGCATAATTATTACCATTCAATGGGATGGAGGTAATGGACTCTTTTTCACGACGCCGAGAAGAGCTAGAAGAACTCCCAATAACAATAGAATTGGAATTAGAACCAAAAGCTGACTTTTCTTCAGACATCGTGCCAAATAATGGAGAGGCAGCCACCCACCAACAGAATAAAGACAATCAACAAATCAATCAAACCAACCAACGTACTAATCAACTATGTCTACTATCACACCACACTAACCAACAACCAATGAAACTAGTTATCGAACAACTATCAGTAACATACCACTGAACCATCCATATTGCAAATAGCTAATGATAATAGGAAGATCAACATCAACAGACTGTAGCAGACTCCACAGGACCTCAACAAATCAATTGAGGGCATCAAACTTCAACAAAACTCAACAATCGTCCCAAGCATCGACAATCACCAACCGGGAGCACCAACAAATGGATGAAATAACTATCAAAATATGAGATAGATACCTCATAAATAGCAAAGAGATCAGAACTGATTGTGGTTCAAAAAACAACGGAGCTTCAACACGGAATCAACTGAGCTTCAACACAAAATCAACTGGGTACTCGAAATCAGTCGACTGGGTGCTCGAAATCCACTTGTAGGTACTCGAAATCCACTGGGTACTCGAAATCAGTCAACTGGGTACTCGAAATCTACTTGTAGGTACCCGAAATCAGTCATCTGGGTACTCGAAATCCACTTGTAGGTACTCGAAATCCATTGGGTTGCAGATTTCAAGAATTTTCGAGTTCTGGATAGCAGTTTTCAAGGGTTTTCAAGGTCATTTTGAGGAATATCAGAGTCGAATGGCGTGTGGGTGAATGTTCGAGCACTGGGTATGGAGAATATAGGGTCGCGATGGAGTCGATTTGGGTTTGTGGTCGTATAGGAGAATATAGGGTCGCGATGGAGTTGATTTGGGTTTGCAGTGGATAACAATGGGTTGATTAGAGTCGATTAGGGTTTTGTGACAGTGTATGGGTAGGGTTTTGATGGTTGATTTAGGAAGAAGATGAGTGATGACAGGTTCTATGGTGATGGCGGTAGTTTGTAAGGTAGATTAGGGTTTTGAAGACGACTGTGGTGTATGACGATGATGGTTGATGGTGGTGTATGACGATGGTGGTTAGGGTTAGGGATTAAGATCATGGGGATTTAGGATTAGGGTTAAGGTAGCGCTCCGATACCATGTTGTTTGAGAGAGAGAGAGAGAGAGAGAGAGAGAGAGAGAGAGAGAGAGAGAGAGAGAGAGAGAGAGAGAGAGGTGTATAGGATGTTAATCAACCCCAACACAAGTCAATATTATTTATATTAATGTGTACCACATTACATGACTAAGATAGGCGATGTGGGACAAACGTCAACTACTAATATAAACATATTCTAACAATCATTACACATTTCAATCAACTTTTACCTTCACTTTACACTTTTCACATCAAATTTTACCTCAACTTTCCAAAATTATTATCCACTTTTACCTATTAACTTTTTACACCTTAATTTTTTAAAATGGTAAAATAATAATTGTACAAGCTTTTACCCATGAACTTTTCAAAACAAACACTTATTAAGGGACAACCCAAAATGGAATTATCTACTGTAAAAAGGTGTGGAAGGAGTAATTTTTTTTATAAGAACTCTTGAAGATGTAGGCAGCCTAATATTGGGAGTTTGCTTGAGGCACATAAATGTTAGGACTGCATTGCCTATTACAGTTGCTTCAGCGTAGTGGAGTTTTCTAAGTTGAAATTGATAAACCTTACCTTCGTACTACTTGTCACAAGAGAAATTGATTGAATTGACTATAATCTCTATTAAAAATAAGTTCTTTGATTGGTTAAAGTACGATAACACAATGGAAATTGTGGTATTTCTAACATAAATCAAGCTTAAAGCACAATAGAACCTCAATTTTATACTTAATGTCATTTTATTTTTTATGACTTGGTAAGTGGGCAACCAAGTTATGGTTCGGGCATGGGCAATCCAAACATTGGGGCCAGCTCTGGTAACTAGCCATGTAGCATTTACCAAAAAAACTAGCCATGTAGCTTTTTATGGACATAAAACATGTAATGGTGGTGCTGCCTTAGCACTTTCTTAAATTGAAATATCATCGTGGACGAAAAACCTTTTTCCCATTTAAAAGTTCTGTAATGTCTATCCAAATTTCCTAGAGAATTTTTAAGGTTTTCAAACTCCGATTCAGACAAATGTTGATGCTTAACCATTTGATAATGGATAAAATTGTGTTCTGGATTTTGTTCCTATTTTGGAAGCAAGATGAGGGAGTCCCACCTGGCTCTTTAGACTTACCTGTCTGGTCTGGTCATTGGAGCCTTTTGATTTTCTTTAATGAAGTCCTACTATGATGTTTAGCCTTACCATTTGCAGGCTCAACTCTGGAGTTTATTCTTTACAGTTTTACTTTTTTAAGTATTACAATAGAGTGATTTGAATGCATTAGTTGGAAGTTTATTTTAATTGTTTCATATATATATATATATATATATATATATATATATATCTCACAATGCCCCTAAAAGATCATTCTTGGGTTTCAAATTGACCATTTGTTGTTCAACAATCGTTACGCTTTTTGTCCCGTGTCCTGATGAATTGGTTTCACTGCAGAATGTTAAAACATTTAAAGATGTTAAAGGCTGTGACGATGCTAAACAAGAACTTGAGGAGGTGGTCGAGTACCTCAAAAACCCAACAAAGTTTACCAGACTTGGGGGGAAGTTGCCTAAGGTAGGTTACGATATGCATCCATTCAGAAATGAAGTTGCTTGTATCAATTCTTCCTCCAATGCATATAATCTCCGCAGGCTGCTATTTTCTCATGGCAGAGCCCCTGGTGTCTAATCAAATGTTGTACGTAGTTCCTAATGTGTACGTTTGTAGGCCTACGCTTTGACAAAGCAAATAATTGCAAAAGTACACGTCTAACAGCTTAAAGTTTTTTTTTGTTAATTAACCGATGTATTAGAAACCAGAAAAAGAATTCACAGTGGAACAAAAACTAAGGCTTGAGCCTGTACAAGAAATGAACCAAAAAGAGACTAAAGCCTATACAATATAAAAAGCCTAGAAAGGAATGTGCCAATTTTGGGAAAGCTGACTAGATAAAGGGGTAAGCTTAATGTTCCTGCTTCGAGAAGCTTTGACCTTTACTTCAAATCTGACTTGCCCGATAATTGCTGAGGGAGACCTATGAATGTCTTTAAAGATTCTAAAATTCCTCTCCTGCCAAACAAAATAAATTGCAGCATCAAAAGCAAGCCTCCTAACAAGGTTAGGGAAACCCTTCCCTTTGAAATGAGAGGAGAACCATGCAAGCTTTTGAGACCAAAGAGTAGGACCAAGGGGAATGCAACATAGATTTGCAATGGCCTCCCACACCTGACTAGAGAAAGAACACTAAAAAAGAAGGTGATCTAGAGTTTCAGGAAAATTATCACAAAGAGGACAAGTAGAGCTAGAAATGACCCCCCATCTGTGAAGTTTATCCCTTGTTCTTAAGTTGCCTCTAACAGCCAACCACAAAATAATACTATGCCTTGGAATATTTTTTGAGAACCAAACCACCTTGTGCCAGGAGACTAGTGGATTGTGGATCCTAAATGCATTCCAAGCATGGGACGCCTGATACTTGGATGTAGGAGAATGAGCCCAAGTAACTGAGTCAGAGACACCAGGATGAGGCAAAAAATTAGGGCAAGAGAGAGAAAGAAAAGGCCAAGTCCATACATCATTATATATAATGCAGGAGACTTTAGCTGCCATACGAAGACCAGAAACAGGCTGAAAGTGATGGCCAAAGTAATCAAGAAGAGGCCCAGCTGGGTGCCAGTTATTGTGCCAGAAATGAGTGGTACATCCATCACCAATGATGTGCTTGATAAAAGGTCTCACTTTAGGCCTGAGCTGGAGTAGCTTCTTCCAAGTCCAGGAGCAAGAGGATGGGATATTCATTGACCAGGGGCTTAAAGTTCTTTGGCTGGCATAACATTTTACCTTCATAGAATCATAGCTATGATCACCTATGCTGTTGAGCCCCTTTACCATAGTCACCCGAACTGTTTGTCATGGGATTTTTTTCCTTTTCTTTTATTTATCTGTTTATTTATGTTTGCAGTGTTGGTGGGTCATCTTTATGGCAATTGAAAGCCTACCGATTCTACTTTGGCAGAATCATTGTTCTTTGGAAATGTTCTAGTTCTTGTCTTCTGGTTTTGTTAATCGTTATACATAAATTTTCAGGGAATTCTTTTGACCGGAGCACCCGGAACAGGAAAAACACTGCTTGCCAAGGTATTAAGTTGTTTCATCTTCCTACAAATGCATTGTAGCATGTTTCATGCTATTATGTGTCTGTGGGTACTTGATTTAAGTACTTGACAATTTTTAAACTGATAGGGTTCAGGTTAATACCGGTGTTCTCTTTCTTTTTTACTTTCTCTTTTCAATTATGACTGTTGATCCAACATCACCTGCACGATGTGATAAGGCTGTTTGACACTGCCAGGCCATGAAATTCTGTGGAAATTTTTGCTTCCTACTCAAATTGATGTTTTTCATCATTTCTAGATCTAGCTTGTCAACTAATCTTGTGAAGTGATCAGTCATTGTGATAGTTCTAGGTTTTAATGATTTATTTGGCTCTTTAATAGTGCGCGTGGGTCTAATTCAAATTGTTGGCTTCTTTAGTTTCATGTTTAATTTAGAGCCTAACCATACTTTTCACAGTACACGTTCGAAGTGGCTGTATACTTGGATGCATTCCCAGATCCTACTTAAATATTTTCCTTGTTTTTTTTTAATTTTTATGTATGCCTTTATTTGTTCTTATTTCTAGCCCATGCATGATCCAGTGGGCTGGCTAATTTCTAATTACCAATGATAGTATCCTCTAGTGTTTTCGGTTATAGCTGTGGTTCCAGCTTCTATGAACTGTCCTTTGGTAACTTATTTGATTTTGTTTTTTCTCTAGTCTATTTTTGTACAAAGGTGGAGTGGGCGAAAAAAAAAATTATAGGAAGGAGTTTTCTTTTTTGGGGTTGGCAGGAAATATGAGGGTAAATGGGAAAGGAACAAGAGTGAAGGGTGCCTGTGAGCTTGTGAGCTTCTTGTATCGGCCAAAAAACTAGTAGAAAGGAAGAGTGGAGTGATGAAGCTTGCCTATATCAAATAGGATGCGTTCAATGCGGGTCTTACATGGCAAAACACAGTACAATCCCATCCTACCTCCTTTCCCTCCGCTGAACCAATCAAAAGGAGGATTCATTTCTTTAGTAGTAGTACTTTTTCTTTGCTCCAACCTTCTCCTCTATTTTACATTGCTTTTATTACTGGGTGTATTACATATAATATTTGCAAACATTTCTGAATCTGGTGAATGTCTATGGACCTTTGAAGGCTATTGCTGGAGAAGCTGGGGTGCCTTTCTTTTACAGAGCAGGTTCAGAGTTTGAGGAAATGTAAGTCATTTCTCTCTCTGGTTGAACTTATTTGACACCTCAAGGAATACGGATGTTGCCAAACAAAACCATCTGCAGTGCTTTTGCTGATTTCAATAGTTATCTTTGTGTCATTAGCTTTGTTCATTGGGTGATTGTAAAAGGAGATGTTACTGGATTCCCGCGATAGTGTGTCTCTAATTTTTTTATGTTGGGTTGAAAAATGGGAACACCAGGTTCTTTTTCCCATCTCAATCTTCTGGCACTTTATTTTTAGTGTGATTAAAATATTAAACCAGCTAGCTAATGAGGGGTATGGGGATTTGGAGTGTGATTAAAGAACTTTGTTTATGTTTCCCAGTCACCTGTGCGGTGAACCTACAAAATCATCAATTTGTTCCAAGGTTGTCAAATATCCCTGTACCCTAAGCTAGTCTATGATCTCTTTTATAGTTTCACAATATTAAATTGATTTCATCAATAGCGTGAGGATAAAAAAATTTCTGCAGTTCTCTTTGAGGAGTTCATACTGGAGAATAGGATGTTTAGTTTTCGAATAAGGTCTTCATTCATCTTGCCATTCATTTGGTAATGTCTATAGATGAGTTCAGCAGTGTGGCTCTGGTTAGAGTTAAGGCACAACTAACTAGATTCACTTCCTGAAAAAAATGCTATGTTTAGAGCATAAGGGATACAAATTCTGTCTATTCTCTGTTTATCATTTCCAAAATATCATTGCATCATCTTAGTCGTTGAATGGCCTTTGGATCCTAGTATCCTACTAGTATCTTTGCTGTTATTATATTCCAAATGCTGTATGACTCCAGTCTGAAATACTTGGATTGTTGTCTGCTAGGTTTGTTGGCGTTGGAGCTCGGCGTGTAAGATCCTTATTCCAAGCAGCTAAGAAGAAGGTTTGTCACTATTGAATTTGCGATAATTTCCAATCAGAAACATTTTAATTATCTTGATTACTGTTTGCTTACGACAGAGTTTCTGCCTGGCTTATATGTTGTGAGTATTGTTCGCGGTACATCTAGCACATATATCCGCACCGTTCCATCTTTTTCTTTCCAGAGAAATGAATTGTTACTCCTACAAGCATGTTTCTTATGTAAGCGCATTATGTTCAGAGTGACAGTCTCCCAAAGAGAATTCAAAGTTCAACTCGGATTAAGAAAGTGAAAAGAAAAAGTTTAGAATGTAAAAACAAAGGTACACATGACAAACTTGTTAAGAAATCTACTTGCATATAGACACATTCCCACACACCCCTCCGGCCTCCCAATAAGAAATTTTAAAGAGTTCCAACAGATTTCAGAGGAATTCCTACACTACTCCAAAAATCCTTACAACTGGATAGTTAGATCTCAAGTCACCACAGGTGAAAGAGGAGGTGATTGACTGATTCCTTTGGGGTACACATTCTCCCGTCTTGATTGACTTGTCATTGGTTACTTGAGTGGAAATGAAAATCAATGTAAAATAAACCAAAAGAAGGGTTTGACAGTTAACACGGCAAAACACATGTGATGCTGCTTTTAAATCGGGTATTTTGGTTCCTAAGATGTGGTGACAACTGGATCTCCCAACAATATTTGTCACGTTGAACATTTGTTGGCATTTTAGCATTTGTTCTGATTTTCCATTACCCATTACTTTTTTTAAGGCTCCTTGCATCATTTTCATCGACGAAATTGATGCTGTCGGCTCCACAAGGAAGCAATGGGAAGGACACACAAAGAAAACATTGCATCAGTTACTCGTTGAAATGGACGGGTTTGAACAGAATGAGGTACATATAGACAAGATTGTTCATCAATCTAATGGAAATTCTGTCCAGCAATTTTCTTATATGCATATTTTTTTTCTTGAAGGGTATAATCTTGATGGCTGCAACGAACTTGCCTGATATACTTGATCCAGCTTTGACAAGGCCTGGTAGATTTGACAGGCATGTAAGTTCTCTGATTTCATGGCTGTGTCTTACATTGACATCTGTGAGCAGTTGATTTTCTTGTTACAAGACTATTTTACTGGACTCGAGTTGATAAATGATCAATATCTATTCATCTAGTAGGTTGATATATGCTCAATGTATCTGAAATATATTACTCCCTTGATCAGTTTGATCATATTTCCAGTTAGGTGAACTCTGCTAGTGTAAGAAATTATTACAAAGTTTTTTCATTCCAAGTGTTCAGTATGGTTTAGTAGATTACTGGTAACCAACTAAATTTGGTGCAACTTTTAGGAATTAGGTGGCTCTGCGACTTGCTTGCATCATGATCCTTCTTTGACACAGCGAACTAGTAAAGGTTCCCAAGAACATTAGGATGATATACCTGATTAATGAATCTCTAACAACTTCCTTTGGTGGTCCTGGATTGTGCCAGAGCACGATGACTTAATTGAGGAACTATTCCAGCATTGTGTAATGTCTTGGAAACTTTTGGTCATAGCCTAACCCCATACATTATCTTGCTATGCTTTTGTGGTTTATCCAATCAGTGAAATTGTGAGACCATGATCTTTGGTCTGTGAAAAGTCTACACACATAAATGGTTTCTCTGACTACATTCCCCTGGTTGAACATTTTTTGAATTTGCAGATTTGCTGCGAGTCTAAGTTTTCGACTAATTGGAATTTTTTTTTTTTTGGGCCTAGTGTGTTTTTATTTGTTTGTTTCAAATTTATTCTTATTACATTTAAAAATTAGCTTGACAGTTTATTTAGCAATTAGCTCAATCTGGATTTTTGTTTCGAGATATACTTGTTTAACAATTAATTCTTGGAAGGTTTTTTGTGCTCGTGTGTGCGTGCGTGGGGGTGGGGGTGAGATTATATGGAAGGACATATTGTTTACGAGAACTTGTTTCTAGATTGTTGTTCCTAATCCAGATGTGCGGGGTCGGCAAGAGATATTAGATCTATATCTTCAAGATAAACCATTGGCTGATGATGTAGATGCGAAAGCAATTGCTCGTGGTACACCAGGGTTCAATGGGGCCGGTACGTCTATTCTCTCCTTTTGGATAAACAAACTATAATTGCTTTACCAAAACCCAGTCTTACTGTGTATATATAAGTTAGATTGCTTCTCCCATAAATGGTATGGGATGGAGCAGGATGTAATCTTCTTGCCCTTTTAACTTCGTTCTCAAACAGATTTGGCAAATTTGGTAAACATTGCTGCTATTAAGGCTGCTGTTGAAGGTGCTGAGAAGCTAACTGCAGCACAGTTGGATTTCGCAAAAGACAGGATAATTATGGGTACAGAGCGGAAGACAATGTTTGTTTCTGAAGAGTCAAAGAAGGTAGGCATGTGCCGCATATCATTGATGGGAGATCTCTGTCTTGCTTGGTTTGATGTTTTAGTTTGAAATTGCCGCCTCACAAATTCAAATGTTGATTCATTTATTGCACTTTTTGCTTCAATTTTTTAAAATTTTGTTTGGCAAAGTGGGAATCAGGTTCGACCTTTTGAAGGTATAGGGGGCCACTATTTCAGCAGTAAATCTTTTTGAGTGCTGGCACTTTTCTGTTCATGTATTGCCAAAGTTGAGGTCTGTCTTCAATTGTCCCTTGCCCATGCCACATCAATTGGGGAATACATTTTTTACTGTTTTGTTGTAAATGCTCTACAGTCCACAGATAATGTTATGCCAAAATTGATTCGTGGATATGGAACTCCGACTTTGTTCTGCGGTGTATTAGTTGGACTTTAGGACGGGTAGCATGGTATCTGGATTTTTCCTGGAATGATTGCATTTTTCTTTTTTAGATGCTGCTTGCAATTATTAGGTTTTGTATTTGTAGGAACATTCTGTTACCCATTGCTGATGTTACCTACATACTTATCCAGCTCACAGCCTATCATGAGAGTGGGCATGCTGTTGTTGCCTTCACTACTGAGGGTGCACATCCAATTCATAAAGCAACAATAATGCCACGTGGATCTGCTTTGGGAATGGTTACACAGCTCCCTTCAGATGATGAGACATCAATTAGCAAGAAGCAGTTGTTAGCACGTCTTGACGTGTGCATGGGGGGAAGAGTTGCAGAAGAGCTAATCTTTGGTCAGGACCAGATCACAACTGGAGCGAGTAGTGATCTTAAGACGGCTACGGAGCTTGCTCACTACATGGTATTAGTTGTTCCTTCACAATACATTAATTTTTCAAACATGATGGCTCATAATTTGCAAAAACAACACGTGTGTATGTATCCCCATCTCTTACTCTGTTGTAAGGGGGTGAGGATTTGGCGATAGTTTGGTTAATGGGTGTTGCCAGGTTTTTTTAGAGTTTTAGACAGTGGATTCAAGATTTTGTACGTGTAACGCAAATATCGATTTCATTGTGCAATGGATACCTCTTGACATTTGAGGGCTGGAAATTTATCGGTTTCGCTTCTAGCCATTTGACACAATTAGCGAGAGAAGTAAGAATTACCTGGACCTCTTAATATTATTATTCAATGTCACAAAATTATTATTTAATCCTTGGTTGTGCAACTAATTTATGACTATAGTCGTATATTTATATCCGTGACGTAATTTGGTGCTTTATTTTTTCGGATTGATTCTGTGACATTGTTTTCATCTGCAAGGTATCAGCCTGTGGGATGAGTGATACAATTGGGCCTGTTCATGTCAAAGAACACTCTGGTTCAGATATGCAATCACGAATTGATTCGGAAGTATGTGTTTGTAACCTGGAGTTGTATGATAAAGCTACGATACATTCTGGGAAGTAATTTATTTCACTGGTTGTGCAGGTGGTAAAACTTCTAAGAGAAGCATATGATCGCGTGAAAGCTCTGCTAAAGAAGGTTTGTTCATGAATTTTCTGTTACTGATTGAAGGCATTGCATGATTGGGAATTTTGTTTGATGAAATGCACTTCGGCCCCTTCATGTACTTGGGAGTGTTGTGGCGGAGTTTGTAAGAAGCATGGTTTGAATCGGGGCTGTGTTTAGAAAATTATAGTCTTAAATTTGTTCTTTTGCATATTGAGTCCATCTTTCGTGAACTTGTTCTGGGTGGAATTTTATATAGCTACTGTTACTCCTATTCCTGGTAGAAGTATCTAAAGGTGTGTTTGGAACTTGAGGAAAGTGAGAGAAAAGAAGGGAAAATTAAAATTTTTCCCTCATCTTGTTTGGTTTGGAGGGAAAGAAGAGAGAAAATAAAAAATCTTAGTATTGTGAATAGTGAAATTTTCCTCTCATTTTCTCTTCCCTTCCACATGTTCCAAACAGACCCGATCTTGCTCATCCAAGGTGCTCATATCATGTTATTTTCTGTGTTTCCTGGTCATAAGACATTTTCAGTTTCTGCATTGTTTTTCTTGCAATTGTGATTGTTACAAGAAGCATGCGGTAACCATTTAAGTAGTTCGGATGTAATTATTAAAGAAAACATAAAAAATATATAGTTAATCTGGGTCATCGTGCATAATTTGACACAGTTTGTATCCTACTGTTGTTCTCATCAAGACTTCTTTAATTTGGCTGGACTCATCTCGACCTTTCAAATTGTTCAGTCACAAAATTAAGAGAGAAGTATAGAACTATCATAGATGCTTCTTTCTTGGATTCGAGCTTGACCAACTAACTGTTGACAATTTTTACCAGCATGAGAAGGCATTACACGCATTGGCCAATGCGCTTTTGGAGTATGAGACCCTTACTTCTGAAGAAATCAAACGCATTCTTCTACCCTATGGGGAAGGGCAGATCTCTGAGCAACAACGGCAACAAGTGGAGGAGGAGGAGCTTGCATTGGCATAAACGCAGTTCTATTCTTCTAACCCTACTGTGCTGCAGTAGGTGAGCTCTGTACAGTGTATACAAAGCACAACAGTCGCAATTATTTATTATTGATCGTCAAATTTTTCTCCTCGGCCGTTTTTTTATGTTGTAACATGTTATAGGATTTAGGTTTGAGCACCTCAACTGGTGTTCCTCATTGACCAACCGATGTGATAAAAAAACCCTAATATTACCCTGTTGTGGACTTCATTTGTAAAATTTTGTACTGTTTTCCGTTTTTTGTGGGTTATAAATGTCAATTTGAGGGTCTCAGCTTTTTAGCCATTTACTCCAGTTTTCCTTGTTCTAGCTATTGGTTAACAAAATTGTTTCCATACATCTTGTTACTATTCTGAACCAACATGAAACTGAGTTTGTAGCCAGCTTGCAGGAATAGGGAACCTGGAGGGTGGCATCCGAGCCGTTGGATGTTTTTTCAACAGTCCCGATTTCATCTCGTCATTTTACAGATACAAGCTGTCCATTGCCAAGCGGAAATCCGAGTCGTCGATTGCCGAAATCAACGGCTTGGATGTGCCCTACAGGGCCGCCTTCTAGGACCCCTTGGTCCTAGCACAGAATTGGACCCTCCCTTGGGATGTTATGGCGCTGGTTTGGATACAAGGCATTTCCGCAACAGTCTGGCGCCTCGGTGGTGACTGGTGCTTTTAGAGTGGTCCGCCGTCTCCAGTTTTATATAGAGATTCGTCCTCTGTTTTGTAGCCCTACAGGGCATGTTTTGGTCAAACAAAAAAAAAAGCATAATGGTTTGATCAAATGGAGCTCCCAAATTGCCAATGCTGTGTAAAACCAGATGACGCTTAAACAAATTTTCAACCTTGATGGCTTACAATTTACAAACTATAACAGATCTGTTGACTAAGAAGTGATAATGGCAGTTTTAGGCCGGTTTTGGCTCTCTTTTGGTTTTGCTTAAATCATCATTTTCCTCATCTCTCTCTATTTCTCTCCACTTATTACACCTGTTTACTTCATCAAAATTAAACTAAACTAAACAAAACCTACCAACCGAACAAGGCCAATACAATATTGTCTTCTCCATATAGCATGCATATAGCCTTAAGGTTTACCATTTCCGAAATACATCAACTACAAAAGAAGCTCCGAGGTTTCGAAAACAAGGTCTACAAACACCAAATCTTTGTGACATAAATGTACACACAAACTGTGACATACAGCCGCGGCTAAAACCCAAAAGATCAGATAAAAAGAAAACCTAGTCCTTGAATTTCACCTTTCATTGACAAAGCTGTGGTTCTTAACCTGACAACAGGAACCCAGCATAATTTTAAAACAAAGACCGACGGTAGCAAACGAAGGCGGAAAAAAGAGCACATAAATATCTGGAATGTGGAAAATAGCCAATACCCGTCCACCTCCGTAGCCTCTAGGAATCGAAAGCCAAAGAGAAGCTTCATCCATGGGTAATTACAATCTCTGCTACATATCTTCAGCCCTCGCATCTACACTCGATCGATGGGCTCAGTTCTGTCCTGAACTGCCAACCGCTCAGACACGTCAGCAAGTGACTTGAGATTACACTTGATCAAGGCTTCTACAAAATAGCAGGTCTCGTCCTTTGTGTTTCCCTCAGGCACATCAACGACAAAGGATTCAATCACCAGAGTCCCTGGTCTTCCATCGATGACCTCTGGATGGACGGAAAGGGTTGAAGCGTAGTTCTGAAACATAGAAACATTGACGAGTAAACAGTGTCAAATGGGTTTAGAGAGAGAGCACAACATCAACAACACTTGCATATCTAAACATTTACAGATAACTAAAAAGCGCTCAGTTCAATCCATAAGGTAATAGAAAATTATTTAGGCTGCAGTAGGCAACTAGTATGAGTGGTGCCAGTGGACCAATATTGTGTACTTGTCCACAGTTCATGCAACTACTCCACGGAAGTAAAATAAACGCAATTACTAAAAATACAAATGTTTTAATTAGTATAAAAACTAACATTCCAGTGCATGTCTATTGCTCTTAACCTTTGGGGGTTGCACATTTACTTGGAAGGCCTCGGACATTCCACATTCAAACACAATTAGAACCTAATCCAACTAAATCAAAGGTAAGTCACTCCTCGTTCTTCTTTTCCTTTGTCTTTCTTCATAATCAACAACAACAAGACAAGTCCTGGAACCGCTCCTCCTCAATTGATGTATGGCGGCAACCATGTGCTACAATGCAGGCCAATAAAAGCAACCGGAGAAGCTAATTTCTTGGATATCCACCCTAACTTTTGAATATCTAGAAGACCCTGAGGGATACAAAACAATGCAACTGTTCATAATATTAGCTCAAGGCCAAGAAACAAATTTCATCACTTAGTCTGGAAATTAAGATGACGTTGCCAAACTCCACAAATTCCCAAATTTGCAGGATTCAGTACAGCAGTTTGGTCCCAAGTCATATATCTTTATTTGAAACAAAATGACTAGTGAAGGTATGCTGACAGCACAGATGAAGTTCCCAGATGAGATTATAGAACAGCACATGATTCCTCAACAGGGAAAATGATTCACCCATTAGACCTTTCATCAGACCATCAAGCTAGGTAAAAATTCACACGATACCATCTAGAACTATATGCGATAGATCACGTTGTGCTTTCTGAAGTAAGAATCTCGTCACGACCTAAGAAACTTTTCGAAAAACCACAAAGCCATCTTATCGCTATCAGGAAGAACAGCTTCTAGGTTACTCATGAAACCTAAATTTTAAGAACATTAATTGTTTTGCATGCACTAAGCCAAAAAAAAAAAAAAAGTGTGGCAGAGTTGCATGTTCACTACCCGCCAATATTCATTAGGAAAAATCCAAATGAATAAATTGTCTCCAGTGAAAGGAAGGAAAAATTCAAAAGGTGATCGACAAGAACTACGTGAAGAAATAGTTTCCAACTTTTCATACCCTCAGTCTATGATCACCCCCAACAATCCTGATGCTAAGGATATGTTCCTCGTCATCAAGAAGTTCCAATCTTTCCGTGCTGGTTGTGGCAGGAAGGCCTGATTTAACATCAACTTCTCGAAGACTTCCAATCTCAAGGTTTCCCTGCACAACACACCTGCTGATAAATGGCTTGTACTTTTGTGGTTGATCAAATCTTCTCGCCAAAGACCATACCTGATGAACAAATGAAATCAACATTATGTTAAAAAGTACCTCAAAAACCAAAGAAATATAGAATTTGCTTAGACCAATGCAAGCGCATCATTCACAAGGGAACAAAGTGATTTTCTCTTGCCAGGATTGCATCACAGAGTTACGACTGATCACTCTATGAAATTAGCCACATCGCAACTTTTTCCAATAATTTCCAAATAAAGGAAAATATTTAGACTTTCTTTCCAATTTAAGGAAATTTTTCAGCCAACCAATAAACAGTCTTATCCAAATACCTACCCCAAAGAAAAACACATACATATTACATACACAGTCCTGCCCTGAAACCTAAAATAACAATGACAGCATTTAAACAATACTAATTTCCCAAAATGCTTCAGTTTTTGGTGGACACAGAGAAAATAAAAGAAGAATGGAATAAAATTTCATTGCTAATAAAATCCAAATTTAAGACGCAAGAAAACAGTTTCTTGCCATCTTCAGCTGGGCCTAAAACAACTCTTTGGTTTTGTCTGCAAAAGAATGCCTCTTAAACCCACAAAGATTCAATACTATCAGCTGAGTTCTCCTCGGTTTTCTCAGCAAACAAACAGATTACCTAACAAACAAATCATCGCCAACTAAAAGAAGTACTACTAATACAGATCGAATTTGGTCAAACCTTGCAAAAAACTGCAAAAATCCTAAAACCTCAAATCGAAACAATTGTCTGCTAGAAATTTCATCGAACACTATCAAATCACCCCACAATATCGACATACGCAAACCGATCGATCCACGGAAGAAAATGCATAATTACATAACCGGATTGAACAATTCAAAATACGCTTATAGTATTAGAGATATACGTGTATCTAGATGAAAAAGAAGCAGAAAGTAGGGAGAGAGGGATTATAGCATACGAGATGGACAGGGGCCTTGATGTGCTTGACGAGAGCCGAACTGCATTGATTCTCTCCAGGCTGTTGCTTGTTGTGGTGTTTCCGTATATACTCCGTCTCTATACTGCTAAATCCATTAGCGTTCATCTTTCCTACTTGTACCAAATCTCTTCCACTACACTCCTCTCTCTCTCGGCAAAAAAATCAAACATCCACACCGCGACTCTCTCTGTCTGTAGACCGACTCACTGACTGGAAATCCTCCGATCAGTGAGGAAACTTCCCGGCGAAGTCGTTCCCTTCGTTCCTCCGATTGGAGATTTGACTCAGTAACCTCCAAAACACACAGCCATTGCCAAAAGTAGCTTTGTTTACCAGAAACAACCTCAACTCTCTATCATCTCATCGCCTGGAATATAATATTGCCCGTACATATACATATTTTAAATAAGTAGTCGGAGTACATGTCTTTATATACATAGGAGTACATATTTAAGTCACATAATTCGAGTGAGCGCGTGAGCGAAAATACAAACACGAGCACGAGATTGTTGAAATATTTGTAGGACAATAAAAATTTCGCATTCAAAAATATCACAACAAATTGAGAGCAAAGATTGAGAACATGAACAAAGGTTTATATACTTATATTTAAGTCAAACAATTTGCTTGAGTGAGCGAAAGCACAAAGCGAGCACGAGAGTGGGATCCCTGTAGTGAGGGGCTTATTACAGATTTGTAGTGAGCTTATCCGGCTATACATCTCAATAATGAATGCTATAATTTCAATCCAAACAATAAACGGCTCGAATCATTAAACGTTTGGATTATATTTGAGCCGTAGATGTCGAGACTGACGACCGGACCGAACCGAACTCACTACAAAACCCTGCTTCAAGTAAGCACAATGGAATTGTTTAAAGATATCCAACTAAAACTTGGAATTTAAAAAACATCGTAAAATTCATCAAAGCGAGGATTAATAACACGAACGAACAGAGTTTGTACCACATGATTGGGGACAAAAGCCTATTGGAGTATATCGCTATAGGTTGTATCGCAAGATGACAAAGCTGTTATCGCCGTCTGCTTTATTTACAGTATATTATTATCCAATTGGGTGGTTTTGGATCCATCGTGGAATATTTACTATGGTGCCATTGGTTTGTCCGTTAGCGTGTGTAGAGATATTTGTCTAAAATGCCCTTGAACTGATTTTCGCACGGAAAATTTATTGCGGGTTTGTCTCGATTCGATCCGGTAAATCCAAAAAAATAAACTGTTTTTGTCTTTTTGCGTAAACTGTTTCAGGGGCATTTATGGCATCTTCTATGATCCGATGGCTGGAGGACTCGAGTACAGGTAGGGTCCACCCGGTCCAAAGGAAAATGTATCCGTTGTTTTCGTCCAAATTAGGACTGTAACTCGTGGATGTCTTAAACTGTATTTTGGAATCGAGTCTTATTCTCCTCATTTTCATATAATAGATTAGGAATGACGAGCTGAGCTTGAGCTGAACTTGCGTAGATTTGGGTGGAACTCAAACTTGTTAACGAACATTGACGACCCAAAAATATTAGATATTTATACTCTTATACAAATCTAGAACTTCAAATAATTTTTTTTATTTTGTACACACATAACTCCATACATGTATAAGATTATAAAAACATAAATTTTAAGTTTATACTCCTAATACTTTTATAAGTATTGATTTTAGCAAGTGAGGAGAAGATTTGCTAAAATCAATGCCTCATTTTTATATACATGTACTAGTTATAAAATTTTTATTATCTATGTGTGAAAGTTTATACATATGCAAGGTTACACATGAAATTCTTATGAGATAAATATATATTCCAAGTTCGTGAGACTAATTGAGTCGGATATTGTAAAGTTTAAGTTAGGCTGTTCAATTCGCGTAGTATGCGAATCAAATTCGAATGAATCTTTACCGAATCGAGCTCAAACCATTATCCCAACGTCTTTTTTACCACATTTTTGTAGCACGAGTAATTCTATTTACACACTCCTCAAATACGCTTCTAAAATACCCCACCTCATAAAGCGGGCTCAACATCAGATTTTGTCAATACGAAACGTTTATTTTGTAGGTTTTTGACATTCGCAATATACTTGTAAAAAAAATAAGCTAATCGGATATTGATAGCAATATTAAAAATTTACAGTTTTCTTGAGAAAAATGAATAGTTGAAATTTTTCTTGTTAAACGATTGTTCGGATCATACACTTATCAAATATCTGTTCGACGTGATTTTTTGAATGAAACAATTTACATGTATGAAGCTACAATATGGATGTCTCAGATTATCAAAATATGTTGTGAGACTATATCCTATTGAGTGTGTTTGAGAATCGTGTTCCAAATGGTGTATACGTAGCAAGACTCTTTCCGTAAAGTTTATACACTTAGCATTGGGTTTCACATAAATTAATGTGTGATGGATAACAGTATTTTTGTACCACGTAACGATATCCCAATGTTAAGAAATAATGACTCCCGATAACGGAAATTCTAAGAGAACCGACCAACATTGAACCGATGGTGTGCATACTTTTTTAAAATTTCCAACAGTTCGGATAATTTATGCAGGACCTGTAAGTGGGCCATGCATACCTTCTGTAATACCCCTACTCAATTATTCTAAAACGAAAAGAAAAGGAAAGTATTGTATGTTGGGTATAGTGGGCTAATAAAACAAAAGGCTGAATATTGGACAAAAGCAAAATTGAGATGTGGTACACGTGCAGGTGTGCATGTGAGGAATAAGTTAAAATGTGCAATTAGTAGGTACTCCAATAGACTTTACAAAATAAATAGTCGGAAGTTGACAAGTGTTTGAAGGATTTGCCTTCAACCAAGGCTGAGTAAAGAGGTTAGACTAGGAGATAAAAAAAAGAAACAGGACAAAAGAATAAAGAGGCCTGGGATTGGGATGAAATTCATTTTTTGAGGTTTTTGGTATCTTGCCTTTTTTTTTTTTTTTAGGAAGGATTGATATATGTAAATACAGAGGCATATCGAAGGGGTTGCGAAGAGGGACAGAAGAGGAAGTAGAGACGTGCAAGTAAGGCCGGGAGCTAGGTAGCGATGGGCCGACTGATTGACAGCGAGATGGTGTCCAATCTAAATGAGATTTTGGTATGTCTTTCATGGTGGTGAGGCTTACATGTCTAATGGTAATAATTGACAAGCTAAAGAGAAATGTATGAGGAAAATTATGTAAGTATGGAAGGAAGTGAGATTGGTTCTTGATTAATTTTATGTTATTTTTATGGTGCTTGTGGATCCGAGTTGTTACAGTTGGTGTAACGCCCGACTTTTAATAACAAATAAGAGAATAAAAAGGATTAGAAAATAGTGTTAATTTTGGGAAACCTACTAACCGCTACGATTAAGAAATGAATTTTTGGGGTGACTAAAAGCCTATAAAATGAAATAGCATATTTTCTTTGGGCATTTGTTATTTTTAAAAAATATTTTAAGATGTTATTTTAGCCCTGTTAACAGTATTGGGACATAAGAATGCGGTACGAGCCGTCGCGAGGCGAGTAACCTTGGGACCCAAGCAAAGAGTCTTCCGGAAAAAAAAAAAAAAAAAAAAAAAGAGGGAACGGAAGAAAGACAGAAGAAGAAAGGAACAAAGGAGGGAAAAAAAAAAACGATAAACCTTGGGGTACAACGAAACGGTGGGACTTTGGTTCAAGTACTTCTAACCGTCCGATTGAGCTGATTTTTGGTGGGCCCCTTCAGAACTTTGTTTTAAGAACAATGAATGATTCGGATCACTCGTGTGAGACCCAAAAGTGGATCCCTAAACGCGATCTGTACCATTTTTGTCCCATTTTTTTCTGTACCCAGCAGCGTCCAAAAAAAAGAGACCTTGGGTAAGTCCTCTCCTGGAGACTTTAGGTAAGTCTTATTTTCTCCTCCAAATGTCGATTCACATGCACACTTGCACCTTGTAACAATGACAAATAACAATAATAAGAATAAAGCTAAGATAAATTGTGACCAAGTTAGAGAGAGAGAGAGAGAGAGATTTTATAAAACAAAATACCAATGCCAATTTTAGATCAGTTACTTCTAGATGCTTTAACAAGCTTTTATCAACTAGCAAAGTCAAGATAATTTAATTCCTTGTCAATCACACAAAATTCTAAGATAGAATCCCACGAAAACATACACGTATTCAACTAGGATTGTAATTTGAAATTGGCAATTGTAGTTGACGATCCCACTTTTTAAACACCTCAAAATTAATGGTATTCCTCAAAATGTTACAAAAAAAACACCGAAAATTACAATGGGTCTAAAATCTTCAAAACAATAGCACTAATTTCTTCAATATAGTCTCTTAGAGTCAATCCTCCAAAATAATCCATCTACTGTTGTAGACCTGAAAAGTATGATTTTTGAAAACTCCATAAGCTAAAGCTCGTGTGAAACACCGCATATCTTATAAACATTCTAATCATGGATTTAGTCAAGGCTGAGCAAAAAGTGTAAATCATACTTTTTAGTTACTAAGTAATAAAAAAGATTCTTAGTGACAAGATAATAAATCTTTCAATTCATTCACAAAATGAAATCCAGCTTTTTAGGACCAAGCAAAAAACCATGGTGATATTAAAATATCACATTTCATAATACTCGTTGATTTCGCACATCTTTCAAGAACATGTTTCGACCAGAATAAAAGAGGAGCGACCTCTGCAATAAAATGGAATGATGTCAAACCATCGAGATACCTGGCCCGCATCTCCCACCCTTATAACACCAATCCCCTTTGTCTATTTAAAGTCCTCAAGCCCGGACACATGTTCAACTATATCGACAAAAAATATATATATATAATTTAGTTAAGTTCATTTCACATATCAACCAATGTCCATGATTCGATTTAAAACGCAATTCTAAATGTAGCAACAGATATAAAACGGTTCAAAAACAAATAGTATATAAATAAGATATTCGTGTTTCACTTTATATCTGATGAAGCTGCTAACAATATACACGTCTCAACTTACTCCCAACACAGCGAATCGCGTCTCCTAAAAGAAGAACATAAGCCGTATATCCGAATCACGTCCAAGACCCCAAAGTGTTCCAAGGAAAGCTAGGCTCAAAATACTTACGGCCGAAAGGCCACTGCTCTGTATTGAAAGGTAGAATGAATTTGCTCCTTAGCCTAGGAACTAAGTTGATAGCAGAGGAATGAGATTCACCGAATTGTCTACAAAGTCATCGAATGCCGTTTTAAATTCTGTTGGACTGACCTTTCCCAATTCTTCTTGAGCTTTCCAGTGGATAAGGCAAATTTCCAAATGGCTCCCACGTGGATCCGTTCCACCTCATAGTCCCTATAACATTTTTTTTTTAGATACTAAAAAATACGGGTTGTTACAGTAGTATTTTTAATTTTAATGTTTATTCTAGGACCTGGTACGTTTCGGTAGATTTTACGGTTGAATTTGACCAAAGAGGTGAGTTATGAATTATTCCTATTACATGGGGTTTTTCGCAAAAATTTATGTCCTTATTAAAATTATGATTATTTATATATGAAATTCGTTTGAAGCAAAAAAATTTCATGGAATTCTAATGTTTTGCTCAGTTTTTGAAAAAAAAAAAAGTACTATCGATACATATAGACGATGTCCTTGAATCTGGGGGACGCTAAAAGGAAACTATTGTATGTTGGGTATAGTGTGCTAATAAAACAAAAGGCGACAAAAGCAAAATTGAGATGTGGTACACGTGCTGGTGTGCATGTGAGAAATAGGTTAAATGTGCAATTAGTAGGTAATAGACTTTACAAAATGGTGGGAAGTGGACCAGTGTTTTAAGGATTTGCCTTCAACCAAAGCTGAGTAAGGAGGTTAGACTAGGAGATAAAAAGAGAAACAAGACAAATGAATAAAGAGGCGTGGGATTGGGATGAAATTCATTTTTCGAGATTCTTGGTATCTTGTCTTGTTTTAGGAAGGAATAATATATGTAAATACAGAGGCATATGGAAAGATTTGCGGAGAGGGACAGATGAGGAAGGAGAGACGTGCAAGTTAGGCCGGGAGCTAGGTAGCGATGGGTTAACTGATTGACGGTAAGATGGTGTCCAATTCAAACGAGATTTTGGTATGTCTTTTTACGGTGGCGAGACTTACATGTCTAATGGTACGTAATGATCGATAAGTTAGAGAGAAATGCATGAGAAAAATTATGTAAGTATGAAAGGAAGTGGGATTGATTCTTGATTAATTTTATGTTATTTTTATGGTGCTTGTTGATCCGGGTTGTTACACCTTCTCTACCCCATCGGTACAATTTTGATTAGAATCTACAATGGGGTTGTCCCGATAAAGCTCATCCATATTCAACTTATTGAGCTAGTGGGAAAAAATTCATGAATTCAAATAAGTTTAGTTTTTTCGACAAGCAACAAGTTGTTACTTGGAATTTAATGAGAGTTGAATCCATATTTTCTGCATCAGAGACTTTAGAGTACATGGTGCTGTTAAGCATACTCTTTGGGTTGCGGATCTACTGTCTCGAAAATCCTATCCCGAATCTGTGTCCCGTCCACCCGAGCAATCAAAGACTCAGAGTCACAAAGTAATATGATTGACTTGGATTTGTTTGGGGTGAGATGGAATCCATGCCGTTGATTGTATGGATGAACGGCTCGAATGAACAGGGCATGGAGTTAGGACAGGGAATTCGGGACACCGGATTTGCTTCCCTTTTACCAATGCTTAAAAAAAAAAGAAAAAAAGTACACGGTGCCAGGATAGTCACTCCACTTACAAATAATTTCAGTTAATCAACGTTTTATTTATGTACCCCATATGCACCTTGTGCAGATTTTATATCACTTTTAATTAATTAAAAAAATGATTTAATCATATAGCTATCGATGTTCGATTAGTCTATTTCATCCTTACAAGATATATTATCCGAGTTTATTTAGTTAGCTCCAAGTGGTTCCACTCATTGCAAACTACAATTTTCCATCTTGAAGGGGAGACAAAAAGATCTATTGTTTCTCCCAATAATATTTTTGTAAATACTAACAACTAGCGAATTGTGGGATTAATTTGGGTAAAGTCTAAGAGTACACAACTTTCCAACTCAATTTCATACACAACGGTAATTGTACAATGTATGTGGCTTGCATGCATCGAACGACTCTAACCGAAATTATATTTTAGAATTGTGTTCTTATCATTGCTCTTGATGGAAAAAGTAGCTGAATATACAATAGAGAAAAATATCAGTAAGCGAAGTCTTTATGATATTTAAAGGAATAAAATAGTAGGTGAAAGGGGTGGGGCTACCGCCTCCTCCACCTCCACCTCCCCCCACCCTCTCGCTCTCTCTTATCACCAATTATCCCTCTCGACCTCATCTCGTCGGTACCCTTTGCAGCACCCACTCCCCAAGCAAAGGAGGAACATACCCGTTCTGCTCGGATTCGATCCAAACCTCTAGAGAGCTAGATCTGTCGAGATTGTAGAGTTTTAGGGTGGCGAGGTCTCCTTTCCGGTGAATAAGTGGCTTGATTTGTGGTGGCGGTTCATGCATCCTTTCCGAAGACTAGTTTTTTCTTTTCCTATTTTGGTTTATTTTTTATTTCTGTCTATCTTAGTTTTGTGAGATCGTTGTTCTCTGCATGAAACTTTCTATACCCTTTTGCGGTATTATTGTGAGCCGGGTGAAATCCCTGGAGTTTATCTACTTGGCCACATAGATTACTCAAAAATTGAGGATCGATTTTCCCAACCAAGGGCTCTAGATAGTGGCCTGTAGCCCTTGGGGTGTTTTCATTGTTAAAATGGGGGTGAAATTTCCACTAGAACCATTTAAAAGATGGCACCAAATTCGCACAAACAAAACCGTATACATGAATTATTAACATTATCTAAGAATAAGACCCCACACCAACAAATTTTCAGTTCTGATTTTTGACCTTTTTTTATACATGTAGATGATGTCCATAGTGACGAAATCACATTCTAAAAAATAAGGAGAAAATGAAATTAACCCATTTGGTTGATCATTTAGCTAAATTTATGGTCTTGTTTCCCATTTTCTAAAATGAAAAATTTCATAAAATTAATTGGGTTGATTTTTAGCAAATAAGAAAATCATTTGCTAAAATCTTTGATTTTGAGGTTGTTTCCATTTGTTAAAATTCTCATTTTACTAGAATTTTCCATTTTAACAAATGAGAAATGAGGCTTAAGTCAAATCTGCAACCTTTTTAACATTGCACTATTTTCTTTTATTTTTTTTTCCTATAAAACAAGAAGAAAATCATAACCTATATGCTTCTACAGATAAAAAGTTATTTACTTATTCGACCCGCTTGGAAAATTTGGTCATATTTTCAACAAATTGGTGAAAGTTTAATTGTTATCCAAGTAGCTAGTCCAACGGTTGAGTAGCTGTTCTTAGATGCAACGAAGTCATGAGTTCAACCCTACATAGAGGAAGTCGATACTCTTGTCGATGGGTTGCGTTGGAGTAGGGTAATTAATTTTTTTTTGACATTTGACTAAAAAATCTTAATTCTCCAAGATTTAGTAAAGAATGGGATAATCTTCTTGTTTAAAAATATTACTTTAACCCAGTTGTACTCTAAGTAAACACCTCGCCTAGCGTCACTTTTCTTTCAAGAGAGAAGTCTTGAGTTTGAGTTTTTTAGAGGAGGTGTTCGGCTTTCGTTGTAACCACTAAATATCCTCCAACGGTCTAAACCCTACTTAACATTTTTTTTTTTAATACTTCGGAAATTTCCCTACTAACAGTATACCAGAAGGAAAAAGAAAACTTGGTAGTCTTCTACAGATCACATCGACCAATTTAATGATTAAAGGCCAATTACGTAAATGCACATCCTGAACCAGGGTTATACCAGAAATAAAATCTACTACTAGATACGGTACTGTACTTCTAAGATAGTGTGTGCACATGAGCATGCATATTGAATGCTTAATTTTATTTTAAACATCGCCACTATGACAACCAAGGGATCACTTGGTGGTAAAGACTTGAGACTTAGAGGTTTGTTCTATTCCAAAGTCTCGTGTTTGAAATTTCTAACGCTCTATCATCTCATTTGGATTCACTTCATATGAAGTTCTGCTCCCGCTAGTAGATGGTGGGATCGATTGAGCTCCCTTGGATTAGTTGAAGTGCACATAAGTGATAATAGATTCTAATCAAGTCAGTTAGTTTGTTAATCAATAGTTAACTCTTTTTATGCTCTGTAAAGTTTTTAGTGCTTAACTGGTTTTGTTGTCTAGTTAGTTAGAAATTCTGTTAAGTTTCAGTTTGGTAGTTAGCCTCTGTTGTACATATAAAAGCTTGAGCTCCTCTATATTTTGTATCGAACATTCATTTTCTGAAATACAAGAAGTACTTTACTCTTCTTTCTTCCTAAAGTTCTCATGGTATCAGAGCTGACTTGATGGCGAAAGCCATTAGGGTTTTGTACTGCAAAAATCTTCAGATCTTCTTTGATTTCTTCAAATGGATGTGAGAATTCTCAACTGAAATTCAAACACAAGGCCTTATAGTTGATCGAAGCAGAAAGATTAAGATTCACAATTCTTGTCTTGAAGAAACTAAGGTTTGACGATCGTATTCACTCTTCTCAGATCTACATTGTTGCTATGGTAGCAACAACAACTGAGTATTTGCCTTCTTCCCTAACTTTTCTTATCGCAAATTTCTCATCATTTGTTATTGAGAAACTTGATTCTACAAACTACTTCGCGTGGAAGACGCAGATTGAAAATGCCTTGTTGGCTAATTCATTGTTTGATTATGCTAATGGTACTGTTACCATTCCATCTGTTGAGATTAGCGATCAACAAGGGAACCGGAGCCCTAACCCTGAGTATAACTATTGGGAGACTATAGATCGCATGCTGATGTCTAGTATCATTGCTATAGTGAGTTCTTCTCTTTTACCTCACCTAGTTGGTTCAAAACGAACTTGTGAGGTCTAAATGCTTGCGACCTTGGATTGTATCGTAGATGGTGTCGCCCCAAACATAGAGCTAGGTTGGCGGTAGCATAATAACCGATAAGATTGGGTCGAATCCACAGAGACCGAACGCACCTGACGTGAGAGTTGTCTTGCAAGTGTAGGTTTTCGGCCTTGAAGCGACAAACTTAGTTTGTGATTTGTTTGGTGGAATTCTCTCGACTACGAGAATGACTTGGAAAGACTGAATTAAAACAACGCTAAATCTAAGAGGTCATAACCACCATAACTTAGGCTAATTCGTTCCTCTCTTGATGAGATTACAATTCTTGTAACCATTTGACAAACATCTAGGTGACATTGCTCTAAGCATCACACGTGAAAAGGAGAATCAACCCTTAACTATAAGAGATCAAAAAGATTAACAAACCTAGACTTTGGTACGTAAAATTGATCGTAACTCTTTGAACTAGAAATGATGTTCGATAAAGTTTAGGGTTCTTGAGCCAATTAGACAAACTTTTAGATTTACATTGCCTAAGACGTCACCCGTACCTAGGTGAATTAACCCTCGGCCACAAGAGATCAATGAGATTAACAAATCCAAATTTTGATAAATAAAGATGAACCCGTGACTTTATTAAATAAGAAGTGTTTGCAATTTGGCGAGAAGAACGAATTAAACCTAAGTCATGGAGTGCTAATAACCTCATGACTGAGCCTATTTAGACTACTCAAACATATGAATGAAAGACATACTCCCTCTGTCCCTAAACTTTTGACCTTTTTGGGATTGTGTGTCATTTTAAATTACTTATATCTTTTTATTTATAAAGTTTTATGTAATTTTGAAAACTTTGTTTAATAGAACTAATTAAGATTTATCAAACAAGATCCATATTGCATATTTTTTTGACATTTACATTGCAAGATATACGCATTTTAAAATGGCACACTGTCCAAAAAGTGTCAAAAGTTTAGGGACAAAGGGAGTAACTTGAAATGTAAAAGAAATGAAGAACATGATTTTATGGAAATAAACTTGATATATATGAAGATCTAAGGATTACAAGAATTATTAAAGCACGATAAATTAAATGAAACATGAAACTTACGTGAGTTTTCTAGAGGGAGAAAGCTTCAAAATGCTCTCCTATGGAGGAGAGAGGTGAGATCCCAAAAAACTAGCTAAAGAAGTAAAATAGAGTATATGGTGAAAGGGGAGAGAGGAGAGTGTATATAGTCTACCACTTCTCTATCCACATAATATCTAATAAAACACACACAACAACACAAAGTTTCCATTAATAGAAAGTGTAAAAAGAGCTTGAAAAATGCTTCACGGATTGATGTGGATCTATCCACTATGGGAGCGGATCGATCCAGAATGCTCTGGTGGTCATTTGGATGGGAGTGGATCGATCCATTATGAGATTGGATCGATCCACTATTGTTGATGAACCTTTGGAGTGGAGTGGATCAATCCACTATTGGGAGTGGATTGATCTAGAATGCTCTGATTATGTTTTTTACTTGAGTGGATCGATGGACTATTAGGAGTGGATCGATCCACTATGCTCTGATGAACCTTTTTGACTTGAGTGGATCCATCCACTATTGGGAGTGGATCGATCCACTATTGGTCCCATGATGCCTTTGGTCACTCCCTTGGCCTTCTGTGTTTCCGAACTTCCTTCAAAACAGTAAAACGAGTTATGGGACCCTCGGGGAGGTGTTCCTTGGTCTCGTGCATGCTTGGTTACTCCCAGATTCCATTGGGAGTCTTTGTGAGCTTGCGCCACGCTTTCAATCCAACGACGTAACTTGTGACTTTTCGCATTCTCGGGCCTCAGCTGAATCATCTTTTCGTGCTTCATGAGGCCCGGTGTTGGCGTGCCATGGGGCACGTGACCCTTGGTAACTTGGCACACTTTCCAATGCTGCTAAAAAATGCGCTTATTTGCGTGTTTAACCTGTAACTATTTAAAACAACACTACGTGCATATCAAACATATAAGGAACTAAAATGCATGTGTGTGTGAACAAAAAGAGTTAGATAAGCTCATATATCTACAATATTAGGGGCTTATCACTGGTCTAAACTAGAAGAAAAGTTTAGTAGTTTATCTCGAGCACATATTCATGACCTTAAGTGTAGGGTCTATAACCTGAAATAAAACGACAACCATGGAGCAATACATTGATTCAATCAAGCTTCTAGTTCAGAAATTAGAAGCTACTGGTACTCAAATGGATGATGACGAGTTGGTTTTTCATACTCTGAAAGGTATGCCAAATGAACGAGCACATATTCATGACCTTAAGTTTAGGGTCTATAACCTGAAATAAAACCACAACCATGGAGCAATACATTGATTCAATCAAGCTTCTAGTTCATAAATTAGAAGCTACTGGTACTCAAATGGATGATGAGGAGTTGGTTTTTCATACTCTGAAAGGTATGCCAAATGAACAATACCGTTCCTTCAAACAAGCAATACGCACAAGATTTGAGTCTTCACCTCTTACATTCTATGGTCTAGCTTCCATGTTACTTGCAGAAGACTTATATCTTGATTCAGATTCCATTGAAACTTCTACCATTTTACTTACTCAACATAACAATGGTGGTACTGCTGTTCCATCCAATACAAATTCTAGATCTTCTATCATACCACAGACACAGGTTACAACTCAAGGTAATCAAACACATAGTTAGCAGTTTCAATATCCAACTTATGGTGGGAAAAACTTTGGAGGCAATTGTAATACAAGGAATGGAAACAGGTTTAAGGCAAGGAATAATTTTCCATAGGATTTTTTTTCCTGCTCATGCTTGTCAAATCTGTGGCCATACCAATCATCAGGCTTACAGTTGTTATTATAGACAAAATTTGGATTACAGACCTCCTCAACATGTGTCTCAAACTCAGTACAGTCCACAACAAGTGCAACATTCACAGATTTCTCAGTTTGGTTCACAAGGGGCACAACAAGGATTTGGTTCTGGGATTCAATACTCACAAGGTTATCATTCACAATGTCTAACACAAGCACAAGCTCTTATGGTTGCACCTGATGTTAGTGCGAATTATTAAGGATAGTTTTCTCATCAATAGGGGTTTGGTCTGCCCTCTCTACAACTATCATTTCCTTATCATGGAGAGCCTACAATGACCTCTAATGCTAGAATTTTCTATTCATCAGCAACTACAGTATCTCCTAATTAGAGTTGTGGAATTCCTACTACATCTTTAACACCTACTATTGCAGTACCTTGGTTTTTTTATTTAGGTGCATCAGCACATGTGACCAACACTCCACATCAAATTTCCATGCCCTTAAATAAAGCTCCTACAGCAGTCATAGTGGGGAATGGTCAATCTGTGCCTGTCTTTTATTCAGGTAATGGGCTTCTTTCTCTCCCACATCAAACCTTTCTACTTAATAACATCCTCCATGTTCCTCAGATTTCTCATAACCTTTTGTCAGTACATCAGTTTACTCTTGACAATAATTGCAAAATAACCTTTGATTCTCTTGGATACAAAATTCAAGACAATTTGACCAATCAAGTAATTCATCAGGGATCTTGCCATTAGGGATTGTATCCCCTTCTTCCTTCTTCTAAGCCTTCCCAAGATGCATCTTTGGTGTTTCACATTGTTCCTTCTTCTGAACTTTGGCATCGACGTTTGGGTCATCCTCATGGTGGCCTTCTTCATCATCTAGCCAAAAAATATAATCTTCCTATATTTCCTTTGTTTCTTAGCTTGATTGCTATGCATGTAATAAAGGGAAAAGTCATAAAATCCCTTTCCCTATCTCCACTACTCACACCACATCACCATTTGAACTAGTTCATATGGATGTGTGGGGGGCAGTTCCCATATCTTCATTTTCAGGCTTTAGGTATTACTTGTTGTTGATTGATGATTTTACTAAGTATTGTTGGTTATTCCCTTTGAAATATAAACATGATGTTACTTCTTATGTCAAGGCTTTTCAAGTGTCTGTGACAAATCATTTTCAATCCACTATCAAAACTTTCAGATCTAATAGGGGTGGAGAATTCTTAAACAAACTCATGCATTATTTCTTCTCCACTTTTGGTATTGCTCACCAAACAACTTGTCCATATAATCCTGAACAGAATGGCCTAGTAGAAAGAAAACATGGACATGTCATAGAGACAACTATAACTTTACTTCAACAAGCAAATCTTCCTATGTCTTTTTGGCTTGAAGCCATAACTGTTGTAGTCTATCTCATCAATCGTCTTCCTCATTCTGCACTTAATTTTGATGTTCCTTATCACAGATTGTATAATACCCCTCCAAACTATTATAACCTTAAACCATTTGGCTGATGCTGTTTTCCCTAGCTTAGGCCATACACATTTAGCAAACTCAAACCTAGATCACTTCCTTGTGCTTTCTTGGGTTATTGTCCTAATACAAAAGGGTACAGGTGTCTTGATCTTGCAACCCAGAAAGTTTATATCTCAAGACATATAAGATTTATTGAACATGATTTTCCCTATCAAAAACTTGTCTTATCACCTCAATCTCCATCTCCTATTTCTCATAGCATCATTCTTCATTTTGTAATTCCTTCTATTATTGCAACATCTAGTCCTCTCTCTATGCAGAATACTTCACCAATTGTCTCTCTTCTTGCTCAAAATACCTCCCCAACTAATCCACTTCCAGCTTCATCTTCCAGTACTTCTTCCTCTATAGATGTTTTACCTTCCCAACCTTCTCAACCATCCAGCTCTGTCTCTGTTCATCCCATGCTTACCAGGTCCAAGAATGGTATTACTGTACCTAGAATTCCTTTGTCTTTACTTGTTCACACACCTCCTTCTACTGAACCTTCCTCTTTTAAAGAAGCTATGCATTACCCAGAATGGAGACATGCCATGGCAGATGAATACCAAGCCTTAATGACTCAGGGCACTTGGTCACTTGTTCCTTTACCTGAAAATGCTCCAGTAGTAGGATGTAAGTGGCTTTTTAAAATCAAAAGAAATCCAGATGGATCTGTTTAAACGTATAAAGCCATATTAGTGGCACAAGGGTTTCAACAAACAAAGGGAGTGGATTATACTGAAACCTTTAGTCCAGTGGTAAAACAGCCTACTGTGAAAGTGGTTTTGTCTTTGGCTTTACAATTTGGGTGGCCTATTAAGCAACTAGATGTTTCTAATGCATTCTTACAAGAAGCCCTTCAAGAATAGGTTTCTCTAAGACAACCACAGGGGTATGTCAATGACCAATTACCTCATCATGTGTGTCACATGCACAAAAGCTTTGTATGGCCTGAAACATGCACCTAGAGCATGGTATGATATGCTATTACTTCTTTGTTATCTCTGGGTTTCAAGAATAGTTTGGCAGATTCATCCTTGTTTGTGCTACAACAAAATCATGATTTAGTTTATATTTTAGTCTATGTCGATGGCATACTTATTACTGGATCTAGCTCATTTTTTATTGGTGAATTGGTTACTAAGCTGAGCTCTACATTTGCTCTCAAAGATTTGGGTGTCCTTTATTATTTCTTGGGTATAGAAGTGGTACACATTCTTAAGGGGGTTATCCTTTCCCAGGCTAAATATGTTATGGATCTTCTAACTAAAGCATGTATGCTAGACTGTAGACCCTATGATTCTCTTTCATCTTTGAAGCAAGTTACTCCTGATAACCTCACTCCTAAGGCACAACTTGAATTGTATAGATCCCTAGTAGGTTCATTGCAATATCTAACTTTGACTAGGGCAAAGATCTCCTTTACTGTGAACTCTGTTTGTCAGCACATGCATCATCCTTAGGAGTGTCACTATACTGTAATAAAACAAATTTTCAGATATGTGAAAGGTACTCTAGCCTATAGACTTGAATTTTCTAGAGGCTCTTTGACATTATCAACCTTCTCGATGCTGATTGGGCTGGAAATACTTCTGATAGACGCTTTACTGGAGGACATTGTGTTTTTCTGGGATCAAATTTGTTGTCTTGGTCAGCCAAGAAACAGGCTACAGTTGCTCGCTCTTCAACTGAAGCTGAATACAAAGCTCCTGCCAATGCTGCTACAGAACTTGTATGGTTGTTACAAGTTTTCAAAGATTTGCATGTTCGTCATTTGATTGCCACTCCTACTTTGTGGTGTGACAACATTTCAGCCCTATCTCTGGCTACAAATCCAGTGTTTCATGCATGCACAAAGCATGTGGAAGTTGATTTCCACTTTGTTAGAGAGAAGATAACACTTAAACAAATATGCGTTCAACATGTTTCTTCAAGTTTTCAGATTGCTAATATTTTGACTAAGCCCTTCATAGCAGCAAGATTTCTTTTTCTATGTGACAAACTGAAGCTGTCATGCCTTCCAGCATCAGTTTGCAAGGGGCTGATAATAGATTCTAATCAAGTCAGTTAGTTTACTAATCAGTAGTTAACTCTATTTATGCTTCGTTAATTTTTTAGTGCTTAATTGGTCTTGTTGTCTAGTTAGTTAGAAATTTCGTTAAGTCTCAGTTTGGTAGTTGTAGCCTCTATTGTACACATAAAAGCTATGAGCTCCTCTCTATTTTGTATCGAACATTCATTTTTTGAAATACAAGATGTGCTTTACTCTTCTTTCTTCCTAAAGTTCTCAGTAAGATGGCCCAGACACCTGAATTGTCAAAAAAATATTGGCACTAAATGTTAGACTTTATCCAATATCTCTCACCTAAACCATCTAAGTCGATCTAGTTAATATAATTTTGAGGTGACTCCACCTATTGCCAATTAGTTTTAAGATGGAACCCTCCAAGAAATCTAGCTTGATATCAGAGCTAGATCTAGGATGGTCAAGTCTCTGTCACCCGAGTCAATCGCGAGTCAAATTACCTCACCTCCTCAATTCGTAACTCCACGTGCATCTGTGCTGCACTTGAAGGGCAGTGTCAGACTTTATCTCACATCACTTACCTAAACCATCCAAGCTTGGTAATATAATCTAGAGGTCACTCTACCTATCACCAATTGGTTTTAGGTTGTAGTAGTTACTTTTATATTTCGACAAAAGTGCAACAAATGTGGTCCATGCGAAACGTTGTGATATTATTTTCGTTTCATGATTATATTTAATGAACGAAAGCCTCTTTTCGCATCAATGCATTTTTTTATAGGGCAACTTGTTCAAAAGTCATCGGTAAAGAATTTGTAACCTCATTAATCCACCAAACAAGTTTATAACCTATCCAGTCCTAACGCTGTCATCTTTTTTTTTCTTTTTTTCTTTTTTCTTTACCAAAAAAAGTTTGTACATTTATGAAAGTGCCAAAAAAATTTGTACCCTGTGAAAATGCCTAAAACCCAAGGGTACCCTATAAAAGTGTCTAAACCACTAAAACCCTATAATAGGAAAATGCACCCTAAAACCTAAACCCTAGGGTACCCTATGAAAGTGCCAAAAAAGTTTGTACCCTATGAAAGTACCAAAAAAGTTTGTACCTTATGAAAGTGTCTAAAATCTTAGGGTACTCTATGAAAGTACTTAAAACACTAGGGTACCCTATGGAAGTGCCTAAACCACTAAAACCCTATAATAGGAAAGTGCACCCTAAAACCTAAACCTTAGAGTACCCTTTGAAAGTACCTAAATTCTATAATAATAAAAAATTGGAGGACCTTAGACCTTGTAAAACTTTAACATGGATTAAATGACACAATAAGTCCACACTTTTGGAACCTAGAACAATTATCCCTTTTTTTATCTCTATTTTTCGATAAGTAAGAAAATGAAAAGTAAGTAGTTTATTACAGGAACACTTTCTCTCTTTTTGGTTCCTTTAGTCGAGATAAAAGAAAAATAAAAAACCAAAAAAATTACAGGGCATTTTGAAAAACCTGATTTTGAACTAAAGATGCCTTGTTAGATTGCATGTTGAATCCTTATCAAGGCCAAACATTTTAAACCTTGAGGCCACTAAAGGATTTGTCTGGTTTTTAACTTCAGGGTCTCAGAATTAGTTGATGTACGCTCAAATTGGCCTGGACATCTGCTTATAAATAAACAATATGCGAAATTGTACCATATAAGTATGACCATTTTCCTATTCTGATCTTAAAACAAAACATTTTTTCCAACTTCGTCCCAAAACTAGAATGAGGAGAACTTATTGTTTCACAACTTCGCTAGCACCATTTGAAATACATCTTATTTGTACCGCACATGACCTACTTTGTTCTTAAAAGTAGATAAACATTATAGACGAAACAATTTTGTGAGGTTCCAAAAAGGAAATAGACGAAACAATTTGGGACGGAGGGAGTATTCTTTTGTAACTAAAGTAAGTGAGAAAAATTTGGGTGCCGGTTGGATACCACGTGGCGGTATCCAATACACATCTTGACCGTCTAAAAGTATTTTGGATGGTTTGGATTTGGGAAAGAGAAAGTGGAGAGAGGGAGAGGGAAGGAAAAATCTGAACCGTCCAAAACACTTTTAAATGGCTAAGAATGGCGATCGGACACCAACCCTACAACCAAAATTTTCTCGAAGGAAGTGGACTCTCTCCAGAGAGCATAAAAGGCATATCTTTTTCCTTCTCTTATTCTTATGTTGACAAACAACAGAAACGCCAAATGACCAATAAGGCAATAACTTCCCCTGTCCTTATTGAAATCGTGAAATTCCTGACTACACCGCGGCAAAGGACAATCATATTACACAAGGAAAAAGGCATAGCTACATATTTGTTCGTGAATTAGGCTGGTCTGTCTGCAGGCCAAAGAAGTTAACGTGATCCTTGACGTTTCGAGGGTGCCGCCCACCCTTGGCCGTCTGATCGTGTTTTAGACAGTCTAGATGTGCTTTAATTTTTTCAAGTAAAAATAAATCAAAATTGACGAACGCATCTGGATCCTCCATAACACGATCAGACGGCGGCGGAGTGCACCACGGCATACAAATTTGCTTAAAGTATGCCACTTACAGTACTACAGGTAAGATTTCCAACCTAGGTCATTAGTTTCGGCATGAACGGCCGAGGATCCAGGTCCTTTGTTAATTATCCATCCGGTTCCTTTGTTAATTATCCATGACAGAGAAAGCTATATTGCTTTTTAGTGACAAAAACAAAAACTTTAAGAGCGTTTTTTTGAATTCGTTTTTTGCTGGATAAATCATCGGAATATCTGCAATTACTCACTAGTCACAATAAAGCAGGGGAAATCGTGGTCGTCTATAGTAGTCCATGGCCGACAGCAGATCGCGGTGATGGGCCAACATGCACGGTGTCCCTGAAGGGACAGCACGCCTTGATCCCTAGTTACAAGTAACTAGTAAGTCAAGATATGAATTGTCAACCAAAGTTGAACACCAGACCTAGAATTTGCAGTTTAGTTCAATAGTATCAATCTCTAATAGTCGATCTATTCACCTGCCTGGCTACCCACCAGCCTAACACTTTACACTTTTTTTAATCATGGTGATTAGTCTTCTAATAGTAATATATATATATATATATATATATATACACATTGGTGATCCAGTCCGGGATCCCAGATTTCCCGGACTGAAGTTTTTTTCGGTGTTTTGATGTTTTTAAACATTGTTTTTGGGAAATCCGAGCCGTCCAATGTGTTCAAAAGGTGTTTTCCAAGGTTCATGCGAGAAATCTTCAAAAAAATACCGGAAAGAGCTTGATCCAAGTAGTTTCCGGTATTTTTTTTTTGATGATTTCTCGAGGACCTTGGAAAACACCTTTTAAACACATTGGACGGTTCAGATCGTGAAAATTTGATCCGGAACTAAGAGTCCCGGATCCGGGATCCCGGACTAGATTGGGACTATATATATATATATATATATATATTATATATATATATATATATATATATATATATAAGGGGATGAAGTGATAGAGAATATTTCGGTCAATTCTTATTTTAAAAGATTGGAGTAAATTCTCAAATCAATATGTCAAGTAGATGCCTTTCTTGGGCCTAGTGGGCTTCGACAATGTTTTTGGGGCCAAGGCCCGTCTCCGTCTTTGGACTAGGACAACAATTTCTTCCGGACCAATGTTCCTATACATAACATAGTTTTCTAAAAGATTTTAGAAACTCATCAAGATGATTTTAACAAATGAGTTAAGGTGTTAAAATCATGGTATTTTAAATAAAAAATTAAGTGTTTTCGTTTATTATTTTTTGAATTTTTCACACCAAATTAAGGTACTCGAGAAGTACCTTAATTTGGTACCAAAAAAAATCGAAAAACGATACACGGAACCACTTCATTTTTTTATTTCAAAAAATTGATTTTAGCACCTGCTGAATTCATTTGCGAAAATCATGGTAGTTGCTAAAATCATGCTAAAATCAAATGGAAAACTATAGAATAAAGAAATGTGAACAGAAAACTTGAACTTGGTTAGAGGATGTCTAGGTTCAGGTCCCTGTAGCTCTTTATTGGGGTTAAACATATTCTTAATGTCACTCACATGTGGTGAGACCTAAGCTTTAATCCCAACAATAGTACTGCGGGATCCCCTATAAGTGACAGTGTGATGTGACGAGACAATACTTCGAATTCCTGACGGATTACCTGCACTTCCATTTTATTCCCAAAAGAAAAATGAAATGTAGAAAAAACATAAGCTGCAATGCTGTTCAAAATTAAAATGGTTAGGCTGTCTATTAAAGGAACATGATTAGAATTTTTACGAGTTGCTTATTTTCCAATGACCACTTCTCTCTTAGATTTATTTTTTGATCGGACCCTATCTCCTTCTCATCAAAAACCCCCCTTTTCTTTTTATACTTCGGAAATATACTAATCAAACCCTTGCAAATGCATAATGAAGTTGATTTTGGGCTTCAAGTTTGTTGTTCGATGTTGGGACGTAACTTAGAACAAAGCTAAGAATTACATCTTAGACACGTTTTATCAAAAGCCCTTTTGAACCTTCAAATGCGAAACTCGTAGTCACCCAACAAGACCAAATTGTATAATTAGACCAGAGAGAAATTCACTTGTAAGCTTTGAGTTTATAGCCAAATGGATATAGAAAAAGATGAATTATCAATTCGTATACTTATAGAATGAGATTGTTTTGTTGGCTAAAAAATATGATCGCCCCTCAAAATATTAGTAAATTTAATGTGTCTTATAGAACCAAAAGTCCAAACTAAATGCGGTTCAAATAAAAATAAAAAACAACTACAAAATGATAACTTTAACAAATGAAAGTGTTCGATTAATGTCAAAACAAGTTTCTTTGTAAAAATATAAAAGTAAGAAAGCATATTGTGAAAGCATCACATCCTTAAGAAATACTTAAGGAACATGAAAAGCAAAGACAGGGAGTCGGAGACGAACAAGGAGTAAACACATGTTTGGAATTCAGCATCATGTCCAGTGGTTGTGTTAGCTTGTCAATTTTATACATTGAGAAATATAGAAAATACAACGCGACCAACTCTACTAAATTGTTATTTGGACTTGTCTAAATTGTTAATTCAAACGTTACACAACGATATTGTATGTGTCCCGAATGTGGGTAGGAATGGGGGAGATAATTGAAGGGAAGATGAAAAGGAGAAGTAGAAATGAAAATGGAGCTCGATTAGGACCTATTTCTGGCTTTTGGCCTGCAAAGTAAAAAACTGTGAATGTGTTTTCTCAAAAAGAGTTTAAAGTCTAGGCGCCCAAACATGGAGAAGGTGAAAACTCAAAAAACCTGGTGCCCAAACACCCTTTGTTTTTAGAATGGTAGAATTTAAAATATTTTCAATTTTACAAAAAGTTTATCTTGTATGTTCAGTTTTCAAAACAATAACATCATGTTAGAGTCATGGAAAAGGTATAGAGAGGGGCTCTACCTTCTCTCTAGAACCTTGCCCTCCTTATTCCTTTCTTGCCATTGCCTGGGGGTCAATGGCAGTGAAGTTGTTACCTACTCCTTCCAACCACATCTACGAGCGAATCGGTGGTTTCTAACATTGCGGTTATTTAGTTGAAAAAAAAAAAAACTACGGTTACTTAGTTTTGACGGATTTTTATTTTGTTGTTGCTCGGACCGTTTGGTTCCTATTTATTATTTGGTTATGAATATAAGTTTTTTGATTTCCTAAAAAATACCTGGTAATATCGTGTTATCATTGTACGCAGTCATTTAATAATAAAGCAACACATATGATATAAAATCTCAATCTTCACAACTATAGGTTCAATTGATTCCATTATCGATCTATTTTATTGATCAATAATAATATCATGTCCCAAACAATGACGTGATATTATTTTTAACATAAATTTTCTTTGTATCTATCGAGTAGTTGAATATCACCGATTATCCATCTAATTAATTCGTCAACAATATCACGTGTCAACATGACCTGATATTGCTTTTAACATAAATTTTCTTTGCATCTATCACGTCATTGTTTGTATAATCAACAAGAGAATGAGTACAATACACATCTATTAAAAGATTCTACATATTGTCATACTCAACAGTATTAGAACAAAACTTTTGGGTAAAAAACCAAAAAGTGATTTTTAAAAAAACTATTTTGTCCTTTATTCAATTTTTTTCAATAATCCACCTATTTTGGCTTTATTCAAAAAAATTTAATTTTTTGGAAATTTTTTATACTTGTTAGATTCATTTCATCGAGAGGAATTCAAAAATCATAAAATCTTGATGCAAAACTAACGAATCCAAATTTTTTTTTGAATAAAAACAAAATAATTTTAAAAAAAAATCACTTTTTAATTTTTTACCCAAAGCACCCGTAACGATTGTACATATTGTTATGCTCAAACTCAGTAAAATTATTGAACTTTTTTGTTTTCGGTATTTTTTTTTTTTTTGAAATTGGAGAATAAAATTTCTACTTCACTTTGCAGAGAGTAAAACCTCTTTCTCTGCCCCACTGTTTTCTCTCTCCTCTCCCTAATCATTTCTCCTTTGCTACATTGTAAAATTGCAGTCTCTTTCAGCCCCCACTGCTTCTACTAACATATTCCAAAACCTCATCTCCGTCGATCGCCGTAACCCTGATACTTCGATTCACTGAAGACACAACAAGTGTTAACGATTCAAAGGTTTCAATCTATTTCTAAAGTCTTCGATTTGGTACTTGACAGGTGTTGATCGAAAGATATACATGTGGCCTCGAAAGTGATTTTCTTGAGTTCTTAATTTGCTGAACCTCTTGAATTGGTTTCTTTTTACGGTTTAAATTGTTCTTTCTTTCGTCTGACTCTTGGATTCTTGTGAAGACATCTTCTTTACATGCCTATTTGGATATTTTTTTTTTTCTTGCGAAGACATCTTCTTTACATGCCTATTTGGATTTTATTCACAGCAGGGTTTAATTTCTTGAGATTTTTAGGGCATTTTATCCAAGTTTTTTGGTTCTTTCTTTTTACATTCATTTGGGGCTTTTGAGGGATTCATGGGTTTTACTCATGACGACACAGAAATTAGAACTTCAATTTACGCTTTACTTTTTCCTTTTCACGTAGTTTTAACATGTTCCATTACTTTTTGCACCGTAACAAAGTGGGTTGTGGTTAGCATTTTCCATGATGTTGCCATTCAAATATAGTTAGACCTACTGAAATGCATTGTTGTTATATGTTTAAACATTCGGAGGCCTGGGAGTCTTGACAGGGTTGGCTGTTGGGAATACATACTGATGTGAGTCATATGGCAATGATAGATACCCATAAAGATAAGATTTTTATGGTTGGTTTGGTTGCCGATTATTCGTAGGAAACAATGGATATGATTATATGGACGTATATACCCTAGATGTTTAATTGTTACTATTTGTTTTTGTGTTTGGATCGTAAAATCCTCATTTATTGACCCTACCACAGCCTTTTAGTTTAATTGAGGAAAGTCTGTCAATTATGGTAATTCTAATCGAGTAGAGTATGGATATATCAGGTTTCTATACCGTTTTTACGGGTACTTTGGCAGATTTGACTTGTGTTGGCCCTCCAAGAGCTCATTCTTATTACTTAATCTTCATTCCTCTTCTGAAAAGGGTAGTAGACAAGGCGTTCTCGATAGCGTCGGGGTGAGAGGCATTTATTGATATCACATGGGTTGTTACTGGACCAATACCCACCCAAATGATTTCTATCCTAGTGGTCTTGCTCCTGATGAAGTGGCCTCTGTCACCCGTGTTCTTGAACCAGACAGATGGTCAATAGCAGAAGAAAGAATTGCAGAACTGATTGCCTGCATCCAGCCCAATCAACTATCTGAGGAGCGCAGAAATGCCGTTGCATCTTACGTGGAGCGACTCATCACCAGTTGTATTTCATGTCAGGTACAGGTCTTCAGTTTTGTTTTATTGTTCCAGTTATTTTCATTTTGGCATTGTTTTTGGATGTCAAATAGAACCATGCGATGATCAATTAGGACTTCAAGTTGTTAGATGCTATACCAGCACATGTTAGCATGTCATCTTAATTGAGTAATATTTGTTGTTTGACAAGCTTATGCATTTCGTTGTCCCACATTGTTTTTGGGTTATTGAATAACATAAGCCCTTACAACATGCTATCGTTCCTTAAGTGACTAAAAGAGGCATGTTTAGAACATAGATGGAGCTGAAATGATGATATTGAGATGGGTGTGTGGTGTTACTGTGTTAGAAGAACATATGGTGTAGCTAGTTATGAAATGAGAGAAGGATGATTGAGTTGCTATAGTTGTATACTTGTATGCATTGTAGACCTATTAACATTCTTTCAAGGACGAGTGATTTGATTCATATGGGCATGGTAGAAGCAAATAGGAAGGCCATGAGTACAGGACCTTGATATTTTTTGCATGTATTTATTGCTCCTTTTCTTTGGACCATAGGTATTCAGGTATGGGTCAGTTCCACTCAAGACATATCTACCTGATGGGGACATTGATTTAACTGCATTTGGTAAAAATGAAAGTTCAAAGGACACTTGGGCTAATGAGGTTCGTGATATGCTAATGCGTGAAGAGAAGAATGAGAATGCTGAATTCTGTGTAAAGGAAGTTCAGTACATTCAGGCAGAGGTGTGTCAGACCTACTTAATAACCATTTTTATTTCCTGTTATAGTCACTTTGAAATTTCTGACCATGTGCTTTATCTTTCACTTGCTATATGATATCTGCCAGACTCCTATTGTTGTTACCTGTGCCAGCACTGGGCTGTCAGGATGTGATATTATTTTCTTGCTGTTTTGTGATATTATACATGATTTTCAGTTTACTTTCTGTTTTTAAATGGAATATAAATACTTTCTGCTAGGCGCTCATGTGCTGCAAATCAAGCCAAGTGTGCTACTTTCTTCATTGCTTGATTACCAGGGCCGTACTCTGATGATTGTTTGATATCAATAAATTGTTCATGATTTCATAGTGAAAAGCTGTCCTACATCAGAAAGCTTTTCTAGTTCACCATTTCCGTATCTGTTTTGCATGGTCGAGAAAGATATTTTCCGTCTTTGAGCATATGATGTGTCGGCATAGTCGTCAAAATCATACGATTCACGATTCGTACCGTATCGAATCAATGGGTTATTGATTCGATTAGGTTGCATGAATCAGATAAAGAAGTGAATCGGTGAATGGTGAATCGAATCGGTGAATTGTTCGATTCACCTTCAATTTGCTGAATTCAATTTTGACTATTTTTTGCCTTTTTGTTGTTCAAGAGGGGTTCAAACTAATTTTAAAGGTCTTTAGTATTGTTATATGCCATCTTTTGTCTATCTTTCTCCTTATTGACTATCAAAAATAGATTTCTCTCTAAGTTAGTATCATATGTAATAAGAAAAGGAAGATTTATTTTGTGAACTACAAATACAAAATGCCATACAACCATCCTAAAGCCCTTCAAAGGGTTTGCTTTGTAACTCTTTTTCACAAAGAGGATCATAAGTGGGATTCGAATTCTCATCTCTTGCAAGTTGCAACAGAAGCACCTTACCTATTACTCCGCATGATCATCAATTCATCATTTAAGATGAGATTTCTGTTGATTTAGGTCTAAAATTTACATTTATAGCATGCATTTTTGTCACCCCAATCCGTAAATATACTTTTTCACGTACTTATGAAATAACGACTGAATTGCATTCGAAAAAGGACCATTTCAATTCTCGATTCGATTCACGATTTCACAACTGTATGTGTTGCAACATGACTGACATGTTGGTAGGGTACATCACCATTTGTGATGCTTTATCTGAGGTTGTAAATGATAACGTATAGTCCCATGTATGTTTAATGTACACACCTGATAATTCTGATGTTCTTTCAGGGGTCACATATTTGTTGCATCGACACACAGACGCATCTGTTGATAATCATGTAGCATAAACTGAAGGCATTCTTCCTTTGTTCCCTTTTCTGTTGCAGGTGAAGTTAATTAAGTGCCTTGTAGATGACATTGTAGTGGACATATCTTTTAACCAGCTTGGTGGTTTATGTACTCTGTGCTTCCTTGAGGAGGTAAGCTATTAATACTAATTATTAAGTTGATGTTGTAAAATCTGTACCTGTGGATATTTGAAGTATGTGGCATCTCGTTGTTTTCTCTTACAATTTTGTCCCTAACAACTGATTCTTATTTTTCAAGGTTGACAGTTTGGTAAGACAAAATCATCTATTCAAGCGCAGCATTATATTGATTAAAGCTTGGTGTTACTATGAAAGCCGGATACTGGGTGCTCATCATGGACTTATTTCAACTTATGCTCTGGAAACCTTGGTTTTGTATATATTCCATGTTTTCAATAACTCCTTTGCGGGACCACTTGAGGTGAGTTGGTTCTCTTTCGATCCCTTTTCAAGTTGTGCTGATTTTAATCTTTCACCTCAGGACTTTTGCTCTATGCGTGCAGGTACTTTATCGTTTTCTTGAATTCTTCAGCAAGTTTGACTGGGACAACTTATGTGTTGGCCTTTGGGGTCCAGTTCCCATTCGTTCACTTCCTGATATGACAGGTACAATGGAATTCCTGCTATCATATCTAATATATTTTCTTATCGAATGACGTAATGACTTCTTTGCGGTTATTGGTTCTGAATTTTTTTTCCCATTCAAATATCTGGCAGCTGATCCTCCTCGAAAAGATGGTGGAGAGCTGTTACTCAGCAAACTATTTCTTGATGCTTGTACCTCTGTATACTCTGCTTTTCCTATTGGTCAAGAAAACCATGAGTTACCTTTCATGTCCAAACATTTCAACGTCATAGACCCTTTGCGAGCAAACAATAATCTTGGGCGTAGTGTCAGTAAAGGTACTTATATTGCTCAAGCTGGATGTAGTGCTGTTTCTAGATTTTCATAATTTGCTTTACTTCACGTAGTAAGTCATGTTTTTCCCACTCATTGATTTGCCACTTGTACTCCATTTTACATAGAATTGTAGTTTAGCAAATTATGATTTTACACAAGACAGACTTAATAGGTAATGCTATATGACTTTTTTAGTTACTCATTTGAGATAGCAATCATACACTTTGATTTTTGCACACTTCTTCTCTGATATTGTGCAACGCCAATGCTCTGGATACTGAATGAAAAAAGCATGGTAATGTGCACATAAATCAAAATGATTCTTGGGTCTGCCCTCTTTGATGCCTTTTGGCTTTGATTTTAGGGCATGATTCTGTAGCAAACTCGATGGTATAAGGGGACCACTGTTTCAGTGGTATTCTATGAGCAGCCACTTTGTGCATTTATTGCCAAAGGTTAGGCCTGTCTCAAATCCATCTGTTTCAGTGGTATTCTGGGAGCAGCCACTTTGTACATTTATTGCCAAAGGTTAAGTCTGTCTCCTATCCATGCCCCGCCCATACCCCCAATTATTGGGAACTAAATGGGTCATGTTATTGTTGTTATTGTTGTTGTACACTTCTTCTCTGATCTCTCAATGACTTCAACCTTGTTTGACTCATGGTAAGCCCGTGTTCTAAGATTGTTGGTGTAAAATGAGCACCAGCTCAACTCCTCAAGATTAACTAAGCTAAGTTCAAAGACTGAGTAGTTTACCATAAGCTTGAGGTTTTATCAAGCTTCAAGAGGCCTTTATTTCTGTTCAGGAGAGCCTGGACAGCCATTACATGCCTCAGCTTGGTTTGGCTTGGGTGCATACTTAATTTACTGGAGTACAGAATGCCACACATTCTATATTGAAATTGCATTAATGCTTCTGTTCGCACAGTTAGCCACTCCAATGGTGTCTGTTTTTTCTATTGCTCAACAGAATAATTTTGTGTTTTCTTTAGGTAATTTCTTCCGGATCCGTAGCGCATTTGCTTTTGGGGCTCAACACCTGGCAAGACTACTTGATTGCCCAAAAGAGAATATAGTTGCTGAAGTCAACCAGTTTTTCATGAACACATTGGACCGGCATGGGAAGCAGCTTCTCAATTATGTACCTAAATTGCTAACTGTTAACACAAATTGCATTCGGAAGTCTAATAATCTTGGGAATTCTTCAAGCAACAAGAAAGTGAAAGAAAATTTTGCTAGTCATGTGTCTGAAGTTGAGATGACTAGCGCTTCTCTTGCTTCTCACGGTGCTCTCTCTCAGCATGGGAATCAGTTATTGAAACGAGTATCTAGGCCCAATACACCAACTTCTGCATTTTCTAATACTCAAAGCCAAAACAAATACCCCTCAAATAGCTCTATGGCCTCTGATCTGAATCGTGAGTCGAAACATAGTACTAATTCAAATGTGAAGACACATGCTTTTAACATTAGAAGTTCTAGACCAGATCGCTCTGTACACGGCAGGTATCAGTTTGCAAGGACCCATTCTAGTCCTGAGCTTACCGATACATCTCGTCAAATTTCAACTCAAGGAAGGCATAATAAAGCATCGGAAACATTAGAGCAAACTGCTACTGGGTTGGATTATGACGATAAGATGAACTTGGGCATGGAGGTTTCAGAGAACAGCAATGCAATATCTTCAACGGAGGACCTACCTGATTCAAGGCATCATTGGATTCATGCTCCTGTCGAGTCAAACGGTGATTTGTATGGTTATCATGGTGAATCTGGTTTTGGTCATATTGGAGACGACAGAATTTCTGTTGCTGAGGCGATGCAGTTGGAACAGCAAGAACAAGATTTTGTTAACATGATGGCTGCTTCAACTGTTCCTAGTTATAATGGACATGTTCATAGGCCATTCAATTTTGCTTCTGGTCATCTGCCTATTCCGCTATCACCTTCTATTGTAGCTTCTTTGGGATATGTTCACAGGAATTCATCTGGTGTTTCCCCGGCTAACATTTCTTCCTATGAGGTCCCTTGGGGTGGTCCTAATATGCATTATTCGCAAGGTTTAGTATCTCTGCCAATATCCCAGTATTTTTCAAATATGGGATTGGCCTCAAATCAAGAAGAAATCCTTGAGACAATTGATGACAATTTGGTAAATAGGGAAACACATCAGGGGGATAGTGATCATGGTTTGTCGTCTGAGCCGGACGTGGATTCGGTCAGAGGGTCTGATGTTAATAATGGAAGTTTCCTAGAACAACCGTCAGTGGAAAAGAAAATTCTCACTCCACTAGGGTATCACATTCCTTCATCGCCAGTAAACAGCTTGGAAAGTTATCCAACAAAGGCTCACATGTCATTCAATGATGACGGAGGGTCCATTAGGGTAGATTCTGGTGATAAATTTGTTCTACCTTCCCTTGCTACTTCAAGAATGAAGCAGTCTTCTGAAGATTCCTTCGATGGATCATCTATGAAGACTTCAAGGTCGACGAGGGACAGACGGGGGAGGAAATCAGCTCCCTTTGTAGATCATTCTGCTTTATACGAAAATGGGTGGCAATATGATTCTGAATCAGTCGATTATGTTTCTTCAAAGAACGACGATGAAAATGGAGACTGGAGTCCACCACCAACAGTACATAAAGAAGTTTCGGAGAATACTTCTTCAATTCTGCAGATGCATGAAGTACGAGGTTATAAACCAGCACAGCTTAGTGGATCAAAGCCAATGTTTCCCATTGCTCCGGTTTTTGTACATCCTGGGTCAAGCCAATGTTTTTATCCCACAGGGCCACCAATTCCTTTCGTAACTATGCTTCCTTTCTATAATTACCCCCCTGAGAAAGGAACTTTTGATTCATCCACAAACCATTTTGATCAAAGATTAGATTCACCTGAGAACCTTGATGAGCCAGAGATTCCAGTTTCTTCTAGTTCTGCCAAACGGGACACGTTAGATGAGCCTACTGAAGAGCACACCTCTGATATTCTGAATGGCGACTTTCCAAGCCATTGGCTGAACCTTCAGCATGGACGGTTATGCCAGAATCCAAGAGATCATGGAACGTCCATGCACTATCCATCCTCTCCTGTTGTACCGCCAATGTATACACAGAGACCTCTTTCAGCAAATGCAAACCTTTTCTCACAGCTTATGGGTTATGGGTCCCGCATGATTCCTGTTCCATCTTTGCAGCCTGGTACTAATAGGCCTTGGAGTGGTCATGGGCACTATGGTGATGAAATTCGTAGAGCTCGCAATGGGACTGGGACTTACCTGCCTAATCCTGTAAGATGACTTCATAAATTGAACTTTATATTTTCTAATTGGTGTGATTTCCTTGGTAGCAGAATAGATCAGTGTGTTAGTTAATTTTGTTATTAGGGGTATTGTGGTACTTGCAGCATGTTTCTTCGGACATGTGTTGAATGTTGCCTGCTTGTGTTTCTGGGAATTTAGTTCTGGCAGTTTTGGAACTATTCCTGCTTTGACGTTTTTTTCTCAGGGAAAAATGATCTGATTAACTTATCTTGAAGTATTTAAGTGTTGCTTAGTAACCATTAGTTTAGGAAGCATTTAATAATCTTTGCATCTCTAACTGCCTGAACATCGGTAGTCAAGCTATGCTTACTGTCCCCAAGCACCACTATGTGGTTTTATGCTTGAATGATGTGGAGCTTTTGTGAGGTAATTACTATCTTAATAGAATACACAACCAACACTTGTATACTATGTATTACACAACTAGATTCTATATATTCTATTGACTTAGTTATTGTCTCTAGGATAGGAGTCCCTCTGACTTGATTTCTGTCACGGAATTTTTGAGCAGACAATCTTAGAAAAAATTGTGGTTTGAGGTATGATTGAGGAGTTTGTGGCTATGGTTTTTCAAGGAAATGAATATGGAGGATTGCTTCAGGAGCTAAATCCAGGGGGAACCCTTTTTTTTTTTTTTTTTTGAGTGGAAAGAGGAAGAAGGTATAGAATCTTTAGGATCAAAGATTACTGGTATGCTAGCCTATAGGATCTTCTAATTGCATTTAATATAGGACAATTGACTGAAGACCGTTGTCTGTTTTGATTATACGAGTAAACAAAGACAAAGAAACTGCAGTACTAAGGAGTCGAGTTCAAGTTGAAGGTGCTGGAAAAAGGGAACTCAAAGGAAAATTTTAGCAAAAACATTTGTCCCTTGTAGCCCTTCTGGAAATGCGGCTTCGATTCATTAGACAGCCTATAAGTTTTCTGGAATCTCCAAAAGCAGGAATGACGCAAAAGAGCAAAGCTGAATGATTTGGAGACGCATTGACCAATCTTTTGTTGTTCTTCAAAGATAACTCTCTGATAAGTGAAATTTTACTCAACAAGAAAACATTGTGGGAACACCACCCATGTATGTCAACCAAAACCAACAAAAAGGAACTTGTGCACCTCTCTGTATGTTGAAAAACACACTACATAAGCTAAAAATGGCTTATGTATGGGATTGCAGCATTACGCAGTCCTGACTCTATGCAGGTTGAACATATAATCCAATTACCCGCATCAGGTGCCAATTACAATGCTATGGGAGCAGACTTGTGGCATTTATATTACCGTTTATATTTGGGATTTGATTTCTGTATTTCTTTTTCATTTTTCTTTTGTGTTTCATCTTCCAGAAGATGTCTTTTAGAGACAAGCACTCTTCAAATGGCAGAAACAAGGGGAATTATGGCTATGACCGTTACGATCAATCTGGTGACAGAGAAGGCAATTGGAATGCCAATTCAAAGCATAGATTTGGTGGCCGTGGCCGTGGTCGCAACCAATTTGAGAAGCAGAACATCAGAGTAGATAGAACCACAGCTAGCAACAGCTGGTCTGAAAGGCCTGACTCTTTCCCTGCAAACCATTCTCATAACAGCCCAATCCACTCTGTAAATTCCATGCACAGTGGATCCTCAAATGGAGCATACGGCATGTATCCACTACCAGTGATGAATCCTAATGGAGTTTCTCCTGGGACAACTGGACCTCCTGTCTTTATGCTATATCCGTGTGCCCAAAACATGGCTTCTGGCTCGTCCACTGAGCATCTTGAATTTGGGTCTCTTGGAACAGTGCATTTCCCTGGTGTAAATGAAGTGCAGCTTGGTGAAGGTTCATCAAAGAGTATCAATGTGCAGCAAAATTTAAGGGTAGATTCTGCTGAGTCTTCGCCAGATATACCCTCCTCACCCAATCTTCAAAGATGATTGTTTGTCCATTTGTCCTTTGGGTCGTGGAATCAGTTATTTTGCACTAGTTGCTTGTTTTTTGCAACCTAGGGCTTCACAGAACATAAAAAGAGATTTGGTAAATGTTATTCAAAGTTGCCCCCCATTCTGCACTTTGTGTTTGGACAAAACCGAGTTTGTTGGATAGTTGGTCATGTGCAGCCAATTTGACTAGGCCGCAGTCATTGCTGGTCTAGAGCCATGAGCATGTGCACTGCCCGAGCATGGATTTTGTTTTGTGAAACAGTCTTGTTTCTCAGCAGGTAATTTCATCCACATTTCTCTGTTGTTTGTTCTAAACGTTATTGGAAGTGTGGTTATCCTGTTGTATTATTTTGACGGGGGGATTTTTGGATTTCAGATTGACAGAAGAATGGAACTATAAGTTCAAAGTTGTGGATTTCCCCCTTCCATTTTCGTAAAAGATGTGGATGGAAGCAACTATAACGGTTACTTCTCCCGCTACCAGAACTTTCTCGCACGGCCTCCCTTGTAACGAATCTTGATCTTTTGCCCGTGTTGTTTGCATCTTCCCTGTCTGTGGACAAACAACGGCTTTAAAACAGCATATGGCTTGTACGTCTGGTAAAAGAAAAGTCATATGTCAATGTACTGGTGATGATAGTTGATCGCCAGATAGCAGTTTTACCTTGCGGTAGGACACCGGTGGCGAAGGTGAAGCAGAAGAGGATCTGTTGTCCATTTCTCCTTTTGTTTGAGGTGATTCTGAAATCTCTCAATGGGATTTTGACTTGTCTCAGGAAAACTTAGGACTTCTACTCTTTTTGAGCAGTTAGGACTTCTACTCTGGCTCACCTATCGAGTGCTTTGCGTCATTTCTTTAATTCTTCTTCTTGTGTTGTCTTTTTCCGCACAAAAAGGTGGTTGTGTACTGAAATGTACGATATTGTTGTTGAAGTATTGTCGTCGGATAAGAAATGACGTCGATGAGTTTTAGCCTCGGGCCTCGATAATGTACCATATTAATTCACATTAAGATGGTTTATGACTTGATTAAACGACTGTTATGCAACTGTGCTCCTGGTTAATGTAAGGTGACCATATTAGAATTTGATGTCTGCCATATAGTTAAGTTTGTTCTTATGTATTGGATTTCCACTCCTGTGCTCTTGTTAATGGATGAGATTATTCCGTGAGAAATGACTTTGTGTGTGCACGGGTGTGTGTGTGAGAGAGAGAGAGAGAGAGAGGTACCATAATGTGTATATTTCACTATCAGAACAGTCAATTTGCTTCTGAGAAGCATACATGACGATTCAAACATAACAGCAGAATAATTTACCCAAAAAAAAAAAAAGAAACGGATTGCGAAAATAAAACCGAAAAGCTCGAAACCCTATTAGTTATTGGATCATCGATCTACCTCTAAATATATATATCCTATCAACCCTATTGTTATCTGCAAATGGTTGTGTAGAAAAAGAGACTGGAGTTTTCCAGCGCAACCGCTAGTTCGTCTTCGGTAAAAAGAAAGCAGTGCTCCTAGCAAGAAGAATTCTCCCTCCATCTCGCCAGACTTATCAAGAACGACAATACTTCCGTGGGATCGTGTAGCGAGTATGCAGCCATGGTGTCCCTTGGTACGGATGATACGATGATCGGATACCCTAAACCTTTGTTTTTCAAAACCTGCAATGAACTCCACAAAAAGTGTGTAATGTTCATCTGTTTATTTTATTTTATTTTTTATTAGCGAACAAAATTGCACTCCATCGGTCCGATGATCTTTTCAGATATTTGAATGAAACATGGAAAACCTTAAGGGAAGAGAGCGTAGTTTTGGATACCTTGAAAGCATCTTCATCGGTCCGATCATCGCCAATATAAACCGGGAAGACATTATCGGGGTCCGTGAAACCCAGAGTGTCGAGTAAGTACTCAAGGGCGTGACCTTTGTTCCACTTAATTGAGGGCCGGATTTCCATCACCTTCTTCCCTTTCGTCAGGTGAAAATGCGGATACTTCGCAAGCACAGACTGCACGTTTTCGTGCAACAATCCGTAATCCTACACAGATACATGAATCCGTTCAGTTTGTTTCCAAAAGATGAAAACTGGAAACAAAAACGAGCAAATCAGATCCTCAGAGTATCGATCAGTTACCGATTCCTGGACGTGCCGGTAATGTACAGAGATGCAGAACCTGTTGTCTTCTATCACCACACCCTGAATTCCCCTTGTTTTCTTTTCCAACACTTTTAGCATCTGAAAATAAAGCAGGAATATTGATTCATGAAAAACATGAAAAACCCGGAAAAAGGATTGTATCGGACGAAATAACATGAAAACAGATTTATGAATGTACAGTATTGCTTCGTGAAAATCATGAAAAACCCGGAAAAGGATTGTACCGTACGAAATAACATAAAAACAGACTTATGAATAGCATACCTCTTTGATTGCAGGCAAAAAATCCTGCGCAGGCTGGAAGATTACGAACTCATTGCCCTACAAGATTTAAGATTTTCCAAACCAATCAAATAATTTCCAGCCTTTTCTATGATCTTATAAGTTTTGCATTTCGGATCGATTCAGTCATTTTTTAGGCAGTAATTGGTGCTGTTTAATTCAAAACCAATAATTTTAGGGCAATTTAACTGACCTTCTTATCGACGGATCTGGATTGGTACTTGTCATCGTAAGACTTGGGTTGCTGCGGTGGACCCCTTATATCCATGCCATGGCTACCCGCGTAGTATACCTCGTCTAACTTCACAAATTCATACACCTGGAAAATGCAGACGGCCATGTAAGTGTGTCATCAGTTCTCGGCGAATTCTAAAAAAAATGAGCAATTCTGATCATCAAAATAGAGGTCCATTCAGGACCGTTCAGGATCACGTCAAGATAACGAAACGAAATTTGAAGCAACGAAATATGTGGGCAATAGGATGGGACTTTGTTCTCTCACCTTGTCTCGGCTCCTGCCGCTGATTATGGCTGTTGGAAAGCGTTTGGCAACTTCACGTACTGCCGATCGCATCTGCGCATAATTCCATACGATCATTTGTAAGGTTCAAGGATTGATATACATATAGCATGATCTAATAATACACTTCTGAGAGTGAATTTGGAACAGAAGGCCTGCAATGATAAGAACGGTACGTACCGGATCAGACATGAAGGCGCGGTCGGGGTCATTTACAATTGGGGAGAGGGTGCCGTCGTAATCCAAAAACACCACAATCCTCTTCCCCTTAGCACTGCTCATCATCCCTTTGAAGCATCTCATTGCAGAAGGGTGCTCATTCTGTTAATCACAGAAACCAAAAAGGTCAAAAACCACTACCAATTTTACTAGTACTAATAACTTTGATGTATTTTGAAAAGTGAAAAATAATCTTTTTCTTTGAAATTTAGAAGGAAAAAGTATTTGAACTTACAAATTAACCTTCAATAAATGACTAAAAAAGGTTTCACAAAAAGGAATATGTAAGGATGTTAGAAATCTAATTGAACTTTGTAAGAGTATTTTCATCCATTAGTCCATCAGAGTTTCACTCAAATTGTTACTAGTTTTATTTGGGTGTGAAACATTCCAATGGACAAACTTAGGGATAAAACAGGGTGAGTTTGGCCTAACTTTGTGATTTTTTCGCACGTTCTTTTTGGTTATTTTCGCTTAATCTTTACCCGAAAACTTTCGTTAATAAACAACAGAGAGAGAGAGAGAGAGAGAGAGAGAGAGAGAGAGTAGTAGCAAAACTCACCAACCAAGAGTCGTAACTTTCGTGTGTAGCAGTCAATTGTTCATCATCATTGTGAGCAGCAGCATCACCGTCCCTATCATACCTTGCTTTGGAGATGGATTCAATGTCTTCCGCATTGGCTACCGCTCTTTGTAATCCCATTGCCTGTTTTAGCCTTGCAAAGTTCCCCATCTTTCTTTTCCTTTACTAATTTGTGGTATTTACCTGCCGTACCAACAACAAATTGTGAAAATTCATACTCTAATTACGTACAAAAAAAGGTCATATCACTTGTAAACAAACAGCCTTTAATTGGGGATAACGGCTAAACGGGCTAAAGCCAACAAAAAATGCAAATTTCGAAATGGGTCATTTTTGTTCACATACATCAACTAACAATCCAAATAGCGGAAGCAATTTTTTTTGAACTCTAGGAACTTTTTACGGGAAACTTACCGTAATACTATAGCCAATAGGCTCAATCGTCAAACTAGAAAATCTCGGGTTCAAACCTAACTCACTGTAATACTATAGCCAATAGGCTCAACCGTCAAACTGGAAAGTCTCGGGTTCAAAACTCACTATAGGCGAGGTTGTATTGCATTGGTGGTTTATACTAAACAATAGTAGTTTATAACCCACGCCCCAATTTCCCTAAGATATACTCCCTCCGTTCCGATTTGTTTGTCCCACACTCTCTCTCTCTTTCCTTTTTTCAAATAAAAAAATTAAGTACTTCCGTGTATCATTTTTCAAATTTTTTCGCACCAAATTAAAGTACACGACGAGTACTTTAATTTAGTGTAAACAAATTTAAAAAATGATACACAGAAACACTTTATTTTTTTATTTGAAAAGTGACGACTTTTCGTAGAGGACAAAAATAGGAACGGAGGCAGTACTAAAATGAAAAGAAAAAAAGAAAGACCTAGTAATGTTTTACAAATTGGACAAAGAACCTCTACGTCAGTGTCAAAAGCCCATACCAATAAGGGCCCGGCCCAGCCCAGATAAGGGCCATTGGGTTCGGCTTATGGCATCCTTGTTGGAAAAGTATATATATTTTTTCTTGTAAACATTTTCTGTGGGTCCCACTCGAGGGTGAGAAGCACATGAGCAGTTTCTATTTTCTACTACTATCTTCTTTTTCTTGACCTCTACGAAATCCAATTCTTCTTCGTCTGTGCGATTCTTTCATTAATCTGAATTAACAAAGACTTGATTGATTAAGATTTAACAAAGACTTAGATAATTGATTAATTTTTATTTCATCATAAACCATACAAGAAAGAGAAAGGGGTGTTCCACTAACAAAAAAAAAAAACAATTCCAAAAATAAATACATAATTTTTTCACAATACATCTCATAAAAAAATCGTGAAAAGCCAATTTATTCTAAAAATTGACTTAGTGGAACACCCCCTAAATGTATCATGATTATGTGGAACCAAACTCCAGTATCCATTGTTAAAAGCAATCACAACTGGCTTAGTGGAACATTCCCTAAATCTATCATGATTATGTGGAACCAAACTCTAGTGTCCACTGTTAAAAGCAATCACAACAGTTTTGGTTAGGGTTCGATTCCCAACCCAATCTTGAAAACAAAACTTCAAGTACTTTTTTAACATTACCACCAATGAAGTTTATGATCACGTATATTCGATCTCGTGAAAAATTGGTTCAGAAGCGTGTATTTTAAGGGGAAAAAGACGCAGTAGAATTATGTTCCAAAAACAAGAAGTTTGCAAATTGATTTTAATTAAAAATGTGATTGGCCAAAGAAACTATAGTTTTTTTTTTTTTTTAATGAAAACCAAATTTCTCAAGCAAGTTGGAAATAGAATCCTGATTCGATGACTCGACAAAATGACGACTTGTCTCATCAGTAGAAAACCAAAAGAAAACAAAAGATTAGGGTTGCAATCAAAAAACAACTGACTTAACCATTATGCACCGACAAGGGGGGAAAATTTCCAACAGTCAAACCTACGTGACATCAAACAACTAATTAAATATAAACTCGTACACTGGAAGTTTTATTCTGTTGTTGTTGGGTCCCACTTCAACTACCGCCTCACCTCCTCCCAACATCTGCCAACTGATTTTGTAACCTAATAGGAGTACTAAAAAAATGTTCTTCTTCTTCTTCTTATTATTTTTTTCTTAAGGAGTGAGTAATTTGTAAATCGTGCATCGATATTCGAAAAAATTGTATTCATATTTATAAAATGTCTATTAAAATTTGAACTTGTTTGTTTACCTACGGCTTAGTGAGCAGTGGCTAGCAAGACCCTTTTTCTCTAAAAATACACTACGTATGTCCTTTTCTCTTTGTTACGGGCTTACAGTCACACATACTCAAGACACTCCATGTGATCATAAACAAAATTGGACATAAAAAGCTTAAAGACTGTGCCCATTGAAGAGTAGGAAGTTAAGCTTAAAGAGTAGAAGGAATTGTCAGGAGAGCTTTGGCTTGCTTACTAGGCTTCCTTGCTTGCTCGGGGAGGTTATTTCGGCCCTGTTCGCTTCCCAATTTACAACCTTCGTAGTTACCATACCTATGGTTTAGGTCTTGCATGTGGTGTACATTAATTAAAGGGAGTCATTTACTAGGGAGACGCAAATTCTATAGTGCGGTATCGAGCTATAGGATCCCTTGATCCTATTCCTAGTCCTCTAAGGTGCAGATCAAGATACATTTCACCCAATTAAAGTATGATAAATAATAAATATCCTCGACGACATTAAGGGAGGCCATGACCGACCGTGAAATGGTCAATGGTTTCTTATGAAACAAGAGTACCTGCCATAAGTTACAAATCAGCGTTTCAAAAAGGTTACCTCTTAAACATATTCTATCCAAAAAGAGAGAATTTAAAAATGAATTTCCAAAAGGTAACAAGACAAGACCAAAAGTTCTTCAACAAGAAGCAAGACAAGTCCACGAAACAGCTTTGTCAGTGACTGTGCTACGCGGAATCAATGTATTACGCGGTTCGTAAATTCCACCATAACTACCATAGTTTAGCTTTTTAGACTAATAAAAGACCAGCATAATTCTTTTATCATATACCATACGAGTTCATTACAGAATTTAACGTCTCTTAACATATTAGGTTTCAACGTCTCTCTATAAATTCGAGCTCCTCGGAAGAAAGTTTTTTTTTTGGGTAAATTCCTCGGAAGAAAGTTAACACAACCAGATAATTTAAGGACCACGTCTCGATACAAGCCTTCGAAGAGTAAAATACTAGTACATATTGACTAAGGATTGCATGTTTTGCCTAATTAAAAGAGCTATTTTGCTTTAATTTTGGGAGTGTGAACAAGGGAAAACAATGGACAATACTAATAGAGTAGTTTATTTTGTACAGACCCAAAAAAGTACAGAAGGTGAAAAAATAACGTGTTAGAAGCTGGAGGGTATAGTATCTCATTGAGAGAGGTTGGAGCGACACATAAACACACACATCGCGGCATCAGAGTGGATCCGATGACGACTTTTAAAATAAGGCCCCAGTTATAAACAGACACTCAACTTGGCTCTGGAGTCCCAAGAAATTACCCCCATGATGCGGACCCAGTGTTGTGTCGAATCCTTGGTCACGTAATCTTTTGAAATGTTTCGTGCATTTATTTCTTGCACTGCGCTCACAGTCTTAATTTTACTCTCCCGAATTTTAGTGGTTTCTAAATGTGATTTGAAGACATTTTCACGCTCACACTTTCGCAAGCGAATTGTGTGACTTAGGTCTAATCAATACCATACAGTAGAGGGAAGGTCTCTTTGGCCTAATCTTTTGTGACTTTTTACTGGCATTTTTTATTTTTATTTTTATTACTAGGTTTGATATAAATCGCACCTCACACAGTAGGAATTGAAAAAATATACAAATAAAACTCGTATTGATAAAAAAAATCACTAAAAACGATAAGAAAATACTAAAATATTGTTTTTCGGAAAAAGACAGTATTCAGATGTTTTTTAAATCATTTTTTCGTAATTTTTTCAACTATTGCACATATTTATGTACTTCTTTTTATTCATCTCGTCGAGCAGAACATTGTGTTGTTCAAACCATCATACCTAGTTCTATAAGATAAAACAAAAAAGAGACCGTGTAGAAGAAGTAAAAAAAAAAATCGAAATGGGATGGTTTTTGTAAGTGAAAAATGGAAAAAAGTGGAGAAAGAAGGACCGATGCATGTTTGACATGAAGACTTTTTGTGTGCGTCAGTTTCTGGGAAAGTGAAAAGAACAAAGAGCAAAAACAGTAAGTTTGAAAGGGTAATCAAAATTGACCCAAAATTAGAAAATTAACGGCTCAAATTCTTTTCAAATGAATCTGGTCCGTTGATTTTTTAATTTGGAGTCAATTTTAATTACCTTTTTGTGTATATAACAGTGCTCGAGAAAAAGGAGCAAAGAGTAGTAGAGTTCAAAAACGTATGAAATTTCAATGCTAGCTTTGTCCACCAAACAAGGCACTTGGGCCCCTCTGGCAAACATTGTATCCGTCATTGAAAAAGCGACGTTTCAACTGGAAAAAAGCCCAACCGGAATTCTACAGTAGAAAACCAAAAACGTTATCTGTCAGTCACTTTCATGTTTCAGAGTCGGTGGATGTCTGGGCTTCATAACCCTACACATTTCGTCCCCACCGCTGCACTTTCATTTGTAGCCCTCCTCGTCGTCCTCCTCCTCCTCGTCGTCGTCCTCCTTATCCTATGCCTCTTTATTTGACTGGACTAATAAATGTGACGTTTGGAAACTTTATTTCTATATCAAAATTAATTGATAATGTGTGGAGAGGTCTCAGCACATATTAAGTGATCACTCATTTCACTCCTAGACAATGTGGATCAATATTTCTTAACATGACGGTCTCTCATATTTTGAAAAGATTGATTTGGTGATCAAGACCTGATGACTACACTTATTTCGTCCCGATTTTAAACAAACCGACTTATTTCGTCCCGATTTTAAACAAACCCACTAATAGATGGTGATTTCAGTTCACTCGGAGATCCTAGACAATTTTAGTTCTTAACAAAATATCGCAAGGGGAATAATCTTATGAGATTAATGAAAATGAGAGTAATATTAATACCTTTTTAGAGTAACATATAGAGTATCTTATAGGTCCATTTGTTTGTTTAATTTTAATTAGATACGATCATTGAATTGCAATATTAAGTATCAGAGGAGATTAAATATATTTGTGGTTGATTAAATTGCTAAGTAGTAGTATTATATTTGTGTTATTGACAATATCGTAATGGATCATGTTGTAGTAATAATTCCTTCGCTATTATGTAAACAATAGTAGCTTCTTAAGATAATAATATACGTTCCAATATTTCTAAGTAACCATAAGTTTCTTCATCGTCAATACGACCATTATACGAAACAAATTTACTTTTGCATTGTTAAAAAAAAAAGTTACTTTTGCAAAAACTGGTATCCGATCGACGTGTAATCCCGATACTATATATTTTAACTACGCGTGTAACATATAATCATCAAAAAAATAATGTCTAATAAATACTCGTATCTGAACAAACAAATAAACACCATGATGATTCTGCGGTAAAAAAAAAACGCGATTAAACACCTTTCATCGGATTCCAAATAGGTCAACAAAAACTCTTGGCCAGTCCATTGTGGGCCAGGGGTAAACCACCACGTGTGCGGTGCATATACCACAGTTATAAAAACTTCCAAACTGGAGTAACAAAAAGGGCAAGACCATTTACCAAAAAAAAAGAAAAGGGAAAGACCAAAGAACACGCGAGTAGAGTGGCGCGTGTTCGACAGACATGGGAAAACAAATGGTGTACCGCTCGTACGCTTTTTGTTGATAGAAAGTCTACGGTACACAGATGGTTCGGTGTAGATGGGACGTGGAGTTCACTTGAAAGTGCCCACAAATGATCAAAAAGATTATTAAGGTATGAGGTATTTAGAAGATACTTTAAATACGAGTATTTAGATTCAAATCGATCATTACTCTTAAAATGCTAACATTTTGAATTTTTTCCGTAGAAAAATAGCTCAATTAGATATACGCAAGTTCTTGATTTGATTCCCTAACTTTTTCTCAAATGTTTTAAAAAACTAAAAGATCTTGAATTGTAAATGAAAAAATTTGAAAAATTGGATTATGAATCTTTTATATATGTGGATTCCAAAGTTAGCCTCACAGGTTCGTCTGTCCATGATTTGTGCACTAACCATCTGACCGGCCAGTCTACCTTTATAAGAAGGATTTCAACACGCGCCTAAGATTAGCTCTGGGTTATACCATGTAGTCCGGTTTTGGGAAAGGGGGAAAAAAACGAACGGCCTTGTTTGGTTTGGGTTCTTAAGAACCGGTTCTCTAAATCATTATTCAATTATTACCCTTATTTTTAAATATTATTCTTATTTTTCTCTCTATCTCTCTCTAATCATTAATACCCATTTTTTAATTATTACCTCTATTTTTTCCTCTAATCATTACAAAAACCAAAACCCAAAATCAAACCAAACACAACCAACAACTAACCGCTTTTTCGTTTGTTCTCGCCCTCACACAAAAACCGCCGCGTGCAAACCACTAAAATGCGCCGATAAAAACAAAATAACGGCAGACGTTAGCACGAGGACCGGTTCACCGGTTTCTCCGGCAAACGTGCGTAAAATAGGAAAAAAGATACTACGAGAGAAATGCCACCGGCTCAGGCAATTCTCTCGCCGGAAATGTCGATCTAATCGCTTCGCCATTAACAGAACAGCAAAAAGGAATGCCAAAAAGGTAGAGGAAAAGAAGCATGCAATTTCGTTCAATTTTTTTTTGCTTTTCTATTTACCAGTAATTTGGATTCAAGGAAAAGAAATTAAGGTAAAATGAGGAATCGAATTAAATGCAGAATCGTGTATGTGGAACGAGAGGCATGATTGAATTCAATCAATGTAATTAATTTTTAAACCGATTTGAGAACAGAGCAAAAATTGGATGTTTCGGAAATCTCATACATATATACATACATGCATACACACACATATATATGGAGAGAGAGAGAGAGAGAGAGAGAGAGAGAGAGAGAGAGAGACATACTTTTCTGGTGCAATTTGCAGACGGCTTTTGATTGCTTGCAAGAACTTGAGATGGAAGGAGAATACCTGAGGTAGCTGAAGAAGGAAAATGTGTGTGCGTGAGAGAGAGAGAGAGAGAGAGAGGGAGAGAGAGAGAGAGAGAAGGTGGAGGAGGATGAAGGGGAAGGAGGGAGCGTATTTATAGTGTTGAGGGAGAAGGTGGGAGGGTCGTCATCGATCGATCTGAATTCCGTTTATTTAATTGGAGATATCGCGAAATTACAGAAAATCTGGATTCTAAAATATTAGATTCCTGTAATATAGCAAACCACCGAAATGACTAAAATAGCCTTACACGTGTGGAAAAGTGATGTGTTGTCATTCTACTGCGGGTAAAATAACCCATGCTTATTTTACGGAGATGCCGCTACGTCAAAAGTTTTAATTCATGCACGTTGCTTAAGTAGCACAGATACAAAAATGAGAGTGGGGTTTTTTCATATGTTGAGCAACGGGCCATCAGAGATGCTTGAGTACAAAAAGTTAATCATGTTAGTGGATATAATGTGACAATAACCCACGCTTATTTTACGGATACACTGTCATGTCAAAAGTTTTAATTCATGCAAGGGATTGCTTGAGTAGCACGGATATAGAAATGAGAGTGTGGATTTTTTTTCGTATGTTGAGAAACGGGCCATCGGAGACGCACGAGTTCAAAAAGTTAATCATGTTAGTGGATATAATGTGAGAATAACCCACGCTTATTTTACAGATACGCCGTCACGTCAAAAGTTTTAATTCATGCACGGGATCGCTTTAGTAGCACGGATATAAAAATGAGAGTGTGGGTATTTTTTCATATGTTGAGAAACGGGCCATTGGAGACGCACAAGTACAAAAAGTTAATCTCATGTTAGTGGATATAATGTGAGAATAATCCACGCTTATTTTACGGATACGTTGTCACATCAAAAGTTTTAATTCATGCGCGAGATCGCTTGAGTAGCATGGCTATAGAAATGAGACTATGGGGTTTTTTTTTCCGTTTGTTGAGAAACGGGTCATCGGAGACGCATGCGTACAAAAAGTTAATCGTGTTAGTGGATATAATGTGAGAATAACCCACGCTTATTTTACGGATACGCGTCACGTCAAAAGTTTTAATTCATACGCGGGATTGCTTGAGTAACATGGATACAAAAATGAGAGTGTGGGGGTTTTTTTCACACATTGAAAAATGGGCAGCCATTGGAGACGCATGAGTACAAAAAGTTAATCATGTTAGTGGATATAATGTGAGAACAATCCACGCTTATTTTACGGATACGCCGTCACCTCAAAAGTTTTAATTCATGCACGTGATCGCTTAAGTAGCACAGATACAAAAATGAGAGTGCGGGATTTTTTTTTCCCGTACGTTGAAGAACGGGCCATCGGAGATGCACAAGTACAAAAAGTTAATCATGTTAGTGGATAAAATGTGAGAATAACCCACGCTTATTTTATGGATACGCCGTCACGTCAAAAGTTTTAATTCATGCACGGGATCGCTTGAGTAGCATGGATATAGAAATGAGAGTGGGGTTTTTTTGTACGTTAAGAAATGGGTCATCGGAAACGCACGAGTACAAAATGTTAATCATGTTAATGAATATAATGTGAGAATCTACGCAAAATTTCAGATTAATTTTACGAATAATTTGTATTAACTTATGGTGACGTGAGCTATGTGTTACTCAATAATTAATATCATGGAAATTCCATCAATCATTACTTTAATATTTTTAAATGAAATTACTGTTCGATATCTCAACGAATGCCATATGTCCTTAACGTGAGCTGAAATAATTGTGGTAGCGCGTATTCTCCAATAATGGATGCAATGAATAACCAATTGAGGGGTTCCAACACTAGCTTGTTGTTTTCAAGATTCATATTTTTGTGTTTTTGGTTTCTTTCTTGTATTTTACAGAAAGGCTGTCACGTCAAAAGTTTTAATCAATGCGTAGGATTTGGGATCGCTTGAGTAGCACAGATATGGAAATGGGAGTGTGGTGTTTTTTTCGTAAGTTGAGATGCGGGTTATTGGTGACGCATGAGTACAAAAAGTAAATCATGTTAGAGAATATAATGCAAGAATCTAAATTCCAGATTAATTTTACGAATAATTTGTATTAACTTACAGTGACGTAAGCTTCACGCTACTCAATAACTAATATCATGGAAATTCCATCGATCACTACTTTAATATTTTCAAATAAAATTATTGTTTGATTTCTCAACGTGTGCCACATGTCTTTAAACGTGCGCTGAAATAATTGTGGTAGCGTATATTCTCCAATAATGGATGCAATGAATAATCGTTCGAGGGGCTCCAACACCGGTTGATGTTTTTGCGACTCATATTTTTGTGTTTTTGGTTTCTTTTTTGTATTTCTTTAGACTGCGATACTTTTATTAGTAGCTAGGTTTATTTATTAATATGGAGTACCAATTTGTATTTCCTAAAAAATGACCAAAATTAACAAAGCAAAATTATTACTACAATATACACGGTAATATAATATTGTTATTGTTATGTGGTGGCCCATGCCGTCAATGACTCAATCAGGAGCCTGAATTTTCATTTAGGAACTTTTTTTTTTTTTGAAGAATTTAACAATAATAATCAAATACTGGTACGCATAGACGTCAAGCGACTCTTCCACCAATTTTTCATAACTGTGAAGATAATTATTATAATATGGACTTGTTATTTAATTTTCTTTTAAAAAATGTTAGCGGTGGGGACCTATATATATAATTTGACAGCAGATACAAGAACAATATTAGGGTTGGTTTGGGTGAATTGAAAAAACTAGTTTTTAGTTTTGTCCTTATTCAATTTTTTTTTTGTTGCATTTGTTGGTTTTCGGTCGATTTTTTGTGATTTCTTGGCTTGTCTCAACGAGAGGAATCTAAAAAGTATAAAATTATTAGTCAAACTTAAAGTTTTGTGAATAAAGACGAAAAATAATCCAAAAAACCGATTTTTTGGATGTCACTCTCGTTTTTATTTACAAAATTTTTAGTTTGGCTAATAATTTTATACCTTTTAGATTCTTCTCGTCAAGACAAGCCAAAAAACCACAAAAAATCAACCGAAAACCATCAAATGCAAATTTTTTATGAATAAGAACAAAACCAAAAAACTAGTTTTTTCAATTTACCCAAACCACCCCTTAGTACTAGCATACACGGGGACGGGTTCTACCTTGGTTGTCACTACTTGTCCCTTTCTGACTTTATTAACTGTAAAACAATGTGGATCGATGGCTGTGCAAAGACCGTGCACAGATGAGTCTCAGGAACCCACTTTTGGGCACCACACGAACGATCCAAGCTGTTCAATCACCTTAGAACAATTTTTCGAGGGGCTTCTCGAGAAATCAGCTTCGTCAAACTTGTGTAAGTGGTTGATCCAAAAATCCACCGTTGGATCAACCACTTACACACGTCCGATGGAGCTAATATCTCCCGGGGCTACTCAGAAAATTATTCTAAGATGATTGAACGACTTGGATCGTTCGTGTAAGACCTAAAACTAGGTCCCCGAGACCCATCTGTGCACGGTCTGTGCACAACCATCTGTGCACACGCTGAAGAGTTCCTTTATTAATTACTTATCACTACTTGTACCTTTTAGATTAGTTGACTCCAATGCTTGTCACACGACGTCGCTAGTAGAGATGGCAAAATGCCTCGCCCCGCTCCTAACACGCCTCGCTCCACCCCGATTAGGGCAGGTTTTTTTATTGAATTTTCAGGTACCGGGGTGGGTAACGGGGAAAATCATAAAAACTCGGTCGGATTCGGGTTTGGGTTTATATTACCCCGCCCCCGTTACTCGCCCAAAAATATTTTTATATATAAAATTATATTTTTATTTTAATCTAATTATCATTATACTAAAGATATTATATTTTTTTCCTAATTTTATTATCATTCTACTAAAAAACTTTCATTCTTACCTTAATATTTTAACCATTACACTAAAATATCACTTTATTTATTTGTATTTACTTTTATTTTGCTTTTAGATTAACAATTTTTTAAAATTTCTTACGAAGCGGGCCGTGGCGGGTAAAACCTGTCTCCTGATCGGGGCGGGAATGGGGGTACCCACAAAATACCCTGTCGGGGTCGGGTTTATATAATAATTTTTGGGTCAAGGTCTGGTATGCCAAAAGCCCCGCCCCATTGCCATTCCTAGTCACCAGTGCTCCTAGCATTTTTTTTTGCACCACGGCTTCTTTAACTCTCATTGTGACGTTATTTTTCATTAGAAAGGAATTGAGGTTAATAATAAAATACATGGGGAACCAAGGGCCTATAGTAAGGGGACTCACTACAGACGTATAGTGAGTTTCCTTGGCCGTTCGATCGGCGATTAATGGTCTAGATCATCTTACACTTTGAAAAAGTATTTTTACATTTACTTTAATACAATATCAATTTATCTAGACCGTTGATCGCTGAACGGTGGGGCGAAGTAGCTCACTACACACATGTAGTGACTCCCCTCACACAGGCCCTCTGGTTCCTAGTTAGCGCTATCAACTTTTTTTGTTTGGCAAGTGCTCCTTTTTGCTACCATTGTGTGTTTGCCTGGTCATTAATATCATTAATATCAGACATAGAAATCTGTTAAGGTGTGCAAAAATTGACCCACATAAGAAAGTATCTTCGACAGGGAATGCAGGCAGAAATAATGAAATTTAAGGTAAGGTTAATTTCGTATAATACGTACACAAAATAACTCCCCATTAAGAAAAGATAGTGAAGTAATTGCACAAATATCCTGTCATTCTTCCGCTTGATTCAGTCAATCATTAAAATTTTGGAGGGCAGACACTTTTTTTTCCATATAAAGTCAAAAAGTTGCAATATTTTTCATTTATATGTGATTTCTTATGTGCTAGTAGGTTTTTTTTATTAAAGCTCTGACCAAAAACATTTTATAAAAAGTATTCTTTGGTAAATAAATAAGAGTACGTACTTAATTGCATAGAACGTGATAAATTTAATCTCGACAACTTGATTAATTGAAAATATGACATGCACGCGGTTGCAATAAGGTACTGTCACACATTTTTTTTCCTTTTTAATTGCTATTACTGTAAGGATAAATCAGAAACTAAGATAGGAAAAATTAATAAGAGAGTTTTTATTTTTTATTTTTATTTATGTGCATACTAGAAAAACCAAGAAGGATAAACCAAAACCCTTGTTTTATTTTATTACAAAAAATAATAATTTACTATTACTAAATTTTATTTTCTTTAATTATTTTCCCTTAATGTAAAAGAAAAATCCATGGTTGTTACTTTAGAAAACTTTTGTCGGAGAAAGACATAAATATGTTGGTCTGTCATTCGTGAAATTTGACCGTGTAATAAAATAGAAAGTCTAGGTACACAGAATCACTACAAGAAATTTGGGATCTCCCAACGGTTTTATTAGCGACGGTTCAAAAAACCGTCGGTACAATTGGTGTATAGTAATGTATAGTAATGGTTTGAAAAGCGTTACTAGAAACAGGACTATAGTGACGGTTTTAGTTCAACCGTTGCTAGAAACAAGACTATAGTGACGGTTTTAGTTCAACCGTTGCTAGAAAAAAGTCTATAGAGACGGTTTTCATCAACAGTGACTAGAAACAAGACTATAGTGACAGTTTTCATCAACTGTTACTAGAAACAGGACTATAGTGACGGTTTTCATCAACCGTTACTAGAAATAGGACTATAGCGACGGTTTTATTAACCGTTAGTAGATTAATTTTACTACACCAAAACTAATTTTCATTATTTATTGAATCATTTTCTCGTAAAAATTTTCCTCGATCGGGTTTAGAAAGCTTCTTAATTATCGAGACACAATTTCATTATCAATTTTTTTTCGTCTGATCAATTGTGTAGCGATAGCTCCCCGTTTTTATAAAATTCTTCTTTGCCGATCAAAAACAAATTGTGTAGCGTTAGTTGATTAACTTTATTTTTTGTATGAAATTAATTATGTACTCTTTAATATGTAAAAGATAGATGGTTTTCGATTGAAAAAAATGACTCAAGTGGGGGGTCGAGTCTTTCAATCTAAAAAAATGACCCGACAAACTTCTATTATGGTGATAATGATGAGATGTGAAATGCCAACGGTTTAAATCGATGCTTGTAAATATGGATTTTGTTATTACATTTAAAATATATACGTTAAATGTAATTTATAACAAACTATTAAACCAAATTTAAAAAACTAATTTGTATAGTATAAACAAAGATTAAAAAAAGAAAATTTATAAAAAGGCTTATGTTAAAAAAGAAAATTTATTAAAAATATGATATTAGTAGGTGTTCGTATAGTGGGTGTTCAAATGGAGAGCATAAAACAATGGAAATAGAAAAAAAAATTATTTGTATAGTATAAATTGGATTTTGAAAAAATTATTAAAAGGCGTTTGTTAAAAAAGAAAATTTTTTCTTTCAAAAATAAAAAATATATATTTAAAAATATATTAGTTGGTGTTTGTATAATGGGTGATCAAATGGAGAGTGTAAAACAATTGGAATAAAAAAAAACTTATTGGTATAGTATAAACTGGATTAAAAAATTTATTAAAAGGATTTTCTTAGAAAAAAAATTTTTGTGTTAAAAAATAAAATAAAAAAATTATTGAAGTAGTGATATTAGTAGGTATTTGTATAAGTATAAAAATTTATAAAAGAAATGATATTAGTTGGGTTTGTAAAACAATAATCCGGTTTATATAGTATAAATATTAAAAAGGTGCCTAAATGGCCCAAGTTGTGGCTTAGCTCAGTTGGTTTGCGCGCGCACGCCCCTGGGCGAGGTCTCTGGTTCGATTCTCAGGAGGAGCAAAACTCCACAATTTTCAGCTGCTAGCGTGACACGTAGGCGCCAGGTGGGTATGCGCCATGTGCCACGTGGGTCACACATCAGCAACACGTTGGCACCATACCAGCGAGTTGCAGATGACACATGCCAGCCATGTCATTCGAAGGGTTTATATTTATTTAAAAAAATAAAAAAAAATTATTTGAAAAAAAATGCTTTAGCAACAGTTATAAGCGTTGCAAAAGAAACAGTTACTAAAAAAAAATCTATACCAATGCTCGACAAAACTGTTGCTATTCCTCTTTGGTGACGGTGCAATTGCAACGCTTGGCAAAACTGTTGGTGTAGCCTAAAAGGGTCTTTCTGCAACGGTTTTTGGGTTCTTTTGTAACGCTTTGAACTGTTGCTATAGAATGATTTTCTTGTAGTGAATCTACTCAGAATTCAAAAATGCACTGGACTGTGCAATTTTGAATTCTACATATGTAGCAGTGCTTTGCATTTTGAATGGCTTAGATGTATTATGATTTTTTATTGGTAAAAATAAATGAAAAAAATTAAAATTGTTGAACGCATCCGGGCCATACAAAACACGATCGGATGGCTAAGCGGTATTTTGGATGGCTTGAATGTATTTTGATTTGTTATCAGTAAAAATAAATCAAAAAAATTAAAATTGCCGAACTCATCCGGACCATACAAAACGTGATCGGACAGCCGAGGAGTGCACAACACCACCCACAGGTCCGTAGTTAATCAATGAAGAAAGCATTGGAAGCTTCCAAGATTCCTTCCTCCACCCCGTTTGTTTTGACCAGATATAAGTGCTCCATCCGTCCCAAAATTTTAATCCTCTCTAAAGAATGTTTAATTTTTGAAGAAAAAATAAAGTACCTTAATACAATTTTTTTTTCGAGTTTCTTTGCACCAAATTAAAGATCTAATTCTTTATTTTGGTGTGAAATAATTTAAAACAAATTATGAATGGGAGTAATTTATTTCTTGATCCGAGAACTGCATTTTTTTTTTCTTTGGAACGGAGGGACTATTAGAGAATGGAGGAGTATATTCAAGGACCAAGGTATCCAAATTATTGTCATTGGTATTTGGTTAAACTACTTATGATCCATCGATCAAAAAAGTATGAGTACTTAATTATGATCCATACGGCCAGATTCCGCACGTCTTCGATATATGGATCTCAAAAAAAAATTCAGTGACATTTTTTGTTGTATGGAGATCAATCCCGTCAATTATATGGGAGTCACATCATGTAAGTGCAGTATCTTCACAGTTTGACAAGACAGAAAAATTGTTTGGTGGGCTCTTTCTACCACACCACCATTGTCGGCGTGAGTCCGTCACAAAGTGTATGAAATCCACATCAATGTGCGGTGTGGAAAATCCCGGAAACACTGCTTCACGAGCATTGAATAATCTTTGGAGAAGAGAACTTTCTTCCTCCTATATCTTTTTCTTTTCTTTTTTTCATGAAAAGGCTACTGTGATAGCATTAAGAAATTAAACATCTACGAGTTCGTACAAATAAACTATGGGAGGACTTTTTGCTCTCAGTTTGATCTTTTTCCCGTGGGAACACAGCACGTACAGTAAATGCATTACGTAGAAATTTCATGGGGGAAATTGCTGGGTAATTTGTCCTGCTGCTGCTGCTGCAAGGCTGCAATTTATACCCAGACCCGAGGTCAAGTGCCCGTACCCGACTTCTCTTCACTGACACATACTTGATGACATTGTGAGGGAGCATGGTATTAAAAAAAAGAAGGTAAAAGAAAAAAATATGAGAAATCTAGCTGATAACTGTGATCTCGCAATTTGGTAAAAAATTTACTCTTAGAAAATGGATGCTGGTTGATTTTCGTAATATACTACAGAATAAGTGACAAGTTCTTTTATATATAATTCTTGAAATAATTCTTTTTAGTGTGAAGTAACCTGCGAAAATAGTGGAGTATTTCTGATTATATAAGACCGCGTTTCGCGAATGTCCGTGTCCCAGATGTGTGCAACAGTAATGCAGCGATCACTTAGTCATGTCGGTGCTTCATTGGATATAACTCTTTAGACTTAAGATCAACGAACCGGGTCTGCGAATCAAATCACTCATTCATACTTCGGTCATGAAACTGTAGTATCACAGTAACTGTCACAGGATGGAAATCAACATGGAACTAACGAGCACATGAATTACAAACAAAAAACACATAAATAGAAAAAATCAATGCAAGGTACATGTATGAGATAAGCAGCTCATCAGAATATTGATTGAAAAACAAAAAAAAAATGGCAATTGACAAATGGGATAGTCCCTAATCTTACAAGAAGATCCAATACATAGGAGACTATTCAAATTTGACCAATACAAAAAGAATCAAGTAACATGTACTCCAAATTTGCAATCTATATCCAATTTCCCAAACTTAAACTGCGGTTAGACTTGATGCTAATCCATCAGTTCTAAGATAATCCAAAACTTCACAAAACCAAAGAATATCAACATTCATCTCTAATCATCTGATGTAACAAAATGTCTATTCTCTTTTAATTTGGTCAATAAAAAAAGAAAACCCCAATGAATAACTGTTGCTACCTCGGCTACTTCAGGATGGGTAACCTCTCTCTTTTGGTTTGTGCACCATTCTCCACCTACTGTTTTTCCTTGGTTTCTGCAGCATTTATCACAATCTCATCCACCATAATTTTTGAAATGCTCTGATACATCTCTTCCCCGGCTTTCCTATCATTCACCCCATAGTTGCCACATCCGGATCTGTAATAACTTGAAGAAGTTCCAAAAAGGTAGCTGCTGGGTCCAGCTCCAGGCATGCCTTTGGAGCATTTTGAGCTTCTTGGCCTGTTAACAAGTAGTCTGGGACTTGGTGAGAAAACCGAAACATTTCCTGCCTTGGTATTCTCATGACCTTCTCAGGTTCCATATCTGCACGAAATACGGTCCTGAAACCAGAAACCTTGATGAGAGGAGCAACACAGACACCTCGATCCTCATTATAATCTTGAAGCACTTGCACCATGTCATACGTATGTATCACTTCACACGGGGTATTCTTGTTCCAATCAGGAGACCAGTTTCTGTAAAGAGCCCACACATCTCCCCTTTTAGGAAATATGCATACTGTCCCCTGTGGACCCTTTGCCCACTTAACTTTGTGCGAAAAGGAATTTAGAGATGTGAAGATTTCATGTTTGCCGACCCTAAAATCCTCACACGTTTTAAGGAAACCAGATCCTACCCAGTCCATTGCACCAAATTCACTGTTGGTTTTTGAGTCAAGCCAACACATCCGCAACTTAAATGGGTTCAAGGATATCACCTTATGAATCATTGCATAGAAACGGGGCATGCTATCGCTATTATCATATGCGGCCCACACCTGGTTATCTCCAAAAGAAATTTCCACTCTGTCCTGATCAAAATGATGAAAATCTAGATCCGGTACGCTAATTGGCATTGGTTTTATCGCTTCTTTATCCTTGTCAATAAAAGAAGTGGTAGTGAAACACTTAGTACCAGAAGACGCTCCATGCCCATTTAACTGACGCATGGCACCTTTCACAGAGCTTCTCTCTTTTTGTTTTCCATTGGCCTTTTCTTTCTTCGTGTTTGCAGCCTTGGTTAAGGTCTCCAAGCTCCATTGGTTTAGCTGCTTGCAAATCTCTGTCCTAGCTTTATATATCAACATGTTCCGAATTTCAAAAGGCATCAACTCCCTCATATTCGGAGGCTTACTATTAGTGCCAGGAAAACCATAGAATCCAAATGAGCTACCCATGGCCATTTGACAAGTTGTTTTACCTCCATTACCGTCACAATTGGAATCTAGTCCTCTTGTCTTCTTCAAGAACCTCCCCCAACCACCAGCATCCTGTGCTTCCTTATTCTGTCTCTTCAGATTCTGCATTGCCTGCTGACCAACATTTCTAGCTTTTGCAGCTACAGATGGTTGTGATCCCGGGTTACCAACGCTAGCTGTTCCAGAGAACGGAGGAGCCTGCTGCATGTTTGCATGGTTAAAAGATGTATTACTAGTACTAGTAGCATGTGGGCCGCCTACTTTCTGATACCTTTGTTGAGACGATAAATTTGGTGGTTCAGAGAAGTTAGGAGGTGGCTGCGTCTCTGATGCCAGAAAAGCCTGTTCACAATTGGTGCAAAGGAGCAAATGGTTGACATACACCCTGAGATATTCATAATACATCTTGCACCCGCGGCATATAGTCCAAAAAGTATCATTTCTTTGACAAGATGGGGGGACCCAATTGTTGTGTCTTTGCGTTTGTCGGTTCAATCTTTGAGAAGTTATGAAAACAATTTGCCTTTGAGGGTGCAGGAGGAAAACCCTGGGTCCTCTGCAGAACTATCTGTTGGAGTCCAGGTGAAACCCTCCTTTTGTTGTAAGCTAACCTCTTAACGCTATCAGATAACAAATTCCAGGCCTCAGAAAGGAGCTTAAAAGCGCCATCTGCACCCACGGTTTTGTTTTTATCAGGATGAAGTATGAGAGCCAACTTCCTGTACTGTTTCCTCACCGTCTCAGGATCATCAGAGGGGTTTACACCAAGTACCCCATACCAATCCACTTCCCCTCTTACTCTATTCTCAGCAGAGATAAACACATCAAGAGTAGTCAACATTTGGGAGAGACCCTCGAGCCCAGGGTACAAAGTTTGGGCTCTCAGGACAAATTTCTTTGCACCGGCGAAATCCCTCTCTTGGAACTTTCTCTCAGCAATTACTTTTGCCCTGATGGCCTCTTCTTTGTTGCACTCCATCATATGTAGCACGAATCTCAATACACCTGGCTATTTCTCTTCTCGGTTCACTAGTGCCAACAGTATAAACTTCACAAAGAAACCCAAGACTCAAGCACAAGTTCAATAAACAACAACCTATGGTCCTCCTATATGTTAAGCACAGAAGCCCATCAATAGGGCAACACCAGATTACCTGATTCAAAACAAAAACGTTGGGAAAACTTGTTAAACTAGAAAAAAAAAAAAAAAATGCAAGAAATTACTCCCATCCCAAGTAGATTTTCTAAACCCAAAAATTAGTTTTTCATGCAGTCTTGAAAACTTGTTAAACCCTGCATTATGTCAAATCTTGGAAATATCTACTGTTTTAACACCTGTTATACGAAACAATTTTCTTTTATAAATTCTCTTCGGTTTCAACAATTCAGTGTCTAATTTGGTAACAGAATCCTAGTCTAATGCAAATGGAAGAAGATTCATGATTCTTAACAGAAATATCAAATTCAGATCATTCAAACTCCAAAAACTAGCAGGGTGCAAAGTTTCCATATCCTTCGGCCATTAGGGAAGTGTGTGCACATGGATTTTTTTAAAACTCCACAATTTCATATATTTACCAATTACCATTACCAGCCAGTTCTATAAATCAGTTTGGGATAAGTTCACACACATTCCTTGTTATTTAGACCTCAGATACTGCAACTTTAAACACATGAAAACAAAACAGACTAGGTTCATTAGCAACAAAATCACGGAAAATCAGCCTTATGATTTAACTCCTCTTTCTCTCCCTTGATCGGGAAAAAAACCTTTAAAAAATTCGAAATGGTGCTTTCTCCGTAAAAAAATATTTCCAGTTTGCTTCAATTGAGTCCCCATAATCACTTGTTTCACAAATGTGCAACTGTAAAATTAATCCACCACCCTTGAAAAATACTAAAAAGAAGGTGCCCTGGCTAAGTATATGGCACTCCAGCATCTACATTCAATGGCGGAGCTATATAGAGACCAGGAGCGGACACCCCAATTTCCTATTTTGGAGTATATTTTGTGTATTTTTTTATAGATACTTACAAAGAATTACAGAATTTCAAACATAATTAACAGTAAGAACAATTTTCATTTGGTGAACACTATATTATGGTGAATGATATCTGAGATAATGATACTGTTTTTGCCGAATGGTATTGGTAACAACAATACCCGAGATTAATTTTTCAATTTATCAAAACCGTCGCATAAAAACTCAAATGACTAGATTTAGTCTTTTAAAAATCAAATGAATGATCTTGTATCACGATAATGATATTGCATTTGTCAAATGGTATTGGTAACAGCAATACTCAGAATTTTTTTCAATTTATCAAAACTGTCGCATAAAAGCTCAAATGACTGGATTTAGTCTTGAAAAAATCATCGAACCAGGATTACTTTCATAATTCGGCCCCTCCAACTTCAACTCCCGGCGCGGCTACTGTCTACATTTGCGTTGAATTTATTCAGTCTCAGCGAGTCGATCGGACATTCCAGTAACCCAGGAGTATTAAATAGACAAACATGTTATGTTTAAGCATCTAAATTACCCATAAAAAAAAAAAAAAAAAAAAAACAGCAAACAGAAACAGAGAGAGACACTGGTACCTGTTCGATTTAAGATTTTGGGCTGCTTCTGATTCTGATCGCGTAGAAGAAATTGGATACATAATGCAAAAACTAAAGAGAAAACCCTAGAAGTTGATCGGGCGTCACAAATTACTCTCCTTACTGGTGCCTTTTCAGTTCAAATTTGATCAACTATATATACTAGTATTTGTTTGACGTTTCATTGACTTTGGTGGGGAAATTGACTCGACGTGAGAGAACGGAGAGAGCCTTTGACCAAAAAACCCTCCCTAAATGCCAAAGAAAGAACAATTGGCCCTCAAATGCTAAAAATGTTTGGTATAAAAGATAAAAATAAATTACTTTTGGCCAACCCTAAGTTGGGACCTTTTAACTAGGGTTAGTTTTTAACTTCGAGTTGGCAAGTGGTTGTCCCCTGAATACGAGCAATTTTTCAATGTCAGAATTATGTAGAGAGAAACACGAGACAGAAAGGGGAGAGAAAAGAGGAGAGACATGGTTTTGATCTCCACCATCCAATACTTTTGGACGCTCTGGATGCAACGTTCAAGTACCATATAGGCTCGGTCATGTGGTACCCAAATTTTTTCACTAAATACTATTCCCTCTATCCCATTTTTTTTGTCATTTACAGTAGACCATGTCTGGTTTCAATTGCTTATATTTGTTAATATAAATTTCAAAAAATATTCAATATGGATCTTGTTTCATAGTTCTTAATGAGTTTTATTATATGAAGTTTTCAAAATCATGAAAAACATTATAGGTTAAAAATTATAAGTGTTTGACCAATGATATGATTTTCAAAAATTGACAAACAAAATGATATAGATGGAGTAACTTTTTTGTGCCTTTTTTACTTCTTTGTATATATATATATATATAGGTGGATTTTCTAGTCCACACTCCCGGATTTAAGGAAAAAATGGGGTTTTTTTGTGTTGCAAATTTTTTGTGTACAATTTTTACTTCACATTATTTAGTTCGACCAGAGGAATCGAAAAAATATAAAATCTTAAGGCCAAAATTGGAAAACGGTTCTTAAAAGGATGACCCAAATACACTAAAAGGAAAAACTGTGTTTTAGTGTCGCAGACATGGAGTTTTTTCAAAAGAGGGTGTGTATCAAATTACTACAAACGAGGGTTATAAACCAATGCTATAATATGTCGATTTTCTTGTAGTGACTTTTTTTTTTTATGTTATATACCCCCTCAGTGTTAAATTTCTTGTCCACATACGTTATTCATGGCACTTCAAAAAATTGTTCATATTTTCAAATGTATAATGTATTAATGTTATATATATGTAATATGGATCTTATTTGATAGTTCTCGAGTATTTCTATTAAACAAAGTTTTTTAAATAATAAAAAATATTATAAATCGAAAGATATAAATAATTGAAAAACAGCATGCATACTGAGAAATGAACAAGAAATTTGGAACGGATGGAGTACATAACCACACAAATCAATCCACAAAGATTACTACTTCTTTCATTCTCCGGTCATAATACAAAAAAATCAATTCTCAGTGCATAGCTATTTTTCATTTAATGGAATAAGGCAGATAGTAAATTCCGGTGAATATTCTTGCACCGTGCAGAGTGACTGTCTTATAATTTCCCATTACCTAAAAAATAAAAATTAGTGCTAGCTTGTACATTTGGTGTTGTATGTCCAAAGTTCTTGCCCACTGTCGTTTTGGGCCTTGATGGGCTGGCGCTACAATATTCCGTCCCCAAAGTAGTCCTCGAAGATAGCCGCTAAAACCCAATGAAAATACCTGCCTAACCCAATAGTGGACGTCTACCTAAGCCCAATGAAAACACCTGCCCAAATATTCCTGTCCGAGAACAGGCCCAAGGAAACGCTGCGGAGCAAACCCGAATGTAGGCATTGCTCCCACAACGAATGCATCGATGAATGGCTTTGGTCAAATGCTTCTTGTCCAGTTTGCAGGAACTCTATTGATCAGTCTCCATGGGCTCAGGCAGTAAGTTTTTGTTCTATCAAAGAAAGGTCGATAGAATCACAAAAGTAAAAGCAAAAAATGTCTGGCTAGTAGCATTTGAAATTACATTCTATTTGACCACAGGAGTTTCAAGATATGCCACAACCATTAATCGATCTGCAACAATCTTTGTTTTGTTATTGTACAAAATGTTTCTTAGCTACAATGGAGTACAACATAGGGCTAGAATCCCAATTATCCTTAAACAAAGACGATAAAATTAACTTTATGAGTTGGTCATGATCTGCTAATACCAATTACATAGGACACAAATAATCTATATCAAGGCACAACATATGCTTTATGACAAGGCCATACAACCAACTTTTTTTTTTTTTGAATATCTCACACCAATGTCACGGATTGATTGATGAAAAAGAACACTTACTCTTAACAATACAACAAATAGTGGTTATATCTTTCTCACTCAGATTCAACAATAACTTCCAACTCGTTGTTAAGAGGCCTTCGAATTGCCTGTCCCATGGCCAATGTTGGATTTGTAGAGGCAAATGGATTGGGAGGCTTGATCAAACTGTCTCCATCTCCTTCCAGCATTTGAATCACAACATGCATTGAAGGCCTATCAATAGGGTACCACTGAGCGCACCAAAGTCCTACTATTGCTAACTTCTTTGCAATCTTGGCATCTCCTTCATCTTGCATATGAATTCCTAGCTCCTCTCCCCTATCTAAACGATTGTAGATCCATTCAGGAAAGTAAATTTGGTTGTTGCTATTCACCATTACATCAAAATTCTTCTTCCCACCTACCATTTCAAGCAACAACATTCCGAAACTATAAATATCTGATTTGCATGACACTTTTCCAAAGTTCCTAGAGAACACTTCCGGTGCAATATAGCCAATGGTACCGCGAGCAGTAGTCATGGATACAACACTTTGTTCCTTTGAACACAACTTTGCCAGGCCAAAATCCGATATCTTTGGATTCAAATTATCATCCAACAAGATATTATGTGGTTTAATATCAAAATGAAGAATCTGTTGATCACACCCTTGGTGAAGATACTCAATGCCATTGGCAATGCCCGTAGCAATTTCTAGGAGCTTCTTCCAATCAAGTGAATGCTTCTCATGATTAGATGACGTAAACTTTTCCAGCGAATCGTTTGGTAAGAACTCATAAATAAGAGCTCTTCTAAATCCATCAGCACAGTATCCAACCAAGCGAACCACATTGACATGGTGGATTGTGCCAATTATTCCCACTTCGTTGATGAACTCTTCCCCATTTCCCTTAGTGTTATTAAGGATTTTAACCGCAACATGAACATCAGTGGAAAGTTGTCCCCTATACACTGTTCCATATCCTCCTTGGCCTACTTTGTCCTTGAATTGATCTGTAATTTTCTTGATATCTGCATAAGAATATCTCACCGGCTTCAAAGCTCTATAATCCTCCAAGAACTTTTCAATCCTCAAATGACCATTTCTCTTTATTTCCTTTTGTTTGTGAAACCAATAAATGGTAATCAGTGTTACAAGAAGCAAAAGTGAGCCTACAGTCACACCTCCAATCACCAAGTCACCTGTAAAAGATAAGGAAGACTCGTCATATACACAGGCGGCTCCACCCTTATGAAAGGGTGGTCACCTAAACACCCTCAAAAAAAAAATTGTTCAGAAATACAAGTAAAAATTTTAGTTTTAGTTTAGTATAGCGAATGTTGTACACCCTACTGACAAATATGAACACTTAGCTCAACAAATTAGCCCACAAATTAATTTTATGTAAACAACTAACTAATGCCCTGTTTGTTTGAGGGATATAGAAAGAGGCCGGAGATAGAAATTCGGGTGTTTTATATCCGTCGTTTGTTTTGTTTTTTTGTTATTCAGATATAATAACTTGGGATTTGTATATCCTTTGAGGAGGGATAAAATATAAGCACCCTCCCCCTAGTTTATGTTATATCCAGCTTCACTTTCCAACTTACCCTTATGCAAGTTGTCACCTTTTACTGCTGTGTGCACGCACGCAGAGGCAAGGCTAGTGGAAGGTGACCCCACCACTTATCTCTTTTTTTCTGTTTTTTAATTAGGATAAAAGGGGTATTTTACACAACTTTTACATTATCTAACATCTCATATCCCCTTCTATAATAAAAAAATAAACCCAGTAACTTTTTATCTCTCTTTGTAAAATAATACCCCTCCATTCATATACCCCTCTATATCTCCCTCTTATTATATCTCCATTCCTCCCTTGTATACATATCCCTCAAACAAACAGGGTGTAAAGTCTAAAGCCTTTTATATTTTATATTACATGTGATAAATTTATATCGGGTTTTGTTTGAATATTTATACCATGAACACTCACCAATTCTGGTACTTCGTAATTCACAATAAAATCCTTAATACACCTATTCAAAACAAAGTGCACACTCTTTATGACAAAAATTAGGAAAATTAATTAAGAAAAAAAAGTATCGATTGTATTGATATCATCCTATGACTTCTCTTTGAGCAACAATCAACTCTCTATATGAGAAAATAAATGTTTGTGCAAACCTACTTAGCACACAAATTTTAACAATAAATATTAGTGTATTTATCTCCTGATTTGGTTTTACTTGACCCAATAACATAGAATTCGCTAAGAAAATTTGTGATATCTAATGTATTTTCATATCATTTTCCCTCGTTATTCACTCTAATATATGAAAATTTTCTATGTATATATTAGTTAGTAGAACTAGTAACAAAGTAAATCTTGAACACTCTATTCAAATTTTTTGGGAGCCACCACTGGTCATATATATATTTTGTGTGCGAAAAATGGTGTTCAAAGCTTCAACCCAGCTACAATTTTGGCCTGTTTGTTTAATGGTAGAAATAGTGACGGATGTATAAGACTACCGAATCAATATTATTAGGATTTACCATATCTCCCAGATAATATTATATCCCCACATTGTGGTATTCTTAATTCACATTGTTAGAACTTGTGGCTTATATGAAAAGGTACCAACAAGTTTTAGGAGAGAAGCCAAATGCAAGGTGTGTTAAGGAATATAGTCTCACATTGCGTGGAGATAGAATGAGTGATTACTTAATATACGTTTGGACCTCTTCACTCATTGCCAATTATTTTGAGATCGATATAAAGTTTTCACAGAGCGTAGTGACGCATTTGGGCCATCACAGATCTAATAGGGTAGGCTGGGCTGTAGGCCCATTGGGTTGGGGGGTGCAGTATCATTAGGGTTGGGAATAGAGTAGGGATATAAATACTCTCTATTGTAAACTCTGTGACGAGTAAACAATAACAAAGAACTCACTCCCGTAGAGGTACCCAGTTTTAAGAACCACGTAAATTCTGTGTGTCGATTTCTTTACTGTTTTCCTATTCCTATAGTGTGCGTGCGTGTGGTGATTACACCTCATCGTGATATAAAGTCCAATTCAATGTTCATATCCCTCCGAGTACATATAGTTCTCGCCAGGCATGTACCTAGCTAGTAATTGCCGACTCTATATTGTAGCCCTTGAAGAACGAAATAGTAACCATTGCCCACCTCGTCCAAACCCATATCACTTCCCGCAAGGCTCTGGACAATTGAAACAATTATAACTTCACAACCTTGAATTACGTTTTCTCTTCAAGTTTTCGAGATCTATTGCGGGTATGTAAAATTTCTTAGTTTCTCCAGTTTGAGCATGCAAATGGATGGCCATGCATATTAGGTTTAGGTTCTTGTTTGAAATTTAATTAGATATCCTATAACATTATTATCCTTAGGATGCCACCCTATACATTTTGAATCTTTATGATTCAATCCTGTAAATTTAATTTGGATCATTGTGCCCTTTTATCTATTTTAGTAGTATATTATCTAACAGAAATATATATTCCTGAAAATTTGGTCATAATATCACGCCATCCTACATGGTCATTTATTGGTAATCATAATGATCAAATCCTATAATTATGACATTACAATCAAAGGAATTCAAAGATATAAAGGCTTAAGTTAAGGAAATGATAATGAAGACTCATATGATCATACACCATATTCTATCTTTCCTTAAGTTGAGGAAAACATACGAAAATTCTCTCTCTCTCTCTCTCTCTCTCTCTCTCTCTCTCTCTCTCTCTCTCTCTCTCTCTCTCTCTCCCCCAGTAAACCCAAAACCACTATCACAACTTTTTGGCATTAAAAAAACTTGAGATTTTATCGACCCTCCTCCTCATTTGATAAAATCAAGGGGTGATTTTATCAAATTTTGATAAAATCTTTTCAAAAACTAGGAAAGAACAAAAAAAAAAAAAAAAACAAGGGTCTTGCCCAATATTTTTCCAGTAAGCCAAAAAAAAAAACACACACACACCCACACTCCAATGCACATTTTACATTTTTCAATACATTTAGACCGGCTTTTATATACTTTTCAGTTTTCATACATCTCAACCCACTTTTTTAATTTTAAAATGTTCACATGTTAGCATTTTCCAAAAAACAAAAGGGAAAGCAGAGAAATGGTACCTTTCTCAAGTGGATTGAGTTTGCCAAAGCATTCAATTTCATCACTCGTGCTGTTACTCTTAAACCTACAAAACTTTCCTTTAGCCTCACACTTCCTACAAACCTATTTTGGCCATTTCAATTGCAGATCAGCAGTCTGATTAAACGCCCGAGTCGGAACCCACAAATTATACATTTTTCTACATGAAATCGGGGGCTGATAGTACATATGCCATTCTCCATACTCGGCATAAACTTCAAGACCATCGCCACCGAGGCAAGTGATGTTATACGAGAAATACGATTTCGTTGATGGACAACTGAATAAACTAAAATTGTCCACGAAATCTGCAAATTCAAAGTAAGTGGCGGACAAGTTGAGGTTTTGAAGCTGTCGTGGGAAGCAGCTGTTTGGGTCTTTGATGTGAATCAGTCGGGATTTGTAATCGATCTTGGTGACTAGGACTTTGACTGAATTAGGGAGGTCGAGAACGGTGGTTGTGGTAGGGAGGTGGGTGGCGTTTGGAGAACAAGAGAGGTCGAAGCCGGGGTAGCCGCAGTGATGTGGGTAGTGATTCTTGAAATTATGCAAATGAACAACAAGTCCTAGAGGGGGGTGAATAGGACTAGTAACTAAAAATCAAGCAACACAAAGTAATGGTTTATCAACCACATTCCATGACAAAGCAATCAAACCAACAAGTTCAAACGGAGCTAATTCAAAGCAAGAAAACAAGAACACACGATATACGTGGAAACTACTTAGGGTCTAATACCCTAAGCATAAAACCACGGCCTTATACTACTTCTATACCACAAATCAAAAGGTTTACAAGAGATGAAATACAAGGAATTTACCCAAAGTTCCTAGCTTTTCCTAGCTCCACCTCTTGATGTAGCACCCCGTGCTCCTTCTTGATTCCATGGACACCACGAGAGTCACCATCTCGATCTCCGCTTCAATATGGCTCCGGTTCACCCGGCCAAGAAGATTACAAGGCACGCAATCATGACTAAATGATAAAGATTGAATTTTTGGAAAAGTTTTTGGATGACTACCTCCCTCTAGAACCGATCAATGGAAAGGAAAGCACTAGAAGAAAGAAAGATGATTGGGAGATACCCAAATCATCTCAAGAAGAGAGAAACTCAACAAGGGGAAAAGAGTGCAAATGGGGAGCACTTTCTCTCTCTAAAAATGGCTGATGTTCTCTCAAGTGGTTGTGAGAAAATGAGTGAAAAATGTCTTTTATAGCTCACATTTTCGTGCTCCATAATGCAACCAATCAAAATAAGACACTAGGCCACTTAAAGAGTCTATCAGACCCGTGTAGACGCGCGCAGACGCATCGTCAGGATTTAGACACTTGGCACAATCTCAACAGACAAAGCCAGACGCGTGTAGACGCGTGCAAATGCAATAAGCTCAAAGCTAAATCCTAATGCCTAACTCATTTGAAATGTAAGATCCGAGTTAAGCATTAATAAGCTAACCTAATGCACATTAAAACAACTTATTTTGAATGGCCTATATGCACAAATGATATGCAAAGATATACCTCATTGGTTAGAGCTTCGGAGTCCTTGACTTAGTCTTGGCTTGATCATGAAGCTTGAAATACACCGATGGAGCATCTAGACACGACTCACAAACACTCTAACTCCCAAATCTCAATAACCAAATTACAGACTCCAAAAGGCTTGACATAACCCGAAAAATGCCAATAAACCTAACAATTCTTTAGCCGGAATGGGAAGCGGATTGTTGGACCGTGATCGGAGCATGTTGTTAGAGTACAATCGTGTTGGGCTGTGGAAAGCCGAAGGAGAAAGAAGAGAATACAGTATATGGTCATGTTATTACTATGTAAAATCCTTAGTGAAGACTTCTAGTTCTATTTTACTACTAATAGAAAGAGCTTCGTTCGAGAAAGGTTTCAGAGAAAGTTTGGTATGGCTACCTTTCTTCTCCGCAATCAGTGTTCTTTTGGAAAATTCAGCAACCAGTGTCCAGACTTCAAAGTCACTGATATTGACCTTGACTTAGTGAGCTCCACACATAATTTTATCTTCCTGTTATTTTCGTGATCATATTATTGAACATCCAAGGAAAGCAGAACTAGTAGTCCTTTTCTGAGTCTCTTTCCCTGTTGAGGGAATGGCCCTCACGGGAGCCGTTAACGAACCCCTTCTTCTTCTTCTTCTTCTCATCCTCCTGTTTTCAGTGACCTGCCACGGAATTCAAAACCAGCAATTCATCAATTCCTGCGGAGACATCCACAACATCTCCTTCCCTTTCCAATTACAAGGTGACCCGTCCCACACATGTAAAGACCAAGACTTCACTCTCTCCTGTGACGAAAACAATCGCACAGTCCTTCACCTCTTCTCCGGAAAATACTACGTGAAATCAATTAATTACACTGGCAACACAATCCGTCTCGTCGACGAAGGAATCCAAACCAACAATATTTGCTCCTCTTTCCCTCTCAACTCTCTAACCCCACGAGATTTCTTCCCTCGACGTGTTCCTTACCAGGTGCGGGACAGTAGCTTGGTCGTCTTCCTCCGTTGTGAAAAGCCAGTCCAATCTCCTAATTACATAAACAGGACAGCTTATTGTAACACCACCACCAGAGATGATGCGGGAAATGGGTATTATTCGTATGTACTTGTGGCGGGAGATGTTAGGTTTTGGGATGTAGCCGATTCGTGCACTGTAGAGGTGGTTTACATGTCTTCGTTGCAGATGATCAGTGAAAGGGCATCGAATCTGTCGTGGTTGGATTTCAATAGGGAGTTGGTGTATGGGTTTGAGGCTTCGTACTGGTACTTTGTACTTCGACGCCAAGGCTGCAAAAGATGCAAGAAAAGGGCATCCTGCTTTAGAGATTCTGTGAATGTCAGTGCCGTTTGCCTCTTTGCTTGCGAGCACAAATGTGAGTTGGTCTTCTCTTCCGTACTTTGTTCTCCATTCTCCATACTCCCTCCGTCTTGTAAAGTTGATCACTACGAAATTACGTGTAATTTTTAAATTAAAAAATAATGTATTTATCAAAATGATTTTTGAATTTTTTTTTCATCGTATAAAAGTTCTCAATGAGATCTATCAAACAAGATTCATATTGACTAAAAAATTATTTTCGTAAGTACGTTATTTTTTAGCTTGAAAATTACATGTAGTTTCGTAGTGATCAAACTTTATGAGACGGAGGAAGTACTTTTTTTTTGTCTTTTTCTTTTTCATTTTTTAAAATTTTTTCTTAATTTCATTTTTTATATATTAATCATTTGTCTCGTTAGTTGAAAAGTAAAAAAAAATGTTTATGACTAAATGCAAAAACAAGTTAGACAAAAAAAAAAAAAACGAAGCAATAGAATTTTTTTCTCTAAAGTCTCGCCTTATATGATTTTTTTTAACATTGGTCCACACTGTTATAGTGTCTAATTTCTTTTGCAAATGCGAATGATTAATCTCAAAAAATATGGTGAAAATATAAACAAACTATTACAATTATTTTGAAAAATAAGGAAGGATAACGAAATTTCAGAAAGTACAAGGGAGGGCTCTGTATTTGTCAGAAACCTAAAGGGGAGGTAAGTGAAATTTACCTAAAAATAAAAATTTCGGGAAAAAAGTCACTAAACAAAGAGTCAAGGAGAAGAGTAGGGTGTTTTGCACCCATGAAAGTTGAATTGTAGTTTGAAGGCAAATACTTAAATAAACGCCGACTAAAATAGTGTCACGTATGCTAATTATGGAGGTTAGTGGTTTGAGATGTGATTTAAATTAGTTTTTTTATTATCGGCAATAAAATTTTATTAGTAAAAACTTAAAAAAGAGTATATCAAGTTGAGGGAGAGGAGAGGAGACTCTAATCAAAGTTGGAGAAATTAAAAACACTTAATGGGTCAGAGCCCAAAAACACCCGGTGGACAAAACCCAAACACCTAATTGCATTACCCTATACTAAAAATATCAGATAATTACTGTCTAGTACAGAAAAGTGATATGCATTTACCACTAAGGTAGACGCACTTTTTAAATTACCATGAGGTCTAACTCAAAGATAAGATGACCTTTTTGTCCTTCCTATTTAAAACAAAAACAAAACTCCCACACTCACGTTTAACACTTCGTTCTGACGAGCCAACCTCAAGCGAGTGCCGACCAACCTTCTCCGACCGTCACCAACCTCCAGCGACCACCACACTAAGCTCGCCGACCACCGTAGATTAGTTTCCGGCGACCGGGGACCTCGAAAAAATTCTCAATTGACGAGAAAGATTACAACAACGATGTTCAAAAAAAAAAAAAAACAGAGCGTCAATCGAGAAATGCAAAATGATCAACTTCAGACCCTGAATCTAATTGGGTTTGGTTTAATCAATTTTTAGAATTTCAGAAGATTGAAAATCTCCACAAAATTCGCACCCTGCGAATTTTTTAAAAATCCATTTTTAATGATTCATTTGGCTTAAGTTTGAAAATTCATAGTGGTATGAATCCCAATTTGCATATGTATACCTTGTTCGAAGAATCGCAGTGACGATCTGAGAAATTTGGAAAAATTCGCATCCAAAAAATTGCAGAAAATAAAAAAAACTCTTAAGCAAGAACTTTGTTCTTTTATTTAGTGGTATGATTCTCAATTTGCATATGTATACCTTGTTCGAAGAATCGCAGTGACGATCTGAGAAATTTGGAAAAATTCGCAACCAAAATCGCATCCAAAAAATCGCAGAAAAAAAAAAAAAAACTCTTAAGCAAGAACTTTGTTCTTTTGAAAATTCGTAGTGGTATGATTCTCAATTTGCATATGTATACCTTGTTCAAAGAATCGCTATGACAATCTGAGAAATTTGGAGAAATTTGCATCCAAAAAATCGCAAAGGATTGTACACACCACTTAACTGCTTAACCGCACCATGTGTTGGGACTGTACACACCAATTAACCCCTTCCAGGCAAGCCCTTGCTTCTGCCATAGTTGCAGAGGAGGAGGACATCTGATTTGCCCCTTCTGCCATCATTTGATTTACATTGGGAAAATTCGCAGATGCAATTGGGAAAATTTGCAGCCTACAAATTTTGCTCCTGGCACTGTGAGAGAGAGAGAGAGAGAGAGAGAGAGAGAGAGAGAGAGAAGGAAACCTAGGTGGCGGTGTAAATGCCAGATGAAACCATGGCCAGTATGGACGCCGATATGATGGAGTCCGATACGTCGTCGCTGCCGCAACAGTCGACGTCACATTCCGATCAAGGAGACAACACAGTGAGGGGTTTGCTCAGAATGACTTCAACGAGGGTAGCTCTGGCAACGCCGGCGCCGACGATGATGGCGTCAACAGAAATTCGCACCACTGTGAATTCCAGAAATTCGCATCTGTGAGGTGAGCTGTCTTTTCAGCAGCGGAGGAGCTGCGCCGGAGTGAAGGTGTGGTGTGGTGGTGGTCCGGTGGAGAGGTGAGAGAGTGAGGGAAGTCCATTTTAGAGAGAGAGGAAGCGGCGGAGGGGTGGATTGGGCATGGCGATTCGTGTGAGCGTTTGGTTGGTTTGTGTGTCGAAGAGAGAAGATAAAGTGTGTGAGGTTTTGGACCCAGGGTAGTTTTGGTATAAAGTTGCCTTTTTACCTTGATGGGAATTTTAGAGCTCGGGCTAGACCCGGAGGTAATTGGCTCATGTTTTTTGTACCGGCCCGTCAAAAGCTCTAAAAATATAGACAATGAAGAGCAGTGCATCCATGGGGCATACCCAATACATATAATGAAATCCAAGCCCGAAAGGGGGAAATCCTAAATTAGTGTTGGACTGTTGGTTATGAATTATACTCCATTTGTTCCATTTTGTTTGTTATGCATAGGAAACTCAATTCTTTAAAGAGACACGAAATTAATGCATGTCTTATTAAATTTCCAATATTAACCCTCTTTCTTCACTTAAAAACCGCTTTTGTCATTTACGAGGGATGGTTTGTGGAAACTTACCCATTTTTTTCTTGTTAACTTTCAACTAATTCAAAATTATGAGAGATTCCAAAATGAAAGGTAAGCAAACAAAATGTGCCGATCGAAGGGAATGGTAGTTTGCCAAATAATTAATATTACTATTGATCCAAGCATCGGCGGAGGTATTCATATACAAGTTGGGTCACTTGAAGTCTTGAACCCAACTTGTATAGGATTAGGAGTTTGATAGTTTGTAGCCAAATGTTACCATTTTGACCCCTCGAAATTCTTTTAAATTGCTACAACTTGCTTCAAAATGCTTGGGAACTCCAAGCATTCTTTTCTTTTTGGGAATTAATATAATTATGAATTAGGTTATCACGCTTCATTTTCAAAATGTATTAAGGTGTTGTTACACAAAGTGTCTTTTGACTTATATATATACAGTAAAGATCCAATCACGTATGCCTAATGGCTTATATATATATCTATCTTCATAAAAAAGCCAAAAGGCAAGTGGTTCTACCATTTAAAAAATTCACTTTATAAAAGACAAAGGAATACCAAGATGCTTCCCATGAAAGCCCAAATTTCTGGTAAATTGTCCATTTTGCCTTTCCAAAAAAAAGGGGTAATGATTTTGAAACTCTAGATGTAGGGTTTTGGGTTTTCAAATTGCATAAAGTCATTATTGTCATTTTGTGTAATATGTTAGTAAAGTCCAAAAAGTGGAACAAGTTGTTTTTTCCTATTGACTTGACAAGTCAAAAAACATATTTAACTTAAGACAGTTTTTGTGAAACAAGCTAAGGTGTTGTTTGATAAAACTGAAAACAGAAAACTGAAGCTGAATGTTGAAATTAAGTGCTGAATTTTTAAGCCAAAATGCTATTTGACAAAACTATCAAGAGCTGAATTAAAAATGATGTTTTGATATTAAGTTAAATAAATTGAACTCAAGTTATTTGTGATTGTTCTCTTTTAATTTACTAATGAATGTCAAGCGTTTGTAATCGTCATGGTGGTGGTGGTAGTAGTTGGTAGTTTGGCGGTGATACAGAATAGCGAATGTAGTGTGGTGGTGGTGGTTATAACGGAGGTGGTGTGGTAGAAGGAAAGTGAGGGTGGTAGAAGGAAAGTGAGGGTGGTAGTAGTGGTGGAGAGATGATAGTGGTAGAGAGGGGTGCAAATGCGGACAACAATGAGTGGTGCCATATTCGTGGTGGTGAAGAAGTGCATAGTGAATTTAGTGGTAGAACATGAAGGAGAGCTGAAAGAATAATAATGGTCAAACGACGGCAGTGGTGTTGGAGAGATGGCGGCAGTGGTGATAGCAGTAGTGATAGTGCTGGTGGCAATGGTAGAGGTAATGCTAATAATTATAGCAATCGTACATGGAGTGGTGATGGTAGTGGAAATTGGTGCCCTCACAGTAGAGAATTCCTAGATCCGTCCCTGACCCCTCTCTAGACCTTGCATAGCCGGGAGCTTCATTCACTGGGTACGCCCCTTTAATCCAATCTCCTCATGGTTGCTAACGTGGCAATTTGATATTAACTGGGAGGACTCCAATGGTTTTCCACCAACAGTAGAAAGAATTTAATCTCATTTTCTCAGTATATAATCAACATATTTATTAGTTAATTGGTGGTTTTCTTTCACTGACATAATTCTTTTCAATGCCAAAAAATGCAGACACCCGGATGGCACTTATTGGAGGTATGTATTCGTTCTTTGTTCATTTTGGATTTTTTTGGCACACTGGAGTGGTATACCGAATAGGCGAATACTATTGGAGAGGAAACATTTTGCGAGGGCTAGAATTCATAATATGCAAAGTTCCGGTCTCTCTTCTCGCATACATCCCTTCCCTTCTAGAGTGTGTTTTCTTCTGATGCATAAAGTTTTAGAAGCGATTCACCCATGTGTTTTGTTGCAAGAAAACTTCTTAGTTTGGTCTCATTTTCAAACCAGTGGTTCCAAGATACATAAGATATTCAAAGTGGTTTTTTTATCGAGTTACTTTTGTAATTTCTTTCTACGATTCGTGCACTTACATCATAGAGTGATTTGCAAGACTTGTTAAAGGTTTTTTTTCTTCTAGTTTTAGATGTACCTTTAATCCCCTCCCCCCTCCCATATTTTGCTTCTCACATGGCTTAATCTTTGACCTCTATTTTTTTTAACAGAATATGCACTTATGGTGGTCATTTTTTCTGCCTTAGTCATAGGTAAGAGCAAATCCTTCCTATTTATTTTTATTTTTTTGGTGCAATGGAAATTCGTTAATTGTTTTCGGCGAATTCTATATATTTTGGGCCATGAGCCCATCTCTAGTGAACCATAGTAAAGACATTTTCCTGGATTTTTTCCTCAAAAATGACTTAAACTCAAAACTAATTTATGTGTTTTATGAGACCAGATCACCCTTTCACAGTACATCAAACCAAAAAACTGACTTAAGTTAGTAACCCAAACCGACCAAAAGTAATCCACAATAAACAGACGAGGACGGACATGAAGGGCCAAATGAAATATGACCAACAAATTAATATATAAGTGTGCGTATATATAAATTTGCATAATACTGTATTCGAAGCATGATCTCATGCAAATACGATAATTCCAAGGCAGCAACGTTTTGACAGTGCTGCTTAATTTTCTTTGACTGCATTAAACAGGAGGGGTCATTGCACCAAGGCTTTTGTGTGTACCATGTGTGTTTGGATTTTTAATCTTTAAATTCAGCAGACGACATTTATCCACGTTTGATAGCATAGAAGGTTTTTTGCGAAGTCAGAATCACCTTGTGCCCATAAGGTACTCCTACTCGGATATCAAGAGGATGACTAATGGGTTTAGGGACAAGTTGGGGGAAGGAGGCTATGGTTCTGTATACAAAGGAAAGCTCCGAAGTGGCCCTTTAGTAGGAATTAAAATGCTAAGCAAGCCTAAAGCTAATGGTCAAGAATTTATCAACGAAGTTGCTACCATTGGAAGGATTCATCATGTCAATGTTGTTCAGCTAATTGGATATTGCGCCGAGAGATCTAAGCGTGCTCTTGTGTATGACTTCATGCCTAATGGGTCTCTTGACAAGTACATCTTTTCTCCAGAAGGAAAATTGTCCTTTAAGTTGTAAGCAAATGTATGAGATTTCTCTTGGAGTGGCTCGAGGCATTGGATATTTACATCAAGGTTGTGACATGCAAATCTTGCATTTCGATATAAAGCCTCATAACATTCTTCTCGATGAGAATTTCACTCCAAAAGTTTCAGATTTTGGGCTTGCAAAATTGTATCCAACAGATGATAGCATTGTGACAGTAACTGCGGCAAGAGGAACCTTGGGCTACATGGCTCCAGAGTTTTTCTACAAAAACATCGGAGGTGTTTCCCATAAAGCTGACATTTACAGTTTCGGAATGTTGTTAATGGAAATGGCAGGCAAGAGAAGAAATTGGAATTCATCAGTTAATTCAAGCCAAAATTTCTTTCCTTCATGGGTTTATGACCAATTCGCGGAAGGAAAGAACGTACAAATTGGAGAGAGCACCGAGGAGGAGAGTATGATGGTAAAGAAAATGATGTTAGTGGCATTATGGTTTATACAAATGAGGCCTAGTGACCGTCCTTCCATGAACAAAGTTGTTGAGATGCTTGAAGGAAATATAGAACAGCTTCACATGCCTCCAAAGCCTTTTCTGTATTCACACGTTATGCAGGCCGAGAATAATGGAGTGAATGAAAGGTTGTCCAATCTGTCTGGTGCTTGTATGGATTCTCTCACCCTTGATATAAGTGGACGCTAAATTCTCAAGACCAGACATCCTCTATTTACAGTTAATGTTGATTCCATGTGACTTGGATTTGCTGGTTTTGAAAGACAAGACTATCAGCTTCACTTATTCATCTTTATGTTATTATGTAATATATAGAACTTCAAAAATTCAATCCACACAAGGACTACTACTTCTTTCCTCGCTCATAATACACCTCTGCTTTTTCAAAGGAAACTCCTTAAGATAGCACTCCATGCTTTCTTAACTTTGAGCTTGTCATATTTTTCAAGGTAAATTCCAGTGGATATTCCTGCCTACAATGACTTCAATAGAATTTCCAGTTACCTTTTCCAAATTCGGAACAACCAAAAAAATACTCCAATTGGCTTGTACATTTGGTGTTTTATGGCCAAAGTTCACAATAGGATAAGGGAGCTCGAGCTTCTAACACCATTCTTTCAACATTGTTCAAACACATTTTTAAGATTGGGCCAGTTTTGAATCTTGTATAGTTAGTTCTGTTTTTGCTTTGTTTGGTTCCTTGCTGGTTTAGTTTCTTTTGTGATGTATCTGGGATGATATCCCTATACTTGTGATTCTTTTGGTTGAGATCTATAAATCTTTGCACTTAGGGGGGGGGTTTCGAATCTTGGGCCTATGAGGGAGGCTCACACTGAATTTTGTGCCGATCCATTTTGTAGAACTTTAGCCCTTGTTAAGCCCATATGGGATGTGATTGGTTGAGTTAAAGTCGAGCCTAGCACCTTGTTTAGGATTGAACAATACTATTAGATTGTCCTCATTTGACTCTTTTAGACAACTTTAGTGTATGCCTTTAGGTAACTAAAAAAGAAAATATACTGGCCTTCTGTCTGGGAGTTTTGAGAAAGTTTAGTTTAGTTTTGATAATGTAAACAGGTGTAATAAGTGGAGAGAGATAGAGAGAAAAGTGAGAAAAATGATGATGTCAATGCAAAACAAAACTTGACAAAGCCGGAGCAAAGCTCCCAACCGAACATGGCCACTATAATTTTTTGCTCAATTTGACATTTTTAATCTTTTATAGACATTTTTTGTGGCTCATTTTAGTATCAGATTTAAAATGGTTACGTGTGACTTAAACAACCCAAGTTTGTTTTGTAGGACCAATATAGAGAAAGAGAGGAGAAAGATAGAAAGGGGAAGGGCGGGGGACAGAAAGGGCTACTACGAGCCACCGTGCACGCCAGAGAGGATAGAGAAAATGAGTAATTTTTTTTTTGTTTTGTTTATTTACATATTTATATCCATATATGAAAGTGGGACCTTTTCTACTATAAAACACATCTAAAAGGCTCAAATGGAGCACTTATCTTCACTTTAACACGCACATTTAACACACAAAATTGCGTCCCGCTATTACCACTTTTTGTCATATGACACTCATTTCTAAAGAGTCAGATAGGGATGTTCTTAAATTACATCCATTTTGAAAGAGTGCGCGTCAGACTTCAGAGAGCAGACTTCAAGTAACAGTGCACATTCTTGCAAGGGATCCTAGCTGTGGCACGGCCACTGGGCTCCGAGCCAACTTTGGTCCATCGGTCAAGAATTTCGACAAGCACATAACCCAGGTATGAAAGTGGATTAGTACCAGAAAGCTTGCACTCGAATTTGATGACGACCATGTATCACAGTTTTCTTTTATGTTCTGGCCTATGCCTATTCTAACCTAATCTGAAGGGAAGCAGGTAGGAAAGCTAAGAATCGACGTGTTGTGGAAGGTCCGGTTCGAGCCATACTATTGTTTGTGAGAACTTTGTGAGAACAAACGGTCACCATAGCACCACTTAGGTACTAGATGGCCTAAGCCGGACTCTATAGTCCCGCTTTAGGCAAGACTCTAACCTAAACGGTTCATTTGGGAGTGTGAAGACCCTACCATCTAGGTGGTGGTGACTATATGGAGTACGCGTTGGGGAAAAAAATATGGAAGTATGGGTTCAACCCTAAAGAAATGGTATTCACGGTTTAAAATATAAGCATCAATTAATTGAAAATACAGCAAGAAGCATAGTTACATGTTCATGTTCATTCGACAAAGGAGCAAAAGATAGCAAAACTAGAAACAAACCAACGAATAAACAAATCTCCTCTTGCAGGGTAGGGCATTGAATGTCGACATCTCCGGCTTGCCCAACGTTCAGGGAGGCAATATCCTTCAAATCTCTTTACCCGTCCTCTGGATCGGCTGGGTTTGCCTTTTGATGGTGAAACTTCACCACAATGCAGGTGATATTGTCAGCACTGCCGCGGGTGAAAGCAGTCTCTGTTAACTTCCGTGCAGCCGCTTCAGGTTCTTCTTCCAATTGCGCAAGTGCCACAGCGTCCTGGTTACAAAGCGAACAAATGTATCACCAGATCATACTAAAGATTTATTGTAGGACTTGTGAATGATAAAACGTATGGAATTTCCATACACAAATTGGAGGTGATTTACCTCTCACTCTCTCTTCCCTCAACCAAACCTTCATCCAGATACAGCCTAAAAGGAATGCTGAGATACTATGCCAGCAGCAATAATGTGTACATCCTAGATCTGCCTCTATTTCCCCAAACCCAACAAATCGTTTGTAGTCCTTCCATACAAAATCCTTTTTTGGACGGTAGATATTTCATCGGAACAGCCAAGTTGCACTTACAGGATTCCAACAAAATAAAGTGAAAATCACTAACATATCCGATCTTCACACACAAGAGAAACCCATGAAAGGGACAAATGAATACCCAACCTTTCATCCTAGACCCCAGCCTCAACCACACGATTGGATACTTTTTTTTTTGGTAAATAATTGGATACACTTGAATCAGTAAATGGCTGTCCCATATTTTCCATATCTACGATTTTCCTATTTAACAAATCTTACTTTTCCAGCTACACATTCTAAAACACCAAAACTACTCTCAAAATGTCCGGTACCAACAAGACCACCATCTTAACTAATGAAACAATACTAGTCCAGCATGTGGGATTCTAATGATGAGTAAAGAACCTTTCAGTCATGTACATCAAAAGGGGGTGGGATTACCTCATTGGGTACCACGTCCCATAGCCCATCACTTGCAAGCACAAGCACTTCAAATTCTTCATTGATGTCTAGATCCTGAAAAATATGCCGAAAATTGAAGGAATTGGATCATAAGCATGGAAAACAAGGAAAACCCTTTATTTTTAGGCCCCACTGCCTCTTTTAGGCTGATAGTCTTCAGGAAACATGCAAAATTCTGATATTGTAATGCAATTAGCATAACACAGCCTCCTAAAATATTTGAATCTACTACGTACTCACCAAACGATCCAACTGTCAGCTATTCCCATTACCAACAGGATCTAAAACCTTGCTATTGAATTATCAACTCTACCAGCTCAATTAATGGTTTCCAACTTGGCTAAAATAAAAAAGCACATACATCTCCCAACGACCAGTCCTTTTCAACAACAATCCATTTTCAAGAATAATCCAAACCTCGTTACACTTAAAAGCATAATTAAGGTTCCACCAAATCAATTTCATCATACAAGAGTAAGCACTCAAAACATTAGGCGAAAATATCATAGGGAAAAACCCATTTATCCCTCATTCCTCAAAAGGTAAATGCAGATTTCTTGACATAACAAGGAAATGACCAGTTTGTCCTTTCTTAAGTTAGTTAGGCACTTCCCTAAACGAGAGAGAGAGAGAGAGAGAGAGAGAGAGAGAGAGAGAGAGAGAGAGAGAGAGAGAGAGAGAGAGTTCACCTCAAAGTACATAAAAACAAAGACAAACATAGACTAAAAATTGGACGGTTTCGAAAAATTACCTGGATCTCAGGCTCAGCCACAACAAATTGCTTCAACATGCGGTTACCAAAAGCACGGGACATTGCTAAGACACCACCTACTCTCCAAGTGCCTGAAAGAGAATGAAGACAAGGTTTTTAATAGCCCAACTGAAGGTGTGTCAAGTACCGTTTGAGGCACTATATGACACATTTTAATTTGGTGCGTAGCAGGCTGGAGCCCAGGGTGGGGAAATTTGTTTATGGCAAGACTTCCAGCCAACTGAGCTAGCCCAAGGTGGTCGATGCTGTACTATCTCACTACTGTGAGGTATGTACCGAAAAATGCGTCATTAATACCCACATTGCCTAATGATCTTTGCCCTATATGAATAAGAGAAAGACAAGGAATGTATGACATAAAGTCTTACCTGCCCACATCACTACGCCACCAGCACTTTCAATTCTCTTGCGCTCATCAATTCTATTTGGCTTATGATCCTCAGAAAGAGGAATTGCTGAAAAGCATAAACCGAGAAACTTCTTTAAGAAATTACAGCTAAAATTTTACTATCCTTCTCTATTGTTTTCTTCATTTTTTAATGTTAAATGTGCATGATGTTAATCACAAGAAATCATATGCAAGACTAGTTCAACCATACAAGACAATACAGAGGCAATGTAAGAATAATCTCGTGAGGCATCAAATATATATGCTAAAATAACATTGCTAAGGCCCCGTTGCTCTTATCAACTTTTTCGACTTTTTTGACTTTTTGCTCAAAAAATCCCGAAAGTTTATCCTCACAAAAAAGTCCCAAAAGCTTCTCCTTACAAAAAAAGTCCCAACTAGATTAAAAGAAACAACCTCACTTTTGTCTACAGCTTAAAGACAAAAAAATTACAAGAAACATACACTGACTAGGTTAACATGAGTAAAATGACATCACTAAATTGGTTAAGTGCTCTAAGCCAACACTTTGGTTAGAGCATCCCCAATGGCACACTCGAAAAGAAAAATACTCAAATTTTGGTATTTGGATACTCAAAAAAGGCTCACAATGGCATTTGGATCAATACTCAAAGTTAGCAACATTTTTATAAATACTCAAATTTTGGCATTTGGATTCTCAAAACTACCAACATTTCCGCAATAAACAAACTTGGATACTCAAAACTAACAACATTTTTCCTTCTTTTGATTATGGACAAAAATGAACCATTGTAAAGCTTCACATTGCTTTTTTTTTTTTTTGACAAGTAGATGATAAAGCTTCACATTGCTAACTAGAAACCCATTAAATGCATACTCAAGAGGTGATGTGGCAACAATTGAGTATTCACATTTGAGTATGCCATTGGTGATGCTCTTAGCTATATATATATATATATAGTTATTTGTTAAATATTCCCTCGCCGCTCCCAACCTAAGGAGCTTCAACATACCCCCGCTCCCGCTCCCTCTTCGACTCTTCATGCAACTAAGGATTTACTCAAACTAAATTGCCAACACGGGAAAATGTGAAATAATTTAACGTAGTTAGAGCTTAGAAGCGTAACTTCTTGCGCCTCACAGGTTCGGACAACATTTTGATGACCTACCTGTGTAAGTGTCGAGAAGACAGCCAGACGTTGACATCGTAACGTATGGACTATTAAGTACCAGGGCAACATTGATGACCGTGGAAAGGTATTAAATAGCAGCCAGCAACTTGTGTATGGCAAGTAATATGCCACTTGTAGCACTTTGATTCGATGATTGAAAGATTCACAAGTCCGAATTTGCCAAGTAGTGAAACCTAACTTGCAAACTTTCAGAAAATTCTTCAAAATTTTCATACGTTCAGGTTTTCAAAGCCGGTCCGTTACCCTGCACACGCAGATTAGGAGACCGAGTAACTTCTCGTGTCAAAAGTACTGATTGGATTGTTAGTTGGAATGGACCAAACCAGCATGGAGTTTAATTCAAATGTACTATGTGCCCGCAGATAAAACTCCCTATTAATTTGATCAATTTCATTCTTTTTAGTTGATGTGGATTCCCCTCTATGTACTATGTTTAAACACTACTTGATTCGACGAAATGCGATGCGAATTTACAAAATAGGTGAATCAGTAGACACAGACCCACATGACCGTTGCTAGAACTTTCTTCAAGGACAAATTACATGACTCTGCTCCTCTTTTGCCTCTTTTGATACTTTTAGGCAGAAGACTACACAGGCTCTTAATTCTGTTGATGTCAAAATGGAAGTGTTTATAAGAATGGAAGTTTCACCCCCGCAATCCAAAAGAAATAGATCACCATGAGACCAGTATTTAAGACCAGATGTCTTCGAGATAATTCCACAAAATAGTGTCGCAGAAAGATTGGGTAACACATTAAAGCCACTATAGTAACTAGTAACCACAATAGGATATATCACATTAAAGCACCACAAACATAATATCCTCCAGCAAATGGTGTTTATATTTTAAAGTTAAACAAGTACGATTTGTTAGATAATATGTGACATGCGAAGTTGCTCTTCAATTGTAGTAAACCAATTTAATCCTTAGTTACTCAACAGAATGGAATATAAAGTGAACTAAGTTTCCACTTGAATCAAGACCCTTCCAAAACCCAATACATCCTAAAGGTTCTTCCTCCTAATCTACGCCATGCTAGTCCATACAGAGCAGCTATTACATTCATCCAGTCAGTCCCCTTCCAACATTTCTCCAAAAGTGCAAAGCTGTTCTGAACTATACCATTGCCTCAACGTCAAACATGTAAATGCTAAATCCCAGGATTACTTGGAAACTTTGTTGACCGCCATGAGTAATCACCAAACTTAAACCCTGTATAATTTGAAAAGTACCTGTGCCAGCCTTGGATATTACTGTCCGTGAATCTCCAACGTTGGCAACATACAAATGGCTACCAACCAGAACTGCTGTGGAAGCAGTGGAACCATCATCGCGGTAAGTGTCTTTTTCAGAGTCCAAGAAATCTGTGTCCGTTTGTTGATAAGTTTCACCTGCAAGGCGTACACATATTACCAGGTGGAACAAATCTTACTACATCAAACAGTAGTCTGAACAACATCCAACACGATAAAAACAGGATATAAGATGAGTTCAAATGCCATTTTTCAAGTTAGAGATTTGTCCACTTGTTGATCAGTTCACATCTTAATGGACACAAAAGCGACCTGTCTAGGATCCCACACCCTGCAAACGAAGTATGACAAGGACTTGACTCCATTTTAACATGTCCAATCTGCCCTGTGCAAGCTCTACAAATGTAACAACTTTCAGTGGGATGAGATCCTGCGCTACATCCAAATAATCTTTTCTAGAACAAACATGAACATGGTTCTCAGCCATGGATTTAGAGAGTAGACTCACTTATAGCCAATTTGGTATTTGATAGAAATTGTGGATGCTTCAACAGGTTCTCAAAGAGATGTTCCTGCAGGAACTCAGCCGCACGAGAACCACCATGACCTGCCAAAGTGCACTTAATCATAAGGAAATATAAGTAGAAGGTGACTTGGAAATTGACTCATTTATGAGATGACACTTGAGCGTTCTATAATCAAAGAAGGCTTTGCTAGCTAAACATTAATCGTTGGATGAACACTAATTCTCTTCTGAAAAGTCATGATAAATCAAAATGAATGGTAAAAAGATGACTGTTTGAAATACGAAATCTTGTCGGTAAGAGCCAATAACCAAAACCCTGAAACATATATTTGCTCTATTTGCCCAAGAATCATACCATAAACAACAATGACAACAAACAAGTAAGAACCTATGGGCTACGAGGTAATTATATTCCTATTTCTTCAATCATTTTCTTTTATCAGATGAAATCAAGTTCAAGTGATCTTAGACATTGACACCAGACCAATACATATATCTATTGTCTACCATGTAGGACTCCGTGAATAAACTTTAGACACAGCCAGCCAGTCAGAAGCTTGACAGTTGGATACAACTTGTATCTTTATCAAAGCCTTGAAGAAGACGACGATGTGAGAAAACCTTACATTTGATATTGTAATTCACAATTGGAATTGCATTACAGTTCATACATCAGTGTAAAAGCTTATTGGGAAAGCTAACCATCAAATATCCCAAACATGCAGACCATTTCTCCATCAATCTTGGTAGTTTTAAGATCAAAGAAATCCTCCATGCTAGCTCTCTTTCCCCGAAAACTTGAATATCCACAGCTTAATTTTCCATCTTCACTGTAAAATCAGAATAGAAACGAAAAGTAAGCAAATCATAAAAAAACAGAATAATCGCCAGCAAATAAGCAAAGAGGATCAAGCTAAACAACTCTCAACAAAGATAGAGCATCCAAAACCCAAGCTAGAGGGAGAGAAATCGCAGCAAGATAAATACTAGAGGGAGAGTGAAAATGATTCCTCCAATTTGGTGGAGAATAGTGGAAGTAAATGCATATTAGTATGATTAACAATAACATGTGAGAATAAAATGCTATCTCCACAGCAGAGAGTAATATACACCCACCATATTTCCCACCAGGAAAGGATAATAAAGGAAATAAAAAAGCTACAATCCACCATTGATACTCCCAAATCAATGACTAGAGGCTTGATATGAAGAGAGGAAGAGAGGCCCAACATATACCAGCACTGCAGAATAATAGAATATAGCGGCCCAAACCCAAGCTTTAATCATAAGGCCAAGCAATGTTGCCTGATGCAGTTTAATGCTTAGACTTACCTATTAGGAAAACAAATAACAAACTACTTCACAAGATGAGATCTTTTATTCCCAAAATACAGCATATTCAGACATTCAATGCACCTGAATGGGTCTGTTGCCTTTCGAAAGACATTCATTGTCTTAGGGGCCACTATAGGGCAAAAAAAAAAAAACCACTAAATCCATCACCATGGCTATTGGTAAGTACACAAACCAGTTTTGGATCCATGACAGGATGTCATTCACTATCGTACAAAAGGTGTCAGTCAAATACTCTTACTACCTTACTTCAAAACTATTGATTTGCAAAGAGAACTAAATATTGAACACCAATTGAAAACTTCTATCACACTAGAACGACAAAATATCAAAGCTTTCAAGTAAAACAAGGCACCAACAGTGACAACGGTGATAAATGACTTCTAGGAAGGACCCGGCTCACCTCCCATCCAACACTGCACATTTCCAAGTTGCCATAAAGATAAATTCTGGAGATGACGACTTCAAACAGCAAAGGGCATCACAAAAATATGCCCGTCACAGGAATTGTAAAAGAGCACACTAACAACATAATGGAGAACACATAATATAATGGAAACAATCTAACCAAAACAAGAATATCACCTTTTCCACCCTCCACTAGCATAGCCACCATCATCATCTCTCTCTGGCAAAACATCAACAATAGGCCCTCGATTAGCAGTTGCACCAGTATCCACCATCATTTCTACTGTCTTTGTAAATTTATGACTCGTCCAATCAGTCTGGCCCCAAGTTGCACTCAAACTTCTCCCTAAGTTGCTCAGTAGAACCCTTCCCTTTGTAAATCTCCCAATATACCCACCTTGAAGTATCACAGATCTGAAGCAACTGCTGCAGAACATCTAAAAGTATGACCCCAGCTTAAACAGCAAGATATCTACCCTGATAAACCAAACAATTACTAATATCATCACTCATACTTCCACTATATCTCTGTTCTGTCACAAGGAAACATAAGGAAAACAACTTGAAATAACATAACTTTTCATGGGAAATGAAGACTTCCAATTCAAGTAAATTACTTAATTTCACTATCCCAGACACTTATTATTTTTCTGATCGAACACTATCCCAGACACTTGCAAGCTCCCATGTCACATACTGACATCCTTTAAGCTTTCCAAAATTAGGAAACTCCATACAACTAAGAGCATCTCCAGCCCTTACCCCTTTTTGCTCGGTCTCAAAATTAGAGTAGAAACCCCCTAAATTAAAATTCATTCCACTCCTTGAATCAAACCTATATGAAATAGAGTGTTACTATAGTTTATACTCAATTTTGCATAGCTATTTTTTCCCTCCCCAATTTACAACCATGCGATTAGCAAAGCCTTACTCGAATTTGTGTTTCGATTTGGATTTGCCAATTGGAGTGTCTCACACCAACCAAAGCTCTTGATCAAATCTGCAAAAATATGAGTGCGGGCTGGAGATGCTAAGCCACGCAATCATCTTTGATTCACTGACCCTAGCCTCCTAGGATCTCCATCAGTGTGACTGAAACTTTAACTCGAATTTTTGAAACGCTGCTGGTGGCAACAAACATAAACTCTTAGACGCAAAATTCAAAACATGATCTTGTTCTAGCATTCTCCGAGCAACCAAACATAAGATAAAACCGCTAAGTAATGCAACATCTCATTGAGCTAAATAAAATAACAGGTAAACAACAGATAAACCAAACGCAACCTAATCAGCTACAGTTGAACAAAACCCAATTCTGTTCTTACTAAGACAGTGTGACTCCACTTACTACGTAATCAGATACCGAAATGCAGATCCACTAATAAAATCGCGAAAAAAGAGAATCCTAAAAATTAGAAGAATTCAAAACTGATTTAATCAAAAAATAATCTCACAAAAGCAATTACACATCGGTGCTTGAAATCTCCAAGGCTCAGCCCCCTGCTAAAAACCGATCGGACGGTGAAAGATCTCGTAGAAGATACGAATCTGAGATCCGAGTAAAGTAAGAGAATCAGCTTGAATTCCACATGATTGATAAAAATAAAAGTTCTCTTTCTCTTGGAACAGAATCTGAAACCCTAGAGAGAGAGAGGTACATCAATCTAAATCTAACGTCAATGGAAAGTATTTTAGAGAGAGAAAGAGAGAGGGGGCTGGGGCTTTAGCTTGTCACGGAAGAGAGGGAGACACGTGTCACTGCTCATGCAAATTTGCAGCCAGTTGGGGGCGGGGGTAATTTTCACCTGCTCCCGCGTGATCTCTAACTTCAGTAGGTGGCAGTGATCAGAGGCCACGTGGTTTAACCTGGGGCCCCATGATTAGTGGATCTTGACGTGGGTGATTGGGAGTGGTTGACTCCCAAGTTCCTAAATAATAATTGAAGAAAATTACTCCTAAAAATTTATTCAAAGAAAGATACCGCGACATATCTTTGCACCTCCAATCATACTTTAAAACTAGCAAAAAATCCATGCTATGAACGGGTTGCATCTGGCACACGGTTAAATTTCTGTATACATAATTCAATACAAATTCAAGTATAAAATCGGTTAAATTACCCGTGCTATGCACATAAAGAAAATTATAATTAGATTACATCTCTTTATGTACCCGCTTAATTTATAACACATCCAAATTTCAATACGTATCTTTTTAGGTACCCGTTTAATTCATGACACATCCAAATTGCGATACTATTATACTAGTATTAATTAAATCTTCAAAAGAATAGTTATTAAACCATGCTCTAATTATTTTTGCTTTTCTATATTAGAGGACTCCTTCAAATTATTTAAAATTTTGCTTCCAAAAAAATTATTTAAATTAATTCTCAATAGACAACAAAAGATGTATAGTTTTTAATGATTCAATAATAATAAACTGATATCAATAAAAGGCGCCAATAATGTCTGTAAAATAAGATCAATTTTATATTTTCGTAAATGCATGAAATGAATAATTCAACTATGATGAGAAATTGAGGAATGATTGAGTTTTGAAGTGAAATGAGTGTGTGATTTGAAAAATGAAGATAGAGGCAGAGAATTGTGATTTGAGTGAACAGTAGTAGTAACATTTAAATTCACGTTTTGAATAAAAAATAATATTTTCATCATTAAAAGATTATGAGAATAATTGGATTGGAGATGTTCTTAGAGGATCTTCAACCTTACTTTTAAATCCAACATGGTCATCCATTAATCTTCTAAAAATAAAATGGCTTCTCTCATTGGCTCCACGGGAGATGTCAAAAAACAGTTCAAATCCTACATGGTTGGCATCAATCTACATTTTTTAAAGTCGAATAATGTTGGTGTCAAATTTTTTTATTGCAATATAATAATGTTCTAAATGGGGCCGGCTCCAGGATTATAGCATGTGCCACAACAAAAAGTTATGTACAAAAAATAAGATCTAACTTTTTTCTGATCGGCAAAAGAAAATTTATTAATCTTTGGAAGATACAGTTAAGATTAAAAGCAAAACGACGAAACGCCACCCAAAATCCAAAAGAGGCCAAGAGGCCAACCAAAACCTAAAGGAACCAATGGAAAGAAAAAACCAAACCACCAAACCTGAAAAACCAAACCAACCAAAACAAAGAAAGCGTCATACAAGAACAACCTGCACCACAAAAAAGACCAGAAACAAAAGCGCCAACAGTAAACAATACATCACCAAAACAAAAAGGCGAACCATGCATCTTGCAAAAAACAAAAAAGCCACAACCAAAAGAAAGCAAAAGAACCAAACAAATCAAAACTCCAAAGGAAGAGAAGCTTCATCCTCCATCTCTACAATCTCACCCTCCTCCATCTTAACAAACTTCATCAAATTATAGTTCTTTCCCTCCTCTGAATAAGATAAGATCTAACTTGACAAGATATATTATATGCCAAAAAAAAAAAAAAATTATACACTTACAGATTTCACGTTACAAAAAAAAAGGGCTCAAATGTTGTTTTGGTCCTTAAAGAATGACACCAATTCCAATGTAGTCCTTTTTAAGAATTATGGATTCAATTTTGTCCTTGTAAAACTTTGACAATTTCAATGTTACCTTTCCGTCCAATGGGCGACGGAAAATGCTTAAGTGAACTAATGGAAAATGCTTACATGGACTATCATCCCCAAACAGAAATGCTAGGGCCACGTAGGTGGTGGACCCCACCACTGTTACAACTCAAAAAAAAAAAACACTCTGAAATTTTCTTTCCTTTCCTCATCTCCATCTCTTTCCTCCACTATGCCAAATTTCACTATTAGCGGCATTTTGACAAATGCCGGAAAAGCCACCACAAATGCCAGAAAAGGGCAGTACGGCATTTTTTTAAGCATTACCGGCATTTATTACATCTGTTGTCTATACACGTGTCGTTAATACTAACAAATGCCGGGAAAAGTCGTCACAAATGCAGGGAAAAGTCGCCACTATTTGCGGCATTTCACAAATGCCGGGAAAAGGCGATTATTTTATTAGGGAAAAATGCCACGTGATGCCTCACATGGCACCCGTGTGGCGCACACGTGGCAAGTAAAATTGGGGATAAATTGCTCACCCTAGGAATTGAACCCGTGACCTTCACCCCCTCGTGTGCAAGCACTACCAACTGTGCTAGCACACATTTGGTTCCTAAAGGTGAAACAAAAATATTTAGAGTATAAAATAAAGAATTTTCAGAAATTTAACTCTTACCATCATTTTTTTTCGGCATTTCAACAAATGCCAGGAAAAGTGACTTTTTCCTTCAACAAATGCCGGAAAAAAGTCACTTTTCCGACATTTATTGAAATGCCGGGAAAAAAAATGCCGGGAATGGCCCATTTTCTTTAAGTGCCGCCACCACTACAAAAATTTATGTAATCACAATCATCCAAATTAACAGTGTGTAATCAGATCTATGCTACCTTCTAAATCCTGATTATCCAACACCTCTAAGTCGATTTCCAAGGTGTTGGAGCTCAACAAACTTTTTCAAATTGATACCTTGAAAGCTACATGAGACTTGTTGGTGTTCTTAATCCTAATTTGTCACCTACTTCCCTGGCTCATCTACAAATCACAACAAACCAAATAATTGAATGAAAAAAAAAGAAGTTACAAGCTAGACGACGACGTACAGGGGAAGTAGAGATTGTTGGACGGATCAAAGCAGAGACGACACCTAGTTGGAAGGATCGACCTCGCCACCGAAAAGACCTTATTCGAAGATTTAGGGTTGGGCTGGACTGCGCCGTTTTGGTGGGTGGAGCTCTGAGTGTTATGAAGGTTCTGTGTAGAATAAGTCAAGGAAGAAGAAGCCATTCAGGATTGCCAGAATGTGCAGATCTTCCATGGATTGGCTTTTGAAAGCATCTTGCGGTGGCCGGCGATCGCCATGGATTCACCGGAATCAGACACGTCAGGTATTCCGGTGCCGGCATCGAAACTTGAAAATGCCTGTTGGAACCGTCTCTCTCTGTGTGTGAGTCATTGACTCTGGGCACAGAAACTTTTCCAATTGTCGAGTAAATTAAGAGTGCCAGTAAAGAGCAGAACTTGAAGTCAAAACCAACAATCCAAGAATCAATGGCATAACAAAATCAATTGCACAAATCTATATATATATATATATATATGATGACATACGTATATACACACAAGTTTATAGATACATACCTGAATGTAGCATATGGTACTGACAAATAAAGCTTGATCCTTCAAAGGGAGGACTTTTTTTGGGTTTGGGGAGGAGGAGAGAGGTGGGATAATCTATCTGTTTTTTTTTCTTCGAGTTATTAAAATGGTGGGGCCCATGATCTATGTGGCCCTAGCCTTTCCTAAAGGGGATGGTACATGTCATGGGTGACTAGGCTTCCATTAGTCTACGCAAGCATTTTCCGTCACCCATTGGACAGAAGGATAACATTGAAATTGTCAAAGTTTTACAAAGACGAAATCGAATCCATAATTCTTAAAAGGACTGCATTGAAATCAGTGTCATTCTTCAAGGACCAAAACAAAATTTAAGCCAAAAAAAACCTACTCTATTTCAACCCTTAGTGTCTTACAATGTCTCACAATGAGCCTTTGTATTTTGAAAGCGTTGAATTTAGGTTCATTATCAACACCACTATTGAATGTATTTTTCTCAAGATTGAAATCGATTCATAAACTAAATGTAATCAAGACGTGGAAGTAAAAATCAATTGAATATCTTGTTTTTATTGTTAAATTGTTGATCAAATATATGGCTTGGTAACATGCCATGTTGCCACGTTGACATATTATTGAGTACTCAATGCTTCATCCGATTCCTTATTGCATTTGTGCTTTATAATTTGCCAAGAACGTGAGAGCAACAGAGGAGAGAAAAGGTTGGGTTACTTTTACTTATTTAGTAGTTAACTATTCTATATTCCCAAAATTTGTTGGGTTGGAATTTTTTGTTTTGTTAGGCTATAAGTTGTCCAAATTTAACTGGTGTTTCATTTATTTTCACCTTATTCATTGATCCAATGCGGACAATGCTAAAAAAAAATTCATTTTATACGTAAAAAAAAAAAAAATTGCTTCAATGCATTTTCCAAATCCAGCGAGGTCGCTTGATCTCGCTAGGTTCAAGGTAGAGCCACTCCTAGTTATAAATCTCTTAAAGTTACAATAAATTAAAGGAGATATAAAGTATAGAGGAGAAATTAAAAAATAACCAAACCGAGCCTTATGTCTCAATCGGTTATCTACATGATTTTTTTTTTCTTTGAGCTTTGTCAAGGATTAATTGGTCTCTTAGACTCAGACTGAGTTCTCCGAAACAATAAGTTATGGTGCTAAGAGTCAATTTTAAAATTTGTCTTTATTAAAAAATTCGTGTTCGCAAGTTTTCCATCAAACTTTTGATGGTTATTGGTTCATCTCAATGAGAGAAATGGAAAAAAAAATAAAAAAAATAATGACTTTTATTCAATTTATTTAGGAAATGACTAACTTTTAGCACTTCAAACAAAAATAGCCAAGTGACTAAAAATGGAAAAACTCCTCCCTAGTAGGCTCATATACTTGCATACTACGACATCTAATATCAATTTGAGTCTTCGACCATCCCCATGGCGCTACTACCCACAAATTTTGCTTCATTTGACAGAACAAACCAAATTAGGAAACTCCAGCCCATATTTGTCCTAAATGTTAAAGATTCTAGTAAAAGCTAAATGTGGAACCTTCTTTCTCTAGTAGTTCTTCCTAACGATGATCAACGACATAAATGAGACCCTTTCTGATGTAGGCTAATATTTTTTATTCTAAAAATATAAGAATTATATTTTATTTGTAGAACTGCTTTATTTTAATCAAGATTTTCTAGAAATATTTAGTTTCCTAATTTGTTGTATTCCTTATTATAGGTTGCTTGGTTAAAAAGAATTAGGATTTGTTTTTGTTATTTGTTTCCTAGTTGGATTAGAATTTCTTTTTGTTTTTTGTTTCCTAGTTGGCCTAGGATTTCTTTTTTTTTTTTTGTTTCCTAGTTGGATTAGGATTTCTTAGCACTATAAGTATCATTGTAAGCCTAATGACAAAATTTGGTTGTTTATGAATTAAGAAAATCGAGTTTTTACTCAATATCGTTTGTTCAAAGAGGGATTCCCTCTGGCTCAAACATTATTCGTGTTTTCTACTTGCAAATAATTTCGTAAAAGGAGGTGATAAGCCTCCAAAAGTGTTAATAATGGGGCTTATCTCGCTTCTTTTTTATCACGCGCATACATACTTCATTTCTTTATACAATTGATTTTTGCGCGAGGGTGTTTTTTTGTAAGTTTCAGGTAAAAGGCGAGATTAGGATGTATCTTAAGGCTATGGTTGAGCCACGGGACATTCGAACACCCTAGGCCACGTAACGTCCCCGCCACCGAGTCCCGGAGTCAAGGAATGAAGCTTTGAACAAGACTCGGGGGGGTCTAGAAGTCACGATTACAAGTTGGGAGATCAAAGGATCAAGGCATTAGAAGTTCTCAAATTTGGTACTTTCAACTGGTAGAAGCTTTTTGTTCAACCGGTTCAAGTGCATCAGAAGGTCTTTCAACCGGTAGAAGTTTTTTGCTCAACCGGTTAAAGCTTCATTTTTCTGCAAATTTTTGCCCGATCAAGAAATATCTAGTGGCAATTTTGTAATAACTTGGGACGACTTTTTGGGGCCTTTATAAGGCCTTCAACCCCAGAACTTTAGGGTTAGACTTGGTTTTCACCTTCTCTCTCTACCTCCATTAATGCACACTTAGTTGTTCCACCTTCTCTCTACATTTTCTAGTTTTTTCACTTTGATTCAAGGTAAACCATCTTCTTTAATGTTGTAGTACTTGTTAAGACCTTCATATAAATCTAGTTTATTTCCGTTTTTACTGGTTAAATCTTATCTCTCATTTTTTAGCTATTTCCTTAGAAAACTTTTGTTCTTAGTAGTTGTTTGTAATTTTTTCATGTATTAATGTTGTAGGTAGACCTATAATCTTCCATAAAAATCAATTTAGAAAGTTATTTGTTATGTTCTTTATTTCCCTTATAAAATTATTTCCCTTATTTTCTCATGTATTCGTTATAGGCTCGGCCATGAGGTGATTAGCACCCCGTGACTTCGGTTGATTCACTCTACTTGCCATATTGCAAACTTTGCATGTTAATCAAAGAATTAGGATTAATTTTCTATATCAAAATTTGGATTAGTTAATCCCGTTGATCACGCGTAGCCAAGGGCGTGACGAATTGACACGTGTGATGCTTCGGACTATGTCAATCAAAATGTTTGTATAAATGGCACAAGAATCCTATTCTTTGAGAAACACCATTTCTAGTTAAATGAGTTTTAAGTACCAAATCTTCCGTTCGGGGTCGTTTAACGACGCCCCGAGCCGGTCATTTTAGAGGAGAATGAATCGGCCTAAGGCATGGGTGTTGTGAACCCCTTGACTTATCCTTGTTTTTAATCAGTCTTTTTAATCTCATGTCTTTCATGAAGTTAAGTGAAATCCACCCCCCCCCCCCAACTACAAAAGTCAAGTTTGCCGCTTTAAGGCTAAAACCCTCACTCGCGAGTCAATTAATACGCTCAGCACATTAGGTCCCTGTGGACTCGACTCGGACTTTCGATTACTATGCCATGCGTCACCTGAACCCTACGCTTGGGGAAATCAATATTTGATATACAATCCAAGGACGCAGGCAGGAGGCTACCCTGCATCAGTTGGTATCAAAGCTGCAAGTTCCAATCCTGACTATGGCCAGAGGACGTGCTGGAGGTCGAGGTGGATGAGGCGGTCGTACAACTTTTGTTAAGGACATCTATGAACGGGATGAAGTTGCTAAAGAAGCTTGAATGGAGGAAGGATTACAACGGATAGAGGCCGCGTTGGGGGCGATCACCCAACGCATAGAGGCTTTGGAAGTTGCAAGACCACCTTGCCATCGTCCGTTTAAAACTCATGCTTTGGAGGAGGAAGAGTTTTCGGATGATGTGAACGCAAACTCTTTTGCTGATTTCAATCAGCGACAAAGAAGGAGTCGAAATATCATGGCTCACAGCCGCGATTCTCATTATTGGGTGTCTAGCATGAATATTGGGATTCCGAAAAACATTGGGGTTCAACAATCTCATCAGGAAAAACAACAAGTTGTAGAAGAAATTTTGGTTGAGGGAGACGTGGGAAATTCTATCAACAATGTATTAGAGGAAGAGTCCGATAAAATGTTTTTGGACATAGATTCATCGTTGTTGCAGTTAGAAATTCATTGGGATTCATCTCCAAAATTTGATGAGTACCTGGATGAGGAGAAAATTGTCATTCATAAAGTGATAGAAAATATGAATGATGAATTTGTGGAAATTGAGAAGAAGTTTGTTACTGCGCTTGACAAAGTTGATGGTTTGGATTCAATTGATGGCGTCTTGAACCTGGGAAAAAAAGCGATCAACGTATGCCCATTGTTAGGATTCGAAGTATCACAATTTATCAATCCTTTTTGGGAATCTATTGAAGACTTTGCAAGCAGCAAATCATGTGTTTCATATCTAACAATAGAAATTGTTCCTCTAATTTGTGAAGATTTCTTTTTGGAATTTGGCCTTGGAAAAATCAATTTGAAGTACAAGATGGAAGCAGACAAGGTTCGACAAATTCAACTGCATAAACTCGAGGATGAGTTTCTTCAAGCAGAGGAGAATGATGTAGGCTAATATTTTTTATTCTAAAAATATAGGAATTATATTTTATTAGTAGAACTGCTTTATTTTAATCAAGATTTTCTAGAAATATTTAGTTTCCTAATTTGTTTTAATCTAGTATTCCTTATTATAGGTTAGTTGGTTAAAAAGAATTATGATTTCTTTTTGTTATTTGTTTCCTAGTTGGATTAGGATTTTTTTTGTTTTTTGTTTCCTAGTTGGCCTAGGATTTCTTTTGTTTTTTGTTTCCTAGTTGGATTAGGGTTTCTTAGCACTATAAGTATCATTGTAAGCCTAATGACTGAATTTGGTTGTTTATGAATTAAGAAAATCGAGTTTTTACTCAATATCGTTTGTTCAAAGAGGGAGTACCTCTGGCTCAAACATTATTCGTGTTTTCTACTTGCAAATAATTTCGTAAAAGGAGGTTGCCCTGCATCACTTTCTCTCGAGTCGTGCCTAAACCTACACACTCAACACATCATTAGCACAAGACTAGACCGCAGAGTCCAGAACGACACTCCGACGGTCAAGTTAGTAGAGGAAGAAGATGAAGTATAGATTTAGGGTTTTGAGAGGAGAGTTGTGCGTACCTTTTCTTAGTGGTGAGATTTACCTTTTATAGGTGAGTTTTGGCTTACCTTCCAAGCACAGTTGTGCTCGTCACGTGACTTAACCGTTCAGCTGACGTCACAATGACGAGCCCGAAGGAATATACTGCGAGCACACACCTCCAATAAAAATACTACACTTGTTGTAACCGTTCGGATGATGTCATTTGTCATGATCACGGTTTGTTACACACCATGCAACATTAACTGTTCTACTGACTCAGCACCTGGTCTTTCGGCATGCTTCCACATCACAGAGTCGGTTTAGATCACTTCTCGGGTACGCCCCGAGGTCTATTAACTCTGAAAACTTGCTAATGAATCTAAAGAGTCCCTTAAAGACAGTCTCTCGGAGACGATCAAAGAGGTGTCTCTTTATGTGAACTAGGTGCTCGGTATATCCGGACCCCTACACTAAAATTAAAGATTTTACCCAATGACTTCCTCATTTGTTAATTTCAGCAGATTTTATTAAATAGAATCCTCAATCACAGCGTGGGAGGATGAAGCTGTTAGCCTTTACCGCAAAAAGTAAAGGTTCCGGAAAAAAGTAATACTGAAATGGGTACCGGGTTCAGAGAAAGAACCAATATTGACATGGTTACGTACAGAGAAAGAACCATTCAGGGAGTTGCATCCATTTTGGGCTTTACCTTCCAAGAGGTTACAGATGAGGAGTAAAATGGGTAGTCTGTCTTCTATTTTTTGTCTGCTTCAGTATTATGCTTTCGGCAACTTTCAATGAATTAAAATGATCACAAATTTGGTGAAACTTTAAAAAGGATGATTGAAGCCAATGTTTGAGATGTTCTGACAACGATTTAAATACAATATAACACAGAGAATAGGACTAAAATTAATGTTGTTATTCGAAGAAAGCAATGAAAAGAAGAACTTTGAATGATTATTTTTGCGGGAATTATAACTAGACGTACGATTATCTGTGTTTGGATGAAAGCAAATAAAATCATTCAAGAGTAGTTATAGAGGGATAATCCACAATTGTTATGGTTTGTTTCCACTAAATTTTTCTCTTCAAGCTAATAACAATAGACCAGTTTTTTCCACTAAATATTATTTTAATTAATATATGTGAGTAGACTAGAATTATTTGTCTTGAAATCCATGAAAATATGTGCTTTAATCAATTTAGAAACTCACCCTTAGCTTGGGTTCAAAAGATGCAAATTGATGATTACTTCAATTAAAAAAGAATAGCTATATAATACTCTACATTTTATCTTGAAAATTCTATTATAGAAAAATAGATGAAATTCCTCTTACCAACTTGAAGTTCTGAGATAAAATTGTGCTAAGAATTTGCTTTAATCGAATTTCCACTTTTTTGACAGTTTTGCTAGCTCATGAAACAATTCTTGTCATGCCCTACATGAGCAGACTTGGAGTTTCCATAGTGATCCTAGTCACCATATTCTTGTAGTGATCTTAATTGTGGGTCCTCTAAAATACTTATTTGGGATTGAAACTGTTCATTTTTTTTCAATAATATGGAGCACATGCATTATGGATACGAGATTCGTAGATACATGATTGAGAGAAATTTAACTTACAATGTATTCTCTCAATGATATTGGTCATCCATATAAATGGTATCCAACCATATGACTACCAATATCCAATAAAAGGTTTTTTTGTACATGAATAATCTGCTTTACATTTTCAACAAATTGTACAGTTTCGATCCGAAATACTAAGGGAGTTTTGTTTTAAAACTGCCTTGATTTTTGGAAAAAACTAGTTTTTGAAAAAAAACTAGTTTTTGAAAAAAACTAATTAGTGGAACACCCCCTTAATGTCACTACAAGGATGTCGACTTTGGTCATTACGGGTACCCCACTATTCTTTTCTTCTTCTTCATCTTTTTTTTTAATCCCATCGAATGGTTATCGGGTTAGTACAATTACACCCTATTTGGCAGCGGGATTTGCACTCGGATTTGTAATACCGGGCCCACGTTTAAGCCGGCGTTTGGGAGGAAAAATGTGGAGGTGGATTTACATAACTGGGGGCAAATAGGTCATTTCTAAATCATTATGTATTTTTTAAATTATTATGTATTTACTGTTATTATAATGAAATTAATCCATTTTATTTAATACAATAATAAACTGGGGGCAAATAGGTCATTTCCTCTCTTATCCTATCAAATTCACTTTCTCAAAATACTATCCAAACACCTCACTAACAAATCCACCCTTCTTATGAGGTGAGGCCACCCTCATTACCAAATCCACCCTCATTACTGTTGGGATTTTCCCAAGTTAAATGCTCTTTGAAAAAGGAAAAGAAAAATGAGTAGATTTAATTGCATTAGTTTCGCATGAGATTTTTTTTTGAGTGGCTCGGTGGAGGATATAAATATGGTTTGGTGGTGCAATAATGAGTTAGCAAGAGTTAATCAACTTTGGTTTGATTTTCCAAGGTTCGGCCAGATATCCTGTGGAGTCCCAAGAGCAATTGATGATGCCTCAAGATGATCTCGAAAATTCCATGTGTCTTTAGTGTTCCATGCTTTGTTTATATAAGGCCAGTTTAGCGTGTGAGCCGGGTATCAATAAGAGAAAGAGAGAGAAAGAAAGAGAGCGAGAGAGAGAGAAAGTCAAGGCAATGTTAAAAAGATAGTATACTATGTGTGAGTGGAGAGACAAATTTGTATGTGTGAACAAGAAAGAGTTGTGTGTGAGTGTGAAAATGTATCTCCTCCATTGTAAATCTCTTGTTATAGTGAAAAGTGTTCTCTCTCCTGTGGACGTACCCGATTTTGGGGAACAACGTAAAATTCTTTGTGTTCTTTGTTGGTTTATTTGTGTTGGTGTGTATTGTTTGTTTGTGATCCATAACAGGTGGTATCAGAGCTACGGTATGACAGGGAGCTAGGGTATGGTGGGGAAAATCACCGGGTTTGCTATCGAGCTTTTCAATGGCCACAATGATTTCACTCTTTGGCAACAAAGAGTGAAGAACAACATGTTGACAAGAGAAGGTTTGGCGAAGACACTTAAGAAAAAATCAGAAAAGCCAGAGGATGTGACGGATGCGAAATGGGAAGAGATGAGAGAGCTTGCAAATAGAACGATTCAATTGTATCTCGGGAATAGCACCCTCCGGGGAGTCATCAATGAAACGGATCCGGCGGAACTTTGGGCAAAGTTGGAGAGTCGGTACAAGTCGAAGTCTTTAACAAATCGGTTGTCGTTGAAGAAACATCTGAATGGGTTAAACATGCCCAAAGGAGGAAATTTAATGAGCATTTGGATGAGTTCAATCGGCTGCTAATGGAGTTGGAAGCAATTGGTGCAAAGATTGAAGAGGAGGATAAAGCGATACTTTTGTTGGTTTCATTGTCGCCGTTGTATGAGCATCTTCGGACTACCTTGATGTATGGAAAGGACACTCTCAAGCTTGATGAGGTTATTGCTACTCTCCTATCCCATGAGTCGATGCGGAGGAAGGAGAGCGTAAGTTTTTCAGAGGAGCGTGTTGTTGTTGCATCCAATGGTGGTCATGACCGGGGTAGAAAAATCGAGAGGCAAGGAGGATCGAATTGGAGGTCTCGTTCACAATCAAGGGGGCGTTCACACTCGCGAGGTGGTGAGTCCTGATGGGTTGATAATATGAAATGTTATTTTTGTGAAGAAGAGGGACATATAATGAAGTTTTGCCCAAAACTCAAAGCAAAGATAGAGAATGAGAAAGGGAAGGAAAATTCTGAAGCAGCGGTGGTTGAGAATTTTGTCAAAGATGACGGTGATTTTCTTTCGATGACTTGTGAAGGTATGGATCATTTTAATTGGGTTATGGATTCCGGTTGTTCTTTTCATATGTGTTCAAATAGAAATTATTTTTACTCGTATGAGAATTGTAATAAAAGTAATGTGAGGATGGCGAACAACATGGTGAATAAGGTTGTTGGCATTGGAACGGTACGGTTCTGGATGGCCGATGGAAGATTTGTGAGATTGACCGAAGTCTGACATGTTCCGGGATTAAGGAAAATTTTGATTTCATTAGGAATGTTACATTCTAATGGTTGTCGGTTTGCATCAAGTGATGGAGTTCTTGAGGTGTTTAAAAATGAGAAAGTGGTGTTGCAAGGGAAATTATTGGGAAATTTGTATAAGCTCCAAGGTCGCGTTGACGTGAGGCGTACAAATATTGGGTACCGAGCAAGCAAAAACTATGGGCGTCGGGTTACAAAAGTGTGGCGTGTAAAGGCGCATGAAAATGAATCTCTGTGTGTGGAGAGCAAGATAGAAAAAGAGGTAGCTCAAGTGATGGTGTTTGAAAAAATTGATGAAGGAAAATTGAGCACAAGAAGAAGGGTCACTTTTGCACCAAATTTGGTTTCGGATGTTTTCGGTTAGGCACTCGGGCGAGGGGGTGTGAGGTGCCCGAGCAAGGGGGTGCATTTCACTTGGATAAAGGGGGTGTTTGTTGAGATTTTCCCAAGTTAAATGCTCTTTGAAAAAGGAAAAGAAAAATGAGTAGATTTAATTGCATTAGTTTCGCGTGAGATTTTTTTTTGAGTGGCTCAGTGGAGGATATAAATATGGTTTGGTGGTGCAATAATGAGTTGGCAGGAGTTAATCAACTTTGGTTTGATTTTCCAAGGTTCGGCCAGATATCCTATGGAGTCCCAAGAGCAATTGATGCTGCCTCAGGATGATCTCGAAAATTCCTGTGTCTTTAGTGTTCCATGCTTTGTTTATATAAGGCCAGTTCAGTGTGTGAACTAGGTATGAATATGAAAAAAAGAGAGAGAGAGAGAGAGAGAGAGAGAGAGAGAGTGTGTGTGTGTGTGTGTGTCACGGCAATGTTAAAAAGATGGTGTATTGTGTGTGAGTGGAGAGACAAATTTGTATGTGTGAACAAGAGAGAGTTGTGTGTTAGTGTGAGAGTGTATCTCCTCCATTGTAAATCTCTTATTATAGTGAAAAGTGTTCTCTCTCGTGGACATACCCGATTTTTGGGAGCTACGTAAAATTCTTTTTGTTCTTTGTTGGTTTATTTGTGTTGGTGTGTATTGTTTGTTTGTTCAATCCATAATAATTACAAGTCCACCCAAATCATCTTCTGCATCCAAACAAAGTGTTAAGGTGTTATGCAGAGAGTGGGCTCAAACCTTGCCCTAATACGTGGGAGTATAATGGTGGTGCCAACCCCACTCCACTTGTATATATGTACTATTCTAGAAGAAGCCAATTTTGACAATGAAATCCATGTCAGATTACAACGAAGCAGCACCCAAGAAAGACAAAAAAAATGGACATGAGCCATGTTACTGCATGCGCTGAGCACGTGAAGATTTTCTGTGTTCTTTTTTTCCCTATGCAGTATTCAAAATTCAGCTTTTCCGTAATGCTACGTACGTTATTAGGAGTAATTTACTACTAGGAACTTGCCGTTTTCTGTGATTCCTTTATTGTCCTCAATTGACAGCAAATTCCAAGTCATAATTAATTAATTTTGCAACCCATACAACACTCACGAGTTGAACCAATTCCAACTAAATATTGATCAGGAAATGGAGGTGTTGTGCGCCCTTCAGCTATTCGATCGTATTTGGTACGGTTCCGGATGTGTTTTGATTTTTTATCAGTAAAAATAAATTAAAATTACCGAATGCATCCGGCAACACAATCGGACAACCGAATGTTACACCTCACGGTGCACAATGGCATACTTCAAGAACTCAACCAGCCTAAGCTGTTGCGTTTCTGATAATTTCTCACCAGTCATCACTGCAAACTGTAGAGAGGCTAGTTATCCATCGTAGGTACTTGAAAATATTAATTACATGGTAAATAAATTCTCAAGAATTGTGAAGTTAATTAAAGGAAAAGAAAATTTAGCTTACAGTGCAACTGAACGGGGCCCTAAGGTATGTGTGCATGATTTGGATCTGTATTCTTTTGAGGATGTCTTGGGGCCGCTGCAAATTTTCTTCTACAAATGCGTAAAGATAATTATTTTGATTGAGAACTAATCAAATATTTTCTTCTAATAAATTGAATTTTTATTGAAGCAAACAAACCAGAAACAACATGGAAATCCTAGCCAGCAAAACCCTGCAGCCTCCCTCCTAGCTAATTATGAGGAAGCAAATTAAAAAACGAGAAGCAAATACTAACATCATTATAAATAATATAAAATAAAGGGTGGTGTTAATGCCAAAATCGTTTTTGTTTGTGCCAAAATCGTTTTTGTTTGTGCCAAAAATATACTCCCTCCGTCTCATAAAGTTTGATCACTACGAAACTACATGCAATTTTCAAGCTAAAAAATAACGTGTTTACGAAAATAATTTTTTATATTAGTCAATATGAATCTTGTTTAATAGATTTCATCGAGAACTTTTATACGATGCAAAAAAAATTCAAAAATTATTTTGGTAAATACATTAAAAACCTTATACCATGTGCAAGGTACAAGTCTTTTGTACACTACAGTTTTGACACAAACAAAAATAATTTTGGCATTATCATTTTCCTAAAATAAAATCCTGGAGCTGAGACTCCAAGACCTAACAGCCGATTGCATTACTTGGCTATGGATTCCTCCAAAACCTTAAGCATGCCTTGACTTCCATCATGATCAATGCTTCCATGAAGCAGAAACAAACAAATTACAAAAGACAAAAAATCCTAGAGCTAAGAGCATCTCCAACAATTTAGCTATATTTCTAGCCATTTTGGCCAGATATTTTAAGATGGCTAGCCCAAACAAATCCTCCACCCTAACAGTCTAGCCATAGATATATATATATATATATATATATATATATATATATATATATACACACCTATATATATACAAACAAACATTGTACATGCACTGCATACATACGTGAACGAAAAATGACGAAATCACCTAAAACCCAGTCGCCTTCACCATGAACATTGTCGTCGTTGCCTGCACTCCTTCGCCGTTGCCATCGAAGTTGCCTGGAACGCTGTCACTGTCGCCGAGAACATCGTCGGAGTTTAAATCGCTGAAAACGTTGTTGACTGGGTTGAATAAAGGTTGAAATCAGGCTCTGAATCCAGATCTATGATGAAACAAGGCTAAAATTGAGCCAGCGATGAGGGTGACCGGCGGCTGCAATTTTCGATGAGAGGGAAAACAAGGCTACAGTACCTCAAGATCTGTGGCAAGGTACTGTAGCAAAAACTAGGATGGCGAGAGGCATGGAGAGGCTGCTGGGTGTGGATTTTGGGTGATTTCTCGCCAGATTTGGTCTTGCTGGAATTTTGCCTAGGCTGTTGGAGATGGTCTAAGACTCCAAGACCTAACTAATAGCCGATTACCATCACTTGACTCACGAGCTTAAGCACGCCCTGACTTCCTCCATGATCAATGCTTCCAAGAAGCAAAAACAACTAGGAGGGAAAATTAAATGAATGATCCAATGCAAGTATTAAAGAAAAATTAAAGTATGTATACAAAATTATAAAACTTTACGAAATATTTTTGAACTCGATCAGGGGGTTCGCTTGAACCCCTCAAACTCTAGTAGAGCCGCCCATAAGGATAATGATGTCCCTAATAATGCGACGTTACCTATTAAATACTAGTACTAAAAAGATTAATGGTCCATTTCCTAAACAACGTCGTTTGGAGAAATAGTTTCTAGCGGAGAGACAATATATCTCCTATATGCCATCACTAGGAGCAAAAAACACAAGTGACTTCAAACAACGAATAAACCAAACAATTTTGAAGTTAAAATAGCAACTAGCACGAAGTAAAAGCAGCTAAAAACAATATAAGAAAAAAAAAAAAAAAGAAGGAGAGAAGCAAAACAACTTTGAAATAACAACAATACTTTTTATATAGGATTAAACAATGATAAGCCACTAAATGTTAAGCAAACGTTAAAAACTCTAGTAGTCATTCGACTGGGAGACGAGGCATTATTGATTTTTTAGGTATGTATATCTATATTTATACATGTATTAGCTTTGATTTATTTTGGCTTAGTTTGCCAAAAGATTTTAGCAATTCATTTGCTAAAATCAACCATGATTTTAGCAAATGAGTTGAGTTGCTAAAATCATGGAAATTTCAAATCACAAAATTTTATGTGGTTCCGTTTATCATTTTTCAATTTTTTTCGCAGTAAGTTAAAGTACTTGAGGAATACTTTAATTTGGTGCGAAAAAAATCAAAAAATGATAAACGGAACCACCTAATTTTGTGCTTTGAAATTTCTATGATTTTAAAGAACTCAATTTCATTCGATAAAATAAATGGTTGATTTTAAAGAAATGAGTTCTTAAAAAATTTTTAAGAAACTAAAGTTCTATACGATTATTGATTTTTTAGGTATGTATATCTATATTTATACATGTATTAGCTTTGATTTATTTTGGAGTAGATGGGGGCAATTCAAACTTGACCAATTTTTCTATTTAGCTAAAAGTCAAATCAAACCAAATTGTTTGCCTTTAAAAACCAAACCCATCCTCGTTTTGATCCACTTTTATTTATGGTTAGACTTATTTGGCTTTTCCTTTTGCATTTTATCTTCGCTGGAGAATTTTTTGACTGTGGTTGTACTTTTCACCTTTTAAACTCATCCAGTTGCAACAAATGATTAATTAAAAGTATTTTAATATATTTTTTAAACCTTAAAGACAGCTTTGTAGACTGATTTTATAATTTTTCATATAAAAAGAAAATTAATTTACCCGTTATTTTAGACGTTGACATCTTTTTAATATGATAAATTAATTAATGATTTTTTAAATCCTTTCTGACAGGAGTACGGCATAGGACAAGAAGTACTGTTTCGATTCCCCCGTTTACTTTGACACCGGAATGACCGGACGCCACGTATCGGAGAGACGCAACCCAATTCCGAAAAGCTTCCAGTGGGACCCAAATACTCTCTCTCTCTCTCTCTCTCTCTCTCTCTCTCTCTACTACTACTACTACCAGTCTACTGCTACTATTCCGGTCGGTGCCCTAGAAGCCTCCACGAACTTTCCTTCCATAATCCCAACAGCCCCATTCATCATCATCATCTTCTTCTTCTTCTCAATCTTCGAGTCATCTGTCAACCACTTTGCTTTGGTACGAGTGTTCTCTCTCTTGGTTTTGCGCTTGCAATTAGTACCATTTGGTACTCAAAATATGCCCACACAATATCTTAATTTAATTTGGTTTGGTTTGGTTTGGTTTGATTTGATTTGATTTGATTTGATTTGATTTAATGCTTCTCAATTGTGTTCATTGCTGATTTTGCTTGAAAAGTTTATGTATTCGTGTCTGTCTATATAATTTTCTTCTTTAGATTTGATTGTTAGCCGAATTGTGCATTTGAGTGTGCATCATGGTTTTGTGAAATTTCATTCTCAGTTTCTCCCCCTTTTTTTAGCAAGTTAAGCAACTATGAGAAAATTTCTTCCTTTCAATTCTTCATTTTTAATGGACTCGTGTCTATTCGTCTGCAAGTTTCGTTTCTTACAGTGTGTTCCACTTTCAGAATTGTTTACTCCCACAGATGTTGAAAGTGAAAATGAAATCGCAAAATATAAGCATAAGATAAAATTCTAAGCGCAGCCCTTGGGACAGTGAATAATGTGTAAAGAGTGTATCGATAACTGTTATTATTCGTGACCTGTGTATGGGAAATTTGAAACATGAACTTGTTTGTCATTATGTGCATATTATTCACCACTTAGTGGGCGGTGGGTGGTAAGACCCCGAGCGAATTTACATACTTGAAGACAAATTTTGACAAAAGGATTTGCTGGTTTTGATGGTAAAGATTTTTAATGAAGTTTTGTTCATGTTTTGTGAAAGGAGAGTTTCAGGAAAAGAAAAACAATTACTTAACATGTTTGTCTCCATAGTTTACTTGTTTTCTAACCACTGGGGTATTGCTATTGGTAATTGGAAGTCTTTTTGTTCCTATATCACTGAGTCACTGACCTGTGTGTATTGGAGCCTTTGTTAGTTGTATATACCAGTTGGTTTTACTGTCAGAGTTCTGCTTTAGGACTACTTGATGTAGCTTCATCTCCTTTCTATTTGTTATTTATGGAAGTATTGGTTAGCTATCTGCTTAACCAGTCATCCGTGAGTTCTTCTTATTAATCGACCCTATACGTAAGACTATTGATGACCATGGTATTAACGTCGTCATGTCTGTTTATCACCCATTTATGCTGCATGGAATAGACAAGTTAGATTTCGTTTGTGAAGAATAGAGATGTTCTAATTCAGTACTTGTCAAAACCTCTCCAGGGATTGATATTTGGCTGTCTTTGGATGATCTCGACGTGCTAGTAGCAATTCCAGCCGGTGAAGAACCTCCCTGCTTTTATTAAAATCAGTTTTGGGTTTCGTGTCACACGTAGCCTGAAGCTATGAATTACACACAGGAGAAGTTTGTGAGGTTAGTTTTTCACGCTTTATACCTTGTATTCCTGTCCCTTTCAGAAAAGAAAAAACTTTATATGTTAGCTATCTATGATTTATTGCTTGATCGCATCTTTTACCTTCTTCCGCTGTTCACTGCTTTTATCATACTAAAGGTTATGTTTTCTTCCCCTGAAAGCTGACGTTCTTAATGCTCAATAGCTCCATTTGTGTTAGTTCTGGCTTGATTTTGAGATGGCTATTCTATCTATAGGTTTGAGGACTGGAAGTCAGAGAAAAGTGATGAGGAGCAATCTACAAAACACAGTGTACATTTGGGGAGTTTTAAAACAACAATAAACTCTGCTAGTAATAAGTTCCGAAGAGGCCTGGAATATGCTGCTGAACGAATTAGAAGCTTAACATTCTCCAAATCCTCTTCTTTAAGTAGTATTGCAGTTAAAGACTTGGGTTCAAAGAAGAAAATTCTTGACCCACAAGGGTTATTTCTTCAGAAGTGGAATAAGATATTTGTTTTGTCGTGTGTGCTTGCTCTTTCTCTCGATCCTCTGTTCTTTTACATTCCGGTGATTAATGATGATAAGAAGTGCCTTGCATTAGACAAGAAGTTGGAGGTTACGTCTATTGTATTGCGCTCCTTTACAGATATCTTCTATATAATTCATATTATCTTTCAGTTCCGAACTGGCTTTATTGCTCCCTCTTCTCGAGTATTTGGAAGAGGGGTTTTGGTCGATGATGCTTGGGCAATAGCAAAGAGATATTTGTCCTCGTACTTCTTCGTTGACATTCTTGCAGTTCTTCCTCTGCCACAGGTAGGAGGCCTCCTGCAGCTATTGAGCTCAATTGAGCAAAAAATAAGAATGACCCAATTGCCAGAGCAGTAATGGCTGGGTCCAGAGCAACTGGCAACTATTTGATGCATTAATAGGTTGTACCTTGCTCTGGACCTGGTCAAATTGCTTTAACAATAGAGTCACCTATTGTATGTGTATATCTCAATGAAGAACTTTAATTTACATGATTTGATTTTTGCTATTTTTCATCATTTCAGGTGGTTATTTTAGTTATTATTCCAGAAATGGGAGGATCAAACTCTTTGAATACAAAGAACTTGTTGAAGTTTGTTGTTTTGTTCCAATATATACCCAGGGTTCTTCGAGTTTTTCCACTCTACAAAGAAGTCACAAGAACCTCTGGCATACTCACTGAAAGTGCATGGGCAGGAGCTGCATTTAATCTCTTCCTTTACATGCTTGCCAGTCATGTAAGTTTTGCCACTTCATTTAGATTTTTTCGTGTCAAAATCATACACATGTTTTGTGTTTACTAAGTGGTAGTATTGACTTTTCTCTGTGTATATTGTATACATCCCATGTTAATACCATGTTTCATACAAACATGACCATTTAGTGATTTGGTTTCTTTTAGGTACTGGGAGCCTTTTGGTACTTGTTTTCTATAGAACGAGAAACGACGTGTTGGAAACAAGCCTGTGGAAATCAGACTGAATGTGTTGATTATTCGGTGTATTGTCATAATAGTGATGGATATAGGAATATCTTGAATGAATCCTGCCCCATACAGACACCAAATGCTACACTGTTTGATTTTGGAATTTTCATTGATGCACTTCAGTCTGGCGTTGTTGAATCAACAGATTTTCCCCAGAAATTCTTCTACTGTTTTTGGTGGGGCCTGCAAAATCTGAGGTATGTGTTTTTAAGGTCATAAACACTCAAATCTGCCGTTCATATTCTTTGAGAATTGCATTATAGGCATAATCTGTGACCCGATTTTCACTTGTTCACTTCTGCAGTTCTCTTGGCCAAAACCTCAAAACAAGTACCTTCGTATGGGAAATTGGCTTTGCAGTTTCCATTTCCATCTCCGGCCTGGTGTTATTTTCATTTCTCATTGGGAATATGCAGGTTGGTTTGAGCATTTTTTTACTCTACTGCACGACTCCAAAAATCGAGTCTATAAACTCAGACCCATTCTTAAAATGCTGAAGAAAAAGTGTTTCTGCTTCGGCATCACTGACTGCACTACAATGAGTTGTAGATCAGCCACGAGACTTCCATTTGGCATTCTTTTTGCAAAATCAATATGATATAACTGAAGATCCTACAACTTTTAGAAGGATGTATTCAATTCAATGTTTCCATTTAATGCTGCATTGGCATAAAATGAAATCTCTATACTGAGTGTGCCCATTAACGTCGTTAATAACATTTATTTTCTTTGAAACAGACGTATCTGCAGTCGACGACAATGAGATTGGAGGAGATGAGAGTGAAAAGGAGAGACGCAGAGCAGTGGATGTCGCATCGTTTGCTCCCTGAGAATCTGAGGGAGCGAATTAGGAGGTATGATCAGTACAAATGGCAGGAGACTAGAGGTGTTGATGAAGACAATTTGATACGTAATCTTCCAAAGGACCTCAGGAGGGACATCAAGCGCCATCTCTGTTTGGGTCTGCTCATGAGAGTGAGTTCTTTTTGCACTTTGAATCACAAAAACTTCCATCATTTTATCTTTTAGGTGCATAAGTTTCATCGTTCCTATCTCATGAGCCAAATCTAATCCAGAATTCACCAATTTTTGTACCAGGTACCAATGTTCGAAAAGATGGACGAACAACTCCTAGATGCAATGTGCGACCGTCTAAAACCTGCCCTCTACACACAAAACACCTTCATACTCCGAGAAGGTGACCCAGTTGACGAAATGCTCTTCATAATTCGTGGAAAACTCCTCACCTTCACCACCAATGGCGGCCGAACCGGCTTCTTCAACTCAGACCACCTCAAACCGGGCGACTTTTGCGGCGAAGAGCTTCTCACTTGGGCTCTAGACCCCCATCATTCCTCCAGAAACCTCCCAATATCCACTCGAACTGTCGAAGCCCTGACCGAAGTCGAATGCTTCACCCTAAATTATGATGACTTGAAATTCGTTGCCTCTCAATTCAGGCGTTTACATAGCAAACAGCTCCGCCACACTTTTAGGTAGGCTACGAAACGAACCAAGCTACTCAAATTCGGGCTCGGGTTCGTTCATTAAAAGATGTTCAAGATTGGTTTGTTGCATAAGCAAACCAACCTTAAACATTTATTTTGAGCTCATTGTGATTTCAAACCAAGATCAAAAAAATTATACTTGGCTCATTCGGCTTATGAGATTAAACAAAAAAAATTCAAGCTACTTGAGATCAGCTTGTGTTTGGCTCAATTAGAACTTGTTTGAGATCAATTCGTCTCATGAACAAGTTAAGCTCTAACCTATTTTTTGGAGCTTGTAAATTCAAAAATTAAGCTTGATCAATCACCTGCTTGACTCGTTTATCACCTCCACTTTTAGGTTTTACTCGCACCAGTGGAGGACTTGGGCGGCGTGTTTCATACAAGCAGCATGGCGGCGGTATCGGAGGAAGAAGGTGGAGGAGGCGCTTTGGGAGGAGGAGTGTAGGTTGCGAGATGCAGTGGCCGAGGGCGGTGCGAGGTTGTCACCTAGTTTGGGGGCTGCTGTTTACGCATCGCGGTTTGCGGCGAATGCGCTGCGTGGATTACGGCGGAGTGGGAGTCGGAGAGGAGGAGGCAGGGTGGCAGTGAGGATGCCTCCGGTGGTGCTTCGGAAACCGGCTGAGCCTAATTTTACCGATGAAAGATAGTGGTAGTTCGGTCCCTTGTTTACTAGAGAGTACTAATATTTTGCTGTCATGGTTAGTGGTGGAAGCAAACGTGATCAATTCATTTTTTCTTCTTTGATGGCATGATTAATTCATTGATTTGTCAATAGTTTATATTGTGAATCCGGTATTTGTTTGTATATTTCATATTTCTATCATTGTGTGTGAGGATTTATTGTAGATCACCGATATTTGATTGATACTGAAATTGTAGATTCTGTGGTGTTCATTGATTTTACAACTATTGCAATGAAGTTTTTCTTGATGTGACGATACGGTTTGGCCGTGGTGTCAACTAGCTCTCAGTGTAAATGCAAAAATCAAGTCGATAGGATTACTAGTCACATAATCCGGTTAGACGATCTTGTTGTGAGGATACAGTTTATCTATATCCAGGGCATTCAATGAACAATTCGGATTTATTCCGATCAATGAATTTAATCCTATCTTCTATTGTTTAGATTAAATTCGAGCCGTGGAGCCGTGCTTTGTCAAAATGGATAGTCAAATCAAATGCAATGCACTGCACTGAGTAGTGCATTTTGCACACTACAGTTTACAACTCTCTCTGTCCTTTTTTAAGTGTGTAACATTGTAAATCAACTTATTAAAAAAAACATCATCGTTACATCTTTCACATCAATTTTTATCTCCACTTTTCAATATTGTCGTTTACTTTTACCTAATAACTCTTAAAACTAACTTTTCAAAAGAACAAAATATTAGAAATTGTACAAACTCTTTACCATTAAATTTTCAAAACACACTTACGGGTGCTTTGGGTAAAAAACCAAAAAATGGGTTTTTTAAAAAATCATTTTGTCCTTATTCAAATTTTTTTGCACTCGTTAGTTTTGCATCAAAATTTTGTGGTTTCTAGATTCTTCTTGACGAGATGAATCTAACAAATATAAAATTATGGTCAAAACTCAATTTTTTTAATAAAGCCAAAACAGGTTAATTATTAGACATATTTTGGCTTTATTAAAAAAAATTGAGTTTTGAACATAATTTTATACTTGTTAAATTCGTCTTGCTGAAAGAAATTTAGAAACTACAAAATCTTAATACAAAACTAACGAATGCAAAAAAAAAAATTAAATAAGGACAAAATGATTTTTAAAAAAACCACTTTTTGGTTTTTTACCCAAAGCACCCCTCATTAAGGGACGGCTAAAAAAAGGACAGGGGAGTATATATCAAAACTTAATGACTTATTTAACTGTTAACTTCAGAAAATTTTAAAACAGAGGAGGTTTTTCCAATACTGTAAAAGGTCTCAGGTTTTTTTTTTTTCACTTCCAACTCTTAATGACATCCCCAACCTTGGATTTGTCATTTAAGCACCTCCGAATTTCATCAAAAAAAAATTTTTTTTTTTGCTAGATGGGTTCAACATCTCAGTTGAAAATAACACATTGACAACAAGGTCCACCTGCTCTGCTAATTTGATCATACGATAAATAACCAAAACATTGCAGCGGCAAGTGAAACGAAATAAAATCACATCAATTGCTTAATTTTTTTCGAAATCCCAATAACAACCTCAAATGTCACATTTCACCCGTTATTAGATAACATCCGGTTCTCAGAGAAGATACAACTGCATCTGCTGAGTCCCTAAAAAGGATAACATCCGGTTGATATGATTACTATCGTCTTCCACTCCAACTCGTAAGCAAAAGCTCATGGAAGCATCCATGCTAGGTACAAATCCAGTATGTTGTGGGAGTGTCTCCGTTTACCATAGAAATAAAGAGGGGATGCTTATCTTTGACTATGAAACACAAATACGTTTAGCCGGTGAGGGAGAATTATTACGAAGAAAAGCAACCTCCCTCTTGACGAACGATGGCAAGGCGAAGGCAGCCGTGTGAATCTGTCAAGTATACAGCAAAAAGTTATTTGAGATAGTATATCAATTCTACTATGACCTACTTCATGGACACACACTAACAAGTGGCTCAAACCTAATACTAGGATAACAGCTGCAGCGGGCAAGAATATCAACCAGATACTATATTCGGAGTTGGGACATGAGTCCCTTCCAATACTGATAACATCTCACATATTCACTTCCAGCAAAGAAACACAGCGTCAAAGATTTCTTTCAGTGTCAAAACAACTACACGCCAACAAGAATTGCTCAATTACTCCACCAAAAAATCAAAAAATTAACTGGTAACAATAACCAAGTGAAACCCAAAAGTGTAAAATACGCCAAAGCCAGAGAAAAATTATAAATTGGAAAAGGGTAGGCACATATAGGGTTGGTAAGACCCTAATGAAAATTAACCATGCAACTTATATTAGTGCATCTCTGGATGCCAGAGATGATCAATAATCATGTTTATGCAACTCCAAAAGAAATGTTAAAGTTGGAATATTATATGAAAACTAAGGCAATATAAAATTCAAATGCTGCTGGGTTCCATGATCCAATGTGTTTGAGAAGCTGTAAAAAGCAGGGATTCGAAATTGGGCTACGTATCTTGTATTGTTTTTCTTGTTTTATAAATCATATCGGGATACGTATCGCGTATCCTAAGATACGTTAACCACAATTAATATAAACAAGTATTTATACCTAATAACAACAACAAACTAAGTTTTAAAGTTACAAAATTTCAAGCCTCAAGTTTTAAAGTTGCAAAATTTCAAGCCTCTCACCTGAGATTTATCAAATTGAGGTTTCCTACTACCTTAGTCAAGGGCAAAAAAGAAAATTCCAAATAATACTCTCTCAAAACACAATCGAAGTATGGTTTTTCTTCTACTCAACCCCTACATTGAGGTTGGATATCTTTTAAATGGTTTGAATGTCACTCAAACGACTTAGACTAATGCGTTGAGGTCCCAATTCTTACAATAATGTTTGAATTTCTTCCATTAGAGACAGAATGAGATACTTATCATGTATCGTAGGATTTTAACAATGGTAAAGAGTCACTGACAGTCTGACACTCTCTAAGAATTTGAGCCGAGCAAGCTATCAGGGAAAACCAGCAATAGGATAAAAATCAGCCACAAAGTTTTTAAAGTGAGAATTGAGAGGAAACGTAATTACCTCAGAGTTGTAAAACTTTAGTTCCCTTTGATGTTTGAGTGCTCCCTCTATTTCTTCAATAGGATTGATAGGATGAATAAAATCTACAGGGGGGCCCTCCGTCGAGCATAGCAGAAATCCAATTACGCCACTGTACATACATAGAAACCATTTTCCAAATAGTGTAAACTCACAGCACACATCATCGCATCCCAGTTCAGAAACTTCTAAAACTAAAATGTTTTATAAGTAATAGTCAGGATGCTGAACTGTGGCAAAACCAAGACAACACTGAACCAATGAGTTTCTGCATATGCTAAGATGCTGCAGTCCTACGAAAGGAAAATTGCAGAGTCCCACACTTATAAAAGGAGGCTAGAGGCTGAAGAGGGTCAACCTATAAGGTTGATGGAAAACCCCATATAAATAGTTGCATTATTATGGGAAGTTCAGGGGGGTGGATGTGTATACCTTGGATATGTAGGAACACTTGTCCAGGCATAGTGAACAGAACCCTTGAATGTTTCACGGCAAATAGAGATCATATCCTGAATAAGATGAGTGTGAAGCCACATACTTTCTGCCATGTTACAAAGAACACCACCAGGCCTCAGTGCTCTTGCAATAGTCTCAAAAAATGGCTTTTCCACTAGTTCTTGTGCAGGACCTAAATCAAGAAAAGAAAGCCAAGATGCAAGCATCTTACTCGTTACATACATATTTTAGCATCTTCCATTTACCAAACATGAGTCTGAATTCAAAACTTCCAGAAAAATAATGAAAAAACTGACATAATCCCCTGTATTACGAATCTATGGGATTGGTGCCTAAATTTCAAGAAACCAAAAATCAAGAAGAAACCAAGAAAACTGTTTTTCCTGCAATCAAAGTGTTTGTAAGTTTCAATCAGGCAGAGATCGCTAAAGTCAGACAATGATTAGAGTATATACAAAGTCCACCGAGCGGTCATTATGAGGAACCAAAAAAGCCACTTAAATCCTAAAACAGTGAATTCCCACCTAATGAGTTAAAAGCGATGCACAACGCAGAGAAAAAGCCCAAAGGAAACATAAGTAAAAAAGAAAAACAGAAAGAAAAGAAAAAGGAAAACATAAGTACCCAAGAAAGAAAAATCCCAAATGAAAACAGAGAGAAACAGGGACCACAAACATACCCACAGGATCTGAGGAATCAACAATAACTGCATCATACTTTCCTTCAGGTGCACGACGTAGAAATTCAGTAGCTGTTATAGTAATGAAAACAAAGATCAGCGTGAAAGTGTAGCACGACAGCCACCTTTTTTAATCTAGCTACTGAAGTATGTCTTGGTTTGCTTAGAATTGTCAATAACCAAGATTAACGGATACGACATGGAACAACCAGAATACAGATGCACACATGTTACTTCACTTGATTCCAATAACCACATGAATATCTTGTCCACATACCATCACCAACATGCAGTTGCACACGAGGATCCTCAAAACCCATAGATAACTCCGGAAAAAACTTCTTACTAACCTGTGGCGTAAGAAAGAACGTTAGACAACAAAGAACAAAAGGAAACAGCATACCAGATGATGGGTGGATCATTTCAGCACTTACATCTATAACCATCTTATCAATCTCACAAATATCAATGAGCTCCACAGACGTGTGGCGAGAAATTTCCCTAAGAACTCCTCCATCACCACCACCTACAACCAGAACCTGCATCAAGTAATATATATAAATTAGAGACATATACTAAGTGAGGGGAAAAAAGAAAAAGAAAAAGAGGAACAATCACTTGCAAAATCATGAAACACAAAAGATAGGCCGCTCCAACAACAATGTTCATAAAAAATGTCAAACAACAAAAAATAGTTGTGCTCTCTAGATATTGTTACTGACACGCATATAGGCTGAAAGCACCTATAAACACTTTTATTTTGTTTATTAAACTATGCTATGAAAAGAAGAGCTATGTAAATCGATTATAAATAAATATTGCCTACATTGCAGTTGAAAGTTAATTTAGAATTTTACCCCCCAAAAAAAAAAGTTAATTTAGAACACTTGTTCAAAGTTCCCTTGGAATGTTTACGACAGTGATGGGGAAGGATTTCCGGATCTGTCAGAGCCCGAAATTCTGTTGAGGGGACGTTTAAGAAAGTGACAAGGAAAATATTTCCTGATCTGTCAAAGCCGCAGGCCCCTTACTTTTTTGAACCCTGTATAGAGCCCAATAGTTGATAAATGGAGTTGCCAGCAAAGAAGATAAAGTTAAAACAGTACGTAAATGATGAGAAGATTCTTGCACCGAAAAATGCCACTTTCAGATTTTAGTCTAGAGACACAGCAATCCATCACCCAGGAGTGTCGGAATTTTTGCGTTCTTCCACAGCAATCTCAAACCGTGCAGTATTTTCTTTCCCATGGCAGGCAATATACCTCAGGAGGGGATAGGGGGTCCGGTGTCAATAGAGGGAAGGGGGAACAATGCTGGAGTGTATTATCCATGACACTCCAACCCAGAACCATACGGTTTGAAGTTTAACCTAGATGCCATCAGACCATTGGCTCAAACCTCAGTGTTTATGCGATAGAAATGTGCCTCAAATACTATTGAGGATCAGCAAGAAAAGCGACACAACATATTTGCTGTTAAAACTGCTGCTTGCGCTCATCACTTAGTATAAGTCCAATGACATAACAAGAGCTACCTGTAAGCTAATATTCTCTTCAATGAAGAACACAAACAATAGACTCATGATAATAAAACAAAAAAGTGATAAACTCATGATAATCAACAAAAGCACAAAACACATGATGTTGACGTAACTGTTTTGGGGGATTGAATTGAACAAAGGGGAAGATGAGCTATCATCTCCTGATAAGCACATTCATCTTTCTCAGTCAGCTGAACAATTCCATCAAGCACGAGCACTTTCCCATACGTTGAGGACTGCAGACAAAATAACCCACATCATGAATTCACCAATGATACACAAAAACCAGAAAGAAAGAACATCACCACCCAAAGAATAGTCAACTAATCACACATCTAAAATTATTAACCTCAAAAACCAAGATCTCTTGGTACTCTGACTTTTCCTTGTACAGGATTCTTTCCACTTCCAGTGAATGTGCTTCTCCTACAAATGAAAACTTGGTTCAGATTTCTATCATTTAAAAGAACACCCTGCTCAAACCTTAAAGCGTTTATACAAGAGTGGCTTAGTAACACCAGGACGTCATATGCAATTTCAGCACATTTTAACTCTAAGCCTGTGCTTGGAATAAGATAAGACCAGATTTAACTAATGTTACATATGTCCAGTCCAATGTCTGGCCGCGTATTTTGTACTTGTGAATAAAACCAAGTTTTCCATAACCACTTATCATAATGGCTTTATGAAGAGAGAGAATGTCATTGTTTGAGGGTAAATAGAATTCACATGTTCAAGTTAATTAAGTTTCTGTCCTGCAGGATGATATCAGTAATATCAATTCTCTCACACACACGTGCGCGCACACACACACAAAACGTAAAAGAGATAAGAAAAAGTACCCCAACGGCTCAATGAAATAAGGCAACTGAAAAACCCTTTTGAGGGGAGAAAATAGAAATGGAATTCATGTCTTCAAGCTATTTATTTATCTTGGTGCCATCAGACTGCATAGTAGCAGTAACACCAAATCCCAACCCAATGGTACTTTTGCATACCCTAACCCCCACATTAAGTACAATTTCAATTGACTCATGAGCATGGCACACCCAAAAGGGGGATTTTCTGGACAAGATTGAGTTATAAGGCATGGATTGTACCACCTCCAAAGGCCACATAACAGTATAAGGAAAGGTGGCTCCAAATAACCAAGTTTCCCATTACAGGTTATCGTAAAGTCAAAAAGCTTGAAATCTAGTTAGGTAGCAATGCAATTCAAGCAACAATGAAAACCCTGTGAGGCTGCATTCATCAGTTGATTATGAGCTAACTCATTCTTCTCTTCTCCTTTAAGGTAAGATCATTCCCTTCTCCCTCTCAGACTCTCAGTTCCCAGCAGCTAGAAACTTCTATATTTGCAATTTTATCTTAAACCTTCTTTTCCACATTTGAAAAAAAATACTCCATCTAGAGAGTGGGTGGAGTTATCCGCTTAACAGAAACAAAAAAGAGAGGAGAAAGTTAAAAGTTAGTCCATTGGTAAGAACAGATCTTCAGAGCTTAAAGAGACATGAATCAGTTGATTTAGAATTTCTGGTTTTCTAAGGTTTTAGAACTTGGATGCAGCGAATTAGAGAGAAAATAAAAAGAGCAGAAGAGTGTCATTCACTCTTTATCATGTTTGGAAGTTGAAATATCTATCATAAGGCTAGCTGGAAAATGCAACAAAATAAGACATGCCTGGCCACATAGGGTTGTTGAAATACACTCGCTTGCCCAATTTGCCTGTAAATAACACAAAAAAGAGAAGTCAAGGCACACCAACCCTCAACCAACCAATCGTCAAAACAAAACCTCAATCTATACTAGAAGGAAAATGAAGATTTTTACAAGACATGAGGGCATAAACAGATAATTAGAAGTTAAAAATAATTACCAGAGCAGGACAGAGGTTCGGTGAACCATCCCGAGACAACTGTTGAATGGCATTTGGTCTCAAGCTCAGGGTCTGAGTTCCTGGCTTTCAAGCAACATGAAGGTATAATAGCCTTATCAAAAGCATTAGCATCATCACTCGCCTTCCCATCCATAATCTTCTGGCATTCCAAACCTTTTCCTGCGCCAGCCTCCATGTATTACCTTTTTCTTCTGCGGATCCAGTCTCTAACAACCAAAATTAAATCAAATCAAAGAAAATCCCGATAACTTACAGCACTAAAAGGCGTCAAAAACAGTGTACACATGCAGACAGACACATGTAGAAGAAAGCAAGCGCGATGATAAGACCAGCCCAAAAATAGACAGTTAAGATTTCAGCCCGTCCTCTTACAGTTACTCTCATCAAAAGTTTCTACCTTAAAATGAGCAAAAAACCAAATCCTGTTTTCGAATGCTTGTGTTATGAAGATATGAACTTCACAGTGGAAACAAATAACAACATAAGAAAGACAAGCCAACCAGGTGAAAAGAGTGCTAAAAACGTTATCGAGAGAACACAGTCACAGATTAGCATGAAAAGAGTTCTAAAAACATAAACCCACAATCAAGAAGGGGAGGCATGTGAAAAGAATACCAGAAGAACTTGCACAAGTTTAACTGTTCAACAGAGAAAAAAAGGAGCATACAATATATATAACCCAAGCAAATATCAAAACTGGAAAGAAAATAAAGAAAAGTAAAGAAAGGAAGTTTAGAAACGTATATTAGGGAAGAAGATAAATTGGCATAAAGCAGACTTTGAATTCAAAAGCCAAAGAAGAAGCAAAATAGAATTTAATGTACGATCTTCTAGTTATGGAAAGCAAAATTCGAGGAAATCATAAATCAAATCAACTCGTATATTCGCCTAAGCAAGGACAAGAATGGCAATTAAAGCATCAATATAACACATGCAGCCGTTAACTAACCCTAAAAACATCTAGTATAACAAATTGTTATTCAGAATCTTTAATTAAACCCACACTAGATCTTCTAACGCCTATAGTTATTAATACTAATAAAAAAACAAAAGATAAAATAAAACTTTCGTCAATATAAAAAACCGAAGGGCAAAAACAGCTGAAAACGTTTGAAGGGCCTTTTGGGCTAAATTTTCTGACAAGTCTTTTTTGGTAACTTCCTCTAATTGTTATGAAATTTGAGTAAAATTTTTTTTTTTTGGTAACGTTTGGTGTGTGTGTTTTTTATAATTTGTAGACGAAATTCTAAAAAAAAAATAACTAAAAGTTAAACAATACCAAGTGGCCCTACCAAAAATTAATTTAGGCCAAACGCACTCTAATTAGTAGCAATTACTATACAAATTAAATCAAAACTTGAAAAACGGCGAATTTAGGTAACAGTTGAATCCCGAGAAATTAAACGACAACGAAGAAACAATTCTTCGTTTCATTTTTCCAGAGTTTTCTCGGGAACTAAACAAAGTGCTAGGGTTCAACAAAAAACCGAAGCAAAAACGAAAAAAGGAAAAGACAAAATCCATCTGCTTTGACAAACTAGCAAAATGAGAGAAACAGAGCATAGATAACAAATTAAAATCAAGAACGGATAAACGAATAGAGATGTAATACCTTGCCTGATGATAAATTGCTGGCTCACTGATATAATATGTATCGATATGAATACGAAGAGGAAGCAATGGGGGAGAGAGAAATTTTAGAGAGAGAGAGAGAGGTTGTGGTTGGAACTTTGATTTTTCTCTCTCTCTCTTGGTTTCCTCTGGAGGGGGTTCTGGTTTGAGCTTGTTTTGGTTGGGCGGAAATGGGATTTATATATCTGCGGGGAAAAGTGATAAAATGACAGAGATGCCCCTAGATAGGGAAAAAAATTTGTTTGCCCTCACCCAAAGAGGGTGAACAAAACCTCAACCTGATTCGTAGAAATAGTATGGAGTCCATGGAATCTATACACTTTTTAATAAACATGACATCACTTTGTGGTGGGATCCACACTATTTTTAGTGAACTCCATGTCATTGCAACCAATCAGGTCGAGGGTTTTGTTTACCCTCCTTGGGTGAGGTGAACAATTTTTTTTTCCCTGGACAGTAGCGTAAGCGTGGGAGCGGACAAGGAAGTTAGGGATTGGACGGAAAGTCTCAGGGGGTGTTCCACTAAAAAAACAAAAAACAGTTTAGTTTTAGCTCAAAAACTAATCTATTCTGCTAATAAAAAATAAACAAAAAAATCACTTAATTCCACTAACCTAAAAAAACCAAAAAACCAAAAAGCCAAAAAACTAGTTAGTGGAACAAGTTAATTTTTTTGAAAGATCCAAAAAACTAGTTAATGGAACAAGTTAGTTTTTTTGCAAAACTAAAAACCAAAAAGCCAAAAAACTAGTTAGCGAAACTCGAAAGACAATATCAAAAGATATAAGACACATCTTGTTACTGAAGGCCTTACTCAAAAGGAAGGCATTAACTATAAAGAAACTTTCTCTCCGGTATCATCGAAAGATTCTCATAGGATTTTAACTTGTGGCTCATTATGATTTAGAGATTCACCAAATGGATGTAAAGACTGCATTTCTCAACGGTGACGTTCAAGAAACCATATATATATGTGATACAACCAGAAGATTTTGAGACTAAAGGATCAGAACATTTGGTTCTCAAATTAAAGAAATTCATTTATGGCTTATAGTAGGCGTCCTGTCAATAGTACCTAAAGTTAGACCAAGTAATTTCTTCTTTTGATTTGAAGGAAAATGTTATGGATCAATGTGTTTATCTTAAGATTAGTGGGATCAAATTCCTTTTTCTTGTATTGTATATTGATGATATCTTAATGGCAAACAGCTATATAGGCTTATTGCATGAAACTAAGAGATTTCTTTCCAAGAATTTCAAAATGAAAGATCTTGGTAATGCATCTTTTGTGATAGGCACACAGATTCATCGTGATAGATCACGTGGTATAATTGACTTATTACAAAAAGACATATATTGATAAAATGCTCAGTAGGTTCGGCATGTAAAGTTGTGCACCATGTGATGCACCAATTGCGAAGGTTGATAAAAATGAGTTTGCTTCAATGCCCAAAGAACGACTTGGAAAGGAAACAAATGGAGGACATCCATTATGCGTCAGCAATAGGAAATCTTATGTAGTTTGTACGCGTCCAGATATTGCGTGCACAGTTGGAATACTTGATAGATGTTTGTAAATGATATGCTCACATATCGGATAATCTAATTATTATTGTTGGATATTTGAACTTCGAGTTTGTTATTGCATCCTATAAAGCAACAAATTTAGCGCTATGTTTGCAGAATTTTATCACCTAGCTTCATACTGTCGGTAACTTGATAAGCCAATAAGGATTTATTGTGATAGTAAAGCTGTTGAACTGTGACAAGAGTTCGTCAAAATCAAAGCATATTGACATTAAGTCTTGTCGTTAAGGAAAGAGTTCAGAATCATTTTATATCAATTGAGTACATTAGCACAGAACTCATGATTGTGGATCCTCTCACTTAGGATTGACCACCTAAAGTGCTTAATGAGCATGTAACTCATTCAGGAGTGGTTAATTCTAGTGAAGTATTTAATTAGTGGGAGTTGTACTACTCATATTATTAATTATTTAACGTTTGTGGTAATCACTTTTGGTTTATTGATGATTCTGAAATAAAATGGCATATTTTCAAATTGTGTTAAATACATGAAGTTTTGAATATATGCGTGACTTAGGAACTCTATTGAGTTATAAGGTTGGACTAGATGGAAATAAACATGCTAAAGGATCACATTTGCATGTAATTTCCATGTTACACCTTCGTACTTGATCTATTTCATTGAATGCATAGATATTTGTGATCATGGATGGGTCTTGTAATGATAAATATGACAAAGGCCGCCATGATCTTATATTTGTGTTTTCAATGGATTAGATTGTTTTGAGATAACACTCATAAATTTCGACAATAAAAGTTTGAGTTCCTAAAATTTACTAGATGACCTATGTGGCCCAAGTGGGAGATTGTTAGCAATTTTTCTATAGGTGGCCCTACATAGATCATATAATTAGATATTGTATATTGTCAAATAAGGTTTGAGTGGTGTCAATATTACTCATTGAGTTGTGATCGTCTAATAAATATGACCGGGTAATTGACAAATCTCTACTAGCGCGTATTTAGGTTATATCATGTGCGTTAAATGGTGCGGGCTATTATTAAGTGTAGAGATCATTCAAGGCCCATTAAAGTTTCATCCATTATAATGGGCTATGATGGAACCAAGGCCTATAAGTATGTGGTTAAGTCTCCACTCCACTCCATACCCTAATCTCTTTTCTCATACCATCTCATCGTGTGTGAGACTAAGGTCAAGATCAAGAGTAAGGCTTTGGAGGTGGAAGATGAACAACCACGCACACAAGGTTTTCATCTTCCATGGCGACAGGTATTATCTTCAATGGTTTGACATGAGTTCTTGGGTTAGGGTGTCTTATTAAATCCGTATTATTTCAAAAACCATGACAGGTCATTCTTTTATAATATATTACATAAAAATTCGTGAAAAGCTAACTTATTTTTAAAACATCATTAGTGGAACGCCCCTTCAAAAAGAATTGGTGACGAGAGGCGCTGATTGCCCTAACGTTTTACGGTCTCGCTTGTCAATGGGATATAGAGAAAGGATATGGTATCACGTCAAATAGAATTTCAAAACTACTCACATTTGGTGTTTGGCATTCAGATATAATATTTCATGAATTGTATATTTGCATGTGACCGAATATAATAACACCACCTCTTATTTACGACAATATTATCGCCATCTTTCAATTTTATATCTACATACTCATATCTACCCTAAGAAAATCAAACACATATATATAGTCAGGATCCCATTAGGATCCCGAATTTTGCTTCCATCGGTGACTCACTAAATTTTCAACTTTTTTTTTTTATCAAATTTTAATGATCTGAACTGTTCAATGTGTTTAAAACGTGTTTTTAAGGGTATCCAGAAAGAATCATAAATTAAAATTAATCGAGAAGGGTTTGATCCGATCAGTTTTTTTGATAAAAACTGTACATATACACATACAAAAATATTCAAAAGGGCTTGATCAGATTAGTTTTCGATAAAAAAAAAATGCAAATACGTTTACAGTTTATATATACAACTTTTTATTGAAAATTGATCTGATTAAGCCCTCCCTGATACTTTTTTTTATGATTTCATGGGAGAACCCTTAAAAATATGTTTTGAACACATTAAACGGTTTGAATCATCAAAAATCTATTAAAAAATGAGAGTCTTGCATGGAAAAAAAGAATCCAAGATCCCCACATGTAAATATATCCTATTCCATAAATTAGTAGAACATGTAGTCAAACAACATATTCTCCCTCTATGTATAATCGCATGTTTATCATATATACTCCTTCATCTTATATTTACCCAAAGCTTATTTGGTCAGTAAACGACCTGCTAAACTGTTTTTTCAGGTTTTCTTAATTGCTATCATATTTGCATTATTTTTTTTTTGATAAAATGTTTATCTTGTTATACGAAAATAATAAAATAAAAATATGTCAACACCAAAAACAAACAAAAAATACTTTTAGAAATATTATTAGTCATACCATACCACTATTTGCAGAGACTCTACCATACCTATGTTGAGACTCTACCGTACCTATGTTGAGACTAAAGCTAAAAGCCCACAATATATGGGTAGTGTTAAGAGTATTGACTTGATTGTGGAGTCTGTCCAACAAAGTTTGAAACCCTACCACTGAACGTTGCATTATTGGTGCAAAAAGAGGAACAAGGGGTGATGCTAACCCTTCGGAGACGGCATGAACTGGGTCGATCATGACGTCCATGATCAGCCATGGATGACTCAGATCTGTTTAGCAGTGGGGCGTTTAGATTTGTTTGGACAAAATATCATTTGAGTTATCCATGGCCAAGCATAGACAACTGTGATCAGTCAAGACCCATGCTGTCCCTTTGGGAACAACATCCACCTTGGGTCCGCAAAAAGTGTTGGCTAAGAGAAGCATTACACTACTTGGGCCATGTTTGGTCTAACTTTTATGCCTTGTTTGTTAATGAGATATGTATATAAAAGGAAAAATGAGATATAATAAGAGGGGAATTTAAAAGTGGCTATGGTTAGAGGGGTATTATTTTAGAAGGGGAGACTAAAAGTTACTGTGTTTGTTTTGATGTTGTGGAGGAGAGATACGAGGGGTTGGATAATGTGCAATATTGTGAATTTCCCATTTTGCCCTTAAATTATTGACTGCTTAATAACCTCTTTACAAAATTGCCAACCAAACTGGAAATGAAATCTACGCCGATCAGCCATGATACTCCAAATCCCAAAATACTCCAAATTCAGAAATAGTAAATTCCCGATCTTATTTCCAAAGCATTCGGTCAAAAATCGACAAACAACAATGGAGTTCTAGATTTCAACCAACAACAATTCGGTCCCCTTCGAGTTCATCCAAATCGTTGAGTTTGGGTTTGCCGGAGACCATCACAGCCGTGGGTTAAAAAAAAAATTCAAGTTTGTCGTCGTTGATTTCAAATCTATAACCACAAAAAGCTGAGAACCTCTGATCTCTCTATAAAATCATAAAAAGGCAGTCCGACCATGGGTTCTGAGACCTAACTAGCCATGGGTTCGTCGGCCATGACCAGTCCGGCCATGGGTTCGTTGGCCATGGGCAATTCTTCCTTGTCGATCTTTTCATCCGGAGTTGGATTCCCCTAGTTCTCTTCTTTTCTCTCTCTCTCTCTCTCTCTCTGTGAGGAGCAGGCTTGTGAGGCCATGGGTGTTTTGGTAATGTTTGCCAGGATATAATTTAAACTGGGGTTGGTAATGTTTTGGTAATGTTTGCCAGGAAAATAAGAAAATAATCTTTATATACTGCGGTCAAAAATTGCTACTTTGTTTTCGGTTTTTTTTTTTTTAATTTTTTTTCTTATTTTCGCATCAAATTTTTTAGATAAATCATTTCTCTTGACAAACAAAAAAAAAAATTTGAAGCTTAAAAATGATCACCTAATTAAAAGAAGAAAATCATACTGAAATTGATCACTTTGTTCACTTTACATTTCTAAAAAAAATTTCAAAAATATTATTTTCTCATCTCTCATTTCTCTAATTATTAATCATATTTATCTATCTACTCATACTCCTTTCTCTAATCATTAATTTTCATCCAAACACTATCTCAAAAATATTATTCCCAAAACTCTCAATCAAAACAGAGTTATAATTTTTAACATTGAAAAAAAAAATTAACAGTAAAAAAAATTTAACAAAAAAGTACTCCATATCAATAACATCAATTGTCTTTATCAATGAACTTTTCTCTTTTTCTCTTTCAGTAAATTGCACAACCTTTCTTTGAGGTCTTTTACTTGGACTCGCAGGGGGAATTTCCCAAGAGTACCTGAAACATAAGAAGAACTTTCGTAACCTTAAAGTTGATTTGTCTATCTTTTGGTAAAAATTGGATGAGCAGTCCCATCAAAATTGACAGCCGCATAAGAACCACCTCACATGATGTTAGTGTGAGTCAGTCCACCAATGGATTTGGCTTTATTGAACAGATCACCTAACACTCAAAAAGAAAAAGAAGAGAGTAAAGGTTGTGTTTGTTTTGAGTTTTAAGTTTTAATTTTTGTAATGATTAGAGGGAGAAATAGGAGTAAAAATTAAAAAATAGGTATTAATGATTGGAGAGAGATAGAGAGAAAAATTAAAATTAAAATTAAAAATAGGGGTAATAATTGAATAATAATTGAGAAAATCAGTTCTTAAGAACCAAACCAAACAAGGCCTAAAGTTGCAATTTCAAGAAATTAATGATTTGGCAAAAAAACTAAAAATCGATTTTTCAGTTTTTTTGTTTTGTTCTTATTTAATTTTTTTAATATTTTTTAGTTTTGCGTCAAGATTTTGTGATTTCTGGATTTATCTCAATGAAACAAATCTAACAAATATAAAATTATGGGCAAAACTCAAATTTTTTTGAATAAAGGTAAAATTAATCCAATAATCCAAGTAATTTCGGGTTTATTCAAAATAATATTTGGTTTGACCATAAATTTATACTTGTTAGATTCATCATGTTGAGATGAATCCAGAAACTACAAAATCTTGACACAAAACTAATAAATTCAAAAAAAATTGAATAAGGACAAAACGAAAAAAATCAAAAAACCGGATTAAGTTTTTTTGCCAAAAGGACTAGGGACTTTGCCGTCCATGAGGGATGACAAGGCATGCCAATAAATTTTGGCCGTCTAAATCCTTCGGTATCCCTCAAATCTGGACCGTATAGATTTGGACGGTGGAGATCAGGTCGGCAGACCTTGTCCTCTCTGAGAGACGGAAGAGTTCCCGAGTTCGTTTGCTACATGGAAAATTAAAGGCTACTGATAATGCCAAAACCAAAAGTGATCTGCCAAAGCCAAAAGTATTGCTGCAAAAACTGTAACGACCCTAATTTTCGTAAATAAAAATTTCGTTAAATAATTAATTTAATTTTCGGTTTATTGGAATAATTTCCTATTAAATTATTATTTATTCCCTTAATTCGATTGTTAGCCATGGATATACGTATTCAAGACCGAGTAACGCATCCGTTACACTACCGTAGCACCCGGGGACCGAGGTTAATGCCCAAGACCTACCCAACCACTACCATTACTTCACTCAACAACCGTAGGACGTCATAGCGTAGTCACGTCAAACCTTGGAACTTGTTGCCTTGACTAAGTTAGAGAGAGTTAGAGTTAGAGAGAGAGAGAGAGAGAGAGAGAGAGAGAGAGAGGGATCGGTAGAGAGAGAGAGAGTGTGTGTGTGTGCATGCATCTTTGTACAATTAAGCAATGGTTTTGATAAGGTGGCCAACTAAACTTAAGGTGCTTTCAGAACAACATTGGGTTAGAAAGTAAGCGCTACTATTTTTTAGAAAGACACTACACATACCCACACAATACATTTGCATTTGCACAATACACCTATCCTAGTCTACATGTTTTGTAGGCCTTGGCTTCCAAGTAAGCTAGGGACAACTCCCTTTAAATTAAGGGAGGAATAATCCACTAGCTAGCCTAGCTAGTTATGGCTACCCTCTTAGCCATTTAATGGATTCACACACCATTGGTTCATATTAGCTCCTAAAAACACCGGGTGAACCAAGGACCGGCACAAGAAAAACCTACATAACGGAACGCTTTTTCCCCCACCATTGTATCTACATTGTATCTACCCTAAATGGTTCATTCTAGCCAAGAATCTAGCCCTAGATACCTAGACACCTACCTAGATTCCTACCTAGACCTAGACTTGCCACCTTTGTACTTCCATAAGCCACCTAAGCATCACCATAACTCACATACATGCACCACAACACAAATTTTCGGTAGAGAGAGAGAGGGGAGGCCGAAAGTTTTAGGAGGGGGAGGAGAGGTCACTCTTTGTCTATAAATAGCAACCCGTTTGGTCATTTGGACACCCCATACATTTATCTCTCTACTTTCCCAACAAACCAAATATTCCTACCACCTTTTAACCACCATATTTTAACCCTAATTAGCTACTTACTAAGTTGATTAGTAAGTTAGCTAGGTAGTTTAAGGGCTTTCTTCTCCAAAGGATTGACCTGGCTTCGGTTTACACCGGAAAACTAAGGTAGTTTACTAAACTACTCTTCTAATTAGCTATTTCTAGTTTAAATATGTTGTTCTAATTAAGTTTCTAGGCATGATTATGGAGTTTGATTAAGTTAATTTATGCATAAGTTAAGTGACTAAAGTATGTTTCTTAGTAATTTAGAAAGAGTACTTTCATTTAGAAAGTTTAACAAGCATGTTATGAGGTTCAAATTAAAATAGTTCTTCATGGAATTAGAAGTTAATTAGTGAAATTAGAAGTGGATTAGTGAAATTAGAAGCGATTAGAAGGTGATTAGAAGTGATTAGAAGTTAATTAGTAGATGTGTTTCACTAGACAAGATTCAGTATGATTAAGTTATTATTTCTAGAAAGAAATAATTAATCTTGATTGTCTTACTTATTGGTTGATATTTGAGATATTATTTCTTAAATAAATGATGAAATTGCTTTATTAAGAGATTTGTTGGAAAGAAAAGTCTAGTGGTTGTTTTTGACAAGAAAGTATGGAGTTGATTTTATAAAAGAGAGAATTAATCATATAGATTTCTAGAAAGATTTTTATAAAGTATATAGTGGGTTTATTTGGTGATTTTTCTAGAAGAAAAATTGTGATTTTTTTTACTAGATATGAAAAAGATAAATTATTGAGAATATGTGAGAAGAAAGTTTCTAGAAAAATAGAAAGAATATTTTTTGAGAGTTGTAAATATTTATTTTGGAAGTCTATAAGTAGTTATGGTGGATTTTGACAAGGGATTTCTAGAAAATAGTTGGTTTAAACTATTTTTGAAAAGAGCAAATTGATTTATTTTATTTCTTTGGAGGAGAAATAAAATAGTTTGGAGATTTTTGATGAGAATTAAATTGAGAGAAATGGAAATATTATTTTTGGAGAATATTAAAGTGTATGATTTTATGTGAAGAAAATTGCTAGAAGGAATATTATTTTGAGGGAAATTGGTGTATTAAAATGTATGATTTTACGTGGGAAAGTTTCTAGAGGAAACATAATTATTTAGAGAGTTGGTATATTTTTGCGCATGATTTTATGTGAGAAATGTGATTTTGAAAGAATATGAATTTAGAGGAAATTATGAAATATTGCATGAGCATGAATTGAGCATGTGAATCAGAAACACGTCTGCGATCACGTTATGTCTTGGGGACTTGAAATTTAATGTTTATAGATGAGAAAATAGAGACGAGATTGAAAATGAGTTTGAAATGCGAAATGGAATTTTCGAGAAATGAAATGAGATTTTGGAGAAATGAAATGAGATGAAATGTGATGAAATGATTTGCCACCTCAAATTCAGCGAGAGAATTTGGAGGAATGGTACCGATGCTTGTTAGGTAGGCGCGAGGCGCCACTTCCAGTCAGCGGAGAGAACTAGGATGTTGGGCTAAGCGTGCACAACATACGATGAATGGACCTTGCAAGCGGTACATTAAGTTCGGTGATGCAAGGCAGCGGGGCTTGTGTTGTGTGAGTCGCGGGGTGAAACGGGCCGATGCAAGCGAGGTTGTTAAGTTCGGTGATGCACGACGGTAGGGACCTCTAGCGGAAAGGTTGAATGCCGTCGGTGAGAGGAAATAAAAGCGGACCAATAACTTTCGAGGCGGTGGGAGTTAATGAAATTTGAAGAAGAATGCGGGAATGGGCACCGTATTGAGAAAAACTGAGTTTTTGGGAAAAGCGATTGATAAATGAAATGTGTTTTGAGAAGCGAAATGAGAATTTTCGAGAAAGTGACCGTATTACACAGTTTTTGAGACAACGAAGCGAGACACCATCTTATCTGCAAGATATTTACTCTTCGATCCGCGTGGACGCGCATGATGCATGATATGATTCTTGTTCATAAGATATATATGCTGTTCATGAATATATTGTTCTAAATTGCTACTTAGAAGGCTTAGCGTAGTAAACTATTGCGCCCGGCAGCGGTATTTTCTGCCGATTAACCTTGCGCATAATACCATGATGTTGCTTGTGAGGCTTCGGACGTATTATCTTTAGACTATCTAAATGGGGGGGGAGGAACCGTACTACGGGAAACGTTAGAGGAAGCGGAGGCGGGGCTTAGGAATGGGGAATGCCGGCCTTGAGGGATAGGCGAGGCCCTAGAATCACCCCGGTTGCTATTTATTTAGTTTATGAGAACTGTATCGTTTGTATTAAAGTTTGGGTTTAAACTTTAATTTGGATTGTAATAATAATTAACGTGCCCAAATAATGGGGGCGTTACAAAAACTCTGATTTTTGTTGCTTTCACAATTACCTACATGCCCTTTTACCATCATATCACATTTATTACAAACTTAACCCTTAAATTTTAATCTAAACATCAAAAAATCTTTAAGAAACATCCATTCTCTCATTTTTTGGAAAGGGAAACTGAATCAGTACTACAGATAACATCCAGCCTTAGTTCAAACTTTCTTTATTTTTCTCTCTTTACCGTGGATTTTCAACATTCCTTGCATAGGATCTTGTCTTAGTTATAATTAAGTAAAAAATATATCCTTGCATTCATCACTTATATACTCTGAGCTGTTTCACTAAAATAATAAAATATCAGCAAAGTTCATGCATAATAACATCTCCTCTTGGCTTTTCAGAGAGTTTAGTCATGGTAATTGGACACTATAGAGGTTCCATGTCAACACATCTTTAGATCTTTACGTTTTTTTTTTTTTGATCTTTAGTGATGCCAAAGGTAAAGATTTTTTTTTTAAAAAAAAATTACATTTTTCGGACCACAATATTTCAACTCCTTTCACATCGAATTAAATATCTCTATTAGTAGTTTATTTTGGAGCAGAAGAGTAAAAAATTATGCGTGGAAGTACTTTATTTTTTTATCCAAAAGATATATTGCAAAGCAACTTAACAAGTCAACAATGTAAAATACTTTTGTATACAATTTTTCAAAAAAAAAATTGTATTGAATTAAAGATCTCTATTAGTAATTCAATTTGGTGGTAAAAAACATAAAAAAATCATGCACGACAACACAAAAGTACTCTATGTTTTTATTCGAAAGATATTGCGAAAAGACTCAACAATGTAAAATACTTTTGTATACAGTTTTTCAATTTTTTTGTATTGAATTAAAGATATCTATTAGTAGTTTAATTTGGTGCAAAAATAAATAAAAAATTATGTGGAGCAGTACTTTATGTTTTGATCCGAAGAAAATTACAGAAGAAACAGGTGGAGAGAGATGGGTTACTTATGTAATTTGCTTTAGGCCCAGTTTTCCAAAAAATTTTCACACCCAAGTGCTAAAATATTTTGGAAAACTTGGCCTTAGTCAAAATCAGTCACTCATTTTGCTAAAGCAAACGTTAAAACTTTGGCTTGTTACACTACCGTCAACCTTTGGACTGACATTAGACATTGCCTAGAGAGATTGAGGGGCTAGTTTTGTAATAAAAGGATGAAAAGTCACTTATGTGTGGTGAAATGGCATGTAGCTCATTGTTGTAGCAAGAAAAATTAGTGTTTTGGCAGAAACAAAAGAAGTTTTGACATTATCAGCATCCAAATTAAAAAATAATAAAAATAATTCCATTTTTTTTTCTTTTTTTTTTATTAGAAATTACTGGTCCATGGGGCCTCGCAACTAATAAAAACTTATGTCACTTAAAAAAATTTAACTGCAAAATACTTTAAAAAAAAAAAAAAAAACACTCCGATGGTTTTTGTAAGGTTTTGAACTTTTGATGTTTAGTATAAGAGTTTATTCCAGAATTCAATTAGAAAATATTGGTCATTTCTGATCTAATAAATTGTTAGTTCAAACACCTAACAAGTACAGTATAAATTTCTATTTTTTTATCAGGTATATTTATATGTTAATAAACACTGCAAATAAAAAACAAAATGCAAAATGCAAAATCGATACTGAACCAATCCTAAGTCTGTTTGAGGCTCTTTCTCTTGTGCAAAGACACCATTGTTAAACATCTCTACAATTACAGAACTACTAGTAAATACATACTTTCTCTCTCTTACTTTCCTCTCTCGCTCTCTCCAGACTCTTCTCCAGAATCTCCACAGTGTTTTTCAGATCTGGGCCCCCACTCCCTAGCCCTCTCTCCGTCCCTCCCCCCCCTACCCATCCGCCGGTGTGTCCTCCTCCATTGACACCGTTTCTTTGCGTTTTTCGGCTTTGTTTGCGTTGGTGCTTAGATCCCCTTTGATGGTTTCCGGCAGAGGAGATGATCGGCTTCGGTGCTTCAGACCGGCAAGGTGAAGACGGAGCATGGTGGTAGGTGTAGGCGGTTGTCGGTGTGGTGAATAATGGGTGAGATGGTGTTTTGTTTTCTTTTTTGTTCTTTTTGTTCCGGTTGGGTTTTTCTAGTTCGATGTTCTCTAGTCCTGGCCTAGTTCTCCAGATCCGGTGGGTGTGGTGGTGGGAATAAGTTTGTAGTTATGTTTTTTTGTTTGTTTGTCCACCATGAGTGGTGGTCGGTCATCGTATGCGGCTGTTTTTCCGGCGATATGGTTTAGTTCCGTCTGATCGGGAATGTAATGACTCAGCTTTCGGCTGGCAACATACCTGTTTCAGACCAGGATATTGTCCGGTTGGTTGGTTGGCAGCTTGCTTTGCCTTTGTCTTGTTCTCATGTTTCTCTACTTGATCCTCATGAATGTTTCATTTAATGACAATAACAGCGATTTTCTCTTAAAGGAAAAAAAAAAAAAAAAAACATCTCTAATACTTTCTAAAGTTTAAAGTCATTTCTCAGTTGGTCACGGTATCAAAGCAACACAGTTGGACAATTATTATGCTCTAAAGGTGTAAAAAAGATTGACAGAGAAAAAAGAAGAAGAAGTTGAATTGACTCTGGGTCATATCTTGTGTAAAATTTGAGGCGAGTTCTGACTCCATTATTTAGCAAAGTTGTCACTGGGTCCATCAACTCTGGAAGAAGTAAATTTGTAAAATTTGCAAGGGCAAACTAGGGAAGGCATCTCTAAAGGTGACCATATAGTCCATCTTTGGATAAGTTGAGCAAATGGAAATCCTTAATTTTTGACCACAAGTATACACCCACATGATTTATTATTATGCTGATTTTGTCATGTGGGTATCCAGAAACCAGGGACGGATTCAGAGATCCAACTCAGTGGGGGGCATTTTATCAATTGTAATCGCGTAATTTTTTTCCTAGTCAATGATTTTATTAGGGACAAGAAATCGTATAAGATTGATTCTAAACCTAATATTAGATAAAAAATTATTGAAGGCTAGGGACCATTGTAAAAGATCTATAAAATTAAATAATTTTCTCATCATTTAGTATCATTTTCTTAAAAAAAAAGGGAGAAAATTAAAATTCAGAAAGAAAATGTTAGGGGAATAATTATTCCCATTATAGGTTCAAAATATATAATAAAACTATCAAATTGTTGAACAATGAATGTTGTTGGTCTAGTGGCGAGAGGGAAGGTATTGGTTTTGGAAACAAAGGTATAGGGTTCAAACCTTGACAACCACTAATATTTAATAAACTTCCAATTTTGTGGCTTAAAAAAAAAGAGGCAAGGCTCAAACCTGCGAACTCTGTCTTAGAGTTGGTGCGCCTTACCACCAGGCAACATGCGTGTTCAGTTAACAAAGTCCGACAGAAATAATATATATACAAAACTTATTTCCCAAAATTAATTTGAAATTTTGTGGCTTAGAAATGAAAAGGTAAGGCTCAAACCCGAGACCATTGGCTAAGAGTTGGTGCGCCTTACCACCAGGCAACACATGTGTTTTGTTACTAGAATGCGACAGAAATAATATATATACAAAACTTATTTCCAAAAATTAATTTTTTTTACACTAACAAGTGGGGGGTCAGCGGGGGCACGTGCCCCCACATGCCCCCCCTTGGATCCATCCCTGCCAGAAACTGCACCAGCATGGCCAACTCATGGTATAAGTCCATGAAGTCATCGTTTCAGACTTCCCAAAAATGTAAACCAAAAAGGGTCCCCAAACATTGTAATGGTTTTTTTTTTTAAAATTTTTATGAAGGGTATTGAAAATTTTTATTATGCAAAATACTTGGTGTTCATCATCTAATAATTCTGTTTTAGGCCTCTAAAACTAATGAGCCGGCATTGTACGGGTTGGCTTTTTCGTCCATTGGTGAAATAAAAGTCACTTTGGCTTTTGAAAATGAGATTGCAACGCATGCTTTGATTACTTCATGATTATTCAATACTGATGGGACCAAATGGCATAAAAATTGTTAGACGTTTTGACAAACAGTAGTGATTCGGATTTGTTAGAAAAGGCACGAGAGTCGTTTTCTTACTCAATTTGGATATTGAAAATAGGATTTGAAGTTTCGATTATTGAATATGGCAATATGCGTATATAGAAAGGAAATGGATTGTCGGCAGTATGCGATCCGGTTTTTCTTTTGTATGGCTTCTCGTCACTCGTCAGTCAGACTCCGTTCAATAATAGGATCCATTTTTTTTTCTTTTGATCATGAGAAACTTGTATTTCAATAAAATCATCCGACGCTTACAAAGATTTCCAACTGATACAAAGCAAGCAAGACTAAATAAAAGGGTAGATTCATGCCAAAATACAAACATGGGTCTTGTTAATGACTCTTTTCACCGACTCAAAGGTGAGGGGCATGAGGAGTTGCAATTAAGGCAACCGGTCCCCCCAGGCTAGCAGAAATTCTGAACAAGGAAAGCATTGAGCAACAAAGGAAAACATCTTCCTGAATTTGTTTTGTATAAGCTAATGTCGGTCCAACGTGGCACTAAGTACTCACAAACGAGCTCTCATTACCACGGGGTGGAGGCTCCAGACAACACTCCGGAATGAGACTACGCTGGCACAACAACCTTTGGCCACGGAAAAGGCCAGCAGGAGCAATTCCCGAGACCACAAAGAGCACAAAGACAAATCAAGGACCACAAAAAGAAAACAACAAACTAAGGAGAAAACAACACAATTGAGTCACCAGCTCGCCCATCATTGAGTTGAGTCGAGTCAGGCCGAGAAGCACTGGGTTAAAGACGAGAAGGTTATTGCCCCACCACCCACACCCACCGAATCTAAAGGAAACTAGACCGGTTTTGAAATCCAAAAAAGAATCGTTGGAAAAAAACCCCACCTTATTGCCCCACCAGACCACCCTCAACAGCTCCACCACGTTGAAACTATACCGTACTCTGGATCGACATTTCCAACAGACGATGGGGCAACTTAGGCGAGCCTCCCAAATCTGGGAGTAAGAGAGGGAGAGAGCTAGGGTCAGTTGATTTTAGAGAGGGAGAGAAAAAGATCGAATTTTGCAATATTGTAAATCTCGACGAAACGATTAAGCATGGTTTAAAATTGTGTTAACCAGTACCAATCAATATGTAATCTAAATCAATATTCAGGGTCCTGTAGTGAGCTTACTCACTACACCCCTATAGTGAGCAATCACAGCCATCAATTCGGCAATCAACGGTCCCGATTATATGCAATATATTACATGTAAGATACTTCTAGTTTATACTACCTCCGTCTTTTTTTGAATGATACCTTTGAAAAATGTGTATTTTGTAGCCGTTAAATAATGCATTTTCGCAGCATGTTCTTAAGTTTTTTAGCACCAAATTAAAGTTCTCAATGAGAACTTTAATTTGGTATAAAAAAGTTAAAAGATTATACAAAGAAATGAGTTTTTCAGTGATTTGAAATTGCAAGTATTCCGATACTGATCACTTAAAAAGGGAAGGAGGGAGTATATTTTATATGCAATTATCTTACATGTAAAACACTTATTTTTATATAAGATAATTTGAACCGTTAATTGCCGAACGGACGACGGTGATTGCTTACTATAGAGAGGTGCACTGAGTTTACTCCCTACAACCACTCATTACAGCCCTCGATTCCGTATTTAACATGACTTTGAACCATGACGAGATCTAACGTATGAATGGAATCGATGATTGGACGAAATCTAAAAAAGTGGATGAAAAATGACGAACTCCAAGGGGTGTGGAGTGCTCCGGCAAACTGCGGACAACTCATCTATACCCTATAGAAAAATCCAAAAAGAATGCACAGAAAGGCAATAGGAATCACTGGATTCCCATACTGTATATTGGGAGCAAGTTTCATTTTTCCTCTCCCATATAATAAATTGGGGACGATGAATGATAAACATTGCTTCGAGTTCCTTTCCCCTCCCCCATGTAATAAATTAGGAATGATAAATGACAAAGACTGCTACACACAAAAAGAACAATAAAATTCCTAATAGAATTCATTTTGATAGGTAAGCACACAAAAAAAGAATATCTTTTTTTTTTATAACTTGAAAGTAGGGAAGGGAGTTTTTTTTTTCTTCCAAAAGTGAGGTAGAGTCGTAGAGACCACACAATATCACACAAAATTAAATATGTATAGAATTCATTGAAAATGTATAGAAGGGAACAAAATGGATATATACACTCCCTGGGAGCGGCTCTTAGGGAGTGTATGTATCTCTGTTCAGGAACAAAATGGATTATCGGCAGTATGCAATCCGGCTATTGTTTGAGTCTGAGACTCCGTTTGGATCCTTTTATTTATTTATTTATTATTATCACCAGAAACTTGTATTTGAATAAATCATCCCGCGCTTACAAAGATTTCCAATAGATATAGAACCTATAATGCTAAATAAAAGGGCAAATTAATACCAAAATGCAAACACAAGTCATATTAATGACTTTATTCTCACTGACTCAAAGGTGCGGGGCACAAGGAGTAACAATTAAGACAACCAATGACTCAAAGGTGTGGGGCATGAGGAGTAACAATTAAGATAACCAATCCTCAGGCTAGCTTAGCATTAAGCAACAAAGGAAAACCTCTTCCTAAGTACTCACAAATGAGCAACAAAGCTAATGTCGGTCCAATGTGGCACTAAATACTCACAAATAAGCTCTCATTACCAGGGGTGGAGCGCCAGGCAACATTTTGAGACGAGACTACGCTGGCACGATAGCCTCTGGCCATAGGAAACAAGGCCAATAGCCAGCAATCCATGAGACTACAATGAGCACAAAGACAAATCAAGGGCAACAAAAAGAAAACAACACACTAAGGAGAAAAATTAACAGCCTAAACTAAGGTGTGGTTTGGCTAAATTTTAAAAACTAATTTTTTTTTTGTTGTCTTTATTAAATAAACTTGCATTTGTTAGTTTTGTGTCAAGATTTTATGATTTCCGGATTTATCTCGTTGAGACAAATCTAAAAAGTATATAGTTATGGTCAAAAGTAATAATTTTTTGAATAAAGCTGAAAATAAACCAATTTTTTAGATTATTTTTCGTCGTTATTCACAAAACTTTAAGTTTGACTAATAATTTTATACTTTGTAGATTCCTCTCGTCGAGACAAGCTAAAAAACTACAAAAAAATCGACTGCAAACTAACAAATGGAATTTTTTTTTGAATGAGGACAACGAAAAAAACCAAAAAACCGATTTTTTCAAATTAGCCAAAGGAGGCCTAACTAATAAAAAACACAACACAATTGAGTCACCAGTTCGCCCATCATTGAGTCGAGCCGAGTCAGGCTGATAATCACTCGGTTAAAGACGAGAAGGTTATTGCCCACCACCAACACCCAACGAATCTTAGGAAACCAGACCGGTTCTTGAAATCCAAACGAGAACCATCGGGAAAAAACTCCTTTGTTCAAACCCCACTTATTGCCCCACCGCAAACTGCCGCACCAGACCACCCCCCAACGGCTCCACCACGTCGAAACTATACTGTACTCTGGATCGTCAGGATCGACACTTCCGACGGAAGTTGGGGCAACTCAAGCAAGCCTCCCAGATCTGGGAGTACGAGAGGGAGAGAGCTGGGGCTGGCTGATTAGAGAGAAAGAGATCAAATTTTGCTATATTATAAATCTCGACGAAACGCTTAAGTATGGTTTAAAATTATTTTAACTAGTACCAATCAAAATGTAATCTGAATACAATATTGGAGTACTTAAAACTGAATTTTGCTTGGTTTGTGGGCATAACCAAATTTTGATTGATTTTATATTTTGATCCGTGGCGTAGCCAGAAAATCACATAAGTGAGAGCACGATTAGACCATAAACGCCAGTACTTTGTAGCGTAAAAATGTGACTCAGCCTATTTGGTTGTACCCTTTGAATTCCAATGAGAGGTATGTGGTTTGAGTTAGTTGACAAATTTCCAACTCTTTAGTTGTTAACACACTAATTTTTTCACTAACCGTTGTTGATGTATATCGCAAGGAAAAAAAGACTTACATTTTATGATCATATAGTGATTATAAATTCGTAAAAACCTAATAGTTTCGAGGCAAAAATTCAATGAATTGAAGTTTGTTTGCAGTAATTAGTTATTCGATGGTTCTGGAGTATCTCTGTGTGGTGCTCTAAAATCCTTCTCTATGATCTTTTTTTTTTCCGGCATTCATCATCTCATAGTTAGGTAAAATTCATATATTTAGTCTCAAGTCTCATATCAATATGCATAGGAGTGGTGCCCCAAGAACAATAATTAATTTTTTGTAGAAATAATACGACGTACCGGTGAAATTTCTACTAATACATTTTTCTATAAGAATGCAAAAAAAATAACCCTAAAATCCCACACTGGTCTGGGAGTGGCTCCGCCACCGATATTTAGCATATTATAATTGGTATTTAACATGACTTTGAACCGTAACGAGATCTACCATATAAATGGAATCGATGATTGGACGAAATCCAAAAAAAGTGGCCGGAAAATGCCTGAACTGCAAGTGGTGGAGTTCTCCGGCAAACTGCCGACAATCCATATTCTATAGAAAAACTCAAAAAACAATGGGGGTGCTTTTGCAAAAAGCTAAAGCACAGAAAGGAAATAGGAATCTGATGCTTTACTATTCATCATCTCTATTGATGACGTGGAATGGCATTTTACCTTGCCCCCCTTGGAAAAGGAAAATTTCTTACGTATTCTTGAAATTTTAGAGTGAAAAAATATAACGTCGATAATAGAGTAATAAACACATACAAAAAGAACAATGAAATTCCTAGTAGAATTCATTTTGATGGATAACCACAAAAAAGAAAGAAAAAAAAAACTGTCTTTTTACAATTTTTTTTTTTTTTTTATAAATTGAAGGTGGGGTACGGAGTTTTTATTTTCTCCCTAAAAGTGAGGTAGAGATTTTCACACACTAAAAAAACATGGACCCATATCACATGGGATTACAAAGAACCCATCATTTTCTTCAACACAAATGAAAAACACATGTTGGAAACTATGACTAAAATACCACTATAAAGAAATGAAAGTTCCATATTTTCTAACCTCAAGATTTATTTAAAAAAATTCCAAAAGAAGTTGGTGACTAGAGCCAGATGCTGGAATAGTTATTAATTTAAATTATCAAAGGAATTTGGAACCTGGTTTTCCATTTAGACAGAGAAATTTAGGATTCAACTACTAATATAGAATAACAGAAGGATTAGTTTATTGCAGTTTTGATTTGTAAGGATAATTAAGAATAAGAAAAGGGAGTCTAAGGCTTGGTTTTCCATTTGCTAAAATCAAGAAGTGGAGAGGTGATTTTATCTTCAATGGCATGTCATCAGTATAACAAGGAAATGGAAATTCAGCCTTTTTTTAAATCAGTTTTAGCTTTGGGCCTTTTTTTAAATTTTGGGCCACAATAGTTTTTTGGCCTTTTTAAAATATTGGGCCACAATGGTTGGGCTTTTTTGTAACTTATAATGAATTTTTTTCTTTATTTTGGTCCAAAAAGTGTTCTACTCAAGCCCATTAGTATAAAATGACGAAGTGCCCAAAAAAGTGGCCATTTTTGGAGTACTAATCAAAATGTTGGGTTTTTGGGCATAACCAAATTTTGATTGATTTTATATTCTGATAGCATATTATAATTGGTATTTAACATGACTTTGAACCGTAACGAGATCTACTATATAAATGAAATCGATGATTGGACGAAATCCAAAAAAGTGGCCGGAAAATGCCTGAACTGCAAGTGGTGGAGTTCTCCGGCAAACTGCCGACAATCTATATCCTACAGAAAAACTCAAAAAACAATGGGGGATGCTTTTGCAAAAAATAAAGCACAGAGAGGAAATAGGAATCTGATACTTTAGTATTCATTATCTCTATTGATGACGTGGAATGGCATCTTACCTTACACCCCCTTGGCAAAAGGAAAATTTCTTACGTATTCCTGAAATTTTAGAGTAAAAAAATAACGTCGAAAATAGAGTAATAAACACTGCTCACACTAAAAGAACAATAAAATTCCTACTAGAATTCTTTTTTGATGGATGAACAAAAATAAATAAAAATCAATCTTTTTACAAAATTATATATATATATATATATATATATATATATATATATATATACACCGGTGATCTTGTCAAGGATCCCGGATTGAAGCATTTTCGGTATTTTGATGCTTTTAAAAATTGTTTTTGGGAAATCTGAGCCATCCAATGTGTTCAAAAGGTGTTTTCCAAAGTTGTCGCGCGAAATCTTCAAAAAAAATACCGAGAAGGGCTTGATCCAAACAGTTTTCACAAAAACTATCAAAAAAATATTGGGAAGGTGGAGTCCCGGATACTAGATCACTACTCTCTCTCTCTCTCTCTCTCTCTCTCTATATATATATATATATATATATATATATATATATATATATATATATATAGGGAACACTTCTAGTCTGGTTTTCCCGTTTCCAGACCTCACGATCCAAATATTTTTTTGATGATCCGATCCGTCAAATGTGTTCAGAAGGTGTTTCCAAGAGTACTTGCGAGAAATCTTCAAAAAAAATACCGAAAAGGGCTTGATCCAAACAATTTTTACAAAATTTTTATATTTACAGTTTTTGCGAAAACTGCTTGGATCAAGTCCTTCCTTGTATTTTTTTTGAAGATTTCTTGGCATAGACCCTTGAAAACACCTTCTAAACACATTGGACGGCTCGGATTTCCCAAAAATAATTTGCAACACAAAAAAACCCATTTTTTTTATTTTCGGGAGGTGTGGACTAGAAGTTTTGGATATATATATATATATATATATATATATATATATATATATATATATATATATATATATATATATATATATATATATATTGAAAGTGAGGTACAGAGTTTTTTTTTTTGTCCCTAAAAGTGAGGTAGAGTTTTCCACACACTAAAAAAATATGGACCCATATCACATGGGATTACATAGAACCCATCAGTTTTTTTTTTTTGTCCCTAAAAGTGAGGTAGAGTTTTCCACACACTAAAAAAATATGGACCCATATCACATGGGATTACATAGAACCCATCATTTCAACACTAAAATGAAAAACACATGTTGGAAACTATGACTAAAATACCACTATAAAGAAATGAAAGTTCTATATTCTCTAACCTGAAGATTTATTTAAAAAAATTCCAAAAGAAGTTGGTGACTAGAGCCAGATGTTATGGATTATCATAACACTTTTCTTTCAATCCTACAACGCCTCTCTGGATCTTGGGAACAAATGAATCACGAAAAAAATAAATGAAATAAGTGCGTAATGAAAACCGAAAAGAAAAATGAGTCACAAGATATACGTGGAAAACCTCAATGTGAGGAAAAATCACGGGACCACACCAGTCCACTCTGAAATCAAATAAAATAGTACAAGTCTTCTCACAATCTCTCTGAGATTGGTTTTCTCTTGCCTCTCACAATTTTTTCATTTAGAAAAACTGATTCACGATCACACTATCACACTCAGTCGGCCAAAACCATGAAAGAGGCATTTTAGGCTCTCAGTAGCGCTACATGGAGACACATTTAGAGCTACAGAACACTCTGTCCAAAAGTTAGTCTATATGTAGCGCTACACCACAACCATGGTAGCGCTACACATCCCTCTAGACACATTCTGGACTACTGCTGAAGGTTGTCTGCACCCCAACAATCTCCCATTTGAAGATAACTTGAAGCATCCACAAACAAACAATTGCAAACCCAAATGATTTCAATCAAAACGTGGACGTAGTCATCTGACACCTCTTGGTGTGACTCCAGGCCCATCATCTCTTCAAGCATGAAGGCCAGCTGAAGCTGAACACAACTTCAGTTTCTGAACAGTAACAAACTTGGTCAACATATTTGCCGGATTTCGATCCCCCAAAATCTTCTTTAGCAACAAATCCCCATCCTCTAAAAGTGAACGAATAAAATGGTACCTCAAATCAATATGCTTTGTCCTGACATGGAATACTGGATTTTTGACAAGGTGTATAGCACTCTGGCTGTCACTGAAAAGAACGTAGTTCTCTTGCTTCAAACCCAACTCCTCCAAGAAGCCCTTCAACCAAATCATCTCATTTATAGCCTTAGTCATGGCCACATACTTAGCTTCTATCGTGGAAAGTTTCACTAATTTCTGCAGACGTGAGACCCAGCTCACCGCTGTTGAACCCATAGTATAGATATAACTTGTGGTGCTTCGCTGCGTATCCTGATCACCGACAAAGTCTGCATCTACATATTCCTGCACTGTCAATTTCCCTTTCCCAAAACAAAGTGGCAAATTAGTGGTACCTCTCAAATATTGCATGATCCACTTTACTGCTTCCCAATGCTGTTTCCCTAGATTGTTAGCAAACCTGCTCACAACTCCCACTGCATGGGCAATGTCTGGTCTCATGTTCACCATCACATACATCAAGCTACCCACGACCGAGGTATACGGAACCTTGGCCATGTACTCTTTCTCTGTCTCTACATCTGTCTTGGGCGATTGCCCCTGAGAAAGTTTGAAATGACTTCCCAAGGGTGTGCCAACTGCCTTAACACTCTGCATATTGAACCTCTCCAAAACATGTTCAATATACTCAGTCTGCCTCAACTGAAAGGTCTCCTTAGCCTTATCTCTGCTGATCCTCATCCCAAGTATCTGCTTAGCTGCACCCAGATCTTTTATAGCAAACTTCGTTGCCAACTGTTGTTTCAACCTGTTAATCTCCCTAACACAAGAACCTGCTACAAGCATATCATCTGCGTAAAACAATAAAATGATGTAGCTAGACTCAAACCTCTTGAAGTAACAACAGTGATCTCCATTGCACCTTGTGTAGCCACTGCGCTGCATGAAACCGTTAAGTTTTCTGTACCACTATCTGGGAGCCTGTTTCAAGCCATATAGACTCTTCTTGAGCTTGCACACCATTTCTTCCTTGTCTTTCACAATGAAGCCGACAAGCTGCTTCATGTAGATTTCTTCATCCAAGTACCCGTGAAGAAAAGCAATTTTAACATCTAACTGCTCAAGGTAGAGATTTTCAGCAGCAACCAAACTCAACATCACTCTGATAGTTGTCATCTTGACAACCGGCGAAAATATCTTTGTATAATCGATCCCCTCCTTCTGTTGGAAGCCTTTTACAACCAATCTTGCCTTGTACCTTTTCTTGCCATCACTCTCCTGCTTAACTCGAAAAACCCATTTGTTCTGCAAGGCTTTCTTTCCTGCGGGAAGCTGAGCTAATTGCCAAGTACCGTTGGAATGAAGAGAAACCATCTCTTCCTACATTGCAATCTTCCACTTAGCTGACTCGGAAACCTGCATAGCCTTATCATATCACTTTGGTTCTCCACTGTTCGTCAAAAGCAAGTAAACAAGCAAAAAAATATATTTCAAATTTGGCTTGTGTACTCTGGTTGTCCTCCTCAACACTCTGACCGCTGAACTAGTCCCTTTCTCTGGAGCTACCTCATCTAAAATTGTCCCCTCTGAAACTGTCTCATCTAAAGCTCTTTCCTCTGCGACCCCAGACCTCTGTTCAACCCCACTGTCATCTGGAAGATCCTCCAACCCAAAGTACTCGGGCGTATCTCCATCCAAAGTGGAACTCCCACTGCTCTGTTTGCTGTCCCTGTCTTTGTACATCACCTTTTCATCAAACATAACGTCTCTGCTTCTGATTATCTTCCGGTTCTTGTCATCCCAAAAATGATAACCAAACTCATCTCCACCGTACCCAATAAAGGTGCACTTCTGTGACTTAGCATCAAGTTTATCCCTGTCCTTGTCGCTAATATGCACATAGGAAACACAACTGAAAACACGTAAGTGTGAGAGATTTATCTCTTTACCACTCCAAACTTCCTCTGGTATGCCAAAATTCAACGGAACTGATGGCCCAAGATTGATCAAATATCTTTGTTGTGCTCGTGCCGCCCAAAACATCTTGGGCAACCCTCAAGGTATTCAAGCATGCTCCTAGCACGCTTCACCAAGGTCCCTGCTCATCCATCCTCTCTGCAATGCCATAAGGCGCGGAGTCCCTAGAGGTGTCCTCTCTAAACGAATCCCGAATAGAGTGTAGGCTTTCTTGAACTCCCCCAACTCATACTCTCCGCCGTTGTCGGATCTCAACATTTTCACCTTCAAATCTGTTTCATTCTCAACCATGGCCTTCCACTTCTTGAAGACTTTAAAGACCTCTGACTTGTGCTTCATGAAGTATACCCATACCTTCCTCAAGTGATCGTCAACAAAGGTAACATAGTAATATGAACCGCCAAGAGAAGACACTGTAGCTGGACCCCCACACATCTGTATGGACAAGCTTTAGCTTCTGAGCCTTGGGAGGTTTGCCGCCTTTTTGAAAGCTAACCTGTTTCTGTTTCCCGAAGACGCAATCCTCACACATGTCAATATCCACTGACTTTAAACCCAATAGCTTCCCATTCGACTGCATAACCTTCATTCCCTTCTCACTCATATGCCTCAGTCTATAGTGCCACAGATTTGAACTCTCCTTGCTATTTACAACTGCGAGTGTGTTGCTACCATGTGAAGTCAAGTAAAGTGTACCAACTTTCTTGTCTTTAGTCATCACCATGGTACCATTGGAGACTTTCCACGTGTCCCCTGTGAATGTTGATGTATAACATGTTGTTGCAAGTTGTCCAAGTGAAACAAGATTCCTCTTCAACTTTGGAATGTGTCTGACATCTTTCAGACACCATTTGAACCCATGCGTTGCGATCTGAACATCCCCTCTTCCCACTATACTGCAAGGCTCGTCGTTCCCCAAGTATACTTTCCAAAGTCCCCTGCTACATAGTTCTGCAGAACCTCCCTGTTAGCATTGGCGTGGAATGAGGCATCCGAATCAATCACCCACGATTCGGTGTTGCTGTTCATGGCAAGAATAAGTGCATTGTGCACAACATGAGCCTCTTGCCCACTGTTATTCTTCTTCGGTGCTTTGCAAGTTTGTGACATATGGCTTGTCTGACCACAATTTCAACATTCACCTTTAATAGGCCGAACCTGAGATTTGACCTTATTTCCCTTACCCTTGGATTTTGACTTGTTCATGTTCTAATGATGACTACCCCTGGTTTGCCTTCTACCCCTCTGCTCAACACTTAGAGCTGAACCTGAACTACCTGAACCATCGATCCAACCCCTTTTGACCTCCTCAGTCAAAATCAAACTGACAACCTCACTCAGTTTCAACTTTTCTTTCCCTACCGAATTACTGACTGCAATAATGGTACCCTGCCTGCTCTCTGGCAACTGAGACAGAATTAACAAGGCTTGAACCTCATCATCAAACTTGCTATCGACAAACATAAGTTGATCAACTATTGTATTGAACTCACTGAGATGTGACATAAAGGAAACCCCTTCAGCCATAGACAGGTTGAAAAGTTTTTTCATAAGATGTACCTTATTCACAGCAGACGGTTGCTTGTACATCTTCTTCAGTGATTCCATAAGCTCATCCTTCGTTTTCTCCTTCAATATGTTGTGGGTGACTGACTTTGAAAGGGACAGACGAATAACCCCTAAAGCCTTCCTGTCCAGAACGTCCCAATCCTTGTTGCACTCTTCTTCCTTTTTTCTTTACCCAGTAGCGGCCAGTAAAGATCCTTCTGATACAGATAGTCCTCTATCTGCGTTTTCCAGTACGCGAAGTCTGACCCATCAAACTTGTCGATCCTCTGTTTGCCTTATTCAAAATGCATAGCTCCCACTGAAACCCTAGCTTGCCCGAACAAGATTAAACCCTAACCTGTCGAACAAAACCTACCGCAACCGTGGCTTTGATACTAGTTGTTATGGATTATTGCGAACACCTGCTCAATCCTACAACGCCCCTACGGATCTTGGGAACAATGAATCACAGAAAAGACAAGCAAATAAGTGCGTAATGAAAACCGGAAAGAAAAATGAGACACAAGATATACATGAAAAACCTCAATGTGAGGAAAACTCACGGGAGCCACACCAGTCCACTATGAAATCGAATCAAAGAGTACAAGTCTTCTCACAATCTCTCTGAGATTGGTTTTCTCTTGCCTCTCACAATTTTTTCACTCAGAAAAAACTGATTCACGATCACACTATCACAGGCAGTTGGCCAAAACCCTAAAAGAGGCATTTTATGCTCTCGGTAGCGTTACAAAACACTTTGTCCAAAAGTTAGTCTATAGATAGCGCTACACAACCATGGTAGCGCTACACAGCCCTCTAGACACATTCTAGACTACTGCTGAAGGTTGTCTGCACCCCAACACCAGATGCTGAAATAATTATTAATTTAAATTATCGAAGGAATTTGGAACCTGGTTTTCCATTTAGACAAAGAGAAATTTAGGATTCAACTACTCCTAATATAGGATAACAGAGGGATTAGTTTATTGCAGTTTTGATCTGTAAGGATAATTAAGAATAAGAGCATGGAGTCTAAGGTCAAATCAATAGAAAATGCCAAGTAGTCAATTCTCGATCCCGACCAGCTCATCTACGATTGCCACCATACGCTTCTAAATTTATATTTTGTGAGCATTTGAGCCCACAATAATGATTCAAACTGTTAATCCCGTAGACTTGTAAAAAAACAACTCCCTGTAATAGTACTACACTAAACAATGGTAGATGTACGGAAATATATATATATATATATATTTTTCCCAAGAAGAGCATTATAGGGGTTAAGGGTAGGTGCTGTGCAAAGGGGACAAAGCGTGTGATTACAGACTATTGTATGTGTGGCCGTCCGTTCGCTGATTCAAATAGGCCCAAATTTCATCTTATAAAATAATCGGCCGGATGTCGCGACGATCAAGATTTAAATCCGGACCATCGGATCGTTGAATCCGAAGATTTTCCGGGACAAGACAACACGCATGATGTGCACCCCACACAACACCAAGTCTTAATCCCCTCGTTAGACTTCATTCCATACTCAATTTTGTTCATATTGTAAATCTCGACGAAACGCTTAAGCATGGTTCAAAATTATGTTAACTAGATACCGGTCAATATGTAATCTGAATATAATACTTTAAACTCAATTTCGCAGGGTTTGTGCGCATAACCAAATTTCAAGTTACAAGTACTTGGTTTTCAATTAACATGACTTCAAGTCATATGTAAATATTTCGACGAGATCTACAATATGAATGGAATTGATCATTGAATGGAATCAGAAACATGGCCAGAAAATGTCAAACTACAAGGGCGAAGTTCTCTGGCTAGGTTCAGACAATCGATATCCTATGGAAAAACTCAAAACCAATGCACAGAAAGGCAATAGGAATATGATTCTAAAATCCTTTTCTATTCGTTATATTTATTGGTGACCTGGAATGTGTGGATTGTGGAATGCCATTTTACACCCCTCAGAAATTAGACCACACAATATCACGTGGGATTACAAGAACGAGAAAAACTTGGGTGTCGGCTCGGTATCACGTGGCGATACCCAGCGTGGGTCTTGGTCGTCTAAAAGTATTTCGGATGGTTCGGATTTTAGGGAGAGAGAGAGAGAGAGAGAGAGAGAGAGAAATCTGGGCCGTCGAGTACCACATCAGCCGTACCCTATTTGCATCCAAAATTTTTCCCACAAGAACCGAGCATTTTCTTCGATACTAAAAAGGAAAAACACGTGTTGAAACTATATGACTACCACTATAAAGAAATGAAGGTTCCATATTCTCGAACCTCAATATTTATTTAAAAAATTCCAAAAGAAGGTGGTGACTATAGTTATTGATTTACATTACCCAAGGAATTTGGAACCTGGTTTTCTATTTAGACAAATAGAAATTTAGGATGCAAGCACTATTGAATAACAAGGGGATTAGTTTATTGCAGTTTTGATAAGGATAATTAGAACTTATTAACTTTAGCAAAAGATTTATTTTTATATAACTTCTGACTTAATTGACATAAAGATGTATGACATGGTAAAACTTCTGGGCATAGCACGTGTTTCTGCTTGAGGATTTTCCCGTCTGAGTGAAAAGAATTCGCAGTGATAATTAAGAACATTCATAGAGCATTGGAGATATTCATATCTTTATTCGTTCAATAAAATCCCTCTACCTGACTTTATGTTATACTATAGTTATCAATATTATTGCATCACATTGGTCAAAATACTTCATTTCATTTAGCTACCTTTGGATGTAAAGATAGTTCGTTATTACCAAAAACACATCTGCCCATTAGACGGAGATTAAAAGGACAATAAAGACAAATGAGTGTAGTTTTCAATACATATCTTACATATAACAATACACTTTTGCGGATATAAATACACTTTCTGGTTATCGATACATCGTTTTACACATTACCCTCCGCCCTACGAGGGGAGTTTAGCATTTCTTATAAACAATGATACATATCTTGAAGAACTTATCGTAGAATACTAGTGTCAGCCTTTTTTTATTTAAACCAAGGTACAAGTTCTACTGAGCATTCGCCTACAAACACTAATCATGAAGAATGCTGAAAAATTGAAAAATAGCACCATAAATGTAGCTAGTGACGTCCCCACAACTTTATTCATCACAAATTTTTGTGGATACCGAACCATAGAATAATTGGTCCTAATAGTCATGTCTTCCAAAACCATCAAATCTAAATCATATGGAATCAGCATTAATCATACATCTTGGAGGTTTTCTCTTGAGAATTTATCGTCCACTTATATCACAAGTAATAGAATCCAAACAAGCACCTGACAAGTCCGACGACCTTATGTTCATTCCATTATTTTCAGCCGACAAAGCTTGTGGATATAAAAAAGGCTTTGGAGGCATGTGAAGCAATTCTATGTTTCCTTCGAGCATCTCAACGACTTTATTCATGGAAGGACGGTCAGTAGGCTTCATTTGTATACACCATAAAGCTACTAAAATCATTTTCTTCACCATCTCACTCTCCTCCTCCGTGGTCTCACCAATTTGTAAGTTCCATCCTTTAGCGAATTGGTCGTAGACCCATGAAGGGAAAAAAGTTTGGCTTGAACGAGCTGATGAATTCCGATTCCTTCTCCTGCTTGCCATTTCCATCAACAACATTCCAAAACTGTAAACGTCAGCTTTATAGGAAACGCCTCCTAGATTTTTGTAGAACAACTCTGGAGCCATGTACGCCAAGGTTCCTCTCGCTGCAGTCACTGTCACTGTTCTATCATCTCTTGGATACAATTTTGCAAGGCCAAAGTCAGAAACTTTTGGAGTGAGATTCTCATCAAGAAGAATGTTATGAGGCTTTATATCGAAATGCAAGATTTGCATGTCACAACCCTGATGCAAATATTCAATGCCGCGAGCCACTCCAAGAGAAATCTCGTACATCTGCTTACAACTTAAGGACAATTTTTCTTCTGGAAAAAAGATGTACTTGTCAAGAGACCCATTAAGCATAAAGTCATACACAAGAGCACGCTTAGATCTCTCAGCGCAATATCCAATTAGCTGAACAACATTGACATGATGAATCCTTCCGATGGTAGCAACTTCGTTGATAAATTCTTGACCATTAGCTTTGGGCTTGCTTAGCATTTTAACTGCTACTAAAGGCACTTCGGAGCTTTCCTTTGTATACAGAACCATAGCCTCCTTCTCCCAACTTGTCTCTAAAACCATTGGTCATTCTCCTGATGTCCGAGTAGGAATACCTTATTGGCACAAGGTGATTCTGACTTCGTAAGAAACCTTCTACGCTATCAAATGTTGATAAATGTCTTCTGCTGAACTTATAGATTAAAAAGCCAAACACACATGGAGCACATAAAATCCTTGATACCAAGATCCACCCTGTGTAATGCAGTCAAAGAAAATTAAGCAACGTGGAATTCTCTTATTTGCATGTAATTGTGGTTCAACCAGTATTATGCAAAATCATATATATATACACACACACACACAAAAGAAATTTCTAATGAGGGCTCCCTTAAATTGTCTACGGTGCAAGATTTTTGATTCCGGATCAAATTCCAATGATATGAACCGTTAAATGTGTTTAAGATGTATTTTTAAGGTCCGGCGCGAGGATTGGTAAAAAAAAAAAAAAAAAACCCTGAGGGGTTTGATCAAGCAGTTTTTGATAAAATTATACATATTGAAAACTGCTTAGATCAATCCCTTCCGGGTGTTTTTTTTTTCTTGACAAATCCTCGCGTAAACCCTTAAAAACACGTTTTAAACACATCTAATGGTTCGGATCATTGAACTTCTATCCGAAAACGAAAGTCCTACACCTTAGAGTTAAGGGAGCTCTCATGGGAAATGCTTCATATATCAGTGAGCTTCTTATCCACACCCTAAAATGCGGACCTAACATCAACACCCCACTTTCTCGATCAAATTTTCATGATTATGAACCGTCCAACGTGTTTAAAACATGTTTTTAAAGGTCTCCACGAGTAATCAACAAAAAAAAAAAAAAACCAGGAAGGGTTTGATTCAAACAGTTTTTCATTGCATATGAAAACATGTTTTAAACACATTGAGCAGTTCGGATCATTGAGATTTGGTTCGAAACTATGAGGTTCGAACGAAGTCCGCATTTTAAGGATTTGGATAGGAAGGGAACTGTATATATAGTTATCTAGTCCAAGATCCCAAAGCCCAGAACTCATAGTTCAGGAGCAAATTTTCATGATCCGAATTGTCTAATGTGTTTAAAATGTGTTTTTAAGAGTTCCCAAGAGAAATCATTAAAAAAATACCCAGAAGGGCTTGGATCAAGCCCTTTCTAGTTGTTTTTTTGCTAATTTCTCGCGGGGACCAGTAAAAACACGTTTTAAATACATTGGACAATTTAGACTATCACAAAACACGTTTTAAACCCTTAAAAACACATTTTTTTTCCTTCAATCTAGGATCCTTGACTGGATAATTGATGCATACACAAATTTTGAAGATTCAAACCATTCAATGGGTTGAAAACGTTTTTTCAAGTGTCCAAGTGAGGATTCATAAAAAAAAAAGATTGGAAAAGGGTTCATCCGAGCACTTTTCGATAAAACTGTACATAAAGATATCCTGGATATAGTTCATCAAAGATAGGCTCATAGGAAGGTTAAGGTCTTACCTATGGTTAAGCTCGTCATCCTTCCAACAAGAACCCTGCGAAAAAGATAGAGATCAAAGATTTATAGCCATGTGATGAATAAAGTTAGGGAATGGAGAGATGATGAAAACTGCACCCAAAACTAGAAGAAACATTCAACAAGTCTTGGAAATCACCATATCAGGTAAGTGCACGCATCTTGGAAGCAATTTCAAAAGCAAGTGGATACTGGATACAAAACCACTTTCAATATCTAATGAGGAACTGTTGGTATGAAATGAGACCAAGCCAAGAAGTTTTCTTTGAGTAGTGTTTTTTTTACTAAAACATGGGTGAATTGCTTCCAAAAGCTCCATGCATATCAGAAGAAAACACATTCCGGAAAGGATGCATGCGAAAAGAAAGAGTGGAACTTTGCATCATATGAACTCAATACCCTTCACAAATGTTTCATCTCTAATATTACTAGTATTCAATCTACAACTCCAGTGTTCTTCAAAATTCAAAATAACAGAGGAAGAAGAGTAATGCTACAATGTACACCCCCTCCTATATGAGATTTTGTGGCTCCAAATATGATATGGCACATGGTATGCACCCCATATGGAAATATGAGATTTTGTGGCACCAAATATGAGATTTTGTGGCTTCAAAATATGAGATTTTGTAGCTAAAAATATGAGTTTTTGTGGCACCAAATATGAGATTTTCTGGAAATATATGAGATTTTGTGGCACTGTAGCATTATTGTAGCAATCCACATGAGTCCAAATATGAGATTGTGTGGCTCCAAATATGAGATTTTCTGAAAATATATGAGATTTTGTGACTATTCATATGAAGTTGCATACCATATGCACTTCATATCTACAGCCACAAAATCTCATATTTAGAGCCACAAAATCTCATATTTTGAGTCACAAAATCTCATATTGAGAAGAGCACATTGTAGCATTACTCGAGGAAGAATATATACAGTGAATGTGTCTACAAGTTGCGTGCATTTTTGCGTTGGAAAAGAATTATGTTAGCAAAAGAAAATCACTACGTTAGCAATAAATACTACTCCCTCCATCCCTTATTAAATTTATTGTTTCGTAAATCCAACTTATTAAAAAAATATTATCATTACATCTTTCACATTAACTTTTACCTTTATTTTACACCTCTCACATCAACTTTTACCTTAGTAAGGAGCTAGAGTCAAGCCCAACATGGTCAAGACCATCCTTACACAGGAGTAATATGCATTACATGAACAATAGCCACAAGCCCAGTGATATTGAGAACTGTACTGTAAATCCCACGAAAATTAATTTAAATCTTGCACGACTGTATCCTCCCTAATTGAGACTAGGGACACGGTTGACATGTGCATTTCATCCCTTTGGTCACAGGATTCACAGCATAACCACAAAATCTCATAACTAAATCGTTATCATTTTTACTTGACTAAATTACGTACCAACAACCACAAAATCATTGTTTAGTTTGTTAGTTGCTCCCTTCATGCAAATTTTTTTTTTATATTTTTTATAACAAGCGTACTTGATTGAGTGTTTCGTAAATTGTAAATTATTTTTATGTTCTTTTGTACCTTTATGTTGAGAGTAATGTATTCAGAGTTTGATGTAGGAAGATATACACCCCTATTAATTATGGAAATATTATTTTACTTATCAAAAAAAAAAAAAATTAATTATGGAAATATTAATTTGGTAACAATTTTTATTTACGACTACTATTGAAGATTTTATTTTTGCTGCCTGTTTTGCACGTTCCTAGTTTAGTTTTGGTTAGATTGGATTCGATTTGTTTATTTCCTTTAAGCTAATAGTCTAGGTTTCCAAGTAATCCTTTGTTTGATTGCCACTCTAAGTAATTTCCTTTTAATTAGAACTCCTACTAGTATAAGCCTATGACACTATCATTCAATTATTCAATAAACCACTCTGAGTTTTATCTCTTTTCTTGCGGATTCAAGAATACTCGTACATTCGAGTGCCTATCTCGTTTGGAATAATATGCTAACTATTCTCTCGTGAAGTTAAAATTTGTTAAGTTAAAATTCGTTTGGGGTTTACATGATGCCAATCTTATTTGTTAAGTTAAAATTTTGAGATATTTTTTATCAATTGAAATTTGTTTGAATTTTGGTGAATAAATGATGGATAAATTTTTAAAACTTAATCAAGTAAATATCTATTTGTTATGATTTAACTTTTGCCGTGTTTGCTTACTCAAATGTGTACCAGGATAGTAAAGATTTTTTTGTTAGCTATTGGAGGGGGGTGTTTGTGTGTGAGAAACTCCTCGAGCGTGACAATTGGCATAGCCTCAAATTTCTAAATACGTTGAGGATTTAATCGTTTTAAAATCCAATATGTCCAAACATTAAGATAACTTAGAATTTGAGGATGAAAACATATTCATAACATCCTTATTTACATATATTAATTTGGGCAAGAAAATGTGTTCTTGAAGTATTTGCCTTCAACCAATTCAATTCTCATGGGGTAATTCAAAACAAACTAAGAAAACTGGTATTCGAAGATAGGAAGGGGATCTGACGATCTCTCTCTAGAAAGGTTACTTACCAAAAAAGATAGGAGACGCAAAAATCGCGGCAAACCTCAGCGACATTCACAGAATCCCCGAAGCAGGAAGCCATTTCCTTGCATCTATGGCAGCCGAAGTGCCAGTAGGAAACCTCAAACCCGTATCCCAACTCCCTATTGAAATCCAACCGCGACAAATCCGATCCCCTTTCTCTGATCAACTGCGACGAAGACATGTATAAACCCTCTGCAGAGCATGAATCGGCAACATCCCTAACCCTAACATCTCCCGCCACAACATACGAGTGATACCCATTTCCCGCATCGTCTCTGGTGGTGTTACAATAAGCAGTCCTGTTTATATAATTTGGAGATTGGACTGGCTTTTCACAACGGAGGAACACGACCGAGCTTGTGCTCCTATACGGTACCCTGTAGGGGCGATAGAAGGAATTGGGAAGGGCTAAAGAGGAGAGTGGGAAAGAGGAGCAAATATCGTTGGTTTGGATTCTTTCGTCGACAAGACGGATTGAGTAGCTACTGTAATCGATTGATTTCACGTAATATTTTCCAGACAAGAGTTGAAGAACTGTGCGATTGTTTTCGTCACAGGAGAGAGTGAAGTTTTGGTCGTTACATGTGCGGGATGGGTCACCTTGTAATTGGAAAGGGAAGGAGATTTTGTGGATGTCTCCGCAGGAATTGATGAATTGCTGGTTTTGAATTCCGTGGCAGGTCACTGAAAACAGGAGGAGTGGAGGAGAAGAAGAAGGGGTTCGTTAACGGCTCCCGTGAGAGCCATTCCCTCAACAGAGAAAGAGACTCAGAAAAGGAGTACAAGTTCTGCTTTCCTTGGATGTTCAAACAAATTTAGTTTTGAAGGCGATGAGAAGGAAAACATAATGATCACGAAACTAAATGAAGAAAAATGAAGATAAAAAATATGTGGAGCTCACTAATTCAAGGCCAATATGGGCGACTTTGATAATGACTTCTGAATTCTCTAGAAAAACGAGATTGCTGAGAAGAAATTGATCAGCCAAACATACGTACACAGAGAGAGAGAGAGAGAGATGCCCACCTTCTTCATTCTCTTCTTTCTTCTACGCCTTTCCACAGCCCAAGACGATTGCACTCCAAAAAATTGCTCCGATCACGGTCCAAAAATCAGCTTCCCATTCCGCCTAAAGAACCACCACCCACCTCACTGCGGTTGTCCCGACTTCGACCTCTCTTGCTCTCCAAACACCACCAACCTCGCTACCACCACCACCGTTCTCGACCTCCCTGATTCAGTCAAAGTCCTAGTCACCCACATCGATTACAAATCTCGATTGATTCACATCAAAGACCCAAACAGCTGCTTCCCACAACAGCTTCAAAACCTCAACTGGTCCACCACTCCCTTTCAATTTGCAGATTTCGTGCGCGATTTTAGTTTATTCAGCTGCGCTTCAGCGGAACCAGATTTCTCGTATAACGTCGCTTGCCTTGGTGGCGATGGTCATGAAGTTTATGCAGTGGATGGAGATACGGTTATCTACTATGCACCCACGATTTCTTGTAGAAAAATGCATACTTTGTCGGTTCCCAGTGAGGCGTTTAATCAAACAGCTGATCTGCAGTTGAAATGGCCCAAAAGGCCTTGTTGGAAACGCGGCGCAGAAGGCAAGTTTTGTGGGTTCCCTCTTTCTCTACTTTCCCCTATATGTTCTGTATTTAACTTTGGCCTTTCATCTGCAAACTCAAATCAACGTAAGTTTAAGATAAACTTTGCATACCCACGACAAAGATCTTGAAAACTACATGAGAAAAAGCAATTGCAGTTTTCTCAAGTCACCATTGTCCCATTTAGCTGGGGCCTTGTGAGAGGTCATGGGTTTGGACTGAGTTACATTTAACATGACGGGTGAGAATTGCATGTACTCAGAAGGGCCATTTATTTGACAAATATCCAGTGTTATATATCCCAAGTTGTGAAGTTATACATTCGATGTGCGATTTGATCTACACTGCACATCGAATATATAACTTAACAATTTGGGGATATATAAAACAACCACGGGAGACGTGGTAATATTAATCCGACTTTTAGTTATTCGGTGGACTTTTTACACTCTTAATTAAAAGTGGCGGCTTTAGAAAATTTCTTGACAGTAGTTAATGAAGAACTCTAAATTTTACAGAATTTATAAGTAAAATTTAGCTTAAACTTCTGCGAATACAATTAATTTGAAAACGAGCAATCTACTATTATTTGTCTGCGATTACAATTACTTGGAGTAGTAAACTAGCAATCTACTATTATTTGTGGTGAAAGCAGTTAAATAGACGGTTTTTACTCTATGGTGAAATAAATTGAATCGAATTTCTGTTGCACCATAAAAAAGAGAGTGAAATTAATTGAATCAATATGGTCAATAATGATAATTAAGCTCCTTTTGTTTCAACGTTGAACATTTTACAATGTAAGGTACTAGCAGAAAACCCATGCATGCTATGCAGAGGTGATGAAACATTCGTCACGGTTCATAGAACTACAAAAAAAAAACCTTGCTAGCTATAGCTAAATTAACCAAAATAAAAAAGAATCAAAGGGCCTCGCGGTTCATAGAACTAAAGTGCCTGTCATAAAATTTTTACTCAAATACATGCAATATGTGCTATTGGATGTTTAAACTAAAGTGATTTTTACAAAAATATTGAAATTGAAGTAGAAAACCCTATACTTAAAATTAAAAAGAATCAAACTGCCTACCATAAGAATTTTCCCCGAATCCAGGCAATGCATACTACTGAATGTTTTAAACTAACATATTTTTTATGTAAAAATTTAAACTAAAGTAGAAAATCCTATATTTCATAAATTTACCATATCACTTAGATATTTTTTTATGATATCTTATTTAGCGCAATTCATGTACATATGGAATACTTCTATCCATGTACATATGGAATACTTCTTAATTTTTAAATTTTCAAATGTAGTTATTTCAAAGACCATGATAGCCTCAACTTAATTTTGTGGTCCTTTCTGTTGAGATTGGTCATTATGGAATGTCTGAATAGTTTGGAATCGGATCAAGTGATGTACGTAGGTAAAAGTGTCTTTAAGGTTTAAGCAATAATTAACAGTTTGGGTACGTGTTCTGAATTTATATAAAAGAACTTCATTTTACCTTGCAGCAAATGTCAATGGTCCGAGTCTGCTTATTTATCGTTTTGGGTTTGGGTTCTTCACCAAAAAACAAAAATGATGAACAAATTGATAAGATTAATTCATAATGTAACCCAAAAAAAAAAGAAATTAGGTAAAAAATGATTTATAATGTTCCAAATGTAAACAAAAAAATGAATCAGAAGTATGATAGTTTACATAAATGAAACAAAAACATATGGTTCCATATAAGCAAAACTACAAAATTACAAAATGGAGCAATCAGAATGAAAAATGTAAAAGAAATTGATCGGAAAAGACATATGCTTTCATGTAATGTTACTTATCACATTTCTCCCTTTTAGAGTTTGGTTATCCAACTTTTTGTTGGGTTTTTGCTTCTCTGTTTTATTTTATGAGCCTTTCATGGTATCACTTTTGTTTTTCCTTCTCTTGATGTACCCTATCGAGCTTTTGTAAAATTCTTTTCTTTTGCCAAGCAAAAGAAAACGTGAAAGCTATCCAATCCAATGCAAAAAATAATTTTGATAGCTTCCTTTTACCCTTAACAAAGCCAAATGCATAGCATCGTGCCATATAAAGAGATGTAATAGAACAAAAGAGATGAAGGTAGCTCTCTATAGTGCAATATTTATCTTGTGCATAACGGAAGTAAAATTTGAATAACCCAATTGGTCAAGGAAAATAATTGATTGCAAATTTTTTCTATTGTCGCCATCATCTTGGAGGAGAATAAACAAAAATTTTCTATTGTCTCCAACATCATTTCAGGCCGATAAGAAAATATGTTCATGAAAAATGAAGCTTGATGAAACTTGTCAAGTTGGTTTGTAAAGATGTGCATAGGTAGCAGTTCTTGGTCCCCGTAAAAGATCTTGCAAAAAAAAAAAGAAAGGATTTTAAGAGATTATGCATAACAATGCAATCAAAAAAATGAAAAGATCCTAAATCGACTATTTTTGTTCTTATGCAGAATCCAACTCAACCTTTATAGGTACAAACTTCAAATTAATAGTTTGGAAACCTTGATAGAGAAAATATGGTGAAGGAAAGAAATTCAAAACAATCATTCGTGACATAATTAATTTATTTCTTTCCCTGTTGCAACCCATTAATACGGAAACTATAGTATCAAATCGCCAGAATAGCAGTGATTAGTATTTTATCTTTTCCTTTTATTGTTCAATGATAGGGAAATATGACTAATTATCCCTCTCTATTTACTGTTTATAATCTTATAAGTTATGGTATGATTTTGTGAATGACAGTAATTCTCTATTCCGTTGTTTTTTTGAAGAGGGAAAATGTTGTTGGAGAGAGAGGTTCATCAATTACCAAATATTCACCTTTTGATTTGGTGTTGACTATAGTTTTCTTCTTCTTATTCTTCTTCTTTTGATAATGTGTTGACTATAATTTTCTAGATGAATATATACCTTCTCTAATCTTAAATATGATCGATAAATCCCCATGTATATTAATTTCCTTTTTAGCAAGTGAAAAAATGTGTTATTCTCTAAAGCGTATATTGCTGATTTCTATTTTAAAATTTTCATATCTATATCCATGGAAAAAATAATATTGTCTTCTTCTAAGGTAAAGTTCATTTTAGAAATTCTATTTTTGGCTTTAGCTCTCCTGCCATGTGTCGCATCCACAGCTCTCCTCACAAAAACTCATTCTGCAATAATATATAAGATTCTTCTGGTAAAATACTAGGATAGTGGCTGTTAATTTTTCCTGTGAAAGTTCCTTAAAAATTAAAAACTCTCCATTGGGATCAATGTTCAATATCAAACAAAAGCAATGGGTAGAAGGACTTGATGCATGACTTACGGACAAAGCCTGTACGTCACCCGTATGAAAGGAAAAATTTTCACCCATATGAAAGGAAAATATTTTGCATGTAAAATAATTTTTTATATTTTATTATCAAATGTGATTAGGAAAAATGTGGATAATACATTTTTCCGGAATATTTTTTACTCCGATACAAACGGAGGTTGAGATTGAGATGAGCGTTTAAGCTTTACATTTTAGTTTTGGTGTTGAATACTCTTATAATGGTCTGAGGAATTAAATATAGAACACATATGTTGTATTATATATATAGTGTGTATAAAAGTAGAGGCCTTGAGGGTATTCCACTGAATACTCCCCCCACAAGCTGTACGTGGCGCTGCCACAGCCGTCAAACAAACAAACGGCCGGGCCTGGATAGTTGTCGGGCTAAAATTTTGAATAATATTTTCAGCACAAAAAAATACTTCGTATAACGAGTCTTCTCTATCTTTCACAGGTGACGACTTGAGGATTGCAGGTGAGACTTTGGGCTCATTTTTGCTTCTTGTAATCCTCGTTGCAATGTATTGGTTCCATAGACAAAAGAAAATAAAGAAAAAGGATCATCAAAAGATTGAGAAGTTCTTGGAGGATTATAGAGCTTTGAAGCCAGCAAGATACTCTTATGCAGGTATCAAGAAAATTACAAATCAATTCAAGGAAAAAGTAGGCCAAGGAGGATACGGAACAGTGTACAAAGGACAACTTTCAAGTGATGTTCATGTCGCGGTTAAGATCCTCAATAATACTAAGGGAAATGGGGAAGAGTTTATCAACGAAGTTGGAATAATTGGTAAGATCCACCATGTCAATGTGGTTCGCTTAGTTGGATATTGTGCTGATGGATTTAGGAGAGCTCTTATATGTGAGTTCTTACCGAATGATTCGCTGGAAAAGTTTGCATCATCTGATCACGACAAGCATTTACTTGGTTGGAAGAAACTGCTAGATATTGCTATGGGTATAGCTAAAGGAATTCAGTATCTTCACCAAGGGTGTGACCAACAAATCCTTCATTTCGATATTAAACCACATAACATCTTGTTGGACAAGAACTTGAATCCGAAGATAACGGATTTTGGCCTGGCAAAGTTGTGTTCAAAGGAACAAAATGTTGTATCCATGACTACTGCTCGCGGTACCCTAGGCTATATTGCACCGGAAGTGTTCTCAAGGAACTTTGGGAATGTGTCATACAAATCAGATATTTATAGTTTCGGAATGTTGTTGCTTGAAATGGTAGGAGGGAAGGAGAATTTTGATGTGATGGTCAATAGCACCAACCAAATTTACTTTCCTGAATGGATTTACAATCGTTTGGATAGTGGAGAAGAGCTTGGAATCCGTATTCAGGATGAAGGAGATGCCAAGATTGCAAAGAAGTTAGCAATTGTGGGACTTTGGTGCATTCAGTGGTACCCTATTGACAGGCCTTCAATGCATTCTGTGATTCAAATGCTTGAAGGAGATGGAGATACTCTGGTCAAACCACCCAATTGTTAAGGATTAACGACGAACACCTGTTCAATCCTAGAACACAAACGCCCCTACGGATCTTGGGAACAATGAATCACAGAAAAAGCAAGCAAACAAGTGCGTAATAAAAACTGGAAAGAAAGCAAGACACAAGATATACGTGGAAAACCTCAACGTGAGGAAAAACCACGGGAGCCACACCAGTCCACTATGAAATCGAATCAAAAAGTACAAGTCTTCTCACAATCTCTCTGAGATTGGTTTTCTCTCGCCTCTCTCTCTTTTTCACGCTCTGAAAAAGTGATCCGAAAAACCCATATCACATACAGTCGGCCGAAACCCTAAAAAGACAATTTTAAGGTCTCGGTAGCGCTACAGGGAAAAACCTGTAGCGCTCCTAAACATTCTGGACGAAAATTAGGCTATGGGTAGCGCTACCCCATTTCCTTGGTAGCGCTACCGCTTGGTTAATCTTCACTCCCAACACCAATCCATTTGCCTCCGCAAATCCAACAATGGTCACAGGACAATCGAGTGGAAAGCCTTTTAAGAGCAATTTGGAAGTTATCGTTGAATCAGAGTGAATAGGTACAGTCTCTATTTGTTTTATCATCGAGCTTAAGTAGAAATCTCCATATCATTAATTGACATGTGACAAATTTACCAATGCATGCCTGCAGTACAACATCTATTACGCTTTCAAATAGGTTATTCACTTCCAATGTACGTATACTCTCTAGCATAAGGTACTGATGAAGTCATAATGTTATTCTCATAATCACCTTGTGGATAATTGATGGGGTCCTAACCCTGGCTTGTTCTCCATGGTAGCTAAGAAACATTTCCAACAAGAACAAAAATAAACATTGTCGTAGATTCATAGTTGGCTTACGCTTACCCACCTCCTTTACATATATCAAAAAACATTTGAGTTATTTGTATCCGAGTGAAATTTGAGTGCGTATTTTATCTCTAATAAATATGACTTTATTACGTGTTGGTTTACGTTTACATATGATCCAATATACGTTTTGGCGTGCCTTTAGTTGTAATTGTCTGTGCCTAAAGGCACAACGCAACACGTTTGTAACACAAAAAACTCCACATCTCCCAAAAATGAATTTCCTCTGATAGGATTCTAATGGTTCATCCAACCGATTCCAACAAATGAATGCAAAAAAATTAAAACAATTAACAACATCTAATTAAGAAACCAAACCTATCCAGTTCCAATTAGTGCGATTGCTAATAGCAACTGAAATAATACGATAGTATCGAACCAGGATTTCTACTCGAATTTCATTTCCCAAACGTTCACTCTGTCAAACATTTCGAGCCAACCAGCAAATCAATACATTTCTAAATTTAAATAAGTAGCAAAAATTCAGCATTTACAGAAGTACGATGAGTCTGGAAACATAGCCCAGTTTACATAGCATTTACAAAAGTTTCACTAAATTTGTATCTCTCTTTCCTTTTGCTACAAAGATAAAAAAAAAAAAATTGTATTAAACCTCATCTCCCCTTGATAAACACCCTTATTCTATGGTTGGAACATTCCATTATATCCACCCGGACCCCAAGCCTCTATTGCCTCACTATCACAAAACTTCAATTTAATGTCCGTTTGAAAGTTTTAAACCCGAACAAATATAAGGCAGTTGTAATCCGAACAAATATAATTTATTAATAAAAAAGAAGAAGAAACAGTTTAGGTTGTTAAGGCAGTTGTAATCCGAACAAATATAATTTGTTCGAACAAAAAATTCCGGATAATCGAATTTTGTAAAACTTTGACTATCCAAACAACTTGCATGAGTTGGGGTTTCGAACAATGGACTTATACGAAGTCAATTTCTCTCTCTCTCTCTCTCTCTCTCTCTCTCTCTCAAACACACACTCACACATCAAGTTCAATGTGTTTTTTTTTTTTTTGGCAAGGCAAAAAGAATTTTATTAATCAACTATCAAGGATACAAGATTAAACAGGGCAAGAGAAAAGCAAGAAAGCCTATCGAGACCCAAAAGATTGGAGGGCTGACAAGAAGACAACCAAACAATCAAAACGAAAACCTAAACCTCAACTCCTAAACTCCAGGCAGCAAAAAAGAAACACTTCACCCAAAATTTCAGTGTGTTGGTTTTGCTTGAATTTAACTGATCAGTTCGATTTGAAAACTTGTTGACAGAGTATCAATCTTTTCTTCTGCTCTGGATTGTTATTGAGGTAGCGCGGAAGGGTGAGTTAGTGATTGCAGCAACAATGGCATGTAGATTCCGAGGACAGCAGTTTCGGCGAGGGCCTGGGGCTGATTGTGGCAACGCTGGATATGTGTGATGTTCAAAAAGTTCCTTTTAGCAGGCTAAAAATGAAAACTAGAGTCAAAATCAATTACTTCATTGCCATGAAAAAGCCTCAAAATGTGAGAAAATCCTACATCTGCAAACCTGCTTTAGTATTTGTGGTAACAAATTTCCAGCACCCAATAAGCAGGATTGAAAGGAAATGAAGACATTGAATAGTAAAACAAGTTTGGTTGCAATCAACGGAGGGACAAAAATGAATAGTGATGGAGGAGATTTACACTCCGAAATCAACGACAAAACTATGAAGAAGATTGCAGTTTATAATTTAGCAGCTGCTGAGACCTTCAAAACTGAAAGAATGAAATTGCATAGCTCAGTAAATAAATCATCACCAGTAATCATTGTAGGAGCTTGCCATCTCTGAAATGGTGTAACCGGTTAGAATCCCTCAACAAAATTAATTTCTCTCCCCTTCACAGTCCATATGTACTTCATAGCATTGTGGCAATCTCTACACACGCGAAGATTCTTAAATACCATAATACGCTTAGGTTTTGACGCGTACCGCAATCTCTACTGAGCATGGATATGCTCACCCTTAGCAACTGCACCTATACTCAAGAGACTACTGAATGTGAAAGCATTGAATGATCGATCCCAGTATCCTCAGCTTTCTACGGATTCATTAGAATCCACATTTTTGGTGTATACATCATCAATATAGTTGTAAGAATTAAGAAATCAAATTCTTCTCAAATAGAAAATTGAAACCTTTCGAGCATCTTCCATTCCATCCTACTTCCTACCAGATCGAGCAGACATGCTAATAAGAGTATAACCCACACAATTAACTGCTGTAAGACCCTCTTTATTTTTTTTGATCGGCAAGCAAGACCCATTTTCACCATGCGTGTAAATCTCTTCACCAGTAGGATCAAAAAGATCTCCACATGCCTTCATAAGGCTGGAAAAGGTGAAATGATTGGGTAAAACTTGATCCTTGGTTTTCTTGCTATGGATCGCAACAACTTTCCGTCCATGCCTTCCACTCTGCCCATAACCCGGCATAATCAAAGTCCCAAGTCTCCAACAGATGACATTCTGAATAGGGATAAGATCCAAAACTTTCCTTGAATTAACCATAGATCCATCTTCTGCACATTTCGCATGCTTCTCCACCAAACAACAGCCAAACCCTACATCTGTGATGTCTGTGATCTTGAAAACTTAGCGTCCACTTATATCGTAAGTGAGAGAATCCATACAAGCACCTGACAAATTGGACCATCTATTGTTAATTCCATTATTCTCGGGCTGCCTACCTTGTGAAAATAGAAAAGGTTTTGGAGGCATGGGAAGCGATTCTATATTTCCTTCAAGCATCTCAACGACTTTGTTCATGGAAGGACGATCACTAGGCTTCATTTGTATACACCATAAAGCTACTAACATCATCTTCTTTACCATCTCATTCTCCTCCTCGGTGGCTTCTCCAATTTGTATGTTCTTTCCTTCTGCAAATTGGTCATAAAACCACGAAGGGAAGAAAATTTGGCTTGAATCAGCTGATGAATTCCAATTTCGTCTCCTCCCGTCATTTCCATCAGCAACATTCTGAAGCTATAAATATCAGATTTATAGGAAACGCCTCCAATGTTTTTATAGAACAATTCTGGGGCCATATAACCCAAGGTTCCTCTTGCTGCAGTCACTGTCACAATGCTATCATTTGTTGGATACAATTTTGCAAGACCAAAATCGGAAACTTTAGGAGTGAAATTCTCATCCAAAAGAATGTTATGAGGTTTTATCTCAAAATGCAGGATCTGCATGTCACAACCCTGATGCAAATACCCAACTCCACGAGCCACTCCAAGAGAAATCTCATACATTTTCTTACAACTCAAGGACAATTTTCCTTCAGGAGAACAAATATGCTTGTCAAGAGACCCATTAGGCATGAAGTCATACACGAGAGCACGCTTAGACCTCTCCGCGCAATAACCAATTAGCTCAACAACATTGACATGATGAGTCCTTCCAATGGTAGCAACTTCGTTGATGAACTCTTGTCCATTAGCTTTCGGCTTGCTCAGCATTTTAACTGCTACTAGAGGGCCACTTCGGAGCTTCCCTTTGTATACAGAACCATAGCCTCCTTCCCCCAACTTGTCCCTAAAACCATTGGTCATCCTTTTGATGTCTGAGTAGGAGTACCTAATAACCACAAGCCTATTCTGACTTCGCAAGAAACCTTCAATGCTATCAAACGTGGATAAATGTCTTCTACTGAACTTATAGATTAAAAATCCATAAACACATGGTGCCAAGAGAATCCTTGCTGAAAGTATCACTCCTGTGTAATTCAACCAAGGGAATGAAGCAATAAGATAAAGAAAACTGTGTTCTTGTTTTCTGCTTTGCATATACATATGCCTCATTTTATTTGGCCCTCATGTACTGTTTGTATATCCTCAGTCATTTTTACTATATTAAGATATGTTGTTTGACTGGGTTCCCTCAAGATAGAATCATAGGAAAGATAAGGGCTTACCTATGGTTAAGAGCAGAAAAAATCAATTATCTGTGGAAAAGATTAAAAATTAGCCATCTAATGAAGAAGTTACAGGAAAAAAGAGGTAATGAAAAGTACATCTAATAAACTAGAAGAAATGTTCAACAAGTCTTGCCAGTGTGTTAAATAGCTAAGTTCACACATCATCGGTAGGGCCAACCCTGAAATTTTTGGGGCCTAAGAGAATATGAAAAATGCGACTCTTTATCTATTTCCTCAACAAAAAAGAAACAATGCTAACTTCAGAGTAAAATATTCATATGAATTACAACACACAAAACATGGTTTTGTAGTTTGATATTTAACTGGCCCTTATGCATTTCCTAGACTTGATAATAGAAGTTCGATGTAAACAATTCGACTAAATTATTAAAGTAGTAGAAATGTCATAAAAAAAAAGAAGAAGTTTCCTCATTGTGTATGAGGTTTATATTGCTAATCACAAAAAATTAAAGCTTCTTCATTTTGAGATTGAAAATTGTCATCTGCTTGTATCTATCATCAGAATTATGACTCTTTGATTCGTCATAATTCTGGAAAAAAAAAGTTCAATGCAACGGTTAATTGTAACGTCTTTTTGCATGATGTGGGCCCCATGTATACATAGGTCTCTCTCCATGTCAGAAAGGGGTTGCAAATAACTGTTGTACTGAAAATTTTACTCCGGGCAAAGGAAGATGCAACTAGATATGTATAAAACCACTTTGACTATCAAATGTTGGTACCAGAGATTACCAACCGAAGAAGTTTTCTTTCTAAACATAGGTAGGATTTTAACACAATGAGTGAATCACGTCCATGCTTCTTGCAACAGACGAAAAAACATTCAGGGAAGGGATGTCTACGAAAATCAGCTAGTGGAAATTGCAAGATATGAACCCAATACCCCTCACAAAACCTTACTATCCCGACTACAACTTTTGCGTTTCACAAAAACCGTGATCAATGGAAAACAACTATTTACAGTTCCACAAACTTCACCATCAATTGAGAAGGAATACTGACCTTTAATTTGTGTCCACCAGCCGCCTGCATTTTCCGGATGGAAAGAATTATGTTAACGGGAGAAAATCATTACACTACCAATACTTACTAAAATAAGGTGAAAGAAAGGAGATCACGGCGCGCCAATATTTAAAGCGCGCAATTTGTAGGAATCACAATTAAGCCCAAGGTGGCCGAGACATCCTTACACCGGAGTAATATGCATTCCAAGAACAACAGCGAGCCCACTAGCCACTGATATTGGGAAGAATATTGCAAATTAATCGAACACCCTCCATGCAAATTTATGTTAAAGTGGCACGACTCTACCATCCTATGTTAGTAACAAAACTTGGTGAATTGCATGTCTTGTATCTATTCTATTTAGAGCAGTCAAATTCTTTTTTTCTCTTACAAAAGTGTCATGCATCAAACGAAAAGGCAATCCAGAGAAGATGTATGTGAAAACGGGGCGTGGAACTCTATCTTAGGGGGGTCATCTTTCAAGTATAACTAGGGAAAAAAAATTTCACAATCCAATCTCATATAACGAGAAGAAAAAATATTTAAACATTCTTTATTAAGCATATAATAGTTCGAAGTTAAAGATATTCTAAAAGATTTCAAACATAAGCGCACAAAATTATAAATTTCTTCCTAAAACTTTTTACAATTGACCCCTACAACGTTTCATCTTCTAAAAATTTTGCACGGGTGTATTGCTGTCAATTTTAGCAAAAACATCGCTTTCTACGTACACCAGATAATGGTTCAACCACAAATCATTCACTCAGTTCCGCAATTGATTCTTCGTAATGGCCATTGCAAAAAACACTCTTTCAACAGTAGCAGTCGCAACCGAGAAGATCAATGCCAAAGTCAAGAGCAAGTAAACTTTTTTTGAACTCAAGAGCAAGTAAACTAAAGGATATAGTTTGTCTCTCCCGATCTCTATCATTTTCTTAGAAAGACCACTAAGTTCATTCAAGCTCGAAAAAGCATAATTCCGTTGCATGTCAACCACAAACTGTTTCCACATATATCCACATATAGTATTAGGTCTACGTACAACTCCCGTGTTCAAAAAAATTCAAAATCAAGGAATAATACTTGTAGTGAATATGTGTCCTCAAGTAGAATTATGTTAAAGAAAGAAAATCATTACTCTACAGTCCAATACATAGTAAACTGGGGTAAAAAAAGGAGACCACCCTACACCAAAATTTGCATCACTCAGGGCATCCATACACTCGACTAATATGCATTACCGTATCATAAATTTATCATACACCTTCCATGCAAATTGATTCTAAAGTTGCACATCCATATTGTTATATTTTATAGTAGTAACCAAACGTGGGAGAATCGCTTCCACAAGGATCATCCATCTGAAGAGAAGACATTTCAGACGAGATGTATGAAATAACCGAGGGTAGAACTTTGCAATATCATATGAACTCAATATCACTCACAAAATGTTTCCTCGAACTATATAATCTACAACCTATTCGGGGGCGAGTAACGGAGTGGAGCGCGTGGGATCTGATGAAATTGTCATCCATAATTTTCACTCTTTTCAACTTTAGTCAATATATTTTTACTTTTTGGATTCCTTCCGCAACGATTAATCTAAAAAATTACTAGTAATTAATAAGATAAACCAACCAAAACTACTCTGTCAAAAAAACAAAAAACAAAAAACTTAAGCCAAAGGGGGTCTTAGTTGGTTAAAGATAGATATTGACCATAGTGTAGATATTTTAATTCCGACTCGTTTCTTTATATTTTGGTGTTGCATGATTTTCTTGTTCTTTATTTCCCCCACAGTGTACTAAGTAATAGTTGGGTAATGATTTTCATAAATTAACATAATTCTTTTCCATCCCAAAAATACAGGCAAGTTATGGACACAAATACACTGCAAGTATTCGCCCTCTCTTGATTTTGAATTTTGTGGAGTTGTAGATTATATAGTTCGAGGAAACATTTTGTGTCTCTAAATTTTAGACTAAATTACACCTTAAAAAGTCACTTTATTACTCTAGTTAGTCATTTTTATAATGTCTACTGCATCAAACTCTCTGTTCTAACAATAAAAGATAAGTGAACTTTGGAAGAAAAAAAAAAGGAATGAACTCCAGTTCAGTCTTTAAGGACAGAAGCCAGATGGCTTTGTTCTTTGTTAGAAGTAGTATTTTATTCCATGACGAGGGAACAGTGCCTCGCTTTGCTTAAAGAGGCACTATAGTAAATATTAATTACACGCAGCCAATAGCGAGAGGAAAGATTCGTCTCGTCGAGAGGAAAAATTCAGAAAAGAGAAATACTTGACTGGAGTACTATTCTAGGCATATGTATTCAGGGGTCTTTTGGCTAATAATCTATAATCGAATTATTGAATTATTTGTTTTGGGACAGAAGGAGTAAGTAATTAGAGAGTGTTCGGTCAAAGAGGGACTGAAACCTGCATTTGAAAATTCTTCCAAGGAGAAACCAAAAAATTGAAAGTAAGGGCATTACACGGCCAATATGATTATCGCTCGTAATAATCTTACTGACTGTTTGTACAGGGAAAAAAAGAAAAAGAAAAGAGATTGGTTATGCACTATGCCATAATCACATCAATTACTATACAATCCCTAGATTGAAAAAACTGATTTTTCACAATTTTTTATGTGATGTATTGTGAGAGAATGACCTATCTCGGTGTTTGAAAAAAAATGATTTTTTGTTAATGGAACACCCCCTGACTCATAGTTGGTTTGAAAAAGTTTGAACAATTTATTTCTTCTTGTCATTAGAAAAGAAGAAGGAAACTTAAATAATCATCATTTTAGTCTCTTGAAATTAGAAAATCATCATGAGCCTAGTTAGGAGTTATGTTTCCATTCCGAGATTCCAAAAAACCCTAAAATGCCCTTTATATATATAATTATATATATGTAACATATTAAGGGATTGAAAACTAAATTAAAAGTTGCATATGTAGGCGGTAGGTAGTGGACCTTTCAAAATTATGAGATCCAAGACTATAATATAGGGACTTGGGATAATTTTAATCCCCCAATTTACTCCACCAGACTTCATCTTATTTATATGAATCTGAAACGCCTTTTTTCTTTCATCCCAAAATTGTACCCCACTTGTACTAAATTGATCACGACCCAAAACTCCACACCTCGCCTCCCAAATCGATGTCGTCAATCCTCCGGCGTCCCACATTTTTTCCCTCATCGTCCCAAATAGTCTCGATTCTTCACCCATCGTCGTCCCAACTCGTCGCCGACAACTACCCATACCAAATGCGGTGGCAATGATAAACATCCCAAATCGGAGTCGACGACCTAGTCCGTTGCATTTCTGATTGGGTCCTTTCAATTCCGTTGGTATATAATGGCATGGCATTGTAAGTTTTTTTTTTTTTGGTGGGGGCAAGACATGTTTCTAGGTTCAACCTCTCCAACTCTCTCGCTACTCAGCATTCAAAATCATTGAGAAAAAAGGGAGGTGACTTCTTGGTTTCACCAGAGAGAGAGAGGGAGAGAGAAGTAAACATATTTCTTCTTTGATTTTTGGCATTTCTTCATGTTTTAGCTATTTTACCATGATTATAAATTTCCAATTTTTACTGTTTTGGAATTAATTTTTACCATAATCACTTGGTGTTTGTAACAATATGTCATTTTTACCATGAATAATTTTACTATATTGTTTGGGTTTATTTTTTGCCACAATCACTTGATGATTGGTTCCTCTATCATTTTTACCATGATTGTTAATCAGTTTACCATATTTAATAATGTAGAATTTAATTGGTTTATATCACGTACGCCATTTTTGCCATGAATATTCGTGTAATTTTACCATATTGTATCGGTTTGTATGTACCAATGTAACTATGGTAGATGGGATGATTATGGTTTGTATGTACCAATGTATATTTTTTAACCCTGACTTGAGTTGGATTTCAATGTACCTAGAAATTATGGTAAAAAAACAAGTGCCTAGAAATTATGGTAATAAAACAAGTGCATAATAGTAATCATGAAAAATTTGTAGCAGTGTAAGGTTTTTCATTTACGTATGATAAAATTTACCATAATTGGCAGATACAATTTACCATAATCATCAAACACATGTTGGCAAAAATTTTGTTTTGAATTTTCATACTGTACAACTCCACTTTCATTTTTTTGATAACAAAATTAATTACATCTTACCCGTTATTTGAAATCTCCTAAAATTTTGGTGATTAAGTTCAATTACATTCAACCAAAATAGGTAATAACGTTTATCCATAAAGAGATGTATCCCTTATTTAAGGGAATAAGATCATTTCCACTCAAAAAATTCCTTTTGAATTCCATTATCTTCTCATCTATTTTGAATTCCCATAAATTTCGGCATTAATAAATGATACAATTCCTACAAATCAAGAAATGATTATGTTTTAGTATATTAATATCATAATAAGGGTATGATTGGAAAATCACAAATAAAGAGAATGAAAAGATAAGTCCAAAAAACGGGCAGGATGAAAACATACGCGGTGCATAAAAAATGAATGATTATTTAATTAACTCAAAAGAAGATATCAGTCGTTCTCTAAGCCTAATCACATGACAATAGAACATATCAAACTATGACGATTAGACTATGATTTTTGCAATCGCGTTCCATTGACTATTTCTCATATAAATTATAAAAATTATAAAAATCCTATGTAAGACTATGTATCAAACTATGACCATTAGACTATGATTTTTACAATCGCATTCAATTGATTATTTCTCATCCAAATTATAAAAATCCTATGTACTGAACCCCCGGTGGCTCCGCGTGCCCCGAAAAGTTAGAACCATTAGGTCAAAAAAAAAAAAAAACAAAGCCAATCAAGAATAACTGATTTTCAAAAAAAAAAATGTTTGGGCAAAAAACTAGAAAAAAATATAGACAATTAGATGGTACATCATATGTTCACGGCCGGCTCTGCCGCAGATGGGTGCCGCTGCCGGAGATGGTGCCGCTGCTGGGTTAATTGAGTTTGGGGTTGCAACTTGGAAATGAAGGACTGATGTCTGATGATAACTGATAATGATATGTATATATATTCTCTATTTCACATATTAGACCTTACAAAATCATAGTAATATTTCACATTAACCCCATGAAGTTTGACAACTAAGGTTTAAAGGCTTGTAATTACATTTTGGTACTATTACAATACTTGTATTTTGCTAATTAAAGGTATTGTGTTAAAGGGGTTATTTTATTTAATGATGAACTTTTATGATAAATAAATTATATGAGATTTTTTTTGATATATACATATATACAAATACACACACATAATATATATTTATATATAGATAGATACAGATAATACCACTAAATCCAAAACAGTACCGGTATTAGTCCGATACCGATACCGTACCGTACTAGTAAGAAAACCGGTACCCTGTCCAGTACGAGATTCAGAACCTTGTTCTATTTACTCACGTACATCAATTGATTTGACATTTAGCAAAATTAACATTTGCTTTTGATTTTGATACCGTTCGAAGGTGAAAATTACAAAAAAAAAAATACTAGTGGATACTAATCTTTATAAGAGTACTTCACGTAGCATATCAATAACTCTGACGTACCAAAAAAAAAAATCTCTGACTAACATATTTCAAGCACATTAATAACTCTGACTACCATATTTTAAGAATAAGTTTCACATGACTTAATCAATCCTTCACGTAGTATATTAATAACTCTGACTACCATATTTTAAGAAAATGTTTTGACCTGACTTAATCAATCCTTTTGTGAATTTATTATTATATGACAAAACAATTTCCTTATTATTAGAGGTAATCAAAATGAAAAGCTCAAACGAAGACTTAAAGATTAAGACATGGCCGACTTACATATTTAAAGAATGAGTTTGATCGTGACTTAGTATCTTTTTTTATTTGTAGTAGTTTTTGTTGGTAGTTATTTTTTATTTTGTCATTGTGCTAAAGATAGAAATTAGGAAGCTAAATATTTAATCGACATTTAAAATAAATTTCATGACCAAAACAAGGAGAGAAAAATAACTTAAAAATCTAACCCTTTATTCAATTTTTCTTTTATAATTTATTGTAATAATTTCCAATGTATATATTTTTTGTTCTTCACATTACCTTCAAAACTAAATTTCTTTTAAACAAAACTATACTAGCTCCATTCCTAATTATTCCATTTTTGGATGTTCCAAAATATTAGTCATTTTCTAAAAGTGAAAGTAAATGTATATTTGATAATTTTCCAAAAGTATCCCTCATGAGTGAAAACAAGTGTTGCAATGTAGGTAGATACAAGGGCGGTCAATGGAAATGATGTCACCAAATTTAAGTCCTCTAGTTGAAATTTTATAAAGAGATTATTAAGCTTTTTTTTTTTTATAGTAAGTTCTCGTTTTGCGAACTAAACATGAAGGATATGGATTACAGCATCTTCAATGAAACTCTAAAACTCAATTTTAGAGGCTGAATTTAACACGTGGAGGGAAGATTTTGAAATTTACCTCCTTTTTTCTTCAATTTTTCTTACTTTATGAAGGGACCTTGTACTTTTTAGATATTTAGTCTCTAAATTTGCTTTTGGGTCTCTAAATATTGAGACACACACCTCCACTTTAGTCTCCAAATTCCTAAAAGGATAGTAATTCACTCCCAAAAGTACAAATAATTGCATAAAATAGGAATCCAATTACAAAAATTTTCTTCCTTTCCAACTCTTCCCCTAAGTTCCAAACAGAGCCTTTGTATTTCCTTCGGTCTCCAAGCTCGCTCTCTCTCCTATGTTTATCAGAAGCCTCGCATGGGGTAACACCCCACCCATCCTCCTCCTCCTCCTGCTGCTGTTTTCAGTAACCTGCCACGGAAATCAGAACCCGCAATTCATCAAATCCTGTGGAGACATTCACAATATCAGCTACCCTTTCCAATTACTACAAGGCGTCCCATCCCCCACCTCTAACGTCCACGGAAATTTCACTCTCTCCTGCGACTCAAACAATCGCACAGTCCTCGATGCCTTCTCCGGGAAATACTACGTACAAGCAATCAACTACACCGATAAATTAATCCGTCTGGTCGACGTAGGAATCCAAACCAACAATATTTGCTCCTCTTTCCCTCTTTCCTCTTTAACCCCACTCGATTTCGTCACTGGGGTTGGTCCCTTCGCTGTGGAGCTGACTGCGAGTGCGGTCGTGTTCCTCAGTTGCGAAAACCCAATCCAATCTCCTATTTACGTGAACAGGACTGGTTATTGTAACACCGGAGAGGATTCGGCAAATGGGTCTTACTCATATGTTGTGGCGGCGGGAGAGGTTACTCTTTTGGATGTTGCCGATTCGTGCCTTGTGGAGGCGGTATGCGGGTCTTCGTCGCGGTTGATCAGTGAAGCGGGATCGAATTTGACGTGGTTGGATGTGAATAGGGAGTTGGAGTATGGTTTTGAGGCTTCGTGGGGGCGTCCTACTATAACATGCGAGGAATGCAAGAAATATGGCTCGAAGCTCACTCTCTCAAAGAAAATCCTCTCCGTCTGGTGTGGAAATTGCAAGTTCGAGCTTTCCTTCCTAAGTGAGTGAGATGATCTTCTGAACCCTTACTATTAGTTGGGTTTTTGTCGAAAACAAAAAAATTAACAAATAGGTTTTGTTACACATTCTAATGGTTTATATTACGTCTTCTAATGGTTTATGTTATGCTGAGGGTTACCCAAAAAACAAATGAGTCATAATATGTTATGCGATTTTGAAGAATTAATGTTATACTTTCTAATAGTTAAAATGTTTTTGTAAGTATTGGTAGAGTAATAATTTTCTCTCACTTACATAAATCTGTTCCATCCCAAAAATGCAGGCCGCTTGTGGATACTAATTCAATGTAAGTAATCGTTTTCAATTGGTTTTGATTTTTGTCAAACGCAGAAGTTGTCGAAGGAATAGTAAGTTCGTATCTTGCCAGTTCCACTTACTAATTTCGCATACATCACTTCCAGAATAATCAGAATGTTTTCTTCTTCTCTTCTGCTGCATGCTACAGAAATCATTTTACCAAATCGAAACACAAAACACCTCTCATTGCTAAATATCCAAATTAGTTTAATAACTACTCCCTCCGTCCCAATTTGTTTGCTCACAATGGGAATACGTGCAATTTCAAACTCCTACAAAATATATTTCTCTATATTATTTTTTAATTTATTTTATACCAAATTAAAATGCTCATTGAGTACTTTAATTTGGTGTAAAAAAATTAAAAAAAATTATACAAAAGTACATTTTTTAACATATACAAAAATACACGTTTTCCAAAGTGAGCAAACAAATTGGGACAGAGGGAGTAGCATTTCTCATTGCTTCCGACAATGAGCAAACTTACTTGATTCGCAAGACTTTTGAGCGTTTCTTCTAGCTTAGATGCATTTTTCATCATCCCTTTTCTCTGTAAATCCTTTGTCGCATGGCTAAATTTTTTTGTTTTGTTATTCACAGTAAAGTGGACGCTTCTGCTCTCTATTATAGGTAAGACCTTATCTTTCTTATGATCTTGTATTTTGTGGCCTTATTAAAATGACATTTTGTAATAGAGTGAAAATGACGTCGTAGAGTGTATAAACCAGAAGGTTAAGTAACGAAGGGCCGAAAGAAAGTTGACATATATATGTCTCACATTCAAACGTGGACAACTTTTTCTTCTTCTTATTTCTTCATTTTCTTGGATTGCATTACACAGGACCAGTCCTTGGAGCCAGGCTTCTGTGTGCACCATGTGTTTTTGGATATTTAATCTATAAGTTTAGGAGAAGACATTTATCCACGTTTGATAGCATAGAAGGTTTCCTACAAAGTCAAAATCACCTTGTGCCTATTAGGTACTCCTACTCGGACATCAAGCGAATGACCAATGGATTCATGGACAAGTTGGGGGAAGGAGGCTACGGTTCTGTATACAAAGGAAAGCTCCGAAGTGGACCTCTTGTAGCAGTTAAAATGCTAAGCAAGCCGAAAGCTAATGGACAAGAGTTCATCAACGAAGTTGCTACCATCGGAAGGATTCATCATGTCAATATTGTTCAGCTAATTGGATATTGTGCCGAGAGATCTAACCGTGCTCTTGTGTATGACTTCATGCCTAACGGTTCTCTTGACAAGTGCATCTTTTCTCCAGAAGGAAAGTGGTCCTTAAGTTGTAATCAAATGTACGAGATTTCTCTTGGAGTGGCTCGTGGCGTTGGATATTTGCATCAGGGTTGTGACATGCAGATCCTCCATTTTGATATAAAGCCTCATAACATCCTTCTTGACGAGAATTTCACTCCAAAAGTTTCTGATTTTGGGCTTGCAAAATTATATTCAACGGATGATAGCATTGTGACAGTGACTGCAGCACGAGGAACCTTGGGCTACATGGCTCCAGAGTTGTTCTACAAAAACATCGGAGGTGTTTCCTATAAAGCTGATGTTTATAGTTTTGGAATGTTGTTGATGGAAATGGCAAGCAGGAGAAGAAATTGGAATTCGTCAGCTAATTCAAGTCAAATTTTCTTCCCTTCATGGGTTTATGACCAATTCGCAGAAGGAAAGAACATTAAAATTGGAGAGACCACCAAGGAGGATAGTGAGATGGTAAAGAAGATGATGTTAGTAGCATTATGGTGTATACAAATGAAGCCTAGTGACCGTCCTTCCATGAACAAAGTCATTGAGATGCTTGAAGGAAATATAGAACAACTTCACATGCCTCCAAAGCCTTTTCTGTATTCAAAATCTATGCAGGTTGAGAATAATGGAATGAACAAACGTAATTCAAATCTATCAGGTGCTTGCATGGATTCTCTCACTTGTGATATTAGCGGACGCTAAATTCTCAAGACCAACCATCCTAGATTAAGACAAGACTAAAAGTTTATGTAATGCTTTTCTTCATGAATTAGCTTCCGTAGGCGACTACTTACAGTGCTTATACCTCGGTCTCGAATGAAACAAGGGGAAAACTTACATTCTGTATTCTGACTTCTTCAAGAGTCGTATTATTGCTCATATTGGGGTCGAGATTTGTCTCTTAGATCTGATTATTCCCCCATTTGTAATTTGACTTGAAATCCAAGAAATTCTAGCTAGAAACTTTGATAGAATCATATTTTGAGGTCATAAGACCCTAGTGTTTGTTCATCTTTCTTTTGTTTTTACACTACTAGCAAATTTCAAACCATTCACTTTTCAAGAACAAAAACATTAGATAAACTAGTTTGCTAGCTTATAGACTTTTTAGGTAAATTGAGGTTTTGAAGCTTTTGTGGGATGTAGCTCTTTCGGTCTTTCATCTGAATCAATCATGGATATATATGTAAGTGATGTTGCATGGTGAAAAGAACTTTGACAGGGATAGTAAGGATAGTTGCGCAAAGGTAGCTAGGTGGGTGGTTGTCTTGAGGCAGAATGGGAAGCAGATTCTTGGACAGTGGTGGGAGCTTGTTTGGCACTCTTTCACCCCGATTTCTGGTTGATAAATTATGTGACTCAATCGACAGATGGACAGTCCAAACCGGCTAACTGGAGCTAGCCATATCTTCCCATGCGTGAATCTTATTTGCCTGATTCTCTTTTAATAAGTAGCTTAGTGCTATCTTAAGCAATTGGTCGTGTTTGAGAAAACTAGAAAACTATCAGGGAATAGGACTCATTTGACTTAATCGACACGTGAAAAGGCCAAACCTTCTAACATAAACAATACCTTCCCACGTGTGAATCCGATTTGCTTGATTCTTCTTTTAATTTAATATCAGTTTTCATTTCATTTCATAAATTGATTATCGCGTGGGGTTCACCAAGCTAGTCTCTAACTCTTTTTTTTTTTTTTAACTTAACTCTCTAGTTCTATTTACATAGTTTACCACCCAGAAATCGAGGTGAAAGAGTGTCAAACAAGCAAAAAGAAATTTAGAGACTAGTTCATCCAATGGTGATTTGCATTTTTTTTTTTTGACGTAGTCTTTGCAACTGTTATTGAACTTTCTTAAATTAATGAAAATAAAATATTGTATTCAAGAAGTAAATATGACGGTAGTGATGTTAGCTTGGTGAGCCCCACGCGTTAATCAATTTATGATGAATATAACATTCAACCTCATGTCACGGACTCCGTCCGAACCTCATATGTTTAGGCCGGCAAAAGTTGAAGTCCTCGGTCAAAAAAAGCAAAGTTAATCTAAAATTTTGATGGATATGTTAGGGCATAATACCAAATAAATAGACAATTGCGTGGGGGTCACTTAACAAACACCACTACCATCATATTGGTTGCTTCAGCTGAAATTTCATGTAAGAAAGTTCAACTGCGTTTAAAAAACAGCTTTCCTAGAGTCTCAAGTTGTATCTCTACATGGTCAGCAAACTGAAATCCAGGTGAAAGTGAGACTGACGATTAATTTCCATTTGAGAACTGACAACATGTCCACCTTCTTTTTTCTCTTGATCTCTTTCTTACACCTATCGACAGCCCATGACGATTGCAGTCCAACAAGATGTTCCCGGGACGGTCCAACAATCCGCTTCCCATTCCGCCTTACAAACTACCAACCACCACACTGCGGCTATCCCGGGTTCGATCTCTCTTGCTCTCCAAATACCAACACCACTCTCTTCATCCTCCCTTATTCCGTTGAAGTTTTAGTCACCAATATTAATTACAAATCCCAATCGATTCACATCGAAGACCCAAACAGCTGCTTCATACAACAATTGCGAAACCTCAATATGTCCACCACTCCCTTTCAATTTGCAGACAGAGTGTTCGATTTTAGTTTTTTCAGTTGCCCTTCAACGGGAATGGATGATTTTCCTTTCAATGCCTCTTGCCTCAGTGGCGGTGGTCATGAAGTTTATATCGGTTTAGGTATCTGGCCTATCCAGTTTGCTTCCCTGACATCTTGCAGGAAGATGTATGATGTTCAGTCAGTTCCCGTCGAGGTGTTTCTTCAACCCGATCCGCAATTGAAGTGGTCCCATCGGGTTTGTGGCAAGTGTGAGACTAAAGGCATGTTTTGTAGGTTTAAGAGTGACAGCACTAGTGATGAATTTGAATGCTTCAATCCGACAGAAAAAGGTACCATCTTTCTCTGGTTTCCCAATTTGTTTTGCATTTAATTAGGCGTTGCATATACTATTAAAATAGTAATTTGTAATCTAGAAATATCTAATTAAAAAATAATAATAATAAAGTGTCTAGAAATGTCTAAGAAAAAATGTAAATTAATTGTTTCTAGAAGGTTGACTTTTGTTGGAGTTTTCTAGACTAGTTATGCCGGTAGAGTGGGTGTCGGTGGTGAGCAAATTCAAGATGTTTCCAGAGTCCAAGAATGTCGGTCAATGAACTCTATAAATAGAGCAAGTTGTTGCATCACTGTATTGGACTAGATGTACTCCTCCCCAGTCAACTAGTAATAAAAAAAAACTTTTAAAGTCATCCACCATCTCTTAAGAAAAGCACCAGCCTTTCACTTTCCCACGTCAAAGTCAATCTGCCAAAAATTAGTTCTTAAAGTCTCCACTACCAATAGTTAATTACACCACACATCCCTCCTCTCTTATTAATTCACACACCACTTGTCCAAATTCTCCCTTAACTTAACTAGCACCCCAACAATTTTGGTATCAGAGCAGGAACCCCAAATATAACCTTGTCCTCCTTATTCACCTATCACTCAATATGGAAGCCAACTCCTCCACTTTCAACTATGCTCAAACTCTCATCCCTATATTTGAGGGAGAGAATTATGATTATTGGAGCATTCAAATGAAGACTCTATTCATCTCACAAGACTTGTGGGATCTTGTTGAAAGCGGGTACGAGGCACCAGCAAATGAAGAAGAAGAAGCAACTTGGACGGAAGCAAGGAAGAAGAAATTCAAGGAGAACAAGAAGAGAGATGCATTGGCTCTACTAAACATTCAACGCGGGGTAAGCAAAACGATCTTTCCAAGAATCTTGGGTGCAAAAACTTCAAAAGAAGCATGGGAGACATTAAAAGTTGAATATCAAGGTTATGATAAGGTTATCTCCATTAAACTTCAAACACTTTTGGAGATTTTTGATAATCTAGCAATGAAGGAAAATGAAATGCATTCAAACATTTTTTCGAAGTTCTTTGGAATTGTCAATCAAATTGAAGTTATGGAGATACCCTTACGGACAAAAAGAATCGTTGAAAAAGTTTTCTGAAGTTTGCCTCCAAAGTTTTTGAGCATATTGTGCTTATTTTATCGAAGAGTCCAAGGATTTATCTAAACTTTTCGAAATGAACTAATGAGTTCTCTTTGAGGCATGAACAAAGAATGAGAGGTTCACAAATCAATCTTTGGAGCAAGCATTTCAAAGTAAAATCTACTTTGGAGAAAAGAACCAAGCAAATCAAGAGAGGGGCTCATCTCGAGGAGGAGGCATGAAAGGACGTGGAGGCCAAAATGCCCGGAACAAAGGAAAAGGATACGACAATCAAAGAAATCCCAATGGCGGTAACTCTAACTCTTCTTGCATTATTTGCAAACAAACAAATCATGCATCTAAAGATTGTAGATTTAAATGCAAGAGATGCAAAGTTTCCAATCATTCCGATCGTGATTGTTGGTTCAATCATGAAAAGAGCAAAGCTAATTTTTAGGAAGAAAATGAAGCGAGAACATTTATTCTCTTGCATGAAAGCTCAAGAAGAATCGAGATAACATCGGTACTTGGGCGATGGATGCGATAATCATATGACCAGGCGATCGTAAAAGTTTGTGCGACTTGGCGATAAAGTCTCGTCTCAAGTAAAATTTGGGAGATGGAAAGCTGCAAAATGTTGAAGGAAAAGGAGTTATCGCCGTCTACACAAAAGGAGGTAACAAAAGATTAATTTCTGATGTCCTTTATGTTCCCGGGCTTACTCAAAATTTACTAAGTGTGGGGCAATTATTGCAAAAGGATTATGCACTTAAATTTGATAATGGTGAGTGCATAATTATTGACAAAAAGAAAAATTTTACAGTGGCCAAAGTCAAAATGACTCCAAATAAAATATTCCCATTAATGATGCCACTTAATGAAAATTTTGCCCTTAAAGGAGAAAAAATTGATAACTCCTATTTGTGGCATCTAAGATATGGCCACTTAAATTACAAAGGCATGAGATTGCTGAAGGAGAAAAATATGGTGAAAGGGCTACCAAATATTGATAAAATTGATAAAGTTTGTGAAGGGTGCATATATGGGAAAATGCATAGACTCCCATTTCCAAAGTTCGCTTGGAGAGCAAAAGCGCCTTTGGAATTAGTGCATTCTGATATTTTTGGCCCTACCAGAACACCATCTCTTGGAGAAAAAAGATATTTTCTCTTATTTGTTGATGATTATACAAGAATGTTGTGGCTTTACATCCTTGAGAAGAAATCAGAAGCATTTTCTGTATTTCTCAAGTTTCAAGCCTTGGTGGAGAGACAAAGTGGAAGACTAATAAAGACACTTCGGACGGATCGTGGTGGTGAATACATCTACACTCCGTTCTTGGAGTATTGCAAGGAAAAAGGAATCAAGAGGCAACTTACAGTCCGAAAAACACCTCAGCAAAATGGAGTAGCAGAGCGGAAGAACCGCACCATTGCAGAGATGGCACGAAGCATGCTCAAAGGCAAAGGCTTGCCAAACACATTTTGAAATTTTGAAGGCATCCAACACTTCTTTGTGTTCATCCTCAACCGGTCTCCCACAAAGGCGGTTCAAAACAAAACACCATATGAGGCATGGTATAAAGAGAAGCCACAGGTACATTTTCTCAAGATTTTCGGATGCATTGCATATGCATTAGTTCCCTCAGAACAAAGGGAAAAATTTGATGAAAAAGGAGAGAAATATATTTTCATCGGATATAGTGGCGAGTCCAAGGGATATCGTCTCTATAATCCAAGCACAAATAAATTTGTGATTTCTCGAGATGTAATATTTGATGAAGCTGCTGCATGGAAATGGGAGGACAATTCCTTCCAACAACAAAAGTATTTTGAGCCTTGTGATGCAGAAAACGGGCAAGAAACTTCGTCTCCGGGGCCAAGTCCAATTCAAAGCCCACAAGCCGGTCCAGAGAGCTCATCAGAGGATCTCAATCCAACAAGAAAGGTACGCTCCTTACAAGATATATATGACTCGTGTGATTTTGCCTTCTTCACTTGTGAACCACAGAACTTTGAAGAAGCTGCAAGTGAAGAAATATGGAAAAAGGCAATGGACGAGGAAATTGCAACTATCGAGAAAAATCACACATGGGATCTCGTGGAGCTGCCAAATGACAAAGACGTAATTGGGCTCAAATGGGTCTATAAGACAAAATACAAAGAAGATGGATCAATTCAGAAGCACAAAGCACGGTTAGTGGCAAAAGGCTACTCGCAACAGCCAGGAGTGGATTTCAATGAAACATTTGCTCCTGTTGCTCGCATGGAGACTATCAGAACAGTTCTAGCCTTGGCAGCACAGTACGAGCTTCCTGTGTACCAACTCGATGTGAAGTCAGCTTTTCTTAATGGAGAGCTTGAAGAAGAAGTCTATGTGGAGCAACCGCAAGGCTACACTATCAAAGGAAAAGAAGACAAGGTGTACCGACTTCGGAAGGCACTCTATGGCTTAAAGCAAGCACCTCGAGCGTGGAACAGCAACATTGACAAGTACTTCTGTCAAAATGGCTTTGAAAGAAGCCGAAGCGAACCATCACTCTATGTCAAAAAAGGAGATTTATGCACGAGCCGAGCAAGCTACACTATACTGCAGCAAAACGGATTCTGCGTTATCTTCAAGGGACGAAGAAACTCGGCATCAGATACACAAAAGAGAATGACAGCAAGCTTATCGGCTATACCGATAGTGATTGGGCTGGATCAATTGATGATCGAAAGAGCACGTCTGGCTACGTATTTTGCTTGGGATCCAACATTATCGCTTGGAGTTCTAAAAAGCAAAGGACAATTGCTCTCTCATCGGCAGAAGCTGAATATATAGCAGCAACAGATGCAACATGTGAGGCTGTATGGCTAAGACGAATTCTTTCGGACATGGAGCACAAAGAGCAAGGTCCTATTGTCATCTACTGCGATAATATGTCAGCCATTGCAATGAGCAAAAATCCAGTTTTTCACGGCAGGACAAAACATATTGAGCTCCGACATCACTTTATCAGAGACATGGTGCAGAATGGAGAAATTCAGCTCGAGTTCGTCAATACCAAGGAGCAGCTAGCTGACATTATGACCAAAGCAGTTGCAGCAGAATTTTTTTCTAAATTTCATCAAGTTATGAAGATTGCAAATTAAGGAGGAGTATTAAAATAGTAATTTGTAATCTAGAAATATCTAATTAAAAAATAATAATAATAAAGTGTCTAGAAATGTCTAAGAAAAAATGTAAATTAATTGTTTCTAGAAGGTTGACTTTTGTTGGAGTTTTCTAGACTAGTTATGCCGGTAGAGTGGATGTCGGTGGTGAGCAAATTCAAGATGTTTCCAGAGTCCAAGAATGTCGGTCAATGAACTCTATAAATAGAGCAAGTTGTTGCATCACTGTATTGGACTAGATGTACTCCTCCCCAGTCAACTAGTAATAAAAAAAAACTTTTAAAGTCATCCACCATCTCTTAAGAAAAGCACCAGCCTTTCACTTTCCCACGTCAAAGTCAATCTGCCAAAAATTAGTTCTTAAAGTCTCCACTACCAATAGTTAATTACACCACACATCCCTCCTCTCTTATTAATTCACACACCACTTGTCCAAATTCTCCCTTAACTTAACTAGCACCCCAACATATACATCTTCAATCAAAAAAAGTTTCAAAGAAACTTTGCATACACAAAATCAATCTTGAAAACTTCATGAGAAAAAGTAACAGTATTTTTGTGAAGTTTGTTACCGCTTTCCCATTTGGCTAGAGCCTTGTGGGAGGGCCTGCGTTGAAACCTGGAGATGGGTACTCATCTCCACACAATTGCGTTTTTTCAAACGCAACAAATTTAGGTCGGTAATTAGTAGGTATATGTGGGATGAGAACCACATGTACTAGGAGCCCAGAGGGCCTCTGGATATGAGCATCGGATTGAACATTATGTCCCCCGGTGACTAAATATGTAGTGTTTGGTTAAAAACATGCACAATATAGATTCAACTTGCCTCAGATAAGTAATCTTATAACGTGGAAATGTTTTTTGCAGTGGGACATGTGGTATTATTAAATCAGTGGGATAATAAAATCCTTCACTATTTGTCCCTCAAATAAGCGGGCCTAGAAAGTAGTCGAGCTGAAGTTTAGAACACTTTTTTGACTAGCACACAAAGACAAAATATGACCTGTCTACTCTATCTTTCGCAGGTGAATTGCTTATTGCAAGTGTGACTTTAGTCTCATTTGTGCTTCTTGTAATCCTCATTCAAAAGTATCGGTTCCACAGACAAAAGAAAATAAAGAGAACGGAGCATCTAAAGATTGAGAGGTTCTTGGAGGATTATAGAGCTTTGAAGCCGGCAAGATACTCGTATGCCGATATTAAGAAAATCACAAATCAATTCAAGGATAAAGTGGGACAAGGAGGATATGGAATAGTGTACAAGGGACAACTTTCCAATGATATTCATGTCGCTGTTAAGATCCTCAATAATACTACGGGAAATGGGGAAGAGTTCATCAATGAAGTGGGAATTATTGGTACGATTCATCACGTCAATGTGGTTCGCTTGGTTGGATATTGTGCTGATGGATTTAGAAGAGCTCTCATCTATGAGTTCTTACCAAATGGTTCACTAGAAAAGTTTGCATCATCTGATCACGACAAGCATTTACTTGGTTGGAAGAAGCTGCAAGAAATTGCCATGGGTATAGCTAAAGGAATTGAGTATCTTCACCAGGGATGTGATCAACAAATCCTTCATTTTGATATTAAACCACATAACATTTTGTTGGGCCGAAAACTTGAATCGAAGATAACAGATTTTGGGCAAGCAAAGTTGTGTTCGAAGGAACAAAGTGTTGTATCCATGACTACCGCTCGAGGTACCATCGGCTATATTGCCCCAGAGGTGTTCGCAAGGAACTTTGGGAATGTTTCATATAAATCGGATATTTATAGTTTCGGAATGTTATTGCTTGAAATGGTTGGAGGGAAGGAGAACTTTGATGTAATGGTCAATAGCACTGACCAAATTTACTTTCCTGAATGGATTTACAATCGTTTGGATGGTGGAGACGAGGTAGGAATCCATATTCCGGATGAAGGAGATGCCAAGATTGCGAAGAAGTTAGCAATTGTGGGACTTTGGTGCATTCAGTGGTACCCAATTGATAGGCCTTCAATGCATGTTGTGATTCAAATGTTGGAAGGAGACAGAGACACTCTAATCAAGCCTCCCAATCCATTTGCCTCCGCGACTCCAGTAATGATTATGGGACAAGCAAATAGAATGTGTATTACCAGCGAGTTAGAAGTTATTGCTGAATTTGAGTGACAAAGATACAGTGTGACATTGTCTATCTGTTGTATCATCGAGCCTAAGTAAAAATTCCCTTATCATCAATTGATATGTGATAAATTACCAATGTATAGCCCTTGCCAATATGTGTCATCTATCGCGCTTCAAAATATTATGATGAACTAGTAATTAATGTTATTATTATCTTCATGTTTTGGATAAATATTGATGGGATTCTAAGCCTGTCTTGTTCTCCATGGTAGCTAAGAAACTTTTCTCACCATAACGAAACAAAGATTGTTGTAGATTCATAGTAAGCTTACTTTGTTTGTCTCTCAATTCTTCAAGAAACTAAAGACATATTGGCTACTCTTTTATTTTAAACCTTTCTTTATTTAGGTCTAACATATTTAGGAATCTCCAGGAAGTCATCTTGAGAAATCACCACTTTGTTGAACTAAAGCTTCGAAATGGATGTAGTACTTATAACCTTCATGGGCATTGAAAAATCCAATTGCATTTTACAAAAGCTAAACCAAAACTTACATGGCCTGAGCTCGTGGCAATCGATCAGGAGAGTTCCTACAAACCGGACAAGTCGCATTCAAGCGAAGCCATTCATCGATGCAATCAGCATGGAAGCAATGCCGGCATTCGGGTATGCTCCTCAGCGTTTCCTTGGGCCTGTACTCGGATAAGCATATTGGGCAAGTGTTGTCATTGGGCTTCGGTAGACGCCGGCTCTCACCCAAGACTACTTTGGGGAATGACTCTATTGTAGGCCTGTCAAGACCCGCAACAACGGTGGGCTGTGGAACAGCTGTAGAGGTCATGAAGTCAGATATGGTATTGCGTCTCCTGCCGTAGGACTTGACCCGTCCAATAATGAAACACAAAAGCCCAATTGCAAAAAGTAGTGCCGGTACTCCGGCTCCCACGGTTACAGCATACCGAGCGCTCCTTGGAAGTCCTGAAAAATTCATTGTTTGGATTCTGTTAAGTCTTATCGAACATTTCACCGCAATCACAAGAGTATGAAATCTCACATGGTTCGACTTAAAATCTACGTCGAATTTATCTGTTTTAGCAAAAACTTAGAGAAGTTTTTTATTGATGGACAAAACTTAGAGAAAATTGGAAAACATGAAGAGGGATCTTATATATCTTTCTCCTTAATGCATATTTAGTTACATTACTTGAGGAGTCAAATTATATAAATCGAAATGTCATTGAGCTAAGAAGCTTTTGCCTTGAACTTCAATGTCACTGCGTTTTAAAGCACTAGAGACATGATTAATTAATTATAATTAAAAAAGTTTAAAAATTTTAAACAAATTTTTAAACATGCAAGATCTTAAACAGACTACACGTACTTTCTCTGAGCAATCCTATGTTTCGTTTAGTTGGAAAGAAAATTTATTAAGAACCATGTGTTAAAAGAGAGGTTCGTTCTAAAAAACCAATACAAACAATAAGTTGCGAGTCAGAACTAGTAAAATCAGTCGTTATCATGGTTTCGTGTCACTACAAAGGTATCAAGGTTGAATCTCTAGATTTTAGATTTTAGGTAACGGGAGAATGAGATTTGATTCTAAGATGCAATGTGGAACATCGAAGAGCTCTATCACATGAGCTAACCACCACTTGCGCACTCGATACATCTAATTGGCAGCTATGTAGCTGGGTAGGTGATGACAAAACGAATGCAGTGCATTAAATATCAAAAGTCGACGGAACCAAAAGCTATTGATTTCTCAATGAGGAAAGCGTTGAGTGCAATTTGAGTGGACAAGTTGTCAACAAGGCTCTTAAGTGGTTGAAATTTACAATTTTGGAGCTTATAAGATTTAGTCAAAAGCTTCATCTTCTCGATTGACACTTAAAAAAATGCAAATTATCAATAATTTGCCATTAAAATAACCAAAAAAAAGTGAGTACACCAAATTCTGTGTGACCCATTTTGATATCTTATACAAATGATCAGTACTATTTAAGTTATTCAAAATAATTTTAACAGTCACTGTCAAAATCATTGTTGGGCTACGGCTCTAAAAATCTAACAAATTGATCAATGATCCTTACCAATATCTAAATGAGCTGAATTTTTACAATGATCAGTAAAACAATGTTCCAAACAAATTGAACAACTCCTATTATTTGTGAAGAATCTGGAAATGAATCTCATATAATTCTGTGTACCCATAGTTGGGCTATGGCTTTTTAAAATAAAAAGCAATCTTTAGATCTGGCAACAAAAAATATCAATGAAAGTGGACAAGAAGCCTTTTCATATGGGGTGTGGGCTCACATAGCATTCACACAGTTGAGTGTGAAATGTAATCTTGCGAGCCCACACCCCATATGAGTGTGTTGTCCACTTTGTTGTATATTTTTGTTGTGTATCTAGCATTTTTATTTAAAATAATAAGCTCAAAGTCAGTTTGTAGATAAGCTCTCCAATCAATGAACGCAATGAGATTTCCCAGTTGCTTCTTTTTGTTGACTTATTCTTTTTAGCTATTATTATTACTAGTAGCGTTATCTTTTGGCGTTATTCATTTAAGATACTTAACGGACGTCAAACTATAACGGTTTTGTTCGGTTAATAAGTTTAGTTTAGTTTAGTTTTGATGATGTAAACAGTTGTAATAAATGGAGAGAGATAGAGAGAAATGATGATGTAAACAAAACTAAAATAAGGTCAAAATCGGCCCAAAACTCTCAACCGAACACGGCCAACATAATTTTTTGGATAACTCAGCCACGTAAGTGTCTGAGCTAAGTTAAGGCACACCTCTATTAATTTTCGGAGCCTAATTTTACCATCCACTTAAGGAGAATCTAATTAAACCTGCACAAAGTTTTTGCATGAACTGACCCCAGAGAGTTAATAACAACTAAAAAGTTTCAAACTTAAAGTCAACAAACTCCAAAGTTTCAACCATAGTATCCAAAACTATAACATGATTGTTCAACTCTGGCAATATTAATCCTATACAGGGTATGGGATCCTCTCTAGTTCCTTTAAGGTACTGAACTGTCTGTCGGCGTTGTTTCAGAGCTCTTCCCGAATCTACTTTGATGATCAGGACCGTTGATATTTTATACATCAATGACAACATTTAACATGCCATGTTAACAGATGTTGTTTAATGTGTTTCAAGCACGCATTTATCTAATTTAGAAAATGAGTTTTTGTCCAGTGCTACAAAATTTTCTAAAACATTAAATGATATCCGATTGACATGAATTTTGGCGTGCCTAAAAATCTGGACAAGATCTAAAATATCAACGGTGCCGATGACCAAAACGGACCCCAGAAGGAACCCGAAAACGGACAAGATCTTCTTGAAAGACTAGAGAGAATCTCATTCATTTCCTAAAACAAATCAATGACCATATCACAGATTCACAAATCTGTGTACGTGAAGAACTGCACTAAGGCTTTGACATGATAGTACCACACAACAAAACACAGTTGATGTCATCGACCTCGATTGATGTATTTGTAACACTAGAGTAAGTTGAATATGATCTAATTTAATTTTATTTAGGGGATGCCTCCTCGTACCCAAAACAACTGAATGATCGGGTAGGATTTAATCATAAAACTGTATCTAAAGTATGTTTTGAACCTCACTTCATAAAATAAAAAAAATTTGGGTGGTATAGTATGTTGAGCTAATTTGTAGTTTGCACGTACCTCAAAATAATTCTTATAGCCCATCTCACACACTTATGCATGAGATGGGACGACCCTAAGAGTTGTTGTGAAGGAGGATCAAACGTAAATACTTATAAGAGAGCAAACTCCTAAGTTTCAAAACAAGACCACCAGTATTAGTAGACAAGTATTTCTATCATTCATAAAGCCCAACCCAAAAGATAAGATAAAAAAAAAAAAAAAGCAAGAGAGAGCTCCGCCATAAAAAAGTGCAAAACAATGTGGTGTTTTTCGTTGTTTTTTTTTTTTTTGTCTTTAAGTTGTAGACAAAAATAAGATTATTTTTCCTATTGTGACTTTTTTAGCTTTTGGGGCTTTCTATATAAAGAGAGACTTTTTGGGCAAAAATTTGAAAAATTCGAAAACGTCCATAAGAGGAAGGAGACCCAAGTCGCGGCAGATAGTTGGTCAAATAATGATGAAGTACCAAGAATTGAATGAACTGTTTTGATCAAGTGTTCCTCTAGTGCTTTTTATTATCATTACTAATTTGATTTCTATGTCATAAAGTTTGACCTTGATTTAGTAATAGTACTACATCATAATCTAATGCCTCAATGTTGTTTCATTTTTCTCGTACACTACTCTCATCTTTATTCATTGCTTGGTCAACGTGAAGTGCTGCCCAATACAGTCGCATACATCCTCATACTCCTTTAACACCATTAATCATCACACATTCATGTAAGGAACGTCATGTGCTCTTATTTCTGGAGCCCATGTTTCGGTATCCCGAAGCAGATATTGAGGTGTCGATCCTCTAAGTTTTTATTGTCTTTAATTAAGCTACAAACAAAAGTCAAGTTATCTCTCTTATTTGGGTTTTTTGAGTTTTTTTAGTTAATGTATGTAAGGCAAATTACATGTATTGGAATGCTAAAAAAACTAGTGAAATAGACACACAAAAAAAAACTCAAAAAGTCAATTAGTAGAACGGCACCTAAAGGACTGATATGTAATCAACACTAGAATCGCTTGCAAGAAATACTTATTTACGGAGCCTCCATGAACAAGGAGTTTGCACTGTGTAAAGAGAGAACAAATTAGCTGAATAATGTAGGAGTAAACTTACCATGTTTAGGAGCATTTGTGCAAGCAACATCAACACTAGAATTGCTCTGCAACCCACACCGCCCACCCCTCACCTCACACCTCCCGCACCGCGGTTCAGCCCAAGTCAGCCGTAAATCGCCCGAAAGGTCCGACGACGACACCTCCTCATAAAACGGCCACTCCACCGGCACAACCACCGTCCCGATCTCAACACACGACGACGCCAATCTCCTAACCACCCTATCCAAAGAAGTAGCGAAAACCGTATACGAATCCCCACTCAAACACGCTATCGGATTCAACTTATACTTCCTATAGTCCATGGAGCAATTAAACAGCGTGAAACCTTGGAAGTAAACGGCGGTGAACGAAGAACTGGAGAGGTTTAGAGAGAGAAGGCGGCCTGGGAGGCAGTTGTTCGGGTCGTTGATCCATATTTCTTGTGTGCCGTAGTCTATTCCTTGGACAGTGAATTGTCCTGAGTTTGGGAGGGTGATTAGTGTATGGTTTGTGGTGTCACAGGATAAGGTGAAACCCGGGTGGGGATAGCCGCATGAGTTTGGTTGGAGGTTTTGTAGCCGGAAAGGGAAACGAATCAAGGGGTCACCGCGGCGGCAGGCGGCGGTTGAGCAGGTTTGTGCGGTTGTGAGTGGGAGGAGGAAGAGGAAGAGGAAGAGGAAGAGGAAGAGGATAGAGGATGTGGTGGAGTTTTGGGTGTCCATTTTGGTTGGGAATGTTGTATTTGGGTAAGTGAGCTTTTGACATGGCTTGTGTTAACGTGGACAACATAAATAAGTGTGTGGTGATGGATTACTGAAAAGTTAGGAACATCATCTTTTTTTTTTTAATACCCGGATGTTTGGGCTAGCATGCACACACTTCGACTAATTTCAAGGCTTTAAAAGTGACGATCGGACATAAAATCCAACGGCTCCAAGGTTTGGAATAGTTGGCCTCGGTGAGATTTTAAAATGCGATCACATGATAATCAAGCATTTATTACTTTATCATGCTCACTTTGTCAATCCTTGGAGTTAATTAGAAAGATCATCTTTCCCGGTCCCTTATCAAATGCACGGTCATGTTCAGCGTGTTACATATTCTTTCCGGACTAACTTAAATGATCTGAATTATATTTCAAAGCTCTTCGAGAACAAGCACGTCGAAAATCATATTGATGCGGTATCACTTTCTATGTTTGTGGACCGAACAAGAACGGTGAAACTGGAAAGGATCATGCTCCTACCTATTCGATTAAAATGAAAATAGTAATCACCAGTTAGGGGTGTGCTTCACTATGAATGACAAAAATAGGTGACGGATTAATATATTATGTCACCAAAAATGATTGTGACACAAATTTTGTGACACAACTAATTACAACCTCACTCACATAGAATGTGATTCCCACATGAATCCCTCATGCCGGCCCCACACCCCGTGTAAATTAGTTTGTGATTGATTGTAGTACAAAATTTATACCACTATCATTATTCTTGTGCCACCACGTAACAGTGCCAAAAGATCACTTAATAGTACTATCTCCGTCCCAATTTTATAGTCCCTCGTTCTATCCTAACCGGATAAAAAAACGATTATATCTTTCAATCGGTAATACATTTTATATGCAATATGGATCTTATTTGGTAGATCTCGATTTAATCTAATAAAAAAAGTGTTCAAAATCACCTAAAACATCGTAGATTATAAGATATAACACTTTAAAAAATTACACAAACTCTCATAAAGGACTATAAAATTGGGACGGAAGAAATATTTAACAGTTGGATTGAATGCATGCGAGGTAAGTCAACCGTAGCGCCAAATCTATCAGACATTACTTATATTATATTGTGGGCGGCTGCTGCGTAATTCAATCACTGATATTACAGTACTGATATGATCCAATAGGAGGTGAGATAGGTACTTTGTGGACCCTACATAGTCTACCAAATCTATCAATTTTAATTAATGAACAGTTTCAACGAACTACGACTAATCAAAAAAAAAAACTATTATAGTACTATATATCACTAGATTACATGTCAAAAATTTTGTTTCCAGTATTTTCAAAAAATATATTAGTATAGTATTTCCAAACAATAAAGATAAAGACTAACAAAATGAAAGAATGATTGAAAAATAAAAAATTAGAATCCGAATTCAGATTTTTTTCTTTCTTTCTAAAACCGTATCCGAGCCAATATTCCACGGATCTTTTTTTTTTTGACATGGAAATGAGAATATTATATTAATGAATGTCCAACGACACTTACAAAAACTGAATTCATTAGAAAGATCTTGGACAAAGCCAAACTAATCATCTTAATAGAGAACAAAAAACACACAAGGCTATCGATGTGTTTCGCCCTAACCCAGATATGACTTGACGCAAACAACGGCACTTACAAAATTGAAGAAAGTTGATAATGTCAAAAAGCACAGTAGCGTATGTACATCAATAAGCACAACGACCACATGGTTTAACATAGGAAAGGGCCTTGCAAGGGGTGCCAAGCGGATCATCTGTTCAATCCGAACAATTCGTTGATCCATCCAATGTACGTATGGATGGATAATGGTTCTTGACGCTACCAATCTTACAGTTTCGGAATCCGATTCGGTTCGGTTCTGGTTAAAACCGAACCGCCCGTTGCCAAAAAAAAGTGTAATCGTATATCTCAGACTCCAACACGTCACCCATGTTTACCCAATACCCACTACTCCACTAGGGTCAGGCAAAATCCTAAATCAGTAATCACTCTCAATTCTCAAAGTCTCACTCATTCTCTTTGCCTCCAACACAAATCATCCGACAATCGACATCCTCCCTCCGCCACCGTTTGACTGAACAATGAACTCCTCCAGCTCGTGAATAGTGAACACTTCATATTGTGCTATAAAAATGGTGATTTTGTGTTAAAGTGATGTTGGGTTTGTGTACTGTTGTTGCCGCTTCGAAGCTATTGTTTGTGTGTGATTTGGATTTTGGAGGATATTGTTGCTAATGTGATGGATTGTGGATATTTAAGTTTATGGCATTGATTCTCCCAAATGAGCTGAAAAAATAGGCTTGAAAAAATTATTGTGCCGGAAAATGGGCTAGAAATATGATTGAAAAATTTCCTACATTTGCCCAAGTTAAAGGCCCACTTGTCATAGCCCAATCCATCAAGTCCATCCGGAACCGATCCATCAAATCTGGAACCAAACCGATCCATCCGTATATCATCCACAGACGGTTCCGGATCTTGAAAACATAAATCCGTTACTATCGGTTTGGATCAAATCCATAACCAATCCAACCGGAACCAAACCGTGGACACCCTTAGTTGCAACAATGGAAAGACAAACAACTCTTTTTTTAATAAATAGGTATTCAGGTCAATTTACGTTCACTTTAATAAATCTTTATAAAACAATTCCACTGGCAAAGGCCCATTTTGCTCTATATATACTGGCCTGAAAGAGTTAATAACACCTGATAGCTTCTAGCAACGCTGAATGGTACCAAGAACAAACATTGCCTTGGACGGGATCAGAGGAGACCCATTCAAAAAATTTGCAGCAGGTCAACATCATGTCCAAAACACACAGAAAAACAAAAAAAAAAAACAAAGGTGGAAATTTTCTTCTGCAGAAGACGAAAATAATTAAACCATTTGAAAGAAAGATTGGAAAACGAACAAAGTGGTCTGTGTCATCTAAGTTGGCCTGGACCATCACAAAATTATTAAAAGAGCATGACCTGGTATTATATAGATATTATAACACAATTTTTTTCAAACTCTTGCAGCAACTGACCATAGAGGCTCCCGACCCGGTGTGGAATATTTGATTTGAGCAATAACTACTATCCGTGAGGAAAGGACGTCACCACAACATCACTTAGATACTAGGTGGCAATAGTTTAAGTGCCCTCTTGTTGAGAATCAAACCTGAGTCGGATGTGAGAATGAGAACTGTCCTGCCATCTTGCCAACCACCATCGGTGGTAATGTGGAATCCTTGTATAAGAGAGATTTGTTCAAACTATTAAAAAAATATACTCCTATTATCCAATTTGTGGAAGTTCTGGAATTGGCAAGAAAGGCCTGGTTCAAGGGGGAACAGAATTATCATTAATGCAGTAAGCCAAAATAAAAGGTAAACTCTTGAACAAAAGAAATTCAGAAAATGTCAGAAAAGAAACCAGAAGAACTATTCTGCATTTCAAAAGTCAACCACAGTTTATTTCAGTGAATTAAGGGACAAACTTACCAAATATGCAAATGGATACTAATGTGAACAAACCAATAGCAAGGTTGAATTTTGCCCCCAGAAATTAGAAGTAGGAATTTCATGCAGTTAGAAACACAACTTAGGCTGTCAAATCGTGAATTGAATAGAGAATCGAATTGACCTTTTCCGAATCATGAATCATAACATCAACATTTCAAAATTGGAAAAGATATATGTCCATTTATACGTAGGGATGCAAACAATTCGAATTAAACCGAGTTTTAGAATGTTCAAGTTTGTTTGTTAAGTTTTCAAGCGATCTTGAGCTGAAGGAAAATTTGGCAAGCCAAGCTTGCCTAGGTTTGAATTTTTCTTTTTTTTGTGACTGGGGGCAAGGGGGTAATTCCACTCATCAACTCACCTAGGCAATTGTTGATTACGGATAGGTGAAATGGGCCCTTTATAAACACACACTAACCAAACTCCCGATGTGAGAGCTAGCCCCACTGACATAGGCCCAAATAGCCTTGAACTTGTTCACAAACCTTAATGAGTAAAAAAAATATTAGATATTTGCACTCTCATACAGGTCTAGAATTTCAAACAACATTTTTATTTGTACATTAATAAGTTTATACATATGAATGGATTAATGAAGCTCAGAATCCCTTTGTTGGCCAGGAAGTGATGAACTCTGTGGGAGACGTTTCTCCGGGATGACCTCTTTGGCCGCCTGGTACTATGCAGGGAAACCGAGATGAACCTCACTGGGGCCCTGTGGAACCGTCGGAGGAGAGGGCTGGAGCTGCTGGTGCACGCCAGAGGGAGACCTACACAGGGGAACAACCACGTTAGTGCCTAGCCCGAACGGTGGTGGTCCGGGAAGGCACTCCAATAGTAAAGTTAGTGACTGAGGGAGGAGTATGGAGGAGAGTTCTAGAGACAGAGTGTGTCACTAAATATTTACTACGGAGAGAGTCAGAGTGTCTAGGTCCCCTTTCTGGAGGTGATGAGGGACATACTTATAGGTGAGAGGCGCGTGTCCCGCACGTCTCTCGAGGGCCTCACGTGCCCCGTCCCTATCTCTGCATTGAATGCACGGACCGATGTATGTCTGTCAAGTGGATCCTCGGTCGCTCCCCAGAGTCGTCACCTGACACAAATATTCCCATCAATCAAATCCCCCACCCTCCTCCCTGTAGGCGTAGGCTTCAGGGTTGGTGACTCGTCATAAATGCGATGCAGGTGGGGTGGTTGAACTCATTAATGAGCTGCACAGACTGTCAGAGATAACTCGATCGAGCCCCCAACAGTTGGCACGACCCCCTGGCATTGAGGTCAATCAACTCGGCCCGGGAGGGTCGCTCGGGACCGAGTCTCCGAGGAGCAGTCGTCGGGCTTTCCCGGATCAGGTTCCCGAGAGGGAGCGTCCAAGGACCTTGGATCCCCGAGGCAAGGTGGCCCATCCCCGGTTAGCGTTACCGAGTCACATCTTCCTCGGCGGCCGCAACCCTCCCATGGGACCCCAGAACTGGCAGCTACAAACTCTCTGGGTGACATGAGGGTTGGGGCTTTGATTGATTGGAGGACTTCATCTTGGCATGAGCCGTTGATTGAGGGTTTTTTCCCCTGGGATATTACCAGCAAGATTAAGTCTATCCATATTCCTTGCCAGGGTACATGTGACCGTAGGTACTGGGCAGGGACAAGGGATGAAATTTTTTATGTTATGTCGGCCTATTTACAGGTAGTTTTTGAGAAATACTTCCTTATCTTTTTGGAAAAAAATTGTGGGCATTTCATTTACCGCTTAAATATGGCCTCTTAATGGAATTATCACGGTTGAAGATGGCCTGAGGAGGAGGAGAATAACTTGCGATAGTTTATGTGCTTTGTGTGGTGTTGAAGAGGAGACGTTGACCATCTTTTTAGCCTGTGCTGATCTATGTTAGAAAGCTTTGGAATGTCTCCCCTTTAGGTTTTGATTTTGAGTCGGCGAGGGTGAGCTGTTTTACGAATTGGTTTGATGGTTGGGTAAGGGAGGCTTCAAGTGATAGAGTTTTTTGCATTGTGGTGTGTGTTGTGGGAATTATGGTGTGCTCGGAATTTTGCGCATTCTAATCTTGCGGTTCCTTCCTTCGATAAATGCCTTAAAAATATTGAGTTTAATTTATCTATGTTGCTAAAGTCAAGGGAGGTGGTGGTTAGAAGCCATCCTGCGAAAGGAGGTAACCACGTTGGGAAGGCAGCGTTCTGTTTTGGTCCGGTACAGGAAGCTGCTCAACTGATAAGGGTGGGGGTGGATGGTGCGTGGAGGAAAGAGTTGTCTATTGGGGTGGTGGCTTGGTGTGCAGAATGTTTGATGCTTAGTAATTCGTTGCAGGGCTACACAAGGGTACAGCCCCCAGTTCCTGGGTGGATCCGGGGGTTCAGCTATTTGTAGGCTTTGAGATGGGATAACGCTGCTGGTTTGAGAAGGTTGCAAATTTCGACAGACAGCCTTGAGGTCATTCATGCTTTACGTTGTAGTAGTAATGCTTGTATTTCCATTAGGAATTTTATTTGGATATCTTTCAAAAGCTTTTGAGTATGTAATTGTAGTTAAGGCCGCTAGCCAAGATGCGAAGATTGCTCACAATCTAGCGCGGAGTAACCTTTGTAATTTTAATTCTAGTTAAGGTGATAAGTTCTCGGTTCAAAAAGAGAGAGAGAGAGAGAGAGAGAGAGAGAGAGAGAGTATATACAAACAAAAATATACCTGTTAATTTATGTGTGTTTGTGTGTGTCAATACAGAATTAAAGATTCACTATAGAAATAAAAGTTGTACCCCAGGGATGGCAACATGTCAGGTCTGATTCGAAAGTGCTACTTCCATACATAATCCCCCAAACTTCATTCTCGCTTCTATATCCGTATTCATACTCACTTTGGGTTACCAAAACGTCACCAAACCCGTACTCATATGGAGATAAAACGGGTATTACTCAATTATACAACATTGAAAATAGAGGTACATACAATGAAGATTTTACAAAAATTTAAGAGAAAAAAAGTAATGAACTAAACACATAGTTTATATACTCCCTTCGTCTCTTTTTAAATGTATAACTTCGTAATTCCAACTTAAAGAGATCATTATACTTATCACATCAACTTTTCTCCAACTTTTACCTCCATTTTCCAAAATTAAGAGAAGATAAGATAGTAGGGGTTATTATTTATTGAGAATGGACCTACATTGATGGGACATTTATAAAGGGGAATAAAATAGTAATTGGACTGGAAGATATTGGTAATAGGGGGGGATAAAAAGTACTTGCTTTGTTTAGGAGTTAAAATGAGAGAGAAAAATAAATTAGAGGGTTTGGGATGGATTGGCCCGGATTAGGAAGGGGTCATCCGGATGGATTAAATATGGACAGGGTCATAAATAACAAGGGCTAGGACGGGTTATTTTGTTTTGGGGATGACTGCTCTGGGTTGTCAACTTATCTCCCAAACCATGGATCACTCGTGGGCCTGAGATTAGTCATCCCAACCCAATCTCATCTGGGCTGCTATGTCCCCAACTAAACAAGCCGAAAGGATATATAATAAGGAACGGGCATGATGAGGTGAGTACGGGTAATCGGGTATGGTTGTACATACCTGACCGTATTATATGATTACCCCCATGGCCCATACCACTCCTATAAGGTGAAAAAAAATCTGATAATATCCGCCCCTGAATGACCAGATCGGATCTGGTATCCATGGATATGAGTATAATTGCCATCCTACGCAATAAGTTTTCATTTTTCAACGATGATCATGTAGCCTAAAGTATCTTGATCTTTATACATAATTAGAATGGTTATTTGTGCTATATGAGAACAATGAGAAAAAAGGGTTAACAACATGCTCCGAATTACGATAAATACTAATCCAACAAATCATTAACAATCCTGCTCAAGTTTGGCAGCTATATAATTGAAGTTCACTATTGGATTAAAACTCATTTGAGATCGACACGCTTATTGGAGTGGCTCTTAGGACTGAATGCTTGCATTGGGGTTGTGACACAACATATCCTGCATTCTGATATATAGCCCCACAAAATTCTTCTTGATGAGAATTCAACCCCAGAAGTTACTCTTTTTTTTTATAGGCAAAAGTTTCTCTAACTTTGGGCTTATGAAATTGTACCAATTGCAACTCCAACCGCAGCAAGAGGAACCCTGGGCCACATGCCTCTATAGTATTGACATGTTGGCGATAGAAATGGCAGGCAGCAAGAGAGATGAACGTTCACCTCTGATCCGAGCCAAATTCTCTTCCTTCATGAGTTTATGACCAATTAGCCAAAGGAAGGAACATAGAAATGGGCGTGACCATGGACAAGGAGAGTGACATGGTAAAGGAGATTCTGTTTGTGGCTTTATGGTGCAGAGTGCAGACAAATGAAGCCTAGTGACCATCCTTCCATGAACATAGTTGTTGAGATGCTTGAAGGAAATATTGAATTCCTGCATACAAAAGTCTAAAGAGACACACACTCGCATACACTTAAGAGGCCCACACACTGCACTGAGTGTCACTCGGAAAGTAGTTCTACGTATGCCTCCAAAGCCTTTTTCTGTATCCACAAGAAATATATGCAAGCCAAGCTACCCAGTATGTTAGGTGCTTGCATATGGACTACTACGCAAGAAAATAGGAAGCTAGCTGCTGCTATTAACAATTCTAAGAGAATAATGCCCAGTAAAAAAACCCAATGCTGAGAGAATGCTAACACTTAAAAGTACATGATTATGATTCCATCTTATCTGCTAGTATTAGGTTATATGTACTTATTATATGATTATAACTCCGACTTGAGCATTCAAGGTGATGAAAAAATTACCACATGAGGGCTTCCACTCCAACTTTGTCACCTCAATAGGTAAATAGGTACTCCTATTTTCGTTCATCTCTTTTATTGACGCTTGCTTGAATTCAATCACCACAACAACAAGGACCATCTTATTAGCTAAGCATATATGATGACAAACCAAACGAGCCCTCAATGAATGAATCAACTGGTTTCTCTAGTCTACCATATGTGGTATATTATATAACTTCATATTGCAGGGAAGAGGGTGATCCACTCACACATACCACTTTCTAATTTCTATGGACTATGGCAAATGGCACTAAACTTAAAAGTGGGAAAAAAAAAATTACGATGGATTGACATACCCCTTGGATGGGGGGTTTTCATGAGAAAAGAAAAATGGACTGGAAGAGCATTCTCTCCTATGTTTGGACTTTGGATACCAAAAATGGTGAGAGAGAGTGGGAGAGGGTGAGAATCGAAACGCCCTACAAGAGCCTTTTTTGTTTCTCATTGGTGAGAAGAGAAAGGGGAAGGATTATTATTTTTTAGGTTGCCAATTTTACCCTGTCTTCGGCATAACAAAACAGATACTTGTTCTCTGATTGTTCATCTCCCAATTTTTCACGTTTCCTTCCCCTCTCATTTCACTTCCCTCCAATTTTTCTCTCTCCACCCCTTCTACATCTATTTCTATTTGTCTTCCCCCTCCAATTTTCCTCCAGCCCATTTTTCCTCCATTAAAAGGCTATTATTGTATCAGAAGGTGAGAAATCACTCTCTTCAATTTGGTCTATCCAAATAAGATGATGAGATAACATAATCCTTTCTTTTCTTTTCTCATTATTAGTGAGCACAACGCATTCTTTTCTTTTCTCACCTAAGTAGCCAAAGGGGCTGTGGATTTTATGCAGATCAAACCAAATAATCATAACTGTAAATATATTAGAATCTATAAACTTAAGAAAAACTCCCATTATATTCAAATTGCAAAAGAATTTGTATATGCAACTAACTCCAGCGTCACTTTTCACCTCTAAATATATGCCTCATCAATTTAGATCACAAATTACAATAGTAACTAAACTTAACTTAAAAGTGAAAAGAACAACAATACTAAACATTGAGATTCTTATTTAATATTAAGATCAACAGAAATAAATCAAAACCCTAACCTTGAAATTACGTCCTTCAATCGATCACCTTTACCGACTGGCAAAACAAATTCTCAGAAATCGTAGCAACGGCCTTTCCGTTCCCAATCGCCGTAACGAGTGGGCTCGGGACCTCTTGGCCCTCCGATCTCCCCAGTCTCTTTGTTCAAGTCCAATTCGTCGCCGTCGTCTTCATCTTCACCGTTGTTCTCCCCTTCCCCGTTTAGAACCTGTGGTTTGGTTTCTGATACCTCTCCTTCTACCTTGTTAGATCCGGTCTCTTGACCTTGCTGAGTTGAAGAGCAGAGTAGACGACTCAGCGAATTCGAACCGGAGAGAATCGCCGGTTCAGGTCTGTTGTAAGGAAGCCCTAGTTTCGGAGCGGATAGTTTCATGATTGAGGAGAGTAGACGACCCTTATTGCTCGCCATTTCTTCTTCTTCTTCTTCTTCTTCTTCTTCTTCTTCTGCTGTTCCACTTCGTCCTACAAGAAAAAACCCTCGCGTTTCCGTAACCGACTGGAGAGAGAGAGAGAGAGAGAGAGTGGGCTGGCTCTTACACGATGCCGTCCCCGCATAAAGGCCTGGACACGTGGACGTTCAACGAATTTCAGTAAGTTTGGCATTAAAATACTCCATTAAGACCCATTTTTTTCTCAACAATAATATTGATACTTCTACAACAAAAGTCTCCAATATAGCTTCAACACATTCACATAATGTATAAAGTCTACACACACTTAAATGTGAAGTAAGAGGCTCCACACATAATGTAAGTGTGTTGGAGAAGCTACATTGTTGTACAATTATCATTTTTGTTTTTTTTTTTATCAAAAAGGTGTGTCCACAATTCGGTTCATGGCGAATCGGTCGGTTTCCAACCCGAATTGCTCATGGTGAATAATCGTTTTTAGTTTTCAGCATCTGACCCCCCATGAGTGACACACGGATGGATCTGTTTTCATTTAGTTGTGGATTGGTTTGGCAGTTTGGGCCTCTTTTACTAGGGCCAATTTTGGAAATTTTTCAATCATATTATTCTAGCTCAATTTCTTGAAGGGTTTCACAAAAAAAATACAGTAGTCTAGAAATTGTCCTTTCCACTGTTGAGCGTAAGTGATTATTTAGTGTTTCTAGAGCACTATCATGTGACGCTCTAGGTGTTTTCCTCACCACATATTTATCACTTTTCCATTAGAATCTCACACTCGGTACTGGAGCCTACACAAATGTGTGGTGGAGAAAGCTCTTGAAGCACCACGTAATGGTGCTCCAGGAGCAAATAATATTCGTCCCTCCGGCATTCTTCTCTTCGAGATATTGAAATCCTTTGATCAACTTGAATGAGTTGAATCCTTTGCTTCTGCCTGCGGATGAGGTGGTCCAGGCTGACCCTCTTTTCTCTTCTTCTTGTGAGTTCAAATGACATTATGTTAGCCAGTATATACAATCTTGGTGAATTGGATTCCTAGAGGCTCTTACCACAACAATACATTAGTAAAATTTTGTTTTGGTGCTTCCCTTCAAGGGGCGGTAAAATCAACCCAATTGAATGAAGATTATATACCAATTTCAGTCCACCAATCATCTTTCTCAATGAATTCTCAATATAGTAATTTTTCATTCACAAATCAAAGAACGAACTGTACACATTATTCATTTTAAAAATCGGCAAATGATCCACCTTTAAAACGCCCAAAAAAAAAGGGGGGGGTCATAAACAAGAAGATAAAGAAAAATCAAACTCATGAAATTCTAAGTACCGACTCCGATTCCCGCAAATGCCGCTTTGTTGTTGAGCTTTCTCAGCTTCTGTGGTTGATCTTGGGCATCTAGCCATGGCTTCCCACTTTATAATTTAACTGGAAGCAGCTCTCTAGAAGTATAAATTGGTTCTTTCTATTTGGCCCTCTACGAGGAAGTGAAAATGAAGCTGAAGCTAAAACTACTTCATTACGGTCTGTCTGTTGCCATCTTGCTGCCTCTTGACAGTACCATCTGGTCTCTCAAGATTGACGTTCTTTTTTCCACCTTCAGTGAGAAACTCATCGACTTGTGAAGCAGCTTGTCGACCTTCTGCGATGGCCCAAACTACCAGAGACTGGCCCCGCCGACAATCCCCGGCAGCAAAAACACCATCTAAGCTGGTTTCGAAGCGGCCATACTCTGCCTTGATGTTCAATCGATTGTCTCGCTCCAAACCCAGTTTGTCTGCTAGTGTCTGAAGGTATTAAACATAAAGATCAGTCATTACAGTATTCCAAGACAAAGATGGTCACAAGAAGTGTGTATAATACATTCACAAGGCATATATAGATTCAGTTTCGAGGAAGTGTTCCAACTTTTCTGCCAACTATAGGATTATTGAGGAGTATGAATTCTCTCTGTCTGCTGACCCCAGACAAATGAATGAAATTCAAAGCAGACGCCAAGTTTCAGGGAGAAGTTCGAAGGGTAACTTAGGTGAATGCAGTGTTCTGAAAGTCAGCCTAGGCGGCCGCCTAGGTGCTAGAAGGTGCCCGGCCGCCTCGATTAATGGTCTACATGTTTAATTAAGTTAGTTCAATCTCTTTTTTTCTTATTGGTGGTGGGCAGATTAGTCGGCAACTAATCAGGCAGGCGCAAGGTGGGATTAGGCATTTAGGCAGCCACGGGGAATTAATGGGGTTAAATGCATACTATTGAGAATTTAAGGGGTTTAACTATTGTGGTAATATAGTGTAAGGGTTTTTGTGTAGTTTTGCTTTAATACATACATATCAAGTCCAGTGTACAATAGAATTTATAACCTAAATACCAAATCAGCTGGTGGATCCAGTTCAACAAAAACATATCAAATCGATCTCCCCCTCTCGTTGCTCTCTCTCTCTCTCTCTCTCTCTCTCTCTCTCTCTCTCTCTCTCTCTCCCCGTGTGTGTTCATAACTTCGTATAAACATCACAAATTGAATGCCTAGGGCTAGTATCAAACTATAAATTGCCCTATTTTGGATGTTATTTACTGTTTGTTCTACTTACTCAAACTTAGGGAGGGGGAGGAGAATGTTTTCAATAAATAAAAAAATGGAAAATCTGACTAATCTCTAGGTGTTAATTAATCGGCCTAGGCGATAGGTGGTCCCGGCCGCCCAACTAGCGCCTAGCAACTTTTAGAACCTTGGGTGAGTGTACATAAAAGAATCCCAACCTCATCATCACCACAGGTAGGATTAACTTTTGGGAGCCCACGCCCTCTCCAACAAAGGGAACTTGACATTGTTCTTTTGATGATGATGAACAAAATCACTCCCCCTTGAGAAATTAAACAATGCAGTTAAGAGTACTAACCGACTCAGGACCAAGGAATCCCATAGCTAGAAGGACTAGGTCTGCCTCAATAATCTCCTCAGAGCCTTCTACTTCCTTAAATTGGAACTTCCCAAAAGCATCCTTCTCCCGCTGGACGCGTACTATCTCAAGTCCTTTCACAACCCCATTCTCATCTCCCACAAACCGCTTGGTCAATACCCCGTAAGATCTTGGGTCCTTACCAAACTTTGAAGCAGCTTCCTGGTGTCCATAATCAACCCGGAATATACGAGGCCACTGCAAAAAAAAGAACGTTGAAATGACCAAATTATTAAATGATTAGAAAACGTGCATCAAATGCTACAAAGTTTCCCAATTTTCCCATTTCTTGATTTAAACCAAATCGCTTTAGGCTGCGTAACGTAAACTCAAATCCAATTCCAAAAAAAATATCCAGTGATTGCAACAACCTTCATTACTTATGACGTGTTGATTTTCCACCAACTAAAACATATTGGATATTCATCAATGGTATTACAAGTGATCGATTAATTACTACTCCTGTAATACCCCAGAGTTTGGGGGATAGAGAATAAGTCCCACATCGGAAGTCTATATGGGTGATCTTAGGCATATAACCAACCATGTAAGAAACTACTAGCACATTGGGCTTAAGCATTTTGGGCCATGTGGTGTGGCTTGTGGATTAAATTCAAGATACTAGGCCAGCAGTGTAGATGGCGTGTTACAAATGGTATCAGAGTGGCCCGTGTACACGACTGTGTGGGTTATGGCACCAGAGACCAGACCTGGGGAAGGCCATGGTGACTCTGGTCACTAGGGAACAAACCCAAGGGAGGTTGTGGTGACTCAAATGATCAACCCATCGCAAAGGCGCGAGGCCATAAAGGAGGGAAGATTGTAATACCCCATATTTAGGGGGTAAAGAATGTTTAGTCCCACATCGGAAGTCTACATGGGTGATCTTGGGCCTATAACAAATCAAGTGGGAAACTACTACCACCTTGGGGTTAAGCATTTTGGACCATGTGGTGAGGCTAGTGGATCAAATTCAAGGTACTGGGTCAATGGTCTACATGGGGTGTTACAACTCCCATATTTGTCCCCTCTGTTTCATGAAAGTTCTGCATACTTTTCAGCACAAATATGATCTATGCACAGTAAGACGAACCAAAGGACATGATATAAAACACACAGGAGTAATAACTTAATAAAAAAATGGTTATGCAATCTAGATTTTTCTTGTCTTCAGTTTCAAACCTGAGGCCAAGGGTTGCCGGGAGCCCTAGTTTGGGGAGGCTCAGAGAGAAGCTCCAGATTTATAATGCTACTGCAACCATGCCTCATAGATGTTCCAATGCAATCAGTACCTGTGTCACCTCCACCAATCACCACTACCTTCTTATCCTTGGCAGATATGTAATTCCCATCCTCAAGATTGCTATCAAGTAAACTTTTGGTATTTGCATGAAGGAAATCCATGGCAAAATGGACCCCAGATAGTTCCCGTCCAGGTACAGGTAAGTCCCTATTCCAATTTTATGTTCTCAAATAAGTATCGGCGTTACAAAAAGAAAAACCTCTGTTGACATTATTTGTATCCCAAGTATGCCAAAACAAGTATACCTTGGTTTAGTGGCTCCAACGGTGAGGATAATGGCATCATTCATATCTCGAAGCTCATTCAGGGAATACTTAGAATCTTTTCCAATATTGGCATTAACAACAAAAATGATGCCCTCCTTTTCCATGAGGTCAACCCGTCGTTGAACTATCTCAAGTTTATCAGCCTTCATGTTAGGAACCCCGTACATCATAAGGCCCCCAATACGATCAGAGCGCTCATACACCGTCACAAAGTGACCCATTTTATTCAATTGGTCAGCAGCAGCCAATCCAGCTGGTCCGCTCCCAATAACAGCAACTTTTTTCCTGTAACAGCAAGGATCTACATAATTCGATGCCAGATAACTTACACAGGAACCTCATTCTGCTAATAGACTTCAGAGGCTATCCAACAAAAATGAGACTATGGGTGATAACAACTGGATGATGCAGGAGATGAAACATACCCGGTTCTTTTAGGAGGAGTCCGTGGCACCATCCAACCTTCTTCAAAAGCCTTATCTATGATAGCACATTCAATGCTTTTGATGGATACGGGATTCTCATTTATACCAAGAACACATGACCCCTCACAAGGAGCAGGACACACCCGACCAGTAAACTCTGGGAAGTTATTAGTCTCCAAAAGCCGATCCAATGCTTCGCGCCACCTGTTTTGGTAGACTAACTCATTGAATTCGGGTATTTTATTTCCCAGAGGACATCCAGAATTCTCCTACAATAGAGGACAATGAGAAATCAGGAATGAAACTGGAAATATTGGGTAACAGCAAGTGAGGGTTTGAACTTAAAAGAAAAGGAGAGAACAAACAACGCGCTGAGTTAATATTACCTGTTGGCAGAAGGGAGTGCCGCAGTCCATACATCGAGCAGATTGAGTCTTTAAGAGTACACTGGGCTGGTCCTTTTCCATGACCTCCTTCCAATCACCCATCCGGACATTAGGATCTCTGTAAGAAACACCCTCACGTTCATAAGTAATGAATCCCCTGTGTTTTACAGCATCAGGAACTCGAGTTGGCCTTTCCACCGGTTCAGCCTCTTCAACTCTCTGCAGTTTCCAGACTCTTATTAGACCCCTTCATGGGCTATGAGAGATTAACAAGTTTATAGTACGTTGAAATGGGGAAAGCATGGATGCTGAGAAAGAAACCCCGAAGCAAAAAAATCTCATATGCATAAACGATCTAACGAGGAAGGAAGAAAGAAACATTTGTAACTGGATGTCATCAACAGCTTAACAAAATTACATAGAATATTGGGAAAACAATTTATAGAAAAGAGAGCCAAAACTGTTCTTATATCGACCCCCCGTCAACACATTAGCTTGAAAAGAGGTTGATATATGAACGCAATAAATTGATATGACAGCTCACCAGACTGCCATTCCCGTTCAATGACAAAGCTGCCAACTTCTTTGGCCCTTCGAAAGCATCTTTCTCCTTCAATTCTGCCTCTTCTTGCTCGTCAGCTTGATCGACATGCGCGGCTTCAGCCTCTTTGACAATTGCCTGTTCTTTCATGCTTTCAAGAACCCGCTTATAATCTCTAGGGAACACCTTGATAAATTTAGGTAAAAGATTATCAAAATCAGCAAGCACTTCTCTGGCTAGTTGGCTGTTTGTGTGACGCTGATGTTGCTGTATCATCATTCTTAGTGTCATAATATCCTCTTCTTCTTTGACTTTATCAAGATCTACCAGCTCAAGATTGCATCGCAATTGGAAAGTGGCATCCGTATCAAGAACATAGGCAAGACCACCACTCATGCCTGCAGCAAAGTTCCTCCCTGTTTTCCCAAGCACAACAACAGTCCCACCCGTCATGTACTCACAACCGTGATCACCAACACCTTCTACAACTGCTTTAGCCCCAGAATTGCGTACACAAAATCTTTCGGCTGCCATTCCGTTAAAATACGCCTCCCCATTTGTCGCCCCATAGAGCGCAACATTACCAATCACGATGTTTTCCTTGGGATCAAATTTGCTTTCTTTTGGAGGATAAACAACAATCTTTCCACCAGATAGACTTTTACCAACATAGTCATTGCTGTCACCCTCAAGTTCTAAAGTAATACCAGGAGCGAGAAAAGCTCCAAAGCTCTGGCCTGCACTGCCATTGAGTTTGATATGGATTGTATCGGCAGGAAGCCCCATCATGTGATAGCGTTTTGTCACCTCATGGCTAAGCATTGTTCCAACTGTTCGATTCACGTTGCGAATTGGTGTTTCAATGTACACGGGTAGACCTTTTTCCAAAGCAGCTTCGGATAGAGTTATAAGCTTGTTATCCAAAGCCATTTCCAAACCATGATCTTGTTTCTGTACACAGTACTGTGCAGCATCTTTGCGGATCTCTGCAGCAGGTTTAAGCAATAGTGATAGATCAATATTCCTAAGCTTTTCATTCCCCTCCGCCACTTCCTTATCCATTTCAAGCATATCTGAACGACCAACCATTTCATTTATCTTCCGAAACCCAAGCTGGGACATGATTTCCCTCACCTCTTCTGCTACCATGAAGAAAAAGTTAATCACATGCTCAGGCTCTCCGGCAAACTTCTCTCTAAGCACTGGATCTTGGGTAGCAATTCCAACTGGACAAGTGTTTTTATGGCACTTCCGCATCATGATACAACCAAAGGGTAATAAGGGAGCAGTGCTGAAACCAAACTCCTCTGAACCAAGAAGCGCAGCAATGGCCACATCCCTTCCAGTTTTAAGTTGGCCATCCGTCTGGAGTACTGTCCGGCCACGAAGGTCATTAGCAACTAGGGTTTGGTGGGTTTCAGCAAGACCAAGTTCCCATGGGAGACCTGCATTTTTTATTCCAGTCCATCGGGCTGCACCTGTGCCTCCATCGTGACCTGAGATCAAGACATGATCAGCATGCCCCTTCACAACTCCACTAGCAATTACTCCCACACCAGCTTCAGATACCAACTTCACGCTGATCCGAGCCCTTGGATTGGCATTCTACAAAATAATGGAGAGAGAAATTAGCTAAACTAATCTATGCAATTTACAATATTGGAGAATATGTGAATAGAGAACACTAGTTGATGATGGAAACTATCACTTCCAACACCATCATTCAGCATAATGGATCATCGTCTATTTTGAAAATCTCCCTTAAGATGTTAAAACACATTTCTAGGTGCCCCATGGCTGCCCTTTTTTTTTTTTTTTTTTGCATCCGTCTTCCCAAAAGATCTACTTTCCATGACCTTATTAAGTTACTCGTAATCCTTTTCACTCCTAAGGTAACGGTTTGGAAGCTAAATTCACGGTTTGGAACTGAGATGTAACATGCTTTGGAAACTGCATTCCAGTTGCCAAATCTTGTTTGTTGGAGCTTTTGGCAATATAGATAGATAGAATCAGGCTATTCATAGAAATATCTAGTAACAGCATTGCTTGTACTTACCTTAAGATCGTGAATCAATTGAGCAAGGTCTTCAATTGAATAAATATCATGATGGGGAGGTGGGCTGATTAGTCCCACCCCAGCAGTAGAATTCCTGGTGACAGCAATATCTCCTATAACTTTGTGGCCAGGAAGTTCACCACCTTCACCAGGTTTCGCCCCCTATACAGCATGGTAGACAAATATAAACGATACAAACCATAAATAAAGGATAAACAAGTCTAGTTTATATTTAACCTCATCAAATGCCGAAGGTAGTATCAGTTTAAGATGCAAAGAACACAGAGGTGCTTTGCAGACACAGGGGAACTCTGTTCCAGTAGGAATAGAGTGGCTAGCAGGGATAGACTTAAGGAAATAAACATGACCCCAAAATAAATGTCATCCTTGAATGTTCGTAATCTACCTGGGCCATTTTTATTTGTATCTCATCAGCATTTGTGAGGTAATAAATTGTAACGCCAAATCTTCCACTAGCAATCTGCTTAATAGCACTCCTTTGCGGATTCATTGAACCATCTGGAAGAGGCTCCATACGAGAGGGGATTTCACCTCCCTCACCTGGAAAGAAGTTGCATTAGGTAAGATGAGGAAAGAAGCTAGGGGGATAGTAAACTACGTAAAACAGAGAGTAATACAAAGAATCTTTTAGAAGCCTACTGAGGGCATACCTGTGTTTGACTTCCCTCCAATCTTATTCATAGCCATGGCAAGGGTGGTGTGTGCCTCCAACGATATCGACCCATAACTCATAGCTCCAGTGCAAAACCGTTTTACAATCTCACTGGCCGGTTCCACTTCATCTATAGGAACTTTCACCCCTGCCTCTTTAAATTTCAATAGCCCCCGCAAATTACAGGTTTTGTTTAGCTCCTGTATTAGCTTAGAGTATTCTTTATAGGCAGCCACACTATTAGCTTTGGCAGCCTCTTGCAACTTAGCTATAGCAAGGGGGTGATTCAAGTGGGCCTCACCATCTTTCCTCCAGTGATAATCTCCAGGATTGGGCAATGATACAGACTCTGCACTCCCAGGAGGGAATACCCTTTTAGGAAAGGCCAGCTCGTGCAACTGAAGAGCATCAATGGCTAATGCTTCAAATGTTGCCCCCTCAACTCTGCTTGGAGTTCCAGCAAAGCACTTCTCCATTACTTCTGATGATAGGCCCACTGCCTCAAATATCTGAGCACCCTTGTATGAGGCCAAAGTAGATATCCCCATCTTGGCAAGAACCTTCATCATACCATAGTTGCTTGCTTTGAAATACTGCTTGACCAGCTCTTCCTTTGTGTTAAACTCACCACCTGCTTTGGCTGGAATTTTTCCATCAACCAGCAGTCTCCAAATGGCCTCTACTGCCAAATAAGGGCATATAGCATCTGCACCAAATCCAACTAATGTGCAAAAGTGGTGCACTTCACGGGGCTCAGCAGACTCAACAAGTAAGCCAATTCGAGTTCGTTCAAGCAGTTTGACTAGATGATGATGCACCGCACCCACAGCCAAAAGGGAGCTTACAGCAACACGATTGGATGAAAAGGCTATGCGATCAAACAAATAGCAGTTCAATTAGTATACTAATAAGTAACATTATTTCAATAAATATTTTGTCAAATAAAGAAAACATTTCTACAATAAAAGAACTGGTTATGCTAACCACTCTTCCTCGGGTGTTGGATAAGAGAAAAATAAAGACAGAAGTTTTGAACACCAACATACCGCCACATTTACATATTGAAATACTACTTTTTTGGTAAAATATCAATTTGTTCTTACAAAACCTTTTTACATACTTTGATATACTTAACCATAATATCAACACTAGTTTTAGTAGGATAATAGGTACCTCTGTCAGAAAGCACCACTGTTGTGTAGCCCTCCTTAATTGCATCGTGAGCTTCAGAACAGATTCTATCCAAGGTCTCCTTCAACCCTTTCCTGCCACACTCCTTAGAGTAAGTTATGTCAATAACTTTGCTGCGCCATCCTCTGTAATCCATCTTTTTAATTGCTTCCATTTGCTCAATGGATAGAAGGGGACCCTTTAGAGACAGGCGTTGGCATTGTTCTTCTCTGATCTCAGTGAGGTCACCTTCTGGACCAATCATGCACTCCATGGAGGTTACTATCTTTTCTCTGATGGGATCAATAGGAGGGTTTGTAACTTGAGCAAACATCTGCTTGAAATATTCAAATGTGAGTTTCTCCCGATCAGACATCACAGCCAAAGGAGCATCATTTCCCATGGAACCCAGTGCCTCATCACCGTCCTTTGCCATTGGTAGCATCAGCATCTCCAATGTTTCAACTGTGTAACTGCACAGGAGTCCAGCATTTGAATTCACTTCCCCACATAATTGCATCAGTCAGAAGAATTTAAAATAACGAGCAGGGAAAAAGAGATAAGTACCCAAAAGCCTTCAATGGAGCCAATAAGCCATGAATACCCTTATTTTCCATATTGTCGTCATCATTGGATGGCTGGTCACATAAAATAATTGTCACCTTAAAAAAATTCAGAACTGCCCATGAAAGAAGCAGAGGAAAAGATTGGGTAGTGTTGTACTTACAGGAACAACTCCTGCTATAGCTGGGGGAACCCTCTCAGATTCGCTAACAGAATCTACTATATCACTCAGCACTATCTTTTTGCTTTTTAAGCCCTCTCCATAAGGTCTTTCGAGTGAATACTGCTGCTTCAATGCTTCATCATCTACAACAACATGCTTATCAAAATCCACCAGAAGCATCATGCCAGGGCTAAGTCTTCCTTTCTTACACACATCTTCAGGAGGAATATCAACTACACCAACTTCACTTGCCATTATTACCCTTCCACTGTGTGTGATATAAAATCGACCTGGACGTAGCCCATTTCGGTCCAGTGTAGCTCCAAGATAACGGCCATCAGAAACTGCAAAATCTGTTTAATAAGCACAAACCAGCTGCTGCAAGGAGAGTAAGTCGATGTGAAATGAAAAGGTTAGTAGAACTCTCACACGACATCAGAGCAGGCCCGTCCCACGGTTCCATGATGGCTGAAAAGTACTCATACAATGCTTTCCGATTTGGATCCATATTCTTATCGTTTTGCCAGGCTTCAGGAATCATCATCATCATAGCTTCAGGAAGACTTCTACCAGCTCTAACCAAAAGCTCAAGTACACCCTCAAAAGACCCTAATAGAAAAGGAGATTCAGACAAGAATGAGAAGTGGCTCTATTTCTCCTTTTGCACTACCATTTCTAAGCGGATGTGGGATTCAAATTCATTTGTATCTTTGTATGCAATATACAAGCACCAACCTGAGTCAGATGAGCTGACGTCTACAATGGGTAGAAGTTTCTTCATCTCATCCTTTGACAAACCAAGCTCCTTACATTTCAGAAGGCCTTCGCGTGCATTCATCCTAAAGTTTCACAACATGCATCATTGATATGTTTTGCACGGAAATCAAAAGAATAATCAAATCATGGGCTCAAATACTAAAGCAGGAATATCAGCCAAGTATGTCAAGCCCTGGTAAGGTTCTTCACTTTGCATCGAATTAAACCACATCCTCTTTAAAATCAATCTAGGTAGGTCAACTTTCTTTTTTTAGATTTGTCTTTCTAACAAGTACAATAGAATATACCCCTGATTGAATCGGGGGAAGCTACATTTGTATTTTTTTTGCTTCATTATGGATAATCAGGCTCGAACTGATGACTTCTACCATGTCAAGTTGACACTCTACCGCTGAGTTATATCCCTATTCCTATCCCTTCTCTGACTCCATCAAGAAATAGAATTGACGAATTCTAAGGTCAGAAACTCAACGCCACTATTCTTGAACAATTTGGAGCCGGGCCTTCTTGTCGCACTATTTATTACAGATATAAAGCTGGTCGGAGAGGATGATCCATTGGGACTGAGACGCTGCCCAGACTCCTATGGGAGGCAGCAGGGGGGAATTTCCCGCAAAGGGCAAAAGCCTGATGGAGCAATGCCACGTGGAAGTAGAAAGCCAGTCATGAACTTCTTTTCACAGAGAAGAAGCAATGACGGTATCTAGGGAATAAGTATCGGCTAACTCTATGCCAGCAGACGCAATAAGACGGAGGATCTGGCCCAACAAGCGAAACCTGTGGTTTCTTGCCCCCGTACATGGTCTTACGACTTTGCCTAGATCAGTGTTTTTGGAAGATGTCCAAAACACATCTAGCAACGTTGTCCATGGAACATGGTTCTAAACCTGAAGTAAGAGTGAAGGCTTACCACTGCCATTTTAGTGAGTCAAAAAGTACAAACACATAACATTCCTGGTATTTGGTACAAGGTTTCAGTATGGCCTCACCAAATGATTGTCAATAGCATGATGTATCTCGCCACACAAGTGATATTACTGTTCAAAAAACAAGTTGGTAGTGAACCCACTGATCTGCCACTCAAAAAGTGGAATGTGGCATGCCAAAGTTTCAACTATGCACTTTTGTGAAGCACAACAAGAAGATGATCTTGAGTCTCCTAAAGAGTCTACTTATGGACACTAACTTCAATATAGTAAGCCTCTGGATACCATAGCCACTGAGGTTTACTTCAGAGGTTAATAGCAAAAATATGTTTAAGTTTGTGTATGATAGGTCAGATCTAATTATCCTTTGAGGCCCCCAGAGAAGCCAACGAAGAATCTCTTCCACAAAAAGCAGGGGAAATGACTAAATGAAATATGTGCAGACACAACTAACTACTCTACTACTTGCTCAACAGCTTACCGGTTCACGTTGCCATGAAGTGTATTGATTTCCCCATTATGACCTAATAGACGCATGGGCTGAGCGCGATCCCAGCTAGGAAATGTGTTCGTTGAGAATCTTGAATGTATCTGCAGTGCGGAAAAAAGATCCAAACTTTAGATAATCAATCCACATCATTAGCAATATGAAATCTAACTTTTCAGTACAAGCACAAAATTGTGTTCAAGCCACTTCGATGCCAGCACAAAACATCACAGAAACCCTAAACTACCTTTGACCAAACACAATTTTCCTTCCACCACTAAAATGGAAGTTTATCCTCATCTGATCGTACAGAACACTGCACCAAGTTTCTGCAAACATGAGTTTCTTGATAATGAGGTTTCTTACGAACTCACCCAAAGAATCCAATCCGGCATCCAAATTCAAATAGTAGTCAAGGAAGCAGAAGAACTTAAGAGATCATTCATACTTCAATGCCTCAGAAGTCATTCCTCAACCTTGTATTTTCTTCAGTTAACCGGTCGATCCCACACAGCTCGTTATTGAAGTATGGTGTCAGAGGACAAAGAAGAAGAGTGAATTGAATAAACATTTACCAGGGCCATGTAGCTTGTAAACCTTTCATCGCCAAGATCTGCAAAATAATACTCCGTCAACTGGTTGGGCTTCAATTGACCTTTATACACTACAGTCCTGAAAAAAAACCAACAAAGGTAGAAATCAACATAAAGCAAAGTTTTAGTCTTGGAGAATCAATAAGACTTTTTGAGAAACAAACCTTGAGGAAAGAGAGCAGATATAGAAGTCCCTTAATCCTCCATGTTGAATGTTTAATGCAGCTCGAATGCTTACCATTGAAACCCTTCTTAATATGTATAACTGCCATAGTACAGAAATGAAAGGGAAAATTTCATAAAAATGGCTGGAATAAAAGAAAGAAAGACCAACACTACTATAAGGCAAATTTTGAAATTCAGCAACTAAACCTAATTAAGCAAATTAAATTGCACCATGACAGAAGCTCCTTTTTTCCTATCTGGATCTCACCATGACGAGTACTCAATTACGCTCATCCATTGGTACTCCTTCATCAGATTTTATAAGGGGAGCTGATAATCCAAGCATGGTCACACCCAAAAAAAAAACATGCCTAATTGGACCGAACAAGGAAATGGACCGTAGCCAAACAGAAATTAGACAAAGTACCTGTTGCTCAAAATCAGCTTTTGATCTCGTAGTTGCTGTAAGAAACACTTGCTCAATAACAGGTTCAGTCTGTTTTGCAGAATCGCCCAATCCTGAGTTGTCTGTTGGGACAGAGCGCCAACCAAGAACTGTATGCCCAAGTGATTTCGCCACCTAGGAACACAGTCGTGATTTTTCCTTAGGAGACAAGAATGAATACAGCAAGACATAACCATCTCCGAAAAGTAAGACCATACAAGAGCTAAATTCACTTCTGCAATAAAACACACACGACAAGTTGGAGTACTTCTAACCGAACAAGTTTTGGTTTTTCAATATACCTCTGTAAACACGTTTTTGCTTCGCTTCCTTCGATATTCAGAGGTAGGTAAGAAGAACATGCCCACAGCGTATTGGCCGGGCGGTGGTAGCTCAAACCCTGCATCTTTAGCAGCCTGACACAGAGGAACAGAAAACAATCACTACCAAAAGGTTTCAGAAATCAATTGAGAATTGGAGACCCAAATTTGACCTGAGCAGATAGCCCAGTGGCCGGGAAAGTGAATTGGGGCACATCAGGTTTCATAACCCTTTACACCCCCCACTCATGGTTGATCGGATTGCTCACAGAGATTAGTCTAGAGGCACGTAAACTGACCCGAACACCCAAATTATCAGGGTAAAAAAACCTCAAACCTCCCCAACCCACTGGGGCAAAAGGAAAATTAACAAAAAGAGTTGGAGACACAAGTAGCTAGAAACCAAGCAAAACAAATTGCTTCAGAATTGGAACCCCAAACCCACAAATTGAATAGGTTTTTCCGGCTCTTTTCTTTCTTCCCTTTTCAGTTGTTCATTCACTACGTATAAAAAATAAAAATAAAAATACAGATTCTATAACCGTCCTACTAGATGTAAAAGAGTCGAAACCAAAAAGGAAAGCATCAGGCAATAATCTAAAGTTACAATACGAGATATAGTATCAGATTAACGTACCTCCTTATAAAACGCATGAGGAAGAGCGACAAGAATCCCAGCTCCATCACCGGTATTAGTCTCGCACCCACAAGCACCCCTATGAGCCATACGCACCAACATCTCCATCGCATCTGTCACCTGTAAAATCCAAAATCAAACACCAATTTAACCCCCCAAACTCATAACCACACTCAAACCCTCAAAAGTCAATGCAAAAACACACACATATATATATGCACTTATATGTGCGTATCGATGCTCACCGTTTTTCTACTCATTTCACCGGATAATTCTGCTACGAACCCAACCCCACAAGAGTCCTTATCGAACGATGGATCGTATAAACCGAGAGGCTTTTTTGGAACTTGAGACAATGCCGATGGAACCACCACTCTGAGCTTCCGGTCACGACAGGGCCCCTCCGATTGCCAAAGGTGCAGTCTTCTTTCGCCCCCGCACGGTCGCAACCCGCAGTATAATCTCTTCTCCAAACCATTGAGCCTTTTGGCTACTCCAATTCGGCTCACATGCAACTGATTACCGACAAAAGGCTTTCTAATCGGAGGAAACACACCCGCGTTTATTCGAGTCTGGAGAGCAGAACTCGAAGCTACAGACATTATTGATCAAATCTCAAAGCACACAAAAACAAACTGATATTTAAGATGGGCGAACGAATCGAGTAGAACCGGATCTTTTTCAGGATTCGTTAAAAAAAAAAAAAAATAGCTGGAAAAAGAACGAAAATTAAAACTAATAATACGAACGATTTCGAGACGTGAAATCTTTGGGATTACTGCAACAATCCTTGTCAACTGAGATTCTCGTGAATCAGTAGGATCAGGTTGAAGATCTAGCTGATTGAATGGGGAAGAATTTTACAGATTTTTTTAAGTAAGTTCGTCAAAAGAGGCTGGTCGTCGTCCTTATCCGATAACCGAATTCTACGAGATTTTTGGCCGAGATATCTACGAAGAGAGTGAGAGAGGCAGCGGCTATGGACGGCCGACACAGAGAGAAAGAGAGAGCGACAGGAAGGGGCGGGGAGAGATTGTTTAAGCGAAGGAGTGTGAAGGGGTTTGTATTTATAGAGAGAGAAAGAGGAGGCGAGAGAGATTTTTAAAAAAATGGAGAGACAGGAAAAAAAATTCAAAAATACTAGATAAACAACAAAAATATACAACAAAGTGGATAACACACTCACATGGGGTGTGAGCTCCACACATAGTTGAATGTGAAGTATGTATATAACCTACACCCTATGTGAGTGTGTTGTCCATTTTATTGTACATTTTTGTTGTGCATGTAGCATTGCTCAAAAAAATTGGGTTACCAAATTTGTACCACGTGGGCCCAGCCTACGCAGTACTCGAAAGTTGTCGCACAACCGTCTATAAGTGTACTAAATGGCTCAGATCGAAACTCACTCTTCTCCTTTTGCTCTTTTATTTCTTTTTCCATAATCCGGATCGTCCAAAACCAAAGTAAAAGAGAAATTTTTCAATGCCGAGTGTGTATTGCTCACGCGGTAGAGAAGAGAGAAAGAGAATTAATCTCGACCTTCCAAAATACCTTTGAATGGCCAAAATTGTGTTCGGTATGACCGCGTGGTACCCATTCGGTACCCAAAAAAATTTCGAAGTAAAGGGCTTAGATCACGCACATAGATACCACGTGGTACAGCTGGGGATGAAAAAATTGCTCGAGAGAGAGAGAGAGAGAGAGAGAGAGAGAGGGGTGAGTTGGGATTCTGAGGGGGTGGCGGCCACTGGGTTCAGTTTAAACAGGTAGCGGAATCTGGCAAACACGTGTATTGTTTTTTACTGGTCAGTACCACGTGTATCATTTGGTAAGCGATGCGGCATGCGACAGCCGATCATGGTGTGGGTCCATGTATTGAAAGCTTTCAGGAGCAGCTGATACTATATGCTGGGTTTCCAGTTGCTAGTGTTCGACGAGGGAATCCCAATCTGTACGGTCTTTGGCAAAAACAATTTACATAGATTTTTTTTTTTAAATATTAGTTTTACATTATTTTTTATTTTATTTTATTTTAAAAAAATTATTAGTTTTACATTGTTTTTTGGTTGGATTATTGGTTTGCTTGACAAGAAGAATTAAAAAATCAAAAACTTTTATGAGAATTTTAAAAATGTTCGCTAATAACAAAATTAATTCAAATTTTTATGGAGGAGTGTTAGATTATTTTTTCCATTATTCACAAAAAATTTTAATTTGATTAATAATTTTTCACTCTTTAGATTTCTTTCGTCAAAAAGAACCAATAATTCACACAAAAAATAGATGAAAAACTAATTCAAAAAATATTTGAACAACGACAAAAAAAAAATAATGGATTATTTTTGCCAAAAGACCCCTGTAGATGTTGTGAGGTTCTGGAATTGAGCTGATGGAACAATTTCGATATTCCTCGTAGAATTTTTTTTTTACTGACATACTAACATTGTATCGTCTTACAAAACAAACAAAAAAAAATTGATAGTGTTCAATACTTATTCAGTAGTTCCGAAGTGCAGTCATGCAATCTCTAGATCACTTTAGCATTATACATTTTGATGGGGTTCATACACTTACTCGTGGATGCCACGAGAATGTGGAATGCTGAAGTGTCCCGTATCATTCCAGCACCATTAGTGGTGGATCCAGGAATTCCATCTAGTTCACCTTTCAAGCATAACTGGGAGTGAAATCTAATCTAATATAATAAGAAGAAAAAATATTTAAACATTCTTCATTAAGCATATAACATATCGAAATTAAGACATTCTAAAGATTTCAAACATAAGCGCATAAAATTATAGATTCCTTCCTAAAAATTTTCACAATTAACCCTTACGGGTTTTCATCTTCTAAACCTTTTGCATGAGTATATCGTCGTCAGTGTCAGCAAAAACACTCTATGCACACCACCAAATAATTGTTCAACCACAAATCATTCATTCGGTTCCGTAGTCGATTCTTCACAATGGCTATCGCAAAAATTATCCTTTCAACAGTAGTAGTCACAACTGGTAAGATCAATACCAAAGTTAAGAGCAAGTAAACTAAAGGATATAGTTTATCTCTCCTGGTCTCTACCATTTTCTTAGAAAGACCACTAAGTCCATTCAAGCTTGAAAAGGCATCATTCGATTGCACGTCAAAAATATATAAATGAAGTTGATCAGAAAGTATCATGTGTTCTACCTGAGAAAACTTTTTTGGATGAAACTCAGCCAGACGAATCAATTTCTCCTTTGCAAAACAAGAGAATAAGTTGGATGCGTTTAAACATGCCACACAATGTAACAACTCACTACTTACCTCGGTGAAACAAGCATTTATTTCTTAAAATCGTATATCTATAACTCTAAATGTTTAACTCCAAAAAAAAAAAATTGGAATTTCAAGGGGTTCACGTGACCCCCTTGCCCCTTAAAGCATCCATGCCTGAGCACCATAATTTACATGGGGCACGCTTAGCTGTGGTGGTGTGCATGGGCAAGGTGGCTAAGTGACGCCTCTTATTTTAATTTCTCAAAATGATTTTCTATAGTTTGGAGCTAAATTTTACAATTTTGACTTGCAAAAATTTATAAATTGCTTCTGCATAAAAAGCATAGAATTATCAAGTTTTTCCTTGTTTTCAAGAGTTGATAGTGTTCCAAATGAAGCTATCGAACATTATTTTTAAAATAAAATTATGACCAACTATAAACAAAAAAAGTATTACGGTAAATCTACGTTATAGTTAACCTCTCAATTTAGTTATTTCTTGGCATAAGAAAATAAAAATAATAATTTGCATGTAAATAGGGATGGGCATGAGGAGGGTAAGGGGTAGATACCACTACCTCCATCACTGATCCCCGAACCTATATCAATTCTCATCCCCTCCTCGATCCTCACCGGGGATTTTTTTTAACCTCCATCCCCGTCCCAATGGGGGGAACGGGGATCCGCACAGGGAATCGGGAATCCAAACCTTAACTATACTTGCAATTCAAATTGGTTTAATTGAAATCAAGTTGTTTGCTTCATAAACCAAACAAAAAGAAACCTAAAAGTTGGCATAAAATGAAATAGATGAACTACAAAGTTGTACAACAACAACACTTACATTTGGGCAGAGGAAGGAGAAACATATTTGGGCAGACAAAGCACTTAATTCAAAGGTTGGAGATGGGGAGGGAGAGGGATAATTAATTGGAGTTAATTATGTTTAATGACTATGTGCTCTTCCTTAGTTTCAAGGACGAATAGACCCGAGGAAGAACCTAACTTTAAGTTATAAACTTATTATCTAGGAAAAGAAATTTTATAAACTTATAATATAAATATATATTATACCTATACACATATATATGTGTGAATGGGGATGCGTGGAGGGGAACGGGGAGGGTATCGGATAGGGGATTGACAATACCATCCCTTACCCAATCCCCGAAATTTTTAAAAAATAATCCTCATCTCCTACCCGATTGGTGTGGGTTGGCCGAGATGGCCATCCTTACATGTATATCCAATTTTTGACCCCCGATGACCTAAAATCTAGCTTTGCCCTAGTGGTGTGAAGTGTCCCGAGCACACGTGGCTCTACTCTGGGAGCAATGAATAATTTTGTCTACTTACGAGTCTGTAAAAAAAAAAAAGTTTGCTACTGTTGTGAAGCTATATATAAGCCAAGCCGCCTCAAGGCTCGGTTCCGAGCCACCGCGCCTCGTTACCTATTAAAACCTGACTTACTATTGTAACCAAAATTTGTTTATTATATTTCCCTCTTTGTCTTGTCATTATTAGCAATACGTCAATATTTTCCTTAGGATGTATTTGGGAGTCTCATTTTTAACTTTTTATTTTCACAATTTTGTCTTCTTAAACTATAGTCAGAATGTATTTAGAATTTGATAAGAGTATTTGAGAGAAATGTGCATAATAATTTTTTCAATTGGGGTAGTGTTTGAGATATGTACATAATACATTTTGTATGTTTTTTGTTAACCAAAATGGAAAAGTGAAAAATGATAACTCAAAAAGCACTTTTCACCCTGATTTTGACTTCTTCTCTCTAATGTCAAATTTTCGAGAATTTGTTCTGGCTTAATATGTTTTGGGTTTGGACAACCAAACACCCAAAAATTGAAAATGAGAAAAGTAGTTTGCCAAACAAGCTCTTAGTCTCATCTTATCTATATTACATTACACAACAACTTTGTAAAATGTCCCTCACATGTGTCCTCTGTGGCACATTGGAGGGATGAGATTGTTCTTTAAGCTCATGATTCAATGGATCTAAGGGTTGTTATTACTCCACAAAATTCAAATCCTCTTTCAATCAAGCACTTATGAATTTTAAATTTTTACCTAATTAAGTTTTGTATACCAAACTTTACTTGTGGATTGCTAATTTATATTACATTACACATGGTTTTTCAAAATATCTCGCTCACATGTGTCCTCCGTTGCACATTGAAGGGTTGTAATTGATTTTTAAGTTCATGATTCAGTTGATCCTAGGATTCTTATCATTACTGCTCAAATTCAAAACGTCTTTCAATCCAACACTTATGAGTCTTAAATTTTTTACCTAATTAAGAATAGTTTGACCTAATCAAGTTTTGTGTACCAAACTTTACCTATGGATTGCTATCTATAGCAATTACACACGGTTTTGTAAAATGTCCCTCTCACATTTGTCCTCCGTGGCACATCAGAGGGCTGTAACTGATTTTTAAGTTCATGATTCACTTGATTCAAGGGTTCTTATCACTCCTGCTCAAAATTCAAAACATATTTTAGTCAATCACTTATGAGTCTTAAATTTTTACCAAATTAAGAAGATTTTGACATACTTAAATTTTGTATACCAAACTTTACCTGTGGATTTCTATCTATATTACATTACACAATAGTTTCATAAAATGTCCCGCTTACATGTGCCATCCAAAGAAATTTAAGCTGGCAACGAGTTACATGGTATGCAAAGCAAGGTCGACTGAATATATTCAAAAGGCAAAAATGAAGGAAAACATGCATCCAAGCCAAGTCTATCTATATCATTGAAGAAAAAAAAAACATCCAAAAAAAAAAAAACAAAGTTAGTGGAACACCCCCTAGTGTATAGGTATAGGTATTAAGAGATGTGACTAGCTTTAACAATAGATGGTTGGAGCTAACTTTTTTTTTTTTTTTGGGTGCAAGGTTGGAGCTAAACTATTTGGAAGATGCAAACGTGGCTTGTAGCCCATCTAACCATCTAGTTTTATTCTTATCTATCAAAGGAGAGGTCTGGGATTCGAGTCTATAGAGAGACATCAAACCCTTTTTGGTTGTTTAACCCCACTACTTAGCCCAGTTTTTCAAAAGATTTTAGCATCCAAGTGCTAAAATCATGATATTTCAAATCAAAAAATGAAGCGGTTCCGAGTATCGTTTTTCAATTTTTTTTTTCTCACCAAATTAAAGTACTCGAGAAAACTGGTAACTTCTCCACTAACCTCCGTTGATATATATCATATGACCAAAAAAACCTATAAGGCCTCGTTTGATTCCCGAATTGAAATACACATACGAGATTATGAGTTCAAATATTAGTGGTCTTGGAACTATTTAATTAAACCACGGAATTTCCTCTTGAGAGATGGACATGTGGCTGTTTGGTTCTTTTTACTTCTTTGCAATGGAAAATGATTGTGTGCGAGCGTGCCAGAGAGAGTTTCAATCTTCTCCCTCAGATTAACTTTGGAAAACCAATCCTAATCAGGCGATTGTGTTCTGTTGGTTCAATTACCTCAATTAAGAGGATTTTTCTTAATAAGTGAAGAAATGCAAACCAATAAACTTAGGAAATCAAAGAACAATAAAGAAACAAGACACTTCGATTGATGAATCAAAGATAAACTTACTTCGAAATTGTCTCCAACTTCAAATAGAGAGTAACAGAACTTCAAACAGGTAATTGTTACAAAAACAACCGAGATAGGGGTGATTCTTACAAGAACAATCGAGATAAATCCTAATCTAATTCATAATCTACTTCCTAATCTACTTCGAACTGAGTTCAAAATCCTAAACTACTTCGAACTGGGTTCGAAATCCTAAACTACTTTGCCAATGAACAAACTAAGCATCAGTTTTTTGATAGCTGTTTGTTGAAGATTTGTCCGGGGGGTTTTCACTCTTTAATTTCTTCTATTTATAAACGTTGCTTGTAATTTGAACTTCCCGCTTCATAAATTTGAATCTGGATTGCTTCGAACTCTAACTTCCACTCTGGGAGTTGGCAGTTATTCTTCCTCCAAGTATGAATTTGAATTCTTTCTTCTCCCAGAAGCTTTAAATCTGCATGTTTGTTTACCAACTCAAATGATAACATGTTAAGGGAATAACTGTCTTCCAGAAGTATTCCACGTGTTCTAACTGTCAATTGCCTTATTTCGCAAGTTTACACGTGAAGCTTGTGTGTTCAGCAGTTAATACTATGGCTTCAAAGCCAATCTATATTTTAAAAATGGCTTGTAACTGCCAATAACTGTCTTTCTAAATTGAAGAGTAATACAACATCGTATTTAATTAACTTCATCTTATTAATCCAGTGTATTTTCACTGACAAGTAATTTGCCAATGTTTGGCACTTTTGATTTCGTGTCAATTAATTATTGGACTGGTTAATTTTATATGTAAACAGTGGCAACATATGAAAACCCAACCTTAGGGTTTCTTCGGGGGCAACATGAGTGGAACGACAACCGCAGCTAGTAAAAATGAGAACAATTTTGTTCAAACAAAATCCTCCCTCCTATTGGTTGAAACATATGCGCTCCACAACAAAGTAATGTCATGTTTACTAAAAAGTGTATTACAGAGATAAGCATGACATCACTTTATGGTGGAACCAACATCAATACTTATAGAAGCGAGGGTTTTTTAACCCTCTATTAAGGAGGGTGAACAAAATTGCACTCTGTAAAACTATTTCGTACGATTTCTAGTCACATATATAATAACTCTTTTTATTTCTATGATAGGCAGGTTATTTCTATGATACACTAAAATCTACACCTAGTTTGAGGACGAAACACCATATACGTGTCATAATAATAATATTATGCATATGACATTTAACGCGTTTTCATCATCATATATTATTTTAGATCGATCAATAAATTAGTATGGATGAAACTCATATATAAATTCAAACAGACTATGCTTGCTCAGTTTTTTCTCGTTTAAGGAAAATCAAATAGTTGTTCATCTAGTTACGGCTCAATCAATTTAGGTTAATTACTTACTTTTCTTATTAAAAAAAAAAATCACAAGTTTCTTTGTTCTTAACATAACTCTGGTGATACGTACTGTGTGCCACTGCGATTGATGTTATACTTGCGGGTACATTTAATTTTCATAATATTTTTCAAATAATCCTGTCAACCCAACCCAGAATTCATATCCCATTAGAAGTGATTATGGTGTTTCACTAACAAAAAACAATTTTTTTTTCAAAAACAAAGATAGGTCATTCTCTCATAATACATCACATAAAAACCGTGAAAAACAGTTTAATCAAAAAACATCTTTTGCGGAACACCTCCTAAGAACATCCACAGTGACCTAACCAAAACCAAAAGATTGCTAAGGTTAGCAATGTATGCTCAAAAAATTGCTCACAATGGAATAACCAAACTCAGCAACCCCTTAGGGCATGCTCATCAGCTTTAACCAAAAAAACATCAAATTTAACCTCGAAAACACCTTTTATAAATTAGCAAGTCACTTATCCAAAAATTCACAAAATCAGACTCTCTATCCAAACTTTACTATTCCCCTCAAGTCTAATAAAAAAACGTTTTCTTAAATTATTATTATCCCCGGATGGGGAGTTGTGCAAGTTTACCTGTTTCCACTTGCCTAGGTACATTCCGTGGGGTAGAATTATTAAAAAATTCGGTAACCCTTCAACAGTAACGGTAGGAATATTGAGTCACTGTAGCTAAGTTTAAACTTTTGTAATTTGTCCATGCATTTGTTGAGGCTGATTTGGGGAAAGTTTTGTGGCTTTGGCTCAACAATTTACCCATTATGGGGATTTGCCTTTCCTGATGGAGATGCTCTTAGCAACTAACCAAATTTTGACCCTTGGATAATTAAAACTAGCAACATTTTGTCAATAACCAAATTTAGTAGAACCCACATTTACCCAATCAAGTACACCCATCACTATAAAAATGACAAAACCTTCTCTCTCTTCCCTCCTCTCTCCCTCTCTCAACAATGTTTTCAAAAAATTATTTTAGAAATCTGAAAAAAAACTGTTCAAAAACTATTTTATTTTTCAAAAAAATGTTTTTACTCATATGGAGTATGGGCGAAATATGGTGCTCTGTGCATTGTCAAAATCTGGGGTAAAATGGAAACATGGGTTTGTTTCCAAATCTCCACGAAGAAATTACTAATGTTGTTTGTATTTTTACTCCCAATGATCCGAATTGTCTGATCTTTGTTTATTGCTAAAAATAATCATGGAATAGAATGTTCTAATCGTTTCTAGCTTCAAATTTTCATGCTTTTGGAAGCCTCAATTGTTTGATTTTATATGTTCTGTTTTCATTTTTTCGTGAGCCCATTTTTAATTTTCTACTTCATTAGCTTCAAAACTATTTTTATAGTTTGAAAAAATAATGTAACAAGTTTTGGTTATTCAAATTTGAAAAAGTGATAGGGAGTCTATTGTTTTTGTTATGGACAAAAAACACTAATGTGAGACTAGACATTGCTAACTTTAGCAACCTCTAAATGGATAATTAAAAAATGATGTGACAACTTTTGGTTAACGAATTTTGGTTAGGCCATTTTAGATGCTTTAAGTGAGGTATACCTAATCGGCCTTGGGCAAAAGGGTAAAAACGGAAATTCAACTTATTGGAACCTAAACACCTTTCTTTTTTCGTTTTGCTTCCTTTTTTTTAACTAATAAAAAATGACGGAGTTGAGCACGTAACAAGACAGAGGGATGAAAATGAGAGACAAGGACAGAATTGGTATATTTAATTAACAGACAGACGCGGCCAAGTGCAGAAGAGATTCAAGCGTCGGCAGTTTTTGATGCGGCCAACAGAAGCAGTTGGGATTTTTATCACTTTCAGTGGGCAATACATACATACATATATACGTGTATATATATATATATATATATATATATTATTTAGTGGTATTTGGTAGCTAATTTGCTTCACGAACCTTAACAATAAAATTAAAACAGGAACGTCAGAACACAGACTAGATGGTGAACAATTGAACTTCGTAGGACGGATGCACAACTGCACAAGTTAGCTACGTAGGCTGGATGGTGATGTTACAGTATTATTTTACATACGACTTGCCCTCTTTGCTTTCTTTCGATGACTCGGAGGGTAGAAACCTGTTTACGCACGCTTTGATTAGTTTATGAAGGCTCAGTTCTACCGTATATTAGCAGAGAGTCCAGTTAAGACCGGGGATCGAGTTGATAGCTAGCGTGAGAGATGTTTTGAACCTGTGACATTAGATTGGATGTTGATGTTATTTAAGAGTATATACGACTTGCCCTCTTTGATGAGAGTGTACAAACCCGTTTACTCATGCTTCGATTAGTTTATGGAGGCTCAATTCTATCGTCTATTAGTGGAGAGTCCAATTGAGATCGGGGATCGAGTTGATAGCGTGAGGGATGTTTTAAACTTGTGACATTTGGACGGAAGAACCCCTAATACTTCCGCCTTTTATTATTTATATTATACATAAGACTTGCCTTCTTTTATTTTTTCGCTAAATCAGAGCACATAAACAAGCTTACCTACACTCGAATAATTATTGAAGACTCAATTTCACCATTCATTAGCGGCAAGGGCGGACCGGGGAGTGCGAGGGGGTGTTTGGCCCCAACACTCCTCCCAAATTTCTTCCTATTTATGGTACACTTTTGATTTTTGTTTTTTTTTTTTGTAAAATTATTTAAGAGTGATCCCCGCAAATCAGGTTAAATTCATAATTCTGCATTCGCCACTAATTAATTAATGGGGAATTGATAGGCGCGCAATACTGTAAGTATAAGCGCCTAAGTAAGGAGAATTAATGTGTTAGATATGTGATTTAATGTTTGATTTCCGTTTAATGTGTGCACAAGGGTATTTTTGGTATTTCCTGTAAGTTTTCAGGTACTATGGCTGTTGGCTTGCGTGGTGTGCATGGCTTGAAGGAGTGAAGGCGCGGGAAACGAGTCTTGAAAGTGAATTTTGAAAGTACATGCTGAAGGACATAGGTATCGATACCCCTCATAGTCGTATCGATACCAATCAGTTAAGAGGGTGCAATTTTATTCCAGAAGGTTAGGTATCGATACCTCTAATACCAGTATCGATACCTATGGCTTACGCGGTCAACGCTCCAGTCAAAAGGGAGGATAAGGTATCGGTATCGATACCCCTATTAAAGGTATCGATACCGAGGGCTTATGGCAGGACCTTAAACTACGTCGTTTTGTTGGTTGATAGGCTGACTTTTGTAATTAGGGTTTTCGGATTTTGAAAAGGGTTAGTTTTAGTTTTTTGTTCGTTTTCGGGAGCAAATTTTTCTTCAAGGTTGGACGGCTAGTGCTAGTTTTTCTTCTTCCGGTAACGTTTTCATTGATTTAATTTTGTTCTCTTTGCGGATTCCATCATTAATTGAGGTTTTAATTGTTAATCTATGATCAATTTTTCTTGTTGAACCTTTATTACTAGCCGTTCTTAATTCCATGCATAGATCTAGGACTCTGGTTTTCACGTTGATTTTTGTGATCATGCTAGCGTAATTTCTAGATGTGACCATGGGGTGAATAACACGCTGTGGCCGGTGCCGTGTCCGTTCGCCTAATTTTGTATGATTTGTTTGAAATATCCATATTGGGATTTCTAAGATCGGCCGAGCTCTGTCATTGTCGGAACCCACCTAAGCGGGGAATGGGTCTCAGAGCGCATTCTCGTGGCGTATGGGATTACATAAGCGATTGTCTCGCCCCCGAGAGAGAAAATTCTAATATGGAGTGTTGATTTTTAAGGAACGGAATGGGTGAAAGGGTTCGGGACCGGCTATGTGTGTTAGGATCTCAATGGTCGCGTCTATTTTTATTTATTAATTTAAAATCCATAATTTTTCCTTAGGATACTTTAATTGAACACTCAATCAACCGGAAGGGTGGCTACCTAAGAGCCAATTCAAACTAGTGCCCCGTTTTCTAGGATTAAACACCGACTCCGTCCCTGAGGATTCGACTCCGGACTTCCGGATATTGTGCTGCGTCGGATTATTAGTTTTGCGCTTGGGACTGTTATTTCCTATATTAAGAATTTGACGAGCAGGAATCCACTTAAGATCTGGGAACGAGTTGAAAACATTTGGAATGTTTCGAACCTAAGACCTTTGGAGAGAACAAACATTGTATTAAATCCTAGAAAAAATATAGACACTAACATTTTTCACCTACAAATGTGTCAACTCTCACATGAGATATGTGAGACCCACATATAATTGGTGAGGCCTACACATTTCATGTGAGAGTTTTGATATATTTTTGATAAAATTGTTAATGCATGTAGCAAACCTGCAGATTATATTTTTCCCCTTTACGCTTTGAACTTTCTTCTTTCTACTTTTATAAAAAATGATTACGTAAGATCAATAATTTTGTTGATCCGCGTCATTGATGATGTTCAATTGCTTGACCGTAACATTAAGAGAGAATAAAATATAATGTTAGTACAGCTTCTCTACCATTTTGATTTTGACAGGTTTTTTTTTAATTTTTTGGGCCTTCGTGGCAATATTGAGTTTTGAATAAATCATTTTATTGGTTCTTCTAAAGATTCATGATGTACTACACTAAGGGGTGGTTTGGGTGAATTGAAAAAATTAGTTTTTTTAATTTTTTTGATTTTGTTCTTATTTAATTTTTTTTGCATTTGTTGGTTTTCGATCGATTTTTTATGGTTACTTGACTTGTCTCGAGGAGAGGAATCTAAAAAGTATAAAATTATTAGCCAAACTTAAAGTTTTGTGAATAAAGACGAAAAATAATCCAAATTTTAGAACGCACAAAAAATCGACTAAAAACCAACAAAAATTTGAATAAGGAAAAAACCAAAAAACTAGTTTTTTCAATTTACCCAAACCAACCCTAAATTATAGGAATGAAAAACTTTATTAATTGTATTCTCAACCAGTAAAAATTCAGGGCGATACATATATTATGTTGTTGAGATTGCACTACCTTATCCATATGGGAAAATGACCAGAAAATGGGTTGTAAAACAAATTACACGTAAGTCAATGGTGGTTAAAAACACGTAGAGTAAAAAATTACCCATAAATAGTATATGAAAACTAACCAAAAAATAAAATAAAAAATACCAGTTATTAGCAATAGTAGTATATGAATGCTAAAGTCAACTAAATGAATTGAAATTTTGATATCCATTTATTTGCTTTCATTAATATTACAACCAATCAAGGACTCGTTCAAATAGCATTTTAGGAGAATAACAACCAACTTCATATGGATTGAGTTGAGAAAATAATTTGCGATAAAATAAATTGCATTCGAAATTAACAAAAGACCAAAGAGCCCTTCTACCTGCACCAACCATGGTGCACGGACTTTGAATGAAATCGGGGTAATTTTGGATTGAACTCATACAACTGTCCGATTGCCTCAATTCCCGCGCGAAACTCACTCGGAATTCGATTTTGAGAAGAATAAACAGCTCGGATCGATCGGTTGAGACTCACAACAGCATCCTCGACATTATCGATACGTGATCAGTGCACCTTTGATCGGTGCCCATTGTTTTACCGAAGACCAAAGGACGAACGAACGAACGAACAAACTAAAAAGGTTAAAGTAGTTTTTAATTCCTAGATGTACCGATCATTTCTCCAATGTAGTCACTAATCTAAAAGGTCAACGAACGTCAGTCAAATAGTGGCCACAATTTAGTTTGGCCACGTCCATGTGTTTGTCCTTGACCTTATCTATTGAGATGGAGACATTAATTAGAATAGATTTAAGAGATAAGAACAAAATAATTATAATAGATTTTTGAGATAAAGAACTTGGATCTTTTTTGAGATATTTAGAGGAGATTCTATGAAATAAAGGGAAATGCGGAACTTCGTTTTGTTTTGAGATATTATTTTTAATTCGGTTAATAATCCAAAAAGAAAAAAACTAATAAATGAGGACGTCAATCAAGATTTGGAAAAACAACTATGACAAGGTGTTTTTTTTTTTAATGAGAAATATATGATAGGATTGACATCTATTCGCAGTGAATTTAGCGCAAAACCATAGAATGATACTCCTAATATGCTAACCGCGTTTAAGGATTGACATCTATGAAAAGCGAATTTAGCACAAAAGCATATAATGATGCACGTTAAACCGCGTTAAAGATCATGTTTTCGTATTATATGATTAATTTACCACTTACACACTAATGCATCTATAAATAAAATTCACCATCATAAATATATCTTACGCATGCAGTGCTAATAAACATGATTGGTAATACCGTTCACATAGTATTCTCAAACAAATCTTTCACTCTCCGAGAACAAAAGCTGTCGTCAAAATATTATGATTCCATTTTATTACGATTGGATCTTGAGTACAAATTCAAATCAATTTTTTTTTTTTTAAAAAAAAAGGGTAAATCAATGGGGACAGACCAAAGTGCACAGACCGTGCACAAATGGGTCTCAGAGATCTACTTTTGGGTCCCACTTTTGGATCAATCACTTACACAAGTCCGATAGAGCTGATTTCTCGCGGAGTCCTTCGGAAAATTATTCTAAGATGATTTAACGGATCGGATCTTTGAAGTGGGACCCAAAAGTGGGTCCCCGAGACCCATCTGTGCACTTTTGTTCTGTCCCAGTAGAAGGTTAAGAGCAACTCCACATCTTACTCTTTTTTAGACTCAAACTCAAAATTTAAGTAAAAACATTCAAAACACTATTCCACTCCTTACCCAAACCTATACAAAATTGAGTTTTTACTCAAACTTAAACCCATATAGAGCTAAACTCAAATTTTTACTCAAATTTTTAAGGCAAATTTGACACTATCATATTTACAACTTTGCCATTAATGAACCTTTTACTCAAATTTGTGTTTGAATTTGAGGTTGCCCATTAGAGTACACATTATCAAATGAAGTTTTTACTCAAATTTTTACTTTACTCAAATTTGAGTACTCCCTCCGTCCCATAAAGATTGATCACTACAAAACTACGTGCAATTTTCAAGCTAAAATTAACGTGCTTACGAAAATAATTTTTTAGTCAATATGGATTTTGTTTGATAAATCTCATCAAGAACTTTTATACAATTCAAAAATTATTTTGGTAAATATATTATTTTTTAGTTTAAAAATTGTACGTAATTTTGTAATGATCAAATTTTATGGGACGGAAGAAGTAAAAATTTGAATAGGGGTTAGAGATGCTGCAAAAAAAATTCATTCATAATCCAACAGGAATTTGGTTATCAATGTGCTGAGAAGTGGTACGGAATTTTGACATTACGAGAAAAATGGAGCAAAAAGACAGTTCCGAGGTGGGGCATCGTAGGATGTAATGTCAAGGGTTTGAAAGGATAAAACATTGATGATGAAACGCAAGAACTGATGTGAGCAATGTTGGATAAAACAAGGGGCGTTTTGTTTGGGAAAAATCCACAGTGCACACCATTTGCACACCACTTTATCTGGACCGTCCAAACACTTTTTGGACGGTTTGGATTTGAAACCGGTCATAAAACATTTTTATGGCCGATTTTAAATCCAGACCGTCCAAAATGCAGATATGCATGTAGTGTGCGCGTAACATTACTAGTCTGTTTGTGTCTTTTGTTTGAAATTGAAGCCAAGGAAAGGAATCAAGATAACAGAAAAACACGAGGGAAGCTATACCCACCAACTACTAACCTCCAACGGTTTTATGTCATTCCCATATTGGTAGGTAAAACCACGGACAACGAAAAAATAAGGAGGTCCTATATACGAAGGTCTGTTCTGTTAAGAGTATTTTTAGAATAAGTTAATTTTTTACGGTTTTTTATGTGATGTATTGTAAGAAAGCAACTTGTTTTGATTTTTTTAATTGTTTTTTGTTAGTAGAACACCTAAGTATTACTCCCTTCGTCCCATATTGCTTGTCATTTATGTTAAAAATATTTTGAGATGTCTTAAAAATAAAAAGTGTGTAAGTTTTCAAATTTTACTTCTCATAAATGATTAATTAAAAGTTTCTTTTAAAGAAGAGAGGTAGCATTGGAAGTGTAACCATGGTGATAAGCCCTCAATGTTGTATATAATCCAGGCTTATCTAGCTCATTTTTGTTCACACACACACGCAATTTTGTGCTTTATATGTTTGATATGCGCGTAGTGTTGTTTTTGTTAGTTATAGGTAAAACACGTGAATAAGCACGTTTTGGAGCGCATTGGAAGCCGTCCCAAGTTACCGAGTGCCAAGTTGCCCCATGGCATGCCACCACCGGGCCTCAAAAGCCAAGAAATGAAGACTCGGCTAAGGCCCGGGAAGTCGAAAAGCCACAAAGTCATCCCGGTGGTGTCCGGGAGTGAACAAGCACTCACGAGACCAAGTGCCCCTCTTCCCGAAGCTCACACGATGTTTGGAAATGTTTTGGAGGATGCCCGGTAGCACACAAGGCCAATGGATGGCAAAGAAAGAAGAGGAAACCTCAAATGCCTAAGTATAAATGACGGTATTGATACCGGTATTGATAGGTATCAATACCTCGAGGGACAAAATGGGATGAGAGCCGTGGGTATTGATACCCCCAAAATTGGTATCAATACAGGGCTTCTCGGTAGCATTGTTAATGCAGGTATTGATACCAGTATTGATAGGTATCAATACCCAGCAACCCGAAAAAGTGTTTTAACCACTTGTTAGACTTTCCACTTATGGAAACTTACTACTTTTAGTTGTATTTTGGATATTTTTGTGAGAGAGAAGGGTTATGTGTATATATCTCTCCCTCTCTCTATCTCTCATATATCTCCTACACTTTCATTTTTTTTTTCTTTTTTAGTCTAAATTAGCTCCACCTTCTCTCTAGTTTTTAGGTTTCAATCTTCAAGAACCAAGGTTTTCTCCTTCATTAATGTTGTAAGCACTTCTCTAATCTTTATAAATCCGTAGTTTATTTTCATTTTCGTCATGTTTTGTATTTCCTTTATATTTCCTTTAATGTTTGGCTTGATCATGTTTGAGTAGTAGTTTAGGCTTGGTCATGGGGTGAAGATCACTCCATGACTTCGGTGTTACAATGGTTTCTCATGTTTATATGTTTATTTTGGGTTTGTGAATGGATTAATCACTCTATTTTTAGGTCTAAACTTGAGGTTGTTAACCTCTTTGATTAGGTGTAGACAACTCCTTTGGCACACACAATGCTTTGAGCTATGTCACTTTGGGTGTTCGACAAAATGTCTAAGATGGTGTCTTTCCATTTACAAACCTCATTCTTGTGATTAAGATTGGTTTTCATTGGGTAAGTTCAATTTTATGTATAAAAACTTAGTCTTGTTAACCTATTTGATCTTGTGTAGGCAAGGGCTTGACTACTTGCCACACATGATGCTTAGAGCTATGTCATTCAAAGTGTTTGTCAAAGTGCCTCAAAGAACTTATCCCATTGTTAAACCCATTTTCTAGAGTCAAAATGATCTTCATTGTTAAATCTTCCGAGTGAGAGCAAGTGACTTTGTCTCTCACTTGAGTTATAGTTGAGAGCCATTGAATATCCTTAGTCTTGGGTGGTATGAACCTCTAGGCCTTGCCATCTTTAATTTATAGTTTATATCTTCATTTTCAATCGCATTAGAGGTAGAGAGAGAATTCCACCAATCAAACTCCAAAAGCTAAGTTTGCCGCTTTAAGGCTAAAACCTACACTTGCAAGACAACTCTCACGCCGGGTGCGTTCGGTCCCTGTGGATTCGACCCGGTCTTACCGGTTATTATGCTACCGACGACCTAGCCCTACGCTTGGGGCAACACTTTCTACGACACAATTTAAGGTCGCAAGCATTTTTGGCGCCGTTGCCGGGGATCAAGCATTTCTGGCTATACGTTGCCGAGGGTCAAGCACATGGTTTTCAAAGTTGGATTCCCAATGCAGGATAAACAATGTGGGATAGAGGGAGTAGTACTTAAAATTTGAAAATTAGTTAGTGTAAAACATTTCATGCCTTCTAATTAGTAATGTTGTCTTGGGCTCTCTTGCACACACTTCAGATTTTCTTAAAATCAATCCCATGAGCAATGGAAGCGCAATTAAAAGGCACACATAGAAAAAGAACACAAAAAGGTTTTTATGAAGATCTGTCTTAATGCTTACTCCAAGGGAGAGGTATTGCACTATATATGAAAAATAAGAAATTACAATGTGAGATGGAAAAATTACCTTCGAATTCCTAACATCATGGCTCTACACAATGTTTTTCACTCACCCCAATGTCTCTATTTTCTCCTCACGTCTACTCTCCTCTCACCTGATCACGACCGGAGTACCCTAAATCTCCTAAAGGAGCAGCCTTCTCACCCACACTCCTACCACACTACCCTTTAAGTAGATATTAGAAGAGAATTAAGCATCTACACATTCAAAACATCAACCACATTCGGCTCATAGATGAATCCAAGTTCTCATTCTTTGATAAAAATAGTCCGCAAGACTCTCAAAGTAAATAATTCTCCCTCCATCCCAAATTAATTGTCCGTTTTCGGCAGTCGTGCCACTCAACAAATTATCTATATTTCACAATCTATAATGTTTTTTATAATTGCAAAAATTTTGTTTTGTAAAAAAAAATCAAGATCTATCAAATAAGATTCATATTTGATATAAATAGAACCATAAATTGAAATTTATGAGTAATTCTTTGAGAGGTGCCAAATAGTAAAAATGGACCATTAATTTGGGATGGAGGGACTTTCACTTCTAGATGTGCCGAATTCCCATGTTCCATTTGGACTTACATTTTAGTACTTGTGCATATATCCGTGGGCAAAAAATGAACATGGACTAATTCTTACAGCCATCCTACAAATAATTAATTAATTTTAAGATTGAGCAAACTCCTAAGTCACATGCTAAGACCACCCTGCGAACTCCTTGGGGTTTCTTTTGTGCTTCAATTGTTCCTTCTTTTTTTTTTGGGGGGGGTGGGGGTGGGTGGAGGGTTCAACAGCCAATGGTTTTCTAGGCTAGTTTACGCTCACCTCGACTATTCTTCTCCTTTGTCTAATCAAATGTAGGTCATTCATGTCGGGACTAAAGGATTTACAATAAATTTTTCTCGTGTGGTTTGGCCTCAAAAGGTTCCAAGTTTTGAACTCAGGGTTGTAAGAGGATATCTGGACTTAAAAAAAAAAGTTTGCTAAAATGTACACCCAAGCACATGTGAGACGCTATTTTGTATGCTAAGAATTTAGTTAGATAGCTAAGGAGAAATGCATTTTAATAAGACTCCCTAAAAATGTTCATTATTTTTTAGAATGGTACTCATTTAAGTTGTTGTTGTTGTACTCATTTAAGTGATGAGGGATGTCAAGTGGTCCCATAAAATTCTCCTCTCATTTCCTTCTCTCTATCTCTCTCCTTAAGTCTCTCTCCAAATTTAGGTAGTCAGTTATGACACTTTAAGTAGTAATGGGTGTCACCAAGGATTTTAGGGAGTCAATTTTTGTGCATTAGAGACCATTTTTTTGAGTTTTTCTTAGCTAACTAGATAGGACACTTTAGGGAACTCTTTTACGTAATGCACTAGAAATGCCCTTACACGGCTCATCTTTATTGTCACTCATAGGGGTGTACATGGTCCGGTTTGGACCGGTTTTATAGAAATCCGGAGACCGAACCATATCTAACGGTTCCAAAAAATTGAGAACCATAACTAGACCATTACACATATAGAACCAAATCACACCAAACCATTAGACCGGTCCGGTTTGGTTCGGTTTCCGGTTCTAAACCATGTTAGCATTCAAAAATTGACCCAAAAAAAAATAGTGGACAAAATTATTGTAATTTCTTCGTAAACCTACAACCACTAAACCAACCCACAAATAAAATAAAAACTCCTACAATGACTAAAACAACTATTAGAGTACTCTCATATATCATTATTGATATAAATGGTAGATGCAATGCTAAAACTTAAAGCTAGCAAAATTATCAAGTATGTGTGGGTATATATGAGTGTATATATTGTATTATATTATATTATATTATATTTTACTTATATATATGGACCGGTTCGGTTCAAACCATGGTTCCTAATTATGAAATCAGAGACCAAACCAAAATATCTGGTTCTAATTTTTTTAGAACCAAAACCAATCCATTTAAACATAGAACCAATTCAAATAGGCGGTTTGGTCCGGTCGGTCCGGTTTCATGGTTTTTTTGGTTTTCTTGTACACCCCTAACTCACTCAAGGTTGTTAAAGTTCAACTCAACGTTAAGTGCTATCGCAATAAATTTCCCGCAATACATAGGACCACCAACTTCACATTATGTGCTATCGTAACAAATTTCCACTTCTGGCGGGTCCAAAATCTTGATCGGTTAGCCGTACGTCCTTCTTAATTAATTACTCCCTCAATTCCATAAAATTTGATCATTACAAAGTTACGTGTAATTTTCAAACTAAAAAATAATGTATTTACCAAAATAATTTTTGAATTTTTTTGCACTGTTTAAATGTTCTCGATGAGATCTATCAAACAAGATCCATATTAACTAAAAAATTATTTTCGTAACCATGTTATTTTTTAACTTGAAAATTGCATGTAGTTTCGTAGTGATCAAACTTTATGGGACAAAGGGAGTACAAAGAATGGCGAATAATTACAGGGACAAGTTGTTCAAAAGTCCTAGCCAAAGAATTTGAAACCTCATTAATCCACTAAACAAGTTCATAACCTATCTAGTCCTAACGCTGACATCTTTTTTTTTTTTTTTTTACCAAAAAAAGTTTGTACATCTATGAAAGTGCCAAAAATGTTTGTACCCTATGAAAGTGCCTAAAATTCTAGGGTACCATATAAATGTGCCTAAGACCCTAGGGTACTCTTTGACGGTGCCTAAATCACTGAAATCTTATAATAGGAAAGTGCACCCTAAAATCTAAACTCTAGGGTATCCTATAAAAGTGTCAAAAAAGTTTGTACTCTATAAAAATGTCTAAAATCCTAGGGTACCCTATAAAAGTGCCTAAAACACTAGTGTACGCTATGAAAGTATCTACAACACTAAAACCCTATAATAGGAAAATGTACCATAAAACCTAAACCATAGAATACCCTTTGAAAGTGATTAAATTCTATAAAATAAAAAAAAAATTGTTGGACCTTAGATCTTGTAAAACTTTAATATGAACTAAATAACACAATAAGTCCATACTTTTGGACCATAGAACAATTGCCGCTAATTAATTACAGATCATTGAAACACGCATGTCTGAACTCTGGACCACTTCTCTCAATAAAAAAGGGACTGATTTTCTAGTATTTTTTACACTAACCTGAAGATCTCAACTTAAGGAATTCATTTGATTGGTAAAAATAAATTTAAAAATTATGCACATAAAATTGTTTAATTTGCGCTTGCAAATAGTATAACATCGCTTGAAATGCACAATTAATAGTATATGAGACTGATGGAAGAAGTAAGTGTTAGTGATTTCACTAAGACTTATTTTAGTGACCACATTTTGTGACCATGTTTTGATATCATATGATGTATCACTAATGTATTTGCAGACTGTGTCTCATTTGTTATGTCCTTCCTTCATCTCATTTTGTTTGACCCTTATCCAAAATATTTTATCAAAGATAAAATGAAGGTTGATTTTATCAAATCTTGATAAATTTTTTTGGGAAACTAGGTAAGGAAACAAAATTAATATTGCATTCTACAAAAGTTAACTTTTTATTTTTTTTTATTTTGCCCTCAATGAGATGCTTCTTCAAATCCAAGTAATTTAGAGTGATAGAAAAGGAAGGGCAAAATGAAAATGTTGCAATATTTTTTGGGATTAATTTAAAGTGATAGAAAAGAAAGGGCAAACCGAAATTGTTAACTGCACTCCTTAGGGGGTTGTGAAAATTAATTTAGAGTGATTTTCGCACTCCCTAAATTGTTAATTTGGGGGTGTAAAAATTATTTTTCTAATTTTTTTTACAAATTTTTAAATGTACAATTATTATGGGGCATTTCCAAAATGAAATGTTGAGACATAGTTCAAAAAATTGACTTTAAGTTAGGAACTGGATTTAGTTTTTTTTTTTTTTGGAGTTGAGGGATTGTGAGAGAATGACATGTCATGTAAATCACAAAAATTTAATTTTTAAATTGTTTTGAGAATAAGTCAGTTTCTAGAATCATCTTTGTAAGATGAAAGGAGTAATGAATTACATTCTATCAATATAGTGATAAGACATCACATGACACCTAAAACGTGGCCACTATATCATTGCTTAAGTTTTTTTTTACCCTTGGATGAATGGGTGATAAGAAAGTGAAAATAAATCCAAATGCGTTGGCAAAGTGGTCTTACCTTGTAACTTAGGAGTTTGTTTCTACCAATGGTCTAGGTTCAAATCCCCTTGCCAGCAAACTTTTGAGGCCACTAAGAGTTATACCCGGTCATTACCTCCAAGGTCTCCATAATTAGTTAAGACGCGCATAAACTGACCCGAATATCCGATTATTTAAAAGAAAGAGAAAATAAGAAGTACTAGTGAAAAAGGACTCCCCATGAATAAAATTGAAATAGGGTATCATAAGAGCATGTCCAACCCTTACCCAAAACACTCCTCCAGTCCTAGAATCAAACCAATACCAAATTGAGTTTTACTCAAATTCTTACCTAAATCTAAGGAGAACCAAGTCTTGAACAAAATTTCAAACGGCTACTTTCTGGTGGTAGGTGGTGGTGTCTGCTAGCGGTAGACGGTGGTGCTAGGTTTTGGGCAATGATGGTGCTGATTTTTGGGCGACCGCGATGTTGATCGGCGACTGGTGGTGGTCGATGCTGGTAGTGGTAGTTGTCATCGTCGTGGGTCGACGCTGGTGAAGGTCGATGTACTCTGGTTCTGATTTCAGACCTAGGGTAAACGCCGGTGTGGGTCGATCGTCGTGTTGTTGCCGCTGCTGGTCAACACTAGTGGAGGTGGGCGTAAAATCCAGATCTAAGGTTTGAGAGAGAGAGAGAGAGAGAGAGAGGGACTGTGGTGGAGGTGGGAGGGAGGGACTTGAGTTGCTTTGAGGTCAACAACAACGATGTTGGCAACGGAGGCGACATGGTATGGTGGTGGACTGCAGCTGTGATGCGTGGTGATTGGCTGTGATGGTGGTGAATGACCTGGATTTGGGTAAAAATTGGTTGCATGATTGGAGGTCTTCATACCAAATCAAGCTTTTACCCAAATATTTACTAAAATTTGAGGAAAAATTTAGGTAAGGGTTGGACATGCTCCAAGGTGACAAATGGGGAAGATCTCGGGCGATCTCTCTCTCGCTAGCTGGCCCATAGAAGGACGTTGTGAGTGAGACGTGAGATCAGTGTACTTAGAAACAATAGACAAAAAAAGATTCAAACCCCAACCGTTTGTTTTCTTTCTCCAACTGGCCTACTGGTTCCTGCCCATTCAGTTTTATGTGTCGGGCCGACTTTGGTCTACTTGACAAAATTGGCGGATGGTGGACAGAATCTATGTTGTCCCAATCTGAGCCATTCATGCTTGGAAATAGGTGGCTCAGATTTGTTTTGTAGCGGATGATTCAAATTTATTTAGATAAGATGTGATCCGAACCGTTCATTACCGAGCACGAACGACCTAGATCGAACAACATGTATGTAAACTTAAAATTAAATAAGTAAATTTGTTTTGTATTTTACTAAAATTTAAGAAAAAATTTGGGTAAGGACTGGACATATTCTAAGGCGACAAAGGGGGAAGATCTCGGGCGATCTCTCTCTCGCTAGCTGGCCCATAGAAGAACGTTTGTGTGAGTGAGACGTGAGATCAGTTTACTCAGAAACAATAGACAAAAAAAGATTCAAACCCCAACTGTTTGTTTTCTTTCTCCAACTGGCCAATTGGTTCCTGCCCATTCAGTTTTATGTGTCAGGCCGACTTTGGTCTACTTGACAGAATTGACAGATGGTGGACAGAATCTATATTGTCCCAATCTGAGCCATGCTCGAAAATAGGTGGCTCAGATTTGTTTTGTAGCGGATGATTTAGATTTATTTGGATAAGATGTGATCCGAGTCGTTCATTACCGAGCACAAATGACCCAGATCGAATAACATGTATGTAAACTTAAAATTAATTAAATAAATAAATTCGTTTTGTATATTACGTGGTATTCAATCCCCCAAAAAAAAAAAAAAAAAAAAAACTTACATGTTAAGAGTATAAATTTTCTCTCACTGGGTTTTCTTGTAAATGCACATCACAGTATATTAAAAACAAACTGTGCAATTATTTAGAAAAGAGAGTGTGAATATCAACTACTCCGTAATTTGTAAGAAAATCAATACAACGGAGGTGAAGGGAATGCTCTGACCTCTGCACCCTGTGTATATAGGCTTACATATCTTATTAGTTTTTGTTCGTTTATTCCAGATTTCTTTTTCTTTTCTTTTCCTTTATTTTTTTTTAAAAAAGGTCTATGGAATTGACACTTTGAGTTTCATTAAATGAATTTTTTTCATAACATTACAGTCTGTGCCAAAAGCTTCTTACAATTATTCATGATCAAATTTTTTTTTCCAAGTTTGACATATAATCTGGTTTACTATTTGGACTTAAGGGTGACTTTCCAAAACCTATTTATCAAGATAAAATCTTTTCGGAAACTAGGTCTTAACAACTCTCTCTCTCTCTCTCTATATATATATATATATATATGTGTGTGTGTGTGTGTGTGTGTGTGTGTGTGTGAATAAAGAAATGTGTGGTGTGCACCTTATTTGATGCTCCCTCCGTCCTAAATATTTATTAATCATGTTTATTATTATGGACATGTCAAGGATTGTATATATATAGTAATGTTTTAAATATGCAGTATGAATCTTATTTGCTAGATCATGATTAAAACTACTATGTATACAAATTTTTCAAATTACAAAAATTATAATAAAATAATATAAATAATTCAAAAATGAAAAGTATGCTAAAAAACGGACAAGAATACACACAAACGATTCAAGTGTCCACACTAGCAATGTGATTTCTCAAAGCGCAGAGCTACATGCGTAGATGGTCTATGGAAAGGCCGTGCACAGGTTGACATATAGGATCCGCATATGGGTTCAACATAAATGATTCAAATCATTCATGAATTTTAATACTTTTTCAACTCTAGCTGTAAAATTTCAATTCAATGGGATATAGGTGTTCAATCTAATCCTTCAATTTTTTTTCAAAACTCATTAACAATTTAAGATCCTAAATTTTGAGTGAAAAAAATAAAAAAATTAGATCAAGCACTATTGTTATTGGATTGAGCTACTTAACATTTTGCAAAAACACCCAATAAAATATTTTTAAATTAATGTAAACGATTTCAATCGTTTGACAAGTGAGTCCTTAGAAATTAATCCCACATGCCAATCCATACAAGATCATTGTACAGGCCTCTGTGCCAATAGACGGCCTCTTTCTGAAACGTTTTTCAGTTCTTCAACAAAAGTTTTCTGTACCTGGTAGTTTTAACTGTCATTGCAATACTTGAATGCATTAAAACACCAAAAATAAAATGCGTACACATAGCTTGTACTCCATATGCACACTAAGGTGATGTGGCAGACAAAGAGAAATCTAATGTGTGACCCACCTGAAATGATGTGTTTCTCTTTGTCTGCCACATCATCTTGGTGTGCATGTGGAGTGCAAGTTACGTGTATCCATAACATTATTCTTTTTTTTTTTGCATTAAATAGTTATTATGCCTGCAAAAGATGTGGCTATTCTCAGTGCCGGCTCAAACTTTTGGGGGCCTAAAGCGAACTCCCAATTTGGGGCCCTTAGTATTTTCAAAACAAAAACTATTATAACATAAAATTTACTTGAACAAATGACAAAATTTCAAAATAATAAAGTATGCTCGCTCACAAGACCCATATCTTTGGAAGAAGTTATAAGAGAAAAAAAAGAAGAAGATCATTTTCTTAACTACATTTTTAAAAAATTATAGAATTATAATAGTTCGCTTGACTGTTTGATTTTTAATCTTTGTAACAAAAGAATTAAATCAACTGCAATAAGGGCTGGTTTGGGTGAATTGGGATTTTTGGTTTTTTGATTTTTTTAGTTTTGTCCTTATTCAAAAAAAATTTGCATTTGTTAGTTTTCGGTCGATTTTTTGTGGTTTCTTGGCTTGTCTCGACGAGAGGAATCCAAAAAGTATAAAATTATTAACCAAATTTAAAGTTGTGTGAATAAAGACGAAAAATAATCCAAAAAACCGGACAAGCCAAGAAACCACAAAAAATCAACAAAAAACCAACAAATGCAAAAAAAAAAAAATGAATAAGGACAAAACCAAAAAGCCAAAAAATCAATTTTTCCAATTCACCCAAACCAACCCTAAGTGTCACTTAGAGATTGTTTTTCAATTGTGTTATATTTCAAAATTAATGAAACAGTAATGAATGCATATACTTTTATCGTCTCAAGAAAGAGGAAAAAGGAAATAAATTTAAACAAAAATTATAAAAGGCAATGGAACCTCACTCCAAGACTTGAACACTAGACTTTGTACAAGTTAGGATAATTCTCATGCCACTAATACCAAATACTTGGTATGCTTAAAAGAAGTGGGGTTTAATTATACATAGAGAGTTTGAAACATACGAGGCCCCTAGTTTGGCCAAAATTTTGGGGGCCCGAAGCGGTTGCTTCTTCTGATTCCCCACTAAGCCGGCTCTGGCTATTCTAAAAAATGACAAAACTTAAACAAAAGTCTCTAACACACTCACATGGTGTGTGGAGTCCAGTGTGTGGGCTCCCCAAACCATATATATGAGTCTATTGGAGATGTGTTGAAAATTTATGTTGTACATGTATCATTGTTGGATTCATATTGTGCAACCTCATGGAAATCGTAATATTGTTTAGTGTCTCGTAACTTTTATATTAAGACATCTTAACTTTTCAGTAATATGATTCAAACATTTTCCCTATGATTCATAATATTTTGGTGTATTTTGTGACTTTTATACAAAAAAAAAAAAATCATAATTTTTATTCCTAATAGATAATTGTTTTTTTAGGGGTGCACATGCATGATACACACTCAAGTACGGGTGTGCATTGTCGTATTTCCCTTAATTTTAGTTTATCAACTATCTAATTCCAAGCAATTGAGTCCAATCGTTAACCAGGTTTCTCTTTTGGGTCCCACTTGAACAATCCAATCCATTCATTAATTTTAAAATAGTTTTAAAGTGAATTCATAAAAAATTAGTTCAATCGGACTCGAAGTGCTTGATCTTACATTCCATTTTTTTTTATAAAAGTGTTTAGACTTATTAAAAATTGAAAGAATAGATCAAGCATTTAGAGTTATTCGATTGAGCTGGTTTTTTTATAAGGCCACTAGAAAACGTATTTTAAAATTTAAATGAATGTCATATTGTTCGTGTAGTACCCCGAAGTGGGCTCCACAGAGTGATATGTGGGCACAAATATGTGCACATAGCAAGGTTATCACTTTTTCCGTCCAAAAAGTGAAGCCTTGTTACTATTGGACTCAATTACTTTCGATCAGGTAATTGGGGGACTAAATTGATGATTTCAATAGTTAAGGGGCAAAGTAGAAAAAATATATATAGTTTATGGATAAAATAAGAAAAAAACTCTTAAGTTAAAAAACAAGGAACAAAAGAAACTTTTGTTTTGGGTAATGCAGGGATTCCGGGGTAAGTTTGCGCATCCCTCAAACTAATTTCTATGGGTTGTCTCACAATTGTTGCACAAACACTTACGAGTGTGGGTGTGGTGTGACCATAAAAGTTACTGGCAATGAGAGACTAACCCTTGGTTCCAGCCAACCCTTGGGTTATTTGTGCAGAGCAATATACATTTATTCCTCAGTATTTATTATATGGAACCAAAGCAATGATAGTGATAGTTTTTCATCTTCAATCAAGAACATTTGTGATAAAAAAAAATTCGATTTTTTAAATTTTATTTTAGATGCAAGTAAACCCGGAGAACACTATTTTTAGTCTTTTTTACGTTTTTTTTCCTTCATGAATTTCAAATCATAATTTTTCATCTTCTGTTATTCATTTCGAGAGACAAATTCAGCAAATCAAATATTTTGATCATAAGCTAAAAGAAGCTCAATAACAATGAAAATGCGTACGCATCGTCTTACATCAGACACTCCCTAAATTGAGCCAAATTTGCCCGGATATCACAGCTAGGGTTGATCCTAAAAATCTACAGTATTGGAAGCAAAATGTACATTTCGCTTATTCTTAAAAGAAAATTGGACTTCATCCAAGCAATAGTTTCTGGATTAAAATTTTTTAAAAAAGTTTACAAAGGGCATTACATGCATATAATCCACCCAACTACAAGTAATTACCTACAAAGTCTTTTCGTCCTCTCTTGTCAGGGCATGAGGAGTTTCGCACGCATCCAAAAAAACGCAGATGAGTTTCTCTCTAGTAGACGATTGAATTGATTTCCGTAAAATTTATTAATGCTTATATAAGTTAACCCGAACACACTGAGTTAGCACGCCCTTGCTATTACACTCTTAGACGTAACATGATTGTATGGACCTACCAAAAATCACAAAAGAATACATATGTGAACTTACGTGATCATTTGAAACAGTTAAGAAGATTTCCTTTGTCTTTCTCCGTATTTTATTGAAACGCCGCCGTGGGGCGCCACATAAAGCATAAAAAATAATTTCCCTTATCATAAACTAATGGGAATATATGTAATTTATTAATTTAATAGAATATCTTTAAAGCTCTTTAGGGTCCCATGAATTGAGTTTGGTTTGGTTCAAGGTATATGGTAGCTTAAGTTAGATAATCCGCATGCATGTATGGGCCGGCAAAGGATGGATCCAAGGGGGTAAGTGGTAGCGGTCGCCATCACAAGGTTTTTAAAAAATACAATTATTATATAGAAAATAAAATTTTATCTACGAATTATATAGTCTTGCAGCCACTAGATTTTTTTTAATCTTTTGTCCTAATGCAATTTTTCTTTTTATTTTTTAAGTACATATTTTCATCACCACAAAAGTAAAATTTTAGCTCCATTCCTGTATGAGCGGGAGCGGAAAAGCGAGCTTGAAAGTACCAGTAAGTTACATCTCAAACAACTAAAATTAGCAAGTGCAAGGTTGAAAGTGAGAGTTTAGTGTCAGAATTGAGAACAAAAGACTAGTATGACATTTTGAAGAATTATGTAACTAATGGTAGGACCGAAGCCCGCAAGTTGATTTCGCCCACTTTTGGCAGGCTCCAACCTGTTAAATGACCTGCCTTTTAACTCCACTCTTTCATGAAAATGATGGAGCTTGGGGCCAAATTTTTTCCATGCATGATTAAAGTTGGTTGTATCCTTGTATGGATTTGGCAAAGTATTTAGGGTTGCTTTGGCTAAATAAATCATATTTAATTTTTTTATTTATTATTTTTTACATTTGTTAGTTTCGCGTTGATTTTTTTTTTGTGGTTTATTGGTCGTCTTGATGAGAACAATTTAAAAAGTATAAAATTATTTGAATAAAGACAAAAAAATCCAATAAACCACAAAAAATTGGATTATTTTTGTCTTTAATGAACTTTTTTTTTAATTTTGATCATCGTTTTATAATTTTTATATTACTCTCATTGAGATGAACCAAAAAAACACAAAAAATCGATGTAAAACTAACAAATGTAATTTTTTTTTAATAAAGATAATAAAAATATACCAAAACTGTGGTAAGATGCCCCTCACTCTTTGGAGTTTTAATGTCTAATTTTGCTTGCTCGGTGGTTTTGCTGATTCCTAGAGAGGCTGTTGCTGTTTGTTATGTCTGGCTGCTTGATTCCCGCATGTTTTTAGTACAAGCGTTAGCTTTTGCGGGTTTCGGGCTTTCCAATTTCGGTTTTTGCTGCTTTGCTTCGCTTTGATTTTTGGTATTTTCTGCAGTCGTAATTGGGCATGTTTATGATCGGACTCTTAGATTTGAATTTTGGTGTTTTTTTTTCTTCTTTGTTCCTATTGTGTGGCTACCGACATGTCTTCTTGGCTTTTTGAATCTTGGGTACGCTGGCTGGTGTGCTATTGAGCCGTTTAACCTTTACATTTTTCTTTCAAAGATTATAAGAAGATCCGTACCGTGAGGTTACATCACGGGTAAACTGTTTTTGATATTTGTTGTCTACCTTAATCTCGAATTAAAGCACTTACCAAACAAGAAAAGATGGATTAAAGCCAGATAAAGATGCTTTGCAAAGAAAAGTATTACTCCTATTTTTCTGAGTCAAGGTCTTGGGATCAAAATCTTTTGACTTGATCATTCCATAAGCCGCCAGTGCTGGGGCGGACTTAAAAGAGTGCAAAGGGTCGTTGTTTGGCTCCTAGACTTCTCTCAATTTTTTTTCTTATTTTTAGTATAATTTTAGATTTTTTTGTAAAATTACTGAAGAGTGGTCCTTGCAAATTAATGAAATTTACAATTTTGCATCTGTCACTGCGCCAGAGGATTGTTAGAACATCCAGGGCTGGCTTTGAGTTTTATGAGGCTTAAAGTGCAGTTTTTTAAATGGCCCCTCAATCTAATTTGCATAATTAAATATATATATATAAACTTTTAGATCACTTAAGAGCATAAGTACCCATAATTAATTAAATTTTCATAATCAAGTTTCTGTACTGTAGTTTTTTTTTTTCCGATTCAACGAAGTATTGATTGGTGGGCCGTGAGTGGGTTAAGAGAGTTATATGATTTTTTGAAAATCAAAAACAAAAGAGCACTTTAGATCTGAGTATACTAGGTTTAAGTGATGAAACAACACTTGGCAAAACTCAATGGAGAAAAAAGATTCATGTAGCCAACCCCAATTGATTGGGACATAAGGCTTGATTTGGTTTAGTTTGGTTTGGTTTGGTAAAAACAAAAGAGCACTGTAACAAGGATAAAAAAAAAAAACCAAGGTAGATGGGGAAGGAAAGAAGTTAGTAGGTGGCGATATTCTCAAAAAGAAATCACTACTCAGTAGCGATGATCTTTTAGCTTCTTTTTTAAAACTTATAACCCCTTTTAGTTTCTCATAATAACAAGGGTAGTGATAATATCAAAACTATTTTTGATGGTGCCAAAATTCTAGTGCATAAAAAGCTTGTACTTTCACATGGTACAAGCCTATCATGCACTAGAGTTTTGGCACTAACAAAAACAGTTTTGGCATTAACATTTGCCAATAACAAAATAGGTGTCAAATTATATCATGTTTGGGCTCTTTCACTTGGGCGTTATTTTAAATTGGGCTCCTAAAAGACAAATTAACTTTAATTTCTATGTATGCCTAATTACTATATGGACGTATATAATTAGGGGCCCTCAAAAATCATGAACATGAAGGCGAAAGAAAAAGCAAAGGTTAACAAATATTAATCTTATCATTTGGGAAGCTCCCCTAAAAATTATATAAGGCAATAAGAATTGAAATTGACAATTTTTTATCGAGATTCAAATTGATTTAAAGGTAAACACACCACCAAATAGGGTGGGTTCTGTTACATGTTTTGATAATAAAAATAATTCGTTTTGATGGCTTTGGTACGAATATTATCCATGTCAAATATCAAGGTAATCTAATATTGGTAGAAATTTCAAAATTTTACATTTTTCATGAGAAAAATGGATCGTTCAAAGTCTTTATGTTATTCAATTGATTTAAATCAAGCATTTATCGATATTCGATCAATCTAATTTTTTGCATGAATGAGTTAAATGTCTTGAGCTACAAAATGAATAGATTAGATTATGGGCTTATTACCTCTAGGTCTAGAAATGTCTAATTACCAATAAGGTAAGTCATTTTTTTAATTACTACTAAGGTAAGTCACTTTTTTTTTTAAGTTTAGGTTTAGGATGCATTTTCCTATTATAGGATTTTAGTGGTTTAGGCACTTTCATAAAGTACCCTAGGATTTAAAGTACCCTAGGATTTTAGGCACTTTCATAGGGTACCCTTATCATAAGGGTATCATAGAGTTTAGGTTTAAAGTGCACTTTCCTATTATAAGGTTTTAGTGGTTTGGGAACTTTTATAGAGTACCTTGGGATTTTAGGCACTTTCATGGGATACCCTAGTCGTAGGATACCCTGGGATTTTAGGCACTTTCATAGGGTACCCTAGTCGTAGGGTACCCTAGAATTTTAAGCACTTTCATAAGGAACCCTAGGATTTTAGGCACTTTCATAAGGTACCCGAGTCGTAGGGTACCCCAATCATAAGGGTACCCTAGTCTTAGGGTACCCTAGAGTTTAGGTTTATGGTGCACTTTCCTATTATAAGGTTTAGTGGTTTAGACACTTTCATAGGGTACCCGAGAATTTTATGCACTTTCATAGGGTAACCTATGATTTAGGCATTTTTATACGGGTTGTGGAGTTGATGAGAATTTTTCAAAGTTGGGCTTGACCTGATGGTAATTATGAGATCTAAGGGTGACCTGATGGTAAATGTCTCATAGATTATCAAACTATATTGTGGGACCGCACATTAAAAGATGTATTTGAAATGGTGCCTACGCAGAAATTCCCAGAACAGATTTGGAATCCAAATGTTGCAAATATAGCCTAATGGATATCATAATAATCACAAAGCCAGACATTTCTTTTTTTTCCTTTTAATCATTGCTTATTGTGCTTGTGCAACACATGGTGAATGAAACGAACGAGGTCTTTTCCTTTCTTTGTCAAAAAAAGAAGCTAACTTTCGTTCCTATGCCATGGCTCGTGAGTAATAAAGTATTCTGTGTTCGATGAATCTTTCCTGGAATTGTCTCCGGTCTCTTTCGTGATATGGTTTGAAAAAGTATCTTTTGAATATATAACTGCGATCACTGTGGAATTAAAGCGGGGATAGTACAACGTTGCACCATGCAGTGCATATCATAATCATGAATCTTGAAAATTAATGGTTTGAATTTGCTGAAGCTTTGTTACTTGTAAGGGTATACTTTGACCAGTAAGAAAACATCGGCGAATCCGAACCATTGAAAATACTTTTGAATGACTGGAATGCTACATGCCTACATTGCACACTAAGTGCGCTACAAGATCCGCGGGTCCGGCTTATTTGAAGGATGTATTTGGTTACCAATAGCCATACAAATTTTTGGTAAATAGTTATAGTTTCAGTATTTGCACCGATTATTAATTTACTCGTACTCTTGAAAGATTATGTGATATTGTTCACATGGGATTTTCAGCCAATAAGTTACTGTCTCACATATATATTTTCAGCCATGCTTAGTTGTGGAGTACCCTACGAGAATGTGTGGTGTTAAAGTGTTCCGAAGCATCACGTGGCTGTGCTCCAAGAATACTGAATACTTTAGCCTAATTAAGTTGCACGGCAACGAGGAGTCATGTTTTCAATTTCAAACCACTGGAAATTCTTATAGTGGAAATATCCCTTCCATTGAGTCAGGTAAGATGGTTACTCCTCAACCATAAGAGTAGTTTTCCTCTCTTTTTCTGGGTAAGTAAACCAAAACGAGTAGCTAGAGGTACCATCGACAATTTGCGAGCTTCAACTTGTTCTTGCTTTGAAATAGCAACTTTGATAAACAAATTGGCTTATTATTGAACCGTCAATGACGCATTCGTTGTGAGAGAAGCTGTTACAAATTTTCCAGGGATGGGGATGGTGATGATGTTCCTCCGGGGATAGCATGGATGCTGGGCCAATCACGATAATCTGTGATCGGTCATAGACGGCTCAGATCTATTCATTTGCGGATGGTTGAGATTAGTTTGGACAAGATATGATCTAAGTCGTCCATGGCCGACCACGGACGGCAGTGATCAGCTCCATGCTGTCCCTGAAAGGACATCACCAATCATGTGTCCCTCCGACAACTGTTGTAATTTTATTTTATTTATTTATTTATTTTTTGGGGGGGGGAGTAAATTAGTAAAATGTGTTCCTAAACAAAACTAATATCGACAACAATGAGATCATAACATAGTGAAACCACGGGATTAACTAGAAATTAAAAGATTATGTCCCCTCAACCTTACAAGGGAATTTGTTGCACAACTCTAATCGACGATCAAACAAAAAAGGGAAAGGAGAAGGAAGAAATTAAACTTTTATGACATTTTTTGCCCACCATTTAAGTTTTGTCATTTCGTCATATTGAAGGAATATTAGCGACAAGAACAAAGTGGCAAGCATATAAATGTAATTGATTATGAATAGAATCTCAATAGACACACCAAATCTCCTATAGAGTCATCGTATTTGTGCCAGATATGTTACGAATACGTCATTATACATGTATAATACGTGACATATCCATTTGATTTTTATACAATAATTTTATAAAGTTAGGGCACACTTAAAAAAATTATGGAAGCACAAGAGACATACACACACACACACATACATAAATTAACAAAAAAAATATACTCATATATTATTAACACAATTTTGAGGGACTTTCTACATATTTTTTACAATCAAAACTTAGAATATTGTACAAAAATTGGGATAATTGGGGGGTGTGCAAGAGCCCGACCCCCCTTGCACCCCTTAGTTTTGCCCCTCTTTGTAAATATCATCGTACTCGTATCTATGTTCATACTACATAGCACGGGTCATAGATGCAAGAAAAATTAGTAAACATACTGCTAAGATCTACTTAAATAATGTACTAACATGAAATATCACGCCCTCAAGTATGAAATATCACACGGGGGCGTAGTAACTAAAGCATGTCAATAATCTTTGAGAGACCAATCACAACGTCGAACCCATTTGCGCTACAATGAATGTTCGTTAACACAATGGTAACATATTTGACTAGACTGCTAATTTATTGCATTGCGTTGACAACAAAATGGATGTGCTCGCTAGTACCAGATCTGTTCTAAAAGATTGTTCGGCATGTAAAATGAGAATTTAAAAATAGTATTACGTTCACATTCTTGTTTTGGGGGCCAATTTTCTTTTATAAGACGGAGATTAATAGACAATTTTACCAAAATTTTTAGGACAATGTGAGAGAGAGAGAGAGAGAGAGAGAGAGAGTAAAACAGTATGTAGCATAGAATAATTTTTAGAAGCAGCGCGGAGATTGATACGGGGCATCGAAAACAATAGGTTTGTTACTATTGGAAGCGTGTACGACTGTAGGTGGATGGAGGATCTGGAATGGGTGTTGTGTTGCAGGTGTTGTGCATCATGCTGCATTGTTGCGTAGCGTATCAACCGTCTAATGGGATATTCAACTATTTATTTAAATCCAGACCGTTGAATACATCATTACACGGCTGATACGTTGCGCACCACTGTGCACAACACATATTGCAAACTTTTGAATACACTATTGGACGACAGATACGCTGCACATTGCATACTGCACAGCACCCATTCCGAAATATCTGTGGATGCATTTCATTGAAAAGATTCTAGGAAAAGAACAAATTTCATCGAAAAGATTACATGGATGCATCCATTTCATGTCTGGCTTCATGCGGATATATTGCGTAGTCATTTCATTTTTCGTAACAATGAATTGTTCACTTCACATTTTAAAAAATATTATTTTCCCATATTTCATCTCTCCAATTATTAATCAAATTTTTTTCTCTACTCATACCCCTCTTTTCAATTATTATTTTTATTTCTCTCTTTATCTCTCTCTAATTATTACACCTCTCTCTAATTATTACTTTTTTCAAAAACTCATTCAAACACTATTTAAAAATATTTGTCAAAATTATCAACCAAACACACAGCTGTCTTTTCAATTTCCATGTTTGGCCATTTCTTGAATCTGCACACCCTAACATGGCATACATCATATCTCTCTCTCTCTCTCTCTCTCTCTGGTAGAGGGTGTTGCCTATTTCATCGACTACTCTCGTGCAAAGATTCAAATGATTTTTTATGGGACCCGGCCATGTAAAATAATTTGGACTGTTAAAAATATTTTGAAAACATTTTGAATGGCTCATGTTGTGCACTACAATCTAAGGGCATTTCCGCCCTATAGGATCCGTGATTCCTTTTTTATGTGACATAAAATGATCGGATGTGTTTGGCTAGATAGTTTAGTTTTGATGATATTAGCATGTGTAATGAGTATAGAGAGATAGAGAAAAAAATGAAGAAAATAATGATGCCATCAAAACTAAAACTGAAATTAAACAGGGTAGCGTGGGTGTTGGACAAAATACACTCAGGAAAAAGCAAGAGTACACCAAAACGAATGATTCATTTTAATAGCTTCGATATTTTTTATTTTACCTATCCATACAAAAACAATTACATCAACTATAATGGGTAGAGTGGGTGTTGGACAAAATATGCTCCAGAAAAAGCCAGAGTACACCAAAAAGAAAAAGTTAATGAATATTACTCTCGAGCAAAGAAGCGGATCCACGATATGAAATCTACTTGTAAAACTAAACTCAGACTTAAATATGAGGGTGAATTTAAAATTTGGTATGATAAAATTTTACGTATATATATAAAATAAAATAAAAAAACACATTTTTTGAAACCCCACCTGGGCTATAGTCCACCATAGTCCCTTCTTAAGATCCACCCTTGCTCTTGAGATCAACAAAACAAAATAAAACAAGAAGTAAATTATGCATTAAATAAATGTTTAATGTACTAAAATTTTTAATAGAAGACGCGGCGAACTTGCCTGCTTTTGTCATTTCAAAGGTGACGACGATGAGGATAATCTTAAATATTTTGCATATAATATTTACATAAGTCATATAAGTGATATCATTGGGTACAATATATTAATGGGTCCGTTTTTTAGAAGGACATAATAAAGGGGTTTTTACTTCAATAAGGACATCAATTTTTTCTTTAATGCCAAAAGGACAAATCACCTACACATTCTAAAAATGCCTCACATTTAAACGAAAGAAAGTCTAAAACCCCAAACTTAATGAAAGTGCCTAAACTTAAGCCCTAGGGTACCCTATGAAAATCTTAAAACCCTGCAGAGTGCTACACATGAAAGTTTAAAACCCCTTAGAGTCCTACTATGAAAGAATCTTAAAACCACTAAAACCCTATAATTGGAAAGTGCACCCTAAACCTAAACCTAAACCTTAGCAGGCATCCTCCTATGAAAGTTGTCTAAACAAATTTAAAACTCTATAATGGAAAGTTGCCCCCTAAGTCACCTAAACCCAAAATTCTAAAACCTATACCCTACCCCAAAGAACCTAAATCCCCTAAAATTGAACCCCAAAATTAAACCTAATCCCAAAATTGAAGGACAATAATTTTGTCCTACCCACTCAAGACCCACACATTCGCATGGGAGAGAGGGAAAGATAATGACGGGAATGAAAATTAAAGAGAGAGAGAGAGAGAGAGAAGTTAAGGCTGGAAAATTTTAAAAAAGTAGTACCCAGCAGTCAATGCTAGCAGTCACTGTCGGGGACAGAGCTATCCACCCGTCGTTTTCAACAGTGCCCAGCCGTCGCTTTCACTGTTCGCGCGCGTGAGTAATGTCTTCATTAAGGGTATTTTTGTCTAGTTTTGTCCTTGAGCCCTCAAAATTTTTCTATCAATGTATTGGAGGCATTAAAATAAATTAAGTTGGACTAAAAATCATTTAAGACTCCAAACTTGGCCTTTACACCAATTGGTCGATTCTAGGCTACTGAGAGAAGTTGACTTCTCGCAACAACGGGGTAGTTTTCGGGATAGTTTTTTTTTTTAGGTATTTAGCATTTTCCGACTTTCGGAGGTAACGGTCTGTGAAATGGAAGGCTAATATTAGCTGTCAGAAAATGGACGGGGTTGATTGGGTCAAGGGAGAAAGGGGCATTGGCTTTTCGAGTGAATGAACAGATACATACACATACACATACACTCTCTCCATCTCTAATGGCATGCGTGCTTAATTGTGTAGTGCTCCCCCTACTAATTTAATGACTAATGCTAACGATTTTGCATAAAAAAAAATAAAAATCAGCAGATACACAGTTATATTGATAAAAATCAAGTACGAATTTGTGACGGCGTGAGAAAATTAATGTGATAGCGTAACAAGAATTTAAAATAGGCTTTATGCATATAGAATAGGAGACAGAGGGTCTCGATGGTAAAGTTGGCAGGAATTGTTTTTAAAACAAAAAAAAAAAAAAAACCCTGAAATTATCGATCACGCAAATAGAGTATTTAGGCTTGGTTTGGCTAAATTGAAAAAATTAGTTTTTTGGATTATTGGTTTTGTTCTTATTCAAAAAAAAATTGCATTTGTTGGTTTTCGGTCTATTTTTTGAGGTTTCTTGGCTTTTCTCGACGAGAGGAATCTCAAAAGTATAAAATTATTAGCCAAATTTTAAGTTTTGTAAATAAAGACGAAAAATAATCCAAAAAACCGGTTTTTAATCTCAAGCGTGTAAACGTGTTTTTAATGTTTTAGATTTATAGACGTTTTTTTACTGGTCAAATTTTTTTCTTATCAATCAAAATTCTTCAGCGAATCCAGATTATTGATTTTCAAGATGGATGATTGTAAGGGTCCCCAAATCTCATTTTGTGGGTTTGGATGGGACCCATTTGATACGGCTGAAAGATTTGCAGGCCACGTAAAATTAAGAACATGGTGCCCAGTGCTCACAAAGATTTCAACTGTCAAAATTCAAGAATCTGCTCTTCACCTAGCCAAGAAAAAAAATAATTAAAAAACGGCCAAAAAATAATAATAATAAGTAGATCCCTTCAATTAATAAAGACATTATAAAAATGTGAACGTATCTCCTAAAGGTGATAAATCATTTTTAGTTGACTTAAAAATGATCCCAAATCAAGTTCTTTGCCGTACAATAATTAGTGGCAATGGCGGCTGGAATCTGATTTGTCTGAAACACAATTGCCCACGTTGGTGAGACTGCTGGTAATCTCATCCTCTTTCTTTAATTTCAAACTAAATTAAAAAGAGAAAATGCTAAATACCCATAATTTTTATCCAAAACATAATCTAGAAAGTGAAATCAAGGGCTTAGATTAACTTTCTGGGTAATATTTTGAGTAAAAATTCTGGAAAATCAGTGGTTTAAATTAACTTTCTGAGTAAAAATTCTGGGTACGTAATGTTATTGATTAAAAAGTAAAATGCCTCCCATTTCCATCCTGCTTAAATTAACCAAACTACAATTTACAACTATTCAACGGCCGTGATTAGCCCAACATGGATGATGTCTCTTCGGAGACAGCACGCCCCGCTTCCTTTGATGCGAAATACTTGAAAGACCTATTATGCCCGAGCATCTGTATTTCTGATACTACTGCTCTTGTTTTACATGCTTTATTTTAGTCTTCAGACTAGATAAATCCAATCTCTATTTACAATTTTCTCATAATAAAATTATCAGTTTCTGAAATTTGTGCGGTTCAACAAAATAGTACTCCTAACATATATAACTACATTACCGATTAAAAACAAAGAAAACATATACCTACATTTTTGTTACAAAAACGAAATTGGTGGATTTTTTTTTTTAAATGGAGGGTGTAGATTTTGTAGCGTCTCACTTGGTCTATAAAAAAATTGCGTCAAAATTTTGCGGTTTGTTAATTTGTCTGTCATTATAGGCCAAAAAACCTGTATCGGAGAGTAGGTAGATGGTGGTAGGTTGATTAGAGTAGTAGTTGATGATCCAGTTGGGGGAGAAAGGGGTAGCTGAGAATTGTGAGTGAGAGTGAGTGAGCTCAATTAGTCTTATCATTTATTTGCTAATTATGTTATTAGCCATGAAATTTGATCAACTAATCATCCAGAGGTAACGTGCATCCACCAACCCATCCACTTGGACCCACTCATTTGCAGGTCAAGTCAAAGTTTACTTGGCCATCTTATTTGTTTACTGAAAGTAAAATCTAAACCCATGTCAATTATTAGTACTAATAATTAGTACCTTTAGTCTAGCCCAAACAGGGGCCAAGGACCAATTTGTCCACACAAAAGAAAAATACATATGACTTGAACAATTTTTTCTTTCTCAATCTACTCTTATGTTTGTTTAAATAGTAACTAAAATTCTTTCGATGAGTGTACAAGTAGAACCCACATGCTTTCCTCCTAACTTGAGAAAGCACTTCATTTAACCGTTGCTTATCGTTGATAAGTTGACGTGGTGTAACTTGTCACTCGTAATTGAATAGATTGGTCAAGATGTACGTAAGTTGACCTGGGCACCTGGTTATCAAAACAAAATGAATAAACTGATCATGTAGTTTAAGGGAAACTTGAGGGTCCAAGATACCAAATGGCAGACTAATCAAAGTTTAAATCTTGTCCCATTTTTAAATCCTGTCTCACCGCATGTAGATGTTGTCAAGAGTATGTGTAGCCCCAATAAGGGCTTATGGAGACTTGAACTTGAGCATTGTCCAAGTCCAAGTCCAAGTTGCCAACCACTAACCAACCGCCCATTGCTAAAATAAAATGTAAAATGCTCTTTTTTCCCAACCTAGTCTGGTGTTCGGTGCACAACCATGGTGATACTGTGATAAGGGCATCCGATTATCATTATAGATGTTTTTGCTTGCAAATATGTTACACCCCCAAAATACACAAGGGACCGCGCAATTGTTTACTGTGATAAGGGCATCCGATTATCATTATAGATGTTTTTGCTTGCAAAAAAGTTACACCCCCAAAATACACATAAGGGACCACGTGATTGTTTAGGGCATGGTTGTTTTGTTTATTCCAAGCATCTTCATCGCAATACTGCACTAGAAAGTAAATTCACAATATCTGTGAAAGCTTCATAAACGTGGTGATAAGTCTTCTTGATTCCAAAAGCACTCTCCTTTTACGTGGTAGGTAGACTGGCATGAAGATGTAGTTGAAGTGAGAATCATGTGTTCTGTGAATCTGGTATCAAATTTTATGGCCCCGTTCGGTTGGGCATTTTAAAAACGTGTTTTGGGCTAAAAAGCCCAAAAATAATGTTTGGTCCAATGTTCACAATACCAGCTGTGAACTCAACCTATGGGATTATTTTTCAACCCAACTTGCGTTAATGTTCCAACTAAAGTCTGGATCGAACCATCCAGCAGTAAGGTCAGGACGGAGAAGAAAGTCCCCGTTGTCTATTACCTTTGCCGTAACGGCCAGCTCGAGCAACCCCACTTCATGGAAGTCCCTCTCTCCTCCCCACAAGGTCTCTACCTCAAAGGTAATACTAATAATCATTCGTTTGAATTCTGATTCCTGTTCATTTTATTCAGATTTTTCATTGTCGATTTTTTTGTATCCTCCTCGCACAGACGTCATTAACCGGTTGAACTTCCTCCGTGGAAATGGCATGGCTACCATGTACTCCTGGTCTTCCAAACGGTACCATTTCACTTCTCTATTACGTATTTACTAATTAATGGGATTGCAAGCTTCGAACATGGACATTGTTTTACGAATTTGGGATAATGATTACAGGGGGATACAAGAACGGATTAGGTGTGGCATGATTTGTCGGGAACGATTTCATCTACCCCCGCCGGCCCAGCGTCGACTCGGACCGACGATAAACAAGCGCCCGTCATGACCCGATCAGAGAAATAGAAGAGGAGGAGAGAGAGTATGAGGAGGGAGAGAAACAAACAAGCAGGGAGGAGATCTCGATCACTCACCTGCCGTCAAATTCGAGCCCTGAAACCCTGGAAACCCTAATGAAGGCCGACGGCCGACTCATCTTGTGTCCGCCTGGAGAGCTTAGCAACGATCGGACGGCTGACAACCATCCCAGTGGACGGCATAGGGATACGATTGTTGGTTGTTTCTTTGGTGTTGATAAAAAAACTAAAAAGGACTACCCTAGCGCTAGAATTGGTTAAAAAGGACTACCCTAGTGCTAGAAATTTTTTTTTCATTTTATTATTATTTAAAAAAAATAAAAAATCAAAACGAACAGAAGTTTTGAAATTTTTTTTGAAAACATTTTTCAGAATAGGGAACCGAACATGGATTTTAAGAAGTGTTCAAAACTATGTTTTTAAAAAAATTTCAGAATTATTGTCCAAAACAAGCAAACGAACGGAGATCTCTCTATTTGGTTGAAAAAGGCAACAGGGAATAAAGATTCCCTTTCAAGACATTGCTTATCAAATTGACAACCAATGATTCCAAAACATGGAACAGCAGTTGTTGGATTCTTTATCAAGAAGAAAGTTAGAGGATTATCAAAAGAAAACAAATGGCATTGGTGCAGAAACTCAGAACCCGATAAAGTAAACAATTTCCAGTTACTTTGAGCAAACCAACTTAAACAGAAACGCCTCTTGTGCAACATCACAAATGAATGAAACAAACAATAAGAATCAAACAAACCTTGGTGTCTCAGTTTTTTCCCATGCTTCTTTCAAATTGCAGAGTCTAGATCTCAGTGTCAAACAAACGTATCGTCAAGTCAGAAACCACTCTACGAGCAAATGGAATGTAACTCAAACTGTACCTGAAACACAACAAAAATGGTTGCATGAGCAACATGGACGGAATTTGTCATCGTAAGAAAGCTCTGATACAAGGAATTTCCATTAAGGGAGTTGGTTAAACAGCATACATGAACTTTTGATTAGGAAAAGTATAGTGCAAAGAAAATGACAAAAACAAATGAACAAAAATATCCAGAGTTTGCATTAGAATTAGGGAAGGAAGAGTGCCTGAATAAGCAAGCAAGAACTATGCATGATGAAAGAACTCACCAAATGAGGGCACAAATCTCGCATATAATAGCCAGTAGGGTCAAGATCTTACTATGGATCTGCAAGACAACAGATATGTGCCCAAAAGAGTAACTATAAGCATTGTGCAAGAGCTGATTCTATTGGAAATCCTATTGGACATCCAAAATTGCAGGACACAAGTCTAAGGAACCAGGCCATGAGTAGAGAAGGTGCAAATAAACAAATGGTTTCTGTTCTTTGCGATTTTGAGCCGTTTCATCTCGTTTGTTCTTCTGCATTCTGTATTTGACATTTTTTGGATTATCTACATTTCCTCTAGAACTCATCCAAGAGGATATTGATGTGGAGAAATAAAGCATAACAATCCAGAAGACAAATGCAGAAAATGTGATTGGCTGGGATAAACTTGTAACATTCACTCTCAATAGTCACAAACTCACATTACATCTCCTTGAAGAAATGAAGACAATGCAAATGAACTTTTGTTCAGTCAAGTTCACAGACTTACCCAAAGAGCACAGATGAGAGCTAAGGCAACACAACCAATGTAAATAGCCGTTGCATAAATGCGGACGGGGTCAAGCATCATTCTTATTTGTTGCCCAGGTCCAATAAGTAATGCTGTGCTGCCACACACGGTTTCAAGTTTAAACTCCGAAGAAATAACAATTAAGGAAAGTTAAATATTCAGTTGTTGAGACAAATGTGGAGTTATCAGACTTCCATGAAGGATTAAACAAGAAATCCATCAAAACCAGGTTTGCAATTCAGCCAAGGCACACGTCCAAGTATAAAACATTAAATGAACAAAACATGCGGAGCCAATAAGCTTAGTAGCTTCCTTACAACAGCCATCGCATTGCCAAAGTTGACAAGAACATTTGATGGGTTTTATGCTTATTAACATACCTTCCGACAGCCAGCATGTTCCCAAAGGTGAATAATAATGCAAACTTGATGGGTTTCGCAAAGACAATCAACGACTGCAAATTATCCAAGATAGAAGAAATGTCAAGTGGCACCAATGGAAAATCATATCTAGAACTTGGCGTTCAGCAACAACATTTGACTTACATGAATTATGTAAAACATATTTGCCCAAATTTAAGTAAAGATTGGCAGCTAAAAAGAAACAGAAAACATTTCTCGCTAAAGTAGAGATTGGTTAGCTCTCTCTTTCAGAGCAAGTAGATGAAACAATACAAAAGAGCTATGGGGTTACTGTGAAATGGCAGGGGAGGGGAAGAATTAAATTGTAGAATTGAAAGAAACTTATTAGTTAGGAGAGAGAGAAAGAGAGAAAAGTGCAAGGGTGTTAACTTACCCCAACACAGTCAATATTATTTATATTAGTGTGTACCACATTACATGACTAAGATAGGCGATGTGGGACAAACATCAACTAACTAATATAAGCTTATTCTAACACTCCCCCTCAAGCTGGAGAATAAATATCAAAAAGTCCCAGCTTGTCACAAAGTAATTCCAATCGTGGCTTGAACAATGGCTTAGTAAATATATCAGCTAACTGGGCACCGGTAGACACAAATGGAGTAGCAATCACACCACCAGTCAACTTCTCTCGTACAAGAAGACAATCCACCTCAATGTGTTTAGTTCTCTCATGAAACACCGGATTGGATACTATGTGAATTGCAGCTTGATTATCACAATAAAGATTCACAGGCACCTGCACAGGGAATCCTATCTCTTCAAGAAAAGAACGTATCCACACAACCTCACATGTTGTGTGAGCCATAGCCCAGTACTCTGCCTCTGCACTAGACCGCGCAACTACCGTCTGCTTCTTACTTTTCCAATTAACAAGATTCCCAACAAGAAAGATACAATATCCTATAGTAGACCTCCTGTCAGATGGTGCCCCCGCCCAGTCAGAGTCAGTGAACGCCTCAACACGCAAGTGTCCATTAGCTCAATATAACAGACCGCGTCCTGGATGGGCTTTGAGGGGCTTAACAATTCTTAGAACAGCTTCCCAATGTGGAGAGCGAGGAGCTGACATAAACTGACTAACCAAACTAACCGCAAATGAGATATCCGGGACGAGTACTTGATAAGATAATTTAGCTTCCCAACCAAGCGGCAATCTTGATCAGGACTAGAAATCAACCCCCTTATCGGCTACGGTTTGACATTAGGATTCATAGGAGTCTCAACGGGCTTTGACCCCAGTAAGCCAGTTTCATTTAGAATATCAACACATATTTCCTTTTTGCGATAGATTAATACCATCCTTAGATCTGCGCCACCCGATACCCAAGAAATATCTCAATTTGCCCAAGTCTTTTAGTATGAAACCGACGGTGTAAAGCAGATTTCAAGTCATCAATGCCCTTTTGATTGTCACCTGTAATAATAATATCGTCTACATAGACAATCAACAATATTTTCCCTTGATCAGATGTGAGAGAGGACAGAATGATCAGAATGACAACGCTTCATACCGAATTGCAACACAACATCACTAAACTTGCCAAACCATGCCCTCGGGGACTGCTTAAGCCCATATAGAGCTTTGCGAAGACGACACACCTGATTACTCCCCCCCTGAGCAACAACCCGGGTGGTTGCTCCATATATACTTCCTCTTGGAGATCCCCATGAAGGAAGGCATTTTTGACATCCAGTTGAAAGAACGGCCAGCCAAGATTGGCAACCAGAGAAATAAGAATCCGAACAGAACCAAGTTTGGCAACAGGAGAGAAGGTCTCTGAATAGTCAACCCCATAAGTCTGAGTATAGCCTTTAGCAACAAGGCGAGCTTTATAGCGCTCAACAGTGCCATCAGGAAGATACTTGACAGTAAATACCCAACGACAACCAACAGTAGTTTTACCAGCAGGAAGAGAAACCAACTCCCAAGTCCCATTATGATGAAGAGCAAACATCTCATCTTCCATAGCTGTCCGCCACTCAGACACAGAGAAGGCCTCCTGAACAGTGTTAGGAATAAAAATAGAAGAGACCGAAGTGGTAAAAGCACGAAAGGACGGGGACAAATGATTATAGGAAACAAAATGAGCAATAGGGTGGACAGTACAGGACCGAATACCTTTACGATGGGCAATGGGACGATCAAGGGCCGTCGGGGATCGGAGAGGGAGAGGAAGATGAAGCGATGGGGCGAAGGTGGAGTAAGCGGGTGGAGATGGCTGGGGACGAAGGTGAAACACTGCGGGGGCAAGCAGACCGGTGGATTTTTAGAACGGCGATGATATACTGCGAAAGGCGGTGATGGGAAAAAAAGATTGGGGAAAGCGATTACTAGGCGGGACACATTATAGGACACACAGACTCATAGGCAAGCAAATCATTGGGAGAGACAGACTCGGAATAAAAAGGAAGTGACTCATTAAAGGTAACATCAGCACACACAAAATGACGACGTAAAGACGGAGAGTAACACTTACAGCCTTTTTGAGTGCGAGAGTAGCCAAGAAAAATGCACTTAATAGAGCGAGGGTCAAGTTTGCTCTGGTCAGGATCCAGATTATGGACATAACACGTGCACCCAAAAACCCGGGGAAGTAATGGGTGGAGTGAATGACCAGGAAACAAGACCGTATGAGGTATCTCACCTCCAAGGACAGTAGAGGGCATACGGTTAATCAGATAACAAGCGGCAAGAACTGCATCAGTCCAGTACGACTTAGGAACCTGCATTTGAAAGAGCAATGCACGCATAACCTCTGATAAATGTCTAATCTTACGTTCGGCAACCCCATTTTGTTGTGGAGTCCGAGCGCAGGATGACTGATGAATTATACCATGATCATCAAAAAACTGAGATAATGTGGTATGAAAATATTCGCGGGCATTATCGGAACGAAATATACGAATGCAAGTATTAAACTGATTTTTTATTTCCATATAAAATGAGTGAAAAACAGTTTGCAACTCTGATCACGCTTTCATAAGATAAAGATATGTAATACGAGAGAAATCATCAACAAAAACAACATAGTACTGAAAACCAAAAACATTAGGCACATGAATAGGCCCCCAAATGTCTAAATGAACTAACTCAAAAGGACCCGGCCTTACGGCCTTTCAACTCTAGGATAAAAAGGGACTCTACGGTGTTTACTAAACTCACAGACTTCACATGACAACTCTTTAAGAGAACCACAGGAAGGCACCAGACGCTTCAAAGTCTAAAGTGAGGGATGTCCAAGCCGACAATGTTGCTGATAGGACTCTATGGACTGAAGAGCAACAGATTTAGCAGGATTATTGGTCAGGTAGTACAGCCCACCACGCTCAACACCGCTTCCAATCGTCCTCCCCGTCTTGAGATCCTGAAATACACAACCATGAGAAGAAAAGGTGACGGAACAGTTTAAAGATTTTGTAAGCTGACTAACAGACATGAGATTAAAAGGTAAACGAGGGACATGTAATACTGAGTGCAAAGTGAGAGATGAAGAGACTGGGAAAGAACCTAATCCAGTGACCTCAGTAGTAGAACCATCTGCTAAGGTAACATGAGATTTTTTACCGATAGATTGACAATTAGACAAGATAGTAGAGGTACCAGTCATATGATTAGTAGCACCAAAATCAATAACCCAAGGGGAAGAAGAAGAAGCAACACAAGCAACAGAGGAACCTATCTGAGCGAACGTAGCTGTGGAAGAAGCTGCAGCAGCAGAAGGCTGAAGGGACATGAGACGCTAGTACTCCTCTGCCGTAATAGTCACACTGCTATCGGTAGAATGAGTAAACTGCCCAGCATCCTTAGAATGAGCAACCTGATGAGCCTGGGGAAAACCATGAAGATCATAACAATAATCCAATGTATGATTTGTGCCCTGACAATGAGTACAAAATCTGGTACCACGACCAGAACCACTACGACCAGAACTACCTCCCCCTGACGTGCGACCATAAATATTTCCACTGCGACCAACACCCCGACCACGTGAACTAGAATCACCACGACTGCTAGAATTATTACCAGAATCGTAGCCACCAGAACCTCGACTACCAGAACCACGACCACGACTACTAAACCCTGAATCACGGCCGCGACCACGACCACTAGACGATCCAAAACCACCAGAAACAGCTAAAGCAGAACGATCAGGTGGTGGCTGAGAAACAGACCCAGCATCGGAAAGAGAAGCCTGGCGAAGACGTCTAAACACCTCATCAAGAGAGGGCAACTCCCGCTCTCCCAATATCTGAGACCGAACCGGATCATAGAAGGACGACAAACCATATAGAAATCGAGCGACCTCCAAACGCTCACGCTGACGCTCCATAACCTGGGGATCACTCGAGATAAGCTCATAAACACGGAGTTCCTCAAAAGTCCCACGAAATTTTGAATAGTAGTCCTCCAAAGATCCAGAACCGATGGACAAAGAAAAGAACTGATGGTGAAGATCATATGTACGACGAAGATTATTAACACCAGAATACATCCCGGCAAGCCGATTCCACACTTGTTTGGCAGTGTCGAGATAAAACAGAGGAGCACTAATCTGGGGTTCCATACTATTCCACAACTCAACAAGTATATGACAATTCTCAGCCTCCCAATCACTATAGTCCTTAGCCTCTTTGGCAAGAGGAACATCCGTCAAATAACGAAACTTCCACTCTCCCATATAATAAACCTTAACAGCGCAAGACCAGATAGCATAATTATGGTCATTCAAAGGAATAGAGGTAATGGAATCCTTGTCACGACGTCGAGAGGAACTAGAAGTACTCTCAATTATAATAGACTTGCTAGAATCGGACTTTTCTTCAGACATTTTGCCACCAAACAAAAAAAGAAACAATCAACTGATCAACCACCAACAACTGAACTGGAAGTAATCTGATCTACCAACTAATAACGACGACCAATAATACTACTGAACCACAGATCAACTATGAATCTGTCACTGCCCAGTGCAATCAAGACGAACAATCCAACAAACTAGAGTACCACAGATCAACACATTAACTAAACCAGCCATGTTCAGGTAAATTGTAGACCCACAGAGCAGCAATAGATCTGTAATCAATCGGGTAGCACTGGGTTACCTCATCAGATGAATATACCACACAATTAGCACTTGTGAAGACGTAGAGAGGGTAGATTGAAGCTTCTGAGAACGAGATGGAGGCCTGTCATATTTGAAAGGGAGAGAACAAGTTCGAAATCTACTGTGGAGGCCTCGAAATCAACTAAACAGGTTAGTAATCCACTGTTTTAATTCCAAACAACTCAAACTAGGGACAAATCGCGACCAGATACGTTCAATTTGATGGTTTAGAGGGTTAATTCCAATTGGGTTTCAGTTTTCAAGGGTTTTCGAACAGATTCAGAGAGGGGATTTTGATAGTCGAAATTAACTGGCTTATGGGTTTCAACGATGAGTTTGGTTAGTCGATGATGGTGATAGGATGGATTTAGGGTTCTGGTTATGATGGATGTCGATTGGTAAATGGCTGTCGACTTAGGCTTTTTAGGTGGTTGTTGATGGCTGCTATGTGGTGGGTTTAGGTGTATCTACGGCAAACAATTTCAGGATTAGGGTTTTCGAAGGTTAGGGATGATGACATAATGGCAGTGAATTACGGTGGTGGGTTAGGGTTACGCTCTGATACCATATTAGTTAGGAGAGAGAGAGAGAGAGAAAAGTGTAAGGGTGTTAACTTACCCCAACACAGTCAATATTATTTATATTAGTGTGTACCACATTACATGACTAAGATAGGCGATGTGGGACAAACATCAACTAACTAATATAAGCTTATTCCAACAAAACTTATTAGATTTGACTAAACCTATAGCCCTAGAGTCCTACACACAGGGAAACCGAGAGAAAAGGATTCACATACCCCACCCAAACTGATTGGAACACTTAGCTTGGTTTGGGTGTCTCGCGCGCGCGCGCGCACACACACACACAGAGGTATTGTAAGATATTACATTGCGAAATTTGACCAATAGCTTATTTGGTAACTTGCTAAATTTCTTCTGCAACAAATCTAACTAGCATCCAAAATAACAAAAATGGCGTACAGATCATATGACATTCTACAAAAAGCGGGGAAAGTGCCCAACTTCTTCAGACGGATAAAACAGGAACAACATCAATTCTATCCTCTAACATCTATACTAGTTTCAATTAGAGAATATGCCCCTTAATTAGCTTTGCCCTTCATCCCCTCAAAACCTTGCAATATGACCGTAAAGAGGATAATGGGAAAAGGGAAAGGTAGACAACTATAAATATTCCGTGATGATCTCACGAGGAAATGTGAAACAGTTTGGGGCACTCTTCAAGAACGTTTATAACCATGGAACTGTTGTGGTCACAACATTGAAGGTGATCACCACGAACTGTTGCAGGAACAGGAATTTGGGAAATTTCACACAACTCAAGTAGAGGAAGAGGCAACTTCTGTCATCAATCTCAGTAAGAAAGTGCTGTCCTATTTGACTAACAAACCATGATTCCCAGTCAACAGTCAATGTGGAAATGTAGTTATGGAGAAAGAGACTTGATAGTGACACTCTCATAAAAAAAGAATGAGTACTTTAATAAGCCAAACCCGACGAAAGCGGCCCTAGATTCAATTAACAACAAAAAGGCCCTTTGCGGGCAGTGTGTTTCTTTTCTAGGCAAAAAAAAGAGATGAAGAGGTTTCCAAGTAATCTAAACAAACAAACAGAAAAAGAAAAAGAAAGAAGAAAAGGTCCAAAGGCTCCTCCTCCCTAGGAAGGAGAGGAATACATTGGAGTAGTACACTTAAGTACAAATGCAAGGGCAAGCAAAAATATGCTATATCCCTCAGACCATGAAAACACGACAAATTAGATTCAATAGTCTGCAGCATGAAGGACTGAGGACAAACACAAAACTCCTTACCAACATTTGGTCTAAAAAACCTACAATCACAGATTCACAGATAACTAACTTGCAATGGAAAAAAATCAATCTTTGTTATCTGGTAGACCAACAAGCAGAACATGCTACAGTTTCTTGATTTCTTTGCACCAACAGAAATTAATTGGTAGCTAAATAAGCTTCCATGAACTTTGCACGAATACATTGTTCCACGAAAGAATAATGTCAGACAAAATAGAAATCTCAGAACAAAATTTGTACCTTCACATTGTTTTTAGATATTCCCCGTGTCATTATTTTTCCTGTATTTTAGACTTTGTAAGAACTCATGCATTAATGAAAACGTTATCAACTTATCACACCACTATCTCCAAATTTGAGAACTTGCGTTATCAAAACGTTGGCGATCAGTTTTGACAATTTACCCAATCTCAATGCTTTTGGATGGTGTTTTGCATCAGATCCGATTACAAGGGTAAAACTCAAAGATTGCCCATCACTAACAAAGTAACGCACTGTGGGTTACCATCTCTCGCTAAGAAAATGTCGGTTCTGCACGCACTTCATGTCTAATTCCAAGAGCATAAGCAGTCTAAATCTTCCTTGTGTAGATCGAATTACGGTTTTAGCACGTTTAATATAAGCTACACAAGGCATTGAGCTAGGGTTTCACAACAAGGCTGATGGGATTTTGCTTTTCTTTTGCAACAAACCAACCACAGTAAGGTAAGCATGTCAAAGGAAAGCATACACAAGTCTATGGGTATCTAAATTTACAGCTCCTTTGGATGGAGAGAAAACGTGAGAAAAGAAGGGACGGTCCTTTCTCACTCAATCACACCATTGGGGAGAAAGGGGAGAGCCAATCAAAACATTTCATTTTTGTACTTTTCTCTTCATTACTCAGCAAAATGACTAATCCAAATGAGTGATTTGGGTAAAACCACAACCCTTTCTTTTCTTTTCTCATGAAATCACCTCATCCAAAGGAGCTGTTAGGTCATACCAGAAACATGAGCACCAGGCCAGCAAGCAAACAGGCAGCAAATCCATAAATTCTCTGCTCATCCAAAATGACAAACAGAGTTCAACCCAACAGGAGAAATAAAAGATAATGAGGGATGGGTGTGTGTGCGGGATATAGCTGAGGGGTTACCTGCAAAGGGGAGAGAGAGCAGAGGCCTTCAGTGTCACCCAACAGGTTGTCTTGTAGCTCTTCGTCTCCGCCTGAAATCAAATGATTCACGTTCCACATTTTATTGAGCTTTCTCACTCATCAATGGTGTTTAACAAACGAGATCACTGTCCCAGTGGCTCTTCACACAACTGGGTCACCAAGGCGAAATGGGCGATCTCAGAGAGAGAGAGAATTTCACTATTTTGTTTTGTTTCACTTGTGGAACCACCCCAACTCTAAAGGCTATTTTCATACGTACCCCTAACTTTTTTACATTTTAAGTTCACCCCTTAAAATGGATAGAGATAGCGTATTTAGCAATGGTAATGAAACTATTTCAAATTTAACTAATGCTTTCAAAGCCCTCTTGCCCATATAATCACAATAATCGATTTTTAAAACATGCTGCAGTTTTTTGTGTGAGCCTCGAACTATACATTGATAGATTATTAAGCTCTACAAATTTCATGAGAATAATAAATTTAGGCTTTGTTTGGTTGTTAGGGAAAGAAAGGGAAAAAAGGGGAAACTTTAAAAAAAAATTATCTTCCTTTGATTCTTAAAGAAGATAAAGGAAAATAATCAAATTCTTATTTAACTTTTGTAGTGGGCCGAAATCTAGCATGGTTAATGGGGCTCGGTGATAGAACCCGGGAGGGATAAGGCCCAGGTTAGACGACTAGCCCAGCTGAGGAAGAAAACAAGTTGGATCATCCGAGAAAGGTCCACCCGAGACGTACTGGCATCTTCCCAAGATAAACCGTGTACCGGACGAGTCATCCGAGACAGATCATATTCGAGATGGCTTAGAAGGGAGATCCGAGACATCGGTGACGACTTTCATGACGTCACCCGAGGTGGTTAGGGCTAGTAACAAACTTGGGAAGGCACATTTGCGTGCTACAGCTGTTCCTACGTCAGCATGACTGTACCTGAAACGGTTACGCTACGTGCCCAATTGTGATTAAAGGACGCGTGCATGCAATGATTACAAATCTAGCTCGTGATGCTCGGTGATGTCACCCGAGTCAAAATGACCGATTTACCCCCTATACTTGGGAGCCTGTAAATACAAAGCAAGGAAGCCCTAAAAAGACAATTTCATCCAATGGGAAGGAATCGCTCAAGAGGTTTTTATACAATTTTTTAGGACACCACAACTTTCCTCTCATTTTCTCTTCAATTTTCTCTCTAACTTCCTTCTTAATTATTTTCTCTTCTTTTCTCTTTATTTCTCTAACTTCCAAACATAGCCTTTAGTCTAAAAAAAAGACCATTTCATCCAATGGGAAGGAAGATAACTTTGTAGTGTAGCCTTAAGAGTTAAATCTTAAAGGGAGAAACTTGAAATTGCTATGTTAAGAATTGAATCGGATTTATGGTTCATTAAAACTTGAATTGCCGCTAGTAACCTAAACAACGACATGGGGTGAGAAAAAGTTGTCGTATGCTACTAATCCTCGTTGTCTTTGTTAATTACGAAAATTAGAGAGCTCAAGCAGAAAACTTGAAAGTTCGGGGGTATTACTAACAAAACCCGAATAAAGTAGGAGTACATAATAAAAAACTGCCTTTACCTTTTCATCGAAGCTCTAAATAGCGCTGCATCACCACCCAAGTTCCCAATTTCGCATGATCGGCTCATTAACCTATTTGTGTTTTATTTTCAAGTTTATTACAAAAAAACGTGTGTTTTTTAACTTTAATCCCAAAGTACATGAAAACGTGGTTACATTTCGTGCTTTCAAAGTAGGTTAAGACGGATTAACCCAAAAAATTATTCACCTTGAAAACATGTGTAACAAACACACTTTCTGAAGTCATGGTTTGTAACCATGTTTCCCCTTAGTACTAGACTAGAACTCCAGCCACTCCACCGAGTCTCTCTAACGTCCACTGCAACTTCCAAAGATTCAAACCCTAGTTTTAGCGAAGAGAGAGGAGCATTGCAGGATGATGTCGTCAACTCTGCTGGAAGTGACAAGGAAATTGAGCAGTTAAAGGAAATCATCGCGAAGGGCCTCCAAAAGGAACCGATTTCCAGCAAGGACACCATGTCTGCAACATGATCGACCAAATCACTACAGCCACCAACAAACTCGTAACCTCTCTCTGTGCCGAAGATAAGGTCAATGCGAGGAAGGGTGAGATTGCTGCTCAAGAAGGCCAGACGGCCAATGGAACCAACATTTTAGCGTGTTTTATGACAGATTAAAGGATGTATTTTTCTTGGGACCAATTTATTCTGTTTTGTACCCTAAATTTGATGTCAGAATAAGCTACTTAATACAGAAGAAACAGAGTGAGGAAAGTGGTATGTTGTTGTATCATCATTCTTACTGTCATAATATCCTCTTCTTTTTCGACTTTATCAAGATCTACCAACTCATGGTTGCATCGTAACTGGAATGTGACATCAGTATGAAGAACATAGGCAAGACCAGCACTCATTCCTACAGCGAAGCTCCCCCTGTTTTCCCAAGAACAACAATGGTCCCACCAGTCATGTACTCACAACTATGATCACCAACACCTTCTACAACTCCTTTAGCCCCAGAATTGCGTACACAAAATCTTTCTGCTACCATTCCATTAAAATGCGCCTCCCCGTTTGTTGCCTCATAGAGAGCAACATTACCAATCACAATGTTTTCCTTGGGATCAAATTTTCTTTCTTTTGGAAGATAAACAACAATCTTTCCACCTGATAGACTTTTACCAACATAGTCATTGTTGTCACCCTCGAGCTCTAAAGTAATACCAGGGGCGAGAAAAGCTCCAAGGCTCTAGCCTGCACTCCCATTGAATTTGATATGGATCATATATGCAGGAAGCCCCTTCATGTGATAGCGCTTTGTCACCTCATGGCTAAGCATTGTTCCAACTGTCTGATTCACGTTGCAAATTGGTGTTTCAATGTACACTGGTAGACATTTTTCTTAAACAGCTTCAGATAGAGTTATAAGCTTGTTATCCAAAGCCATTTCCAAACCATGATCTTGTTCTCGTACACGGTACTGTGCAGCATCTTTGCGGATCTCTGCAGCAGGTTTAAGCAATAGTGAGAGATCAATACTCCTAAGCTCTTCATTGCCCTCCACCACTTCCTTGTCCATTTCAAGCATATCCGAACGACTAACCATTTCATTTATCGTCTAAAACCCAAGCTGGGACATTATTTCTCTCACCTCTTCTGCTAGCATGAAGAAAAAGTTAATCACGTGCTCAGGATCTCCGGCAAATTTCTTCGTAAGCAATGGATCTTGGGTAGCAATTCCAACTAGACAAGTGTTCTTATGGCACTTCCGCATCACGATATAGCCAAGGGTAATAAGGGGAGCTGTGCTGAAACCAAACTCCTCTGCATCAAGAAGCGCAGCAATGGCCATATCCCTTCCAATTTTAAGTTGGTCATCCACCTGGAGTACTGTCCGGCCACGAAGGTCATTAGCAACTAAGGTTTGGTGGTTTCGGCAAGTCCAAGTTCCCATGGGAGACCAGCATTTTTTATGCTCGTCCATCGGGCTGAACATGTGCCTCTGTCGTGACCAGAGATCAAGACATGATCAACATGCCCCCTCACAACTCCACTAGCAATTACTCCCACACTAGCTTCGGATACCAATTTCACATTGATGCGAGCCCCTGGATTGGTATTCTACAAAATAATGGAAATTAGATAAACTAAGCTGTGTAATTTACAATATTGGAGAACATGTGAATAGAGAACACTAGTCAATAAGTTTATAAGTTTTATTTATCGCCGGATAAGTTTATAACTTATAACTTGTTGGTTGATTGTATAAGGAAGGTTTTCTCATTTACTTCTATTTTATGTGTCACTTTTGAGTAAAATTTTAATCTACCCAGAAACCAAAACCAAAAACAAAAAAAGAAAGAAAAAGAACAAGAACAACAGTAACACTTTTGAGTGACTTGGTATGTTTTAATTTTCTTTAGAAACAAATTTTGTCATTAGCTTTGGATTTCAATACAACTTCTTTGGTATTCACTTGAATAGTTTGAGTGAACTTTTGGATCTCCGATTCCCCATGGGTATTCCCATACCCGCATTGGGGCGAGGATGGAGGTTAAAAAAAATCTTTGGTGGAGATTAGGGAAGGGATGGGGATTGATAAGGGTTTGGAGATTGGGGATGGAGGTAGTAGTATCCACCCCATCCCCTCCCCATGTCCATCTATAGTGGACATTCAACAAATTTCAATAAGTTTGGCATTAAAATTCACAAATTAGAACCTTTTTTCTGATCCGAAAATTAGATGTGTCCCCGGTTCGTTTCGTGGCAAATTAGGTCCTTCTCAATCCAAATCGCTCGTGGCGAATAAGTTCATTTTTCAGCAACCGTAACCGTCTGTGAGTGACACACACATGGATCAGAACGGTTGGGTTGGGTTGGGTTGGGTTGTGGATGGGCTTGGCAGTTTGGGCCTCTAGCAAATGGGACTTTTACTTGGGCCATTTTTTGGAAAATTTTGCTAGGCCCAGAATGCATGTTGGTGTTTTCGCCGTCTTGGGCAGTGGTGGTGAGGTGTAATTTGGTCATGCTGGTTTTATCGGCAACTACTATACCATTAGTAGTCTGAATTAGTCCCATTTTTCTGTTCCCCTTCTTTATCTTCTGGGATTAGCGTTTATAGGTTGGAACTTTGGAGGGGGAGGGAGGGACTTCTATGTGATCATTTTGAGAGGGAATTGCAAAGAAATTGTCCTTTCCACTCTCGAGCATGAGTGATTATTCAATGTTTCTAGAACACTATCGCATGATGTTTTAGGTGTCTTCTTCACCACATATTTGTCACTTTTCCATTAGAGCCTCACACTTGGTGTTTGCTTGCGACCTTGGATTGTATCGTAGATGGTGTCGCCCCAAGCGTAGGGCTAGGTCAGCGGTAGCATAATAACCGGTAAGACTGGGTCGAATCCACAGGGACCGAATGCACCTGGCGTGAGAGTTTTAGTCTTAAAGCGGCAAACTTAGCTTTTGGAGTTTGATTGGTGGAATTCTTTCGACTTCTATCGCGATTGAAAATGAAGTTTTAAACTATAAAGTAAAGGCGGCAAGGTCTAGAGGTTCACACTACCCAAGACTAAAGATATTCAATGGCTCTCAACTATAACTAAAGTGAGCGACAAAGTCACTTGCTCTCACTCGAAAGATTTAACAATGAAGATTATTTTGACTCTAGAAAATGGGTTTATCAATGGGACAAGTTATTTGAGACATTTTGACAAACACTTTGAATGCCATAGCTCTAAGCATCATGTGTGGCAAGTAGTCAAGCCCTTGCCTACACAAGATCAAAAAAGTGAACAAGACTAAGTTTTGATACATAAAATTTAACTTACCCAATGAAAACCAATCTTTATCACAAGAATGAGGTTTGTAAATGGAAAAACACCCTCTTAGACATTTTGTTGAACACCCAAAGTGACATAGCTCAAAGCATTGTATGCGCCAAGTGATTTGTCTACACCCAATCAAAGAGGTTAACAACTCTAAGTTTAGACCGAAAATAGAGTGATTAATCCATTCACAAACCCACAATAAGCATATAAATGTGAGAAACAATTGAAACACCGAAGTCATGGAGTGATATTCACCCCATGACCAAGCCTAAACTACTACTCAAACATGATTAAGCTAAACATTAAAGGAAATACAAAACATGACGAAAATGTAAATAAACTACGGATTTATAAAGATTAGAGAAGTGCTTACAACATTAATGAAGGAGAAAACCTTGGTTCTTGAAGATTAAATCCTAAAAACTAGAGAGAAGGTAAAGCTAATTTAGACTAAAAGGAAATAAAAATGAAAGTGTGGGAGATATGAGAGAGAAAGAGGAAGGGAGAGATATATACAAATACACTTTCTCTCTCACAAAATATCCTAAAAGGTGTAAGTTTCCATAGTGGAAAGTCCAACAAGTGGGCTAAACAAAATTTCGGGTTGCCAGGTATTGATACCTATCAATACTGGTATCAATACCTGAGCTTCTATTAAGCTTTTTCTTCAAAGGTATTGATACCTATCAATACTGGCATCAATACTTGTATCAATACTAAGGCATTTGAGGTTGCCTCTTCTTTCTTGGTCATCTATTGGCTTTGTGTGCTACCGGGCATCTTCCCAAACACTTTTGAACATCGTGTGAGCCTCGGGAAGGGGAGCACTTGATCTCATTAGTCCTCGTTCACTCCTGGATTTCACCAAGAGTCTTTGTAAGCCTTGGACACGCCTTTAGCCTTCCGGCCTGATCTTGTGCCTTCTAAACTTTCCGAACCTTAGCCAAATATTCATTTCTTAGCTCTTAAAGCTCGATGTCGGAGTGTCATGGGGCGCTTGGCCCTTGAATTCTTGGGATGTTTCCCAAAGCGCTTCAAATGCGCCTTATGCACGAGTTTCACCATTATCTATCAAAAACAACACTACGCACAAATCAAACATATAAGGCATTAAAACGTGTGTGTGTGTGTGTGAACAAAAAGAGCTAGATAAACCCGAATATATACAGCGTTAGGGGCTTATCAGTGTTGGAGCCTACACAATTGTGAGCTGGAAAAGTCTCCTGAAACATCACATGACAGTCCTCCTGAGTAAGTAATAATCGTCCCTCGGGCATTCTTCTCTTCAAGATATTGAAATCCTTTTATCTACTTGAATGAGTTGAATCCTTTGCTTCTGCTTGTGGATGAGGTGTTCAGGCTGACCCTCTTTTCTCTTCTTCTTGTGAGTTCAAATGACATTAAGTTAGCCAGTATAAAATCTTGGTGACTTGGGTTCCTAAAGGCTCTTAGCACAACAATACATCAGTAAAATTTTGTTTTGGTGCTTCCCTTCAAGGGGCGGTAAAATCAAACTAATTGAATGAAGATTATATCGGAGTACCAAATTCAGTCCACCAATAATCTATCTCAATAAATTCTCAATATACTATTTTTTCATTCACAAATCAAAGAACGAATTGAAGACATTATTCATTTTAAAAACTGGCACATGATCCACCTTATAAACACCCAAAATAGGGGGATCAATAAACAAGAAGATAAAGAAAAATCAAACTCATGAAATTCTAAGTACCGACTCTGATTCCGGCAAATGCCGCTTTGTTGTTAAGCTTTCTCAGCTTTTGTGGTTGATCTTGGCCATCTAGCCATGGCTTCCCACGTTATAATTTAGCTGGAAGCAACTCTCTAGAAGTATAAATTAGTTCTTTCTATTTGGCCCAATATGAGGAAAGGAAAATGATGCTGAAGCTGAAGTTAAAACTACTTCATTACTGTCTGTCTGTTGCTATCTTCCTTCCTTTTCTTCTCTAGTCAGAAACTTGTCAACTTGTAAAGCAACTTGTCGACCTTCCGCAATGGCCCAAACTACTAGAGACTGGCCCCGCCGACAATCCCCAGCAGCAAAAACGCCATCTAAGCTAGTTGAGAAGTGGCCATACTCTGCCTTGAAGTTTGAACAATTGTCTCGCTCCAAGCCTAATTTGTCGGCTAGTGTCTGAAGGTATTAAGCATAAAAATCAATTATTACAGTATTCCACGAGAAAGATAGTCACAAGAAAGGTGTGTAATACTTTCACAAGGTATATATAGATTCAACTCGAGGAAGTGTTCAACTTTCTGCCAACTATAGGATTATTGAGAGAGTGAATTTTATTTCAGTCTGCTGACCCCAGACAAATGAATGAAATTCAAAGCAGCCGCCTGAGTTTCAGGTAGAAGTTCAAAGGGTCACTTAGGTGAATGCATATTTCTAAAAGTCGGCCTAGGCGGCATCCTAGGCGCTAGACAGTGCCCGGCCGCGTCAATTAATGGTCTACTTGTTCAATCTCTTTTTTTCTTATTGGTGATGCGCAAATTAGCCGGCGACTAATCAAGCCGCTAGGTGGGATTAGGCATTTGGGCAACTAGGGGGAACTAATCAGGGTTAAATGCATACCATTGAAAATTTAAGGGGTTTAACTATTGTGGTAATGTAGTATAGGGTTTTTGTGTAATACCAAATCAGCTAGTCGATCTAGTTCAACAAAAAATACCAAATTGATTACTCTCTCTCTCTCTCTACGTTTTCATAATTTCGTATAAACATCATAAATTGAAAGCGTAGGGCTATTATCAAACTATAAATGGCTCTATTTTGGATTTTATTTACTGTTTGTTCTACTTATGTTGTTCAACTTACTCAAACTTGGGGAGGGGGAAGAGAATGTTTTCAAGAAATAAAAAAATGGAAAATCCAACTAATCTCTAGGTGCTGATTAATCGGCCAAGGCGCTAGGTAGTCTCGACCATCCGACTAGCGCCTAGCAACTTTTAGAACCTCGGGTGAGTGCACATGAAAAAATCCCAACATCACCATCACCACAGGCGGGATTAACTTTTGGGAGCTCGCGCCCTCTCCAACAGAGAGAACGAGGGCATTCTTCTTTTGATGATGATAATGAACAAAATCACTTTCCCCTTGAGAAATTACACAATGTAGTTAAGGATACTAACCGACTCAGGACCGAGGAAGCCCATAGCTAGAAGGACTAGGTCTGCCTCAATAATCTCCCCAGAGCCTTCTACTTCCTTAAATTGAAACTTCCCAGAAGCATCCTTCTCCCACTGGACGCGTACTGTCTCAAGTCCTTTCAAAACCCCATTCTCATCTCCCACAAACCGCTTGGTCAATACCTCATAAGATCTTGGGTCCTTACCAAACTTTGAAACAGCTTCCTGGTGCCCATAATCCATCCTGAATATATGAGGCCACTGAAAAAAAAAAAAAAAAAAACGTTGAAATTGTCAGATTATCAAATGATTAGGAAACATAAAATGTTACAAAGTTTCCCAATTTTCCCATTTCTTGATTTAAACCAAATCGCTTTAGGCTCCATAACCTAAACCCAAAAATCCAATTCCCAAAAAATATCCAGTGCTGGCAACAACCTTCATTACTTATGACGTGTTGATTTTCCACTAACCAAAACATATTTGATATTCATCACTGATATTACAAGTGATTGATTAATTACTACTCATGTAATACCCTAGATTTTGGGAGGTAGAGAATGTTTATCCCCACATCGGAAGTCTACATGAGTGATCTTGGGCATATAACAAATCATGTAAGAAACTACTAGCACATTGGGCTTAAGCATTTTGGCTCATGTGGTGTGGCTCGTGGATCAAATACAAAGTACTAGGCTAGTGGTCTACATGAGGTGTTACAAAAGCAATCAGAGTGACTCATGTTCCCAACCGTGTGGGTGTGGGTTATGGCACCATAGAACAGACCTGGGGAAGTTTATAGTGCCTTGGACGCCGGGGAACAGACCCAAGGGAGGCTATGGTGATTAGTGCTCAACCCCTTGCTAGTGCGCGAGCCCATGAAGGAGGGTAGACTGTAATACCCCAAATTTTGGGGGTATAGAATGTTTAGTCCCCCATAGGAAGTCTACATGAGTGATTTTGGGCATATAACAAACCATGTAAGAAACTACTAACACCTTGGGTTAAGCATTTTGGGCCATTTGGTGTGCGTTATGGATCAAATTCAAGATACTGAGCCAATGGTCTACATGGGGTGTTACAACTCCCATATCTGTCTCCTTTGTTTTATGAACATTCTGCACGCTTTTCATTTTTCAAGCACAAATATGATCCACACACAGTAAAACTAACCACAGGACATGACATAAAAGACATAGGAGTAATAACTTAATAAAAAAAATGGTTATGCAACCTAGATTTTTCTTTTTTTCAGTTGCCATATAATGCAGTCTTCAAACCTGTGGCCAAGGGTTGCCTGGAGCCCTAGTTCGAGGAGGCATAGGGAGAAGCTCCAGATTTATAATGCTACTGCAACCATGCCGGATAGATGTTCCAATGCAATCTGTACCTGTGTCACCTCCACCAATCACCACTACCTTCTTATCCTTCGCAGAGATGTAATTACCATCCTCAAGATTGCTATCAAGTAAACTTTTGGTATTTGCATGGAGGAAATCCATGGCAAAATGGACCCCAGATAGTTCCCGTCCAGGTACAGGTAAGTCCCTGTTCCAATATTATGTTCTCAAATAAGTACCGCATTACAAAGGAGAAAAACCTCTACTGACATTTTTTGTTTCCCAAGTATACCTTGGTTTAGTGGCTCCTACGGCGAGAATAATGGCATTATTCTTCTCTCGAATCTCATTTAGGGAATACTTAAAATCTTTTCCAATATTGGCATTAACAACAAAAATGATGCCCTCCTTTCCCATGAGGTCAACCCGTCGTTGAACTATCTCAAGTTTATCAGCCTTCATGTTAGGAACCCCGTACATCATAAGGCCCCCAATACGATCAGAGCGCTCATACACCGTCACAAAGTGACCCATTTTATTCAATTGGTCAGCAGCAGCCAATCCAGCCGGTCCGCTCCCAATAACAGCAACTTTTTTCCTGTAACAGCAAGGATCTACATAATTCGATGCCAGATAACTTACACAGCAACCTCATTCTGCTAATAGACTTCAGAGGTTATCCAACAAAAATGAGACTATGGGTGATTACAACTGGATGATGCAGGAGATGAATCATACCCGGTTCTTTTAGGAGGAGTCCGTGGCACCATCCATCCTTCTTCAAAAGCCTTATCTATGATAGCACATTCAATGCTTTTGATGGATACGGGATTCTCATTTATACCAAGAACACATGACCCCTCACAAGGAGCAGGACACACCCGACCAGTAAACTCTGGGAAGTTATTAGTCTCCAAAAGCCGATCCAATGCTTCGCGCCACCTGTTTTGGTAGACTAACTCATTGAATTCGGGTATTTTATTTCCCAGAGGACATCCAGAATTCTCCTACAATAGAGGACAATGAGAAATCAGGAATGAAACTGGAAATATTGGGTAACCGCACGAGAGAATTTGAACTTAAAAGAAAAGGAGAGAACAAACAACGCGCTGAGTTAATATTACCTGCTGGCAGAAGGGAGTGCCGCAGTCCATACAGCGAGCAGATTGAGTCTTTAGAAGTACACTGGGCTGGTCCTTTTCCTTCACCTCCTTCCAATCCCTCATCCGGTCATTAGGATCCCTGTAAGAAACATCCTCTCGTTCATAAGCAAGGAATCCCCTATGTTTTACAGCATCAGGAACTCGAGTTGGCCTTTTCACCGGTTCAGCCTCTTCAACTTTCTGCAGTTTCCAGACTCTTATTAGGACCCCTTCATGGGCTATGAGAGATTAACAAGCCTGTAGTACGTTGAAATGGGGAAAAGTGTGGATGCTGAGAAAGAAACCCCAAAGCAAAAATATCCCATATGCATAAACGATCTAACGAGGAAGGAAGAAAGAAAAATTTGTGACGGGATGCCATCAACAGCTTAACGAAATTACATAGAATATTAGGAAAACTATTCATAGAAAAGAGAGCCAAAACTGTTTTTATATATATCGACCTCCAGTACGTCAACACATATTAACTTGAAAAGAGGTTGATTTATGAGCGCAATAAATCAATATGACAGCTAACCAGACTGCCACTCCCATTCGATGACCAAGCTGCCAACTTCTTAATCTCTTCAAAAGCATCTTTTCCCTTGAATTCTGCCTCTTCTTGCTCGTCAGCTTGTTTGGCATGCGTGGCTTCAGACTCTTTGGCTACCCCATACAAGTCCCGCAACCCTCCGTATAATCTCTTCTCCAAACCATTGAGCTTTTTGGCTACCCCAATTCGGCTTAAATGCAATTGGTTATTGGCAAAAGGCTTTGGAATCGAAGGAAACAAACCTGAGTTTGTTCGAGTCTGGAGAGGAGAGCTCAAAGCTACAGACATTATTGTTCAAGTAACAAAACACACAATACAACACCCGATATTTAACGTGGGCGATCGAATCGAGTAGACCAGCATCTTTTTCGAGATTCTTTGAAAAAAGTATGGAAAGTTTGCAAATTTTGCCCTTTTTTTGTTCTTTGCGTTAGTTCGGAATCTCAAATTGACCTATCAGATGTGAGAAAATTAGGTCAGAGATATTATCTAGTTGATTTGATGGTGGGAAATTCTGATTTTTTTTTTTAGAATAAGTGATGGAGAAGAGGTTGTATTTATTTAAAAAAGAGTCGTCGTCCTTATCTAATTCTACAAGATTTTGAGGAATATAATAAAATGAGCCGAGATACCTAGGGCTTCTATTCTATACAGAAAAATCTTCATATAGTATTACAAAATAATTTTTTTGTGAAGAGAAACATAGATGCAACACGTGTTGCTTTAAAGTATCTCCAATCTTTATCCATATCTTCAAAACTCTTTTTTGGCTAAAAAGAGCAAAATCACATCTCCAATGGAATACCCATTTCTCAACCCAAAATGGGTTTTACCAATTTCTCCACCCCATTTTGGAGAACCTTAACCCTTTTTTTTAACCTTTCTTTCAATACTTAATCTTATACTATCTCTTATTTACCATGTTGCCATTGAAATCCTTTTGAGTAAAAACGGGTTTTGCGGTTTGCCATTAGAGATGCAAAATATTGAGCTTTTTGGCTACCCCAATTCGGCTTAAATGCAATTGGTTATTGGCAAAAGGCTTTGTAATCGAAGGAAACAAACCTGAGTTTGTTCGAGTCTGGAGAGGAGAGCTCGAAGCTACAGACATTATTGATCAAGTAACAAAACACACAATACAACACCGGATATTTAACGTGGGCGAACGAATCGAGTAGACAAGCATCTTTTTCGAGATTCTTTGAAAAAAGGATGGAAAGTTTGCAAATTTTGCCTTTTTTTTGTTCTTTGCGTTAGTTCGGAATCTCAAATTGACCTATCAGATGTGAGGAAATCAGGTCAGAGATATTATCTAGTTGATTTGATGGTGGGAAATTCTGATTTTTTTTTTTAGAATAAGTGATGGAGAAGAGGTTGTATTTATTTAAAAAAGAGTTGTCGTTCTTATCTAATTCTACAAGATTTTGAGGAATACAATTAAACGAGCCGAGATACCTAGGGTTTCTATTCTATACAGAAAAATCTTCATATAGTATTACAAACTAATTTTTTTGTGAAGAGAAACATAGATGCGACATGTGTTGCTTTAAAGTATCTCCAAACTTTACCCATATCTTCAAAACTCTTTTTTGTCTAAAAAGAGCAAAATCACATCTCCAATGGAATACCCATTTTTCGACCCAAAATGGGTTTTACCAATTTCTCCACCCCATTTTGGAGAACCTTAACCTTTTTTTTGTAACCTTTCTTTCAATACTTAATCTTATACTATCTCCTATTTACCATGTTGCCATTGAAATCCTTTTGAGTAAAAACGGGTTTTGCCCTTAGAGATGCAAAATACCCAAAATGAATTCTTACTCAAATATTAACGCAAATTGGGTTTAAAAAAAAAAGTTAGGAATGGAGATGCTTTTACTATTCTATTACAGTTTTACTTTCTAAAATTAAGAAATATATGCTCTACACTCGTTTCCAATTCAATAAAAAACTGATAAGGAAATTCCTCTAATCTGTTCTACCCCCCCCCCCAACTCGAAAACATGGAATTTATAATAAGGAAAACACAATTAGTCAAGGAAACCGTTAATGGATTTCGGAAAAAAAAAAGAAGAAGAAAGGGTTAATGGATTCTAGTTGACCAATCATTCTCCATGAAAGGGGAAAATAGTCTTAAAATACCATATTATCATATCCTTCCAATTCCTTAATTTAAACTTTCACCTCTCTTTAATTTTCGGTCCTTTCAAAACCCCGATGCAAGAAATGGGATTAGCATTGTTTAGCTGTAAAATGTTTACGGTGACAACGTCACATTTACATTATTTTTAATAGGACTAGAGTTTTAGACCGAGGGAGGGCAACTTTAGAAAAGTATTTTCAACCAAAGATGTATTCAGCATATCGTGCAAATTGTGTAGTACATTATTGTATTGTACAAGACACATTGTTTTGTTTTTTGGTTGACAATTACAACACCCATATGTAATTAATTGTGCCTATGAAAGAAATTGAGAAAATTTTAAATGACAATATATATAGAATTGTTTTAATTTTTAACTATACTAAACAAGTAATAATTTAGATCATCAGAGATTTGTTATACTAATTATTTAAATACTAATTATACTATACATTTTATTAGTAATTTTTAAAACTTGGGGTGCCCCGGCCCCTATATATCTCCACCCCTAATAACTTGTCATAATTGCTAAAATTGTAAGAGTTACAGGATATTAGAACATCTCTAATGGTTGACAAGCTATTTGAATGGCTATGCTCTATTTTGTAGTAGTAATGAATAGTGTCACATTGCTATATTATACCAATGTTTGCTCCAATGCCATCCACCTCCTTCCATTATAAAACTCATCAAATAATTTTCATTGTCCGAACTTCCAATTACTGCTAATTTCAGTTTATGATTTTGGGAAGATCTTAAATATATCATGAATGCCTGCATTATTTTACACAACATGATCATTAAATACGAGCTTGAGGAGTGAGGACTTTCAAGATGGCCTAATGTGGCTAGTCGAGAGAGGTATCACATGAGCCGACACTTGTCTGTTTCTGTGTTCATTATTCGTCACAATATGATTTGATCCATTGCAGTTCGTGACACACTCTATAGTTATATTATTGAATACTTGTGGTCTTGACAAGGAGAGTGTGGTTAAGTCATATTTTGGTGGCCAAGTTGGCTAAGGGAAAATGAGCCATGTGGCGTAGTTAGTCAGATGTGGTATTTTTCATTGGTTATTTTTTTCCTTTATTTGGTTGGCTATTATCTACATTGGTATTTTGTCTTGGGAGAAAAACTATGTCGTACCTTTTTGCAATTCGTTTTTGTTTGAAGAAGGTAAAAAAAAAAAATTATAAATACAGAGTTTTTTTTTTAGTTCTCAATTTACTTGGTGGACAAATATTTTGGGATGAAGGTAATAATTTGAGGGAATGAAAGTTTCAATTGAGGAAGATGACTAAAAATTAATATGCTTGGAGAAAAAAAAAAGTGACATGGCTAATTTACCTATAGTTAAAATTTGCGCCAAATATGGCACGAAGAATACCTACAACTATATATAGCACTTGATATAGTTCAGTACCACTGGAGCCCCCACTTTAAACATGGCTGCTACATTATAGCAATAACGCATGAAATAACACACTATTAGAGAAATTCTTAGAGCATCTCCAGTAAAGTCACTATTTGGATAGCTATTAATATAATACAGCAATCAAAGTGTCAAAATGTTCTTCTATAGCAATGTTGCTCTAATGGTACAAATATTATTTCTTTTATTTTCCCACAAAATGTCAATTTAAATTGTTATCTGTGGGGCATGGTAAATTGTAGTAACAATAGCTATATATTGTGCTACATGTGGCACAACATTTGGCTAGTAGATAAATATAGCATGTGTTTTAGAAGAAGGGAATTTTCGTTATTGTTTGGGTTTAGTTAGTCTATCTAGATACTTCCTTCATGTCTATTCCAAGAACATAAGCAGTCCAAATCTTCCTTGTGTAGAATGAATTACGGTTTTTGCATGTTTAATACCCTTTGTCCGGATTTGTTAGTCTCTTTTTGAAATTCGTGTAATTTTTTATTGTTGATATCTTTCAATGTGTATCTTAAAGAAATATGCAATATAAATCTTAATTGATAGCTCTCAATTAGATTCTATAGATACAAAGTTCACAAAATCATAAAAAACATACTCCCTCCGTCTCATAAATTTTGATCACTATGAAATTACGTGCAATTTTTAAACTAAAAAATAATGTATTTACCAAAATAAATTTTGATTTTTTTTGCATCGTATAAAAGTTCTTGATGAGATCTATCAAACAAGATGCATATTGACTCAAATTTTTTTTTTGTAAGTACGTTATTTTTTACTTTGAAAATTGCACGTAGTTTCGTAGTGATTAAACTTTATGGAACGGATGGAGTAATAAATTGAGAGATATAAGAAATACGGATTTTAAAAATCGACTAACTAATCCGGATGGAGGAGTATAAGCTAGACAAGGCACTGAGTGAGGTTTTCACAAGAATGGCCGATGGGATTTTGATTTTCTTTTGAAACAAACCAACCACAGTAAGGTAAGCATTTCAAAGGAGAGCATATATGGGTATCAAAATTTAGGTCATACCCAGAAACATGGGCACCAGGCCAGCGAGCAAACAGGCAGCAAATCCATAAATTCTCTGCTTATCCAAAATGCCAAACATAGTTCAACCCAACAGGAGAAATAAAAGATAATGAGAGATGGGTGTGGCCGTGTGGATATGGGATATAGCTGAGGGGTTTCCTGCAAAGGGGAGAGAGAGCAGAGGCCTTTATTGAGCTTTCTCGCTCATCAATGGTGTTTAACTAACCAGATCACCGTCTCTGTGTCCCTTCACTCGACCAACTGGGTCAGCAAGGCGAAGTGGTCGATGTCAGAGAGAGAATATTTCACTCTTTAGTTTCATTTGCGGAACTACCCCACCTCTAAAGACTATTTCCATACATCCCCCAAACTTTTTACATTTTAACTTCACCCATTAACATGGATAGCGATAGCGTATTTAGCAAAGTTAATGAAACTATTTCAAATGGAAAAAGATACGCGCACCCCAAATGCAAACCATCACAGACAGCTGTCCGTGCGCATTTTCGATGGTCCGGATTTTAAATAAATTGTTCACGCGAACAATTTGTTTGTTTGCGCGAACAAATTTTTTAAAATGCGGACCATTGATTCTTGAAATGGACGATCCGGATGTGTTGGTGTGCATTTGGGGTGCGCGTATGTGGTGTGCACGTAGTAGAGTTCATTTCAAATTGAACTAATGCTTTCAAAGCCCTCTGAGCGCTTATAATCACCAGAATCCATTTTTGAAACATACTGCCATTTTTTGTGTTCAATTCAAACTTTACGTTAATAGAGCTGGGGGTGTTCCATTAGCAAAAAACAATTTTTGTGGGGAAGTCATTGAATCCATCAACAAAATCAAGCTTTATGTAAGTTTTGCGGGGAAGTGATTGAAACTCTGGATCATTCTTTTCTTTTATGCCTTATTGAGTAGAACTTATGGGCTGAAATTTTGGTATGGTGGGGAATCGAATGGGTAACCCCTTGTTCAGTGGAAAACTTGTTTTATTGGTGGCTAGACTCAAAGCACAAACCTAGAATTAATCTGATATGGAACTCTATACCTTTTGCTACTCTATGGTATCTGTGGAAGGTGAGAAATGAAATAGTTTTTCAAGGCACATCTTTTGATAGGGTGGAATTAACTGAGCTTATTAAGCTCATAGTTGCTCTTTGGGTGAGAACAATGTTGGAATTTTCACGAAAATCGGATGAATGAAACCGGGGCATTTCGGAGGGTCTGACGAGGCAACCAAACGGTCTACTCCGGGTTCAATAAATTTGGACGAAGTACATATACATATAAATAGGAACATATGTATAAATCTTGAGTATAATTATATATATAAACAATTGCCTTTTTAATTAGCAAATCTTATCACTTACTGCCTATTATAGACTACTTAATATTCAAAGAATATCAATTGAGATTATATTTCTAAATATAAATATAAATTTATTTTTCATTCTTGAATTCTTTATTTTTTTGTTTAGATATGGATATATTCGGAAAACCCTGATCCCCATCAAGAGGTAGGTTTGGTTCTTTACCTAATATATCCCCAATGGGGATGGGGGCGGGGATGGTGAAACACCCTCTAATCGAGGATCGGGTATGGAATAGAGTCTCCCGATCCATACCCTACCCGTTGCCATTCTTAAAAATAGAGAGAAATTTTAAAGCTTTTGTCTGGTAATTATGACAATTCAAATAGAAAACTTGAAAGTTCAGGGGTATTACTAACAAAACCCGAGTAAAGTAGAAGTATACATGATAAAAACCGCCTTACCCACCCGAGTAAAGTAGGAGTATACATGATAAAAACCGCCTTTACCCACCCGAGTAAAGTAGGAGTATACATGATAAAAACCACCTTTACCCTTTCGTCGAAGCTCCATACGGCATTGTATCACCGCCCAAGTTCCCAATTTCACGTGATTTGGAAGGCTCATTAACCGTTTTATGTTTTTTTTTACTTAATTAATTAAAATGCGTGTTTGTAAACTTTATTCCCATAATACATGAAATCGTGTTCAGCAATCACGTTTTTAAAAAAGCTTGTTCGCGAGACACACTTTTCTTGTAAATTAGCGTGTTTAACCAAAGGGGATTAACTTAATTTAAAACGTTGTTAGAAAACATATTTTTAGTAGGCTTTTGCTGAGGAAATTTCAAGCGTCGTTTTTCATTCTGGGATTTTTATCACTGTCCCTCTCCATGGAATCAATGAGACAAATTTCAAGCGTTCTTCCACCCAATTCTCTCTCTCTCTCTCTCTCTCTCTCTCTCTCTCTCACACACACACACACACACACACACACAAAATCCTTGTACGAAGACAGAATTGAGTTTTGCTCCCGGCACAGATCGCCATGATGGGGGAAAACCATGGTCTTTGCATTCCCTTGAATCCCTCTCTTTAATCGGAAGAGCCACAAGGGTCGGCTCACTTGATTATGAAAAATGTATAACTCCATTCCCAACAGCCCAAGAGCTTCCGATTGAATTTGTGTGTGTGTATCTCTAATTTCCCTTCAAATTGAATCAACCCATCTCATCCAATTTCTAGGATGATTTTAACCCGATCAAAGACTGGGCATGATCTCTGGGTTTGGACCAGAGAGAGAAGAGAGGAGTTTTGTGATGGAGAGAATTGTGGAACAAAGAAGTTGGTGATGATTTACTTTAGAATTTTACCCCTTTGAAAGCGTGATTTTTTAATCACGTTTTTTAGAAACACTTCTTCATAAAGCGTGTTTGCTAAAACCGTTTTTGTTTAACCATAAATAGAAGTTAATTATGTCATTAATTGTTGTGGAGGCGTGATTTGCAATCACGTTTTGGTAAAAGCGTGTTTAGCAAATGCGACTTAACATATTTCGGGAATAATGTTGAAAAAGTTGTTTATCAATTAATAAAGTTTAAAAAAAAAATTAAATCGATTAATCAGTTGATTTGAAAGTTTGGAACCCCTCTGCACGGCTCGTTTACCAATTTGTTTTTTTTTTAACTTTATTATAATAAGCATGTGTTTTTAAATTTAATCCCAGAGTACGTGAAGACGATGTTAGCAAACACGTTTTCTTGAAAACGTGGTCATGTTTCACGCATTCCAAAAATTTCATAATCCGGCTTGAAAACGTGTGGGTCAAACACGCTTTCATTCTTGAAAATAAGCGTGTTTACTGAACACGCCTTCTGCAGAATCACACGCTCCTCTCTCCAACCCATCACTGCCACTTCCGAAGATTCAAACCCTAGTTTTAGGGGGTGTTCCAATAAGTAGTTTTTAAGTTTTTTGGTTTTTTGTGATCTTTAGTTTTTTTAAAAAACTCACTTGTTCCACTAACAAGTTTTTGGTTTTTTTAGTTGTGTTATGAAATTACAAATCTACCGTTCTACTCAAACAACTATTGCTCTTTTTTTTTTGAAGGGATGACAAATTTATAATTTTACATGATTAAAGTACATGTACTTGATTGTGCAATGATTTGATTTTTTTAAGTTAGTGGAATGAAATGGTTTTTTTGTTAATTTTTTTGTGAAATTTTGTTTAGTGGAATGGGTAGTTTTTCATTTAAACTAAAACTAATTTTTTTTTTTTATTGGAACACCCCTTAGTATATATAAAGAGAGAGAGAGAGAGAGCGAGAGGAGCATTGCAGGAAGATGTCGTCCGCTCTACTGGAAGTGACTGGAGCGAGTCACGAGGAAGTCGAGCGGGTCGAGCGAATCATCGTGAAGGACCTCCAAAAGGAACCGGCTTCCAGGAAGGACACCGGGTCCGCAACATGATCGACCAAACCACAACGACCGACAAAATCGTAACCTCTCTCTCTGCTGAAGACAAGGGCAATGCGAGGAAGGATGAGATTGCTGCTCTAGGAGGCCAGACGGCCAATGGAACCGACGTTTTAGCGCGTTTTATGACAGATTAAGGGAGGTATTTTTCTTGGGGCCAATTTATTCTGTTTTGTTCCCTGAATTTGATGTCAGAATAAGCTACTTAATACAGAAGAAACAGAGGGAGGAAAATTGTATGTTGTTTTGTAGATGCGCAGTTGAAATCAATTAGAAACCGCTTTTTGCCTGTTTGTACAGTGGGGGAAGCGAGCAGGTTTGCGAGCCTGAGCCAAGCTTTGATGTGTTTGAGCTAGGGTGGTTCAAAAGTATTCTAGCTCGAAGTCTCGAGTCAAGCCCAAATAATCTAGCTAGAGCTCGGCCTGTTTACTGTTGAGGTGTTTGAGCTAGGTTCTTTCAGTGCACTAGCCTCTATACATGAGCCATACTTTGATAATCGAGCCAAGTAACAACTAATTTGAGCTTGGCTCGTTTCCTAAACGAGCTTAGCACTCGAGCTCGAGCTCAACTAGTTTACCAAGCCAAGCTGAGCCGAGCTCATAACGATTCAAGCTGCTCACGAACAACCCTAGAAGCGAGGGAGTGTAATCCCTCGCTCTACCAATTTTTTTGGTTTTATTTTGTGGTGATTTTGATACATGAGGTCGCGTATAGGGCCTTCATGCGTGTTGTTACATCTGTGGGATTCCGTTTATGCTTTCTCTTTTTGATATATATACATTCTGTGTAGCCCATGATTTTAGTCTGTCTGCATTCCTGATATATTATAATATTTGATGCAATACGTACCATATATGCAGATACATGAGTACCATAGACATCATCCTGCTGCACATGTTGTGGATGGTAATGAAGAGCATAATGAGCTACTCAAATAGGAACCGCGAATTGAGTTCACTGGGGAGGTAGATGCTCTCTCTCTCTCTCTCTTTCTGCCTCTTTATATTTGTTGGCTGGTTTGTTTGTATGGATGATATTTAGTGGTACTTGATATGTGTTCACAAACTTTTGCATTGTCATTTTTTGGCTAAAATATTTGCACTGATTGAGAGAGCTATTAATGATATTTATACCATTAGTTTGCTTTATTAGATGCTTTCTTTGAATGATTTCAGTTGATAGTACGATTACGAATAGTCAATATCGTCAACATGTTTGCAACACTTTGTCTAGCATGTTTCCAACACTGTAGCTTAGTTTCTTATATGGCAATTAGACATACAGCTGCTCCATTTTTTTCAAGGTAACTGTGTTCTTCTTCTTTGGGTTATCAAAATCTACAGAAGGAATAGATTGATGCTCAATCAAACAGCATGAATAACAAGTATCAAAACTTGGTTTTTTTGTTGCATTGGGTGGCATTCTCTTTAATGCGTTTTCTAGATTTTATCTTTTGTACATAAAGTATAAAATTGTTTCTGAAATTCATGGTATATGAGGAATTGAGCACATGTTCAATAATCTTACCCCAAAAGTTAGCCTTTTTGCTTCTGGTTAAAAAATTCGAATAAAAAATTGCTTCCTGGATTGCTTTAAAATTCGGTGGTGTTTCTTTTATTTTATTTAAGCAATTTCAAACCATGTGATACATTCTTTTCTTTAATCATGAACTTGCCGTTCTCAGGAATTTCATGGTTCCTTTTCTGTGGCTTTTAGTCTGCTAACTTCTGTGAGTTACATATCCAGAAAGCTATGGGGAGCCACCTAGACATGGACGTATTGTACAATAAATACATCAACTCTAACTTGCTGAGCCCATTGAATACTCTGCTTGTTTTCTTACAGCCACATAAGATTTCTCAGAATCTGAAGCAAACTAGGTAACAGAAAAATACATACTCTCTTTCAATCTATACTCGTAATGTGTCTGTGATAATTAAAGCCTTTATCTAACCTTATTTCTCCACTGGCAATAAAGGGAGTATTTGGAGAAACTACTGGAGCACCTGATATATTTCTTTGAGTGGACGAAGCCTTTGCAAGATCTTGATAGAATATGCTCAAAGGTTTGCTTTCTTTGCTATCTTTTTTTCTCCCTCACTGCTCCAAATGTTAAATTGTTCTCACGGCATTTGTTGTCATTTGATCTACACGAAAAAAGTCATAGGCTGCAACAATGTTTCCATATTTAGGATTCCTCGTGACGTTATTTCTCTGAAACATTGACTGGTTTCTTAATCTCTTCAAAAACATCTTTCTCCTCCAATGCTATCTCTTCCTGCTCATCAGCTTGTCTAGCATGCACGGCTTCAATCACTTTGGCAATTGCCTTTTCTTTCATGCATGCAAGAACCCACTTATAATCTCTAGGGAACACCTTGACAAATCTGGGTAAAAGATGATCAAAATCAGCAAGCACTTCTCTGGCTAGTTGGCTGTTTGTGTGACGCTGATGTTGCTGTATCATCATTCTTAGTGTCATAATATCCTCTTCTTCTTCGACTTTATCGAGATCTACCAGCTCAAGGTTGCATCGTAATTGGAATGTGGCATCTGTATCAAGAACATAGGCAAGACCACCACTCATGCCTGCAGCAAAGTTCCTCCCTGTTTTCCCAAGAACGACAACGGTCCCGCCAGTCATGTACTCACAACCGTGATCACCAACACCTTCTACAACTGCTTTAGCCCCAGAATTGCGTACACAAAATCTTTCTGCTGCCATTCCATTAAAATACGCCTCCCCGTTTGTTGCCCCATAGAGAGCAACATTACCAATCACAATGTTTTCCTTGGGATCAAATTTGCTTTCTTTTGGAGGATAAACAACAATCTTTCCACCTGATAGACTTTTGCCAACATAGTCATTGCTGTCACCCTCAAGCTCTAAAGTAATACCAGGAGCAAGAAAAGCTCCAAGGCTCTGGCCTGCACTCCCATTGAGTTTGATATGGATCGTATCTGCAGGAAGCCCCTTCATGTGATAGCGCTTTGTCACCTCGTGGCTAAGCATTGTTCCAACTGTTCGATTCACGTTGCGAATTGGTGTTTCAATGTACACGGGTAGACGTTTTTCCAAAGCAACTTCGGATAGAGTTATAAGCTTGTTATCCAAAGCCATTTCCAAACCATGATCTTGTTCCCGTACACGGTACTGTGCAGCATCTTTGCGGATCTCTGCAGCAGGTTTAAGCAATAGTGAGAGATCAATATTCCTAAGCTTTTCATTGCCCTCCACCACTTCCTTGTCCATTTCAAGCATATCCGAACGACCAACCATTTCATTTATTGTCCGAAACCCAAGCTGGGACATTATTTCTCTCACCTCTTCTGCTAGCATAAAGAAAAAGTTAATCACATGCTCAGGATCTCCGGCAAACTTATTCCTAAGCACTGGATCTTGGGTAGCAATTCCAACTGGACAAGTGTTTTTATGGCACTTCCGCATCATGACACAGCCAAGGGTAATAAGGGGAGCTGTGCTGAAACTAAACTCCTCTGCACCAAGAAGCGCGGCAATGGCCACATCCCTTCCAGTTTTAAGTTGGCCATCCACCTGGAGTACTGTCCGGCTACGAAGGTCATTAGCAACTAGTGTTTGGTGGGTTTCGGCAAGTCCAAGTTCCCATGGGAGACCAGCATTTTTTATGCTCGTCCATCGGGCAGCACCTGCGCCTCCATCATGACCGGAGATCAAGACATGGTCAGCATGCCCCTTCACAACTCCACTAGCAATTACTCCCACACCAGCTTCGGATACCAACTTCACACTGATGCGAGCCCCTGGATTGGCATTCTACAAAACAATGGAAATTAGATGAACTGTGCTATGCAATTTACAATATTGGAGAACATGTGAATAGAGAACACTAGTCAATATGAAATTATTGATGTCAAGAGGATCAGCAAAGGCATTGCTACATTGGTAAGGAACATACCCTACGTTGTGGTCCTATAGGGTTAGGCTTCCAACATCAACCTTCCCTTATTTCAAGTGAAATCGGCATAATGGAACACACCCTACGTTGTGGTCTCTCTTTTTTTTGCATCTGTCCTACGAAAGATCTACTTACCATGACTTTGGTACGTTACTCGTAAAACTTTTCACTCCTAGGGTAAAAGGTAAACAAATAAATAGAAATAAAATAGGGGATGGTTTGGAAAGCTAAATTCACAGTTTGGAACTGAGATAACATGGTTTGGAAAGTGCATTCATTCCCAAATCTGGGCTATCGGCGCTTTTGTCAATAATATAGATAAAATCAGGCAATTCATAGAAAGATGTAGCAGTAAGTTCTGGTTCTTACCTTAAGATCGTAAATCAATTGAGCTAGGTCTTCAATTGAATAAATATCATGATGGGGAGGTGGGCTGATTAGTCCCACCCCAGCAGTAGAATTCCTAGTAGCAGCAATATAACCATTAACTTTGTTGCCAGGCAGTTCACCACCTTCACCAGGCTTGGCCCCCTGTGCCAAATGTAGTATCAGTTAAAAATATAAATGGTACAAACCATTAACAAAGGATAAACAAGTCTGGTTTATAGTAATCCTCATAATTGTGCAAAGCCGATGCTCTGGATGCTGAATGAAAGAAGCATGGTAATGTGCACATAAATCAAAATGATTCTTGGGTCTGCCTCTCTGATGCCTTTTGGCTTTGATTTGAGGGCATGATTCCGCAGCAAATGCGACGGTTTAGGGGGACCACTGTTTTAGTGGTATTCTGTGAGCAGCCACTTTGTACATTTATTGCCAAATGTTAGGTCTGTCTCCAATCCATCTGTTTCAGTGGTATTCTGGGAGCAGCCACTTTGTGCATTTATTGCCAAAGGTTAGGTCTGTCTCCTATTCATCCCCCGCCCATACTCCCAATTATGGGGGACTAAATGGGTTATGTTATTGTTGTTGTTGTTGTTTATAGTAAACCTCATCAATGCCAAATGTAGTATCAGTTAAAAATGCAAAGACACACAAAGGTGCTTTGCAGACACACCATCATCTGCCCATGAACAAGGGGAATCTCTGTTCCAGTATGTATAGAGTGGCTAGCAGGGATACACTAAGAAGAAGGAAATAAACATGACCCCCAAAATAAATAGTCTTTGAATGTTCATTATCGATATATACCTGAGCCATTTTTATTTGTATCTCATCAGCATTCGTGAGGTAATAAATTGTAACGCCGAATCTTCCACTAGCCAGCTGCTTAATTGCACTCCTTTGCGGATTCATTGAACCATCTGGAAGAGGCTCCATACGAGAGGGGATCTCACCTCCCTCACCTGGAAAGAAGTTACATTAGGTAAGTGAGGAATGACGCAAGGGGAAAAAAGTAAGCTGTGTGAAACAGAGAATAATACAAAGAATCCTTTGGAAGCCTACTGAGAGAATACCTGTGTTTGACTTCCCTCCAATCTTATTCATAGCCATGGCAAGGGTGGTGTGTGCCTCCAACGATATTGACCCGTAACTCATAGCTCCAGTACAAAACCGTTTTACAATCTCACTGGCCGGTTCCACTTCATCTAAAGGAACCTTCACCCCTGCCTTTTTAAATTTCAATAGCCCCCGCAGGTTACAGGTTTTGTTTAGGTCCTGTATGAGCTTAGAGTATTCTTTATAGGCAGCCACGCTATTACCTTTGGCAGCCTCTTGCAGCTTAGCTATAGCGAGGGGGTGATTCAGGTGGGTCTCACCGTCTTTCCTCCAGTGATAATCCCCAGGATTGGGCCATGATACAGCCTCTGCACTCCCAGGTGGGAATACCCTTTTAGGAAAGGCCAGGTCATGCAACTTAAGTGCATCAATGGCTAATGCTTCAAATGTTGCCCCCTCAACTCTGCTTGGAGTTCCAGCAAAGCACTTCTCCATTACTTCTGATGAGATGCCCACTGCCTCAAATATCTGGGCACCCTTGTATGAGGCCAAAGTAGATATCCCCATCTTGGCAAGAACCTTCATCATACCATAGTTGCTTGCTTTGAAATACTGCTTGACCAGCTCTTCCTTTGTGTTAAACTCACCACTTGCTTTGGTTGGAATTTTTCCATCAACCAGCAGTCTCCAAATGGCCTCTACTGCCAAATAAGGGCATATAGCATCTGCACCGAATCCAACTAATGTACAAAAAGTGGTGCACTTCACGGGCTCAGCAGACTCAACAACTAAGCCAATTCGAGTTCGTTCGTGCTTTTTGACTAGGTCATGATGGACCGCGCCCACAGCCAAAAGGGAGCTTACGGCAACACGATCCGATGAGAAGGCTACGCAATCAAACAAATAGCAATTGAATTTAGTATACCAATGAGAAATCATTTCAATACTTGTTTTGTCAAAAAAAAAAAAGATAATAAAACATTTCTACAATTATAGAACTGGTTATGCTAACCACTGCTCCTTGTGCGTTAGGTAAGGGACTAATAAAGACAAAAAGTTTAGAACTCCAACACATTTTTCACACACCGATATTCATTCACATATTTCTATACCCTTTTTACTTACATTAATATACTTAACCTTAACCATTGCCCATTGAGTAATTTTTTTTTTTTTTTTTTGGGGGGGGTAATTAACCGATGTATTAGAAACCAGAAGAAGAATTCACAGTGGAACAAAAACTAAGGCATGAGCCTGAACAAGAAATGAACCAAAAAGAGACTAAAACCTATACAATAGAAAAAGCCTAGAAAGGAATGTGCCAATTTTGGCAAAGCTGAGTGGATAAAGGGGTAGGCTTAATGTTCCTGTTTTGGGAAGCTTTGACCCTTACTTCAAATTTGACTTGCCTGATAATTGCTGAAGAAGACCTATGAATGCCTTTAAAGATTCTAAAATTTCTCTCCTGCCAAACAAAATAAACTGCAGCAGCAAAAGCATGCCTCCTAATAAGGTTAGGGAAACCCTTCAATGGCGGAATTTTCAAGAGTATAGGAAATTCCTAGGTTAACGCATATAATTTGTAATTTTCAAGCTCAACACTAGTTTTAGTAGGATAAGCCATCTCCAATGGCGGAATTATTTTTGTGTTGCTATATAACACACAAGTGTAAAAAGTGTGACCCAATTATGTGAGTTAGGTTGTTGTTAGTTAGTTTATGCATTGTGTTCCAATGGTATAACTCAGATTGTGTTAGAAATGACTCGCATAGTTTTTTTTTTTATTTTCGGATCCCATAGTGTGCACCAGTTGCCGTGTCAGACCCCTTTTTCTCCTTTTCTCTCTATCTCTCTCCTCTCTCTTTGCTTGTTGCTACATCAGAGATCAAAGTTGGCATCTGAGCTAACCTTTCTCCTCGCTTGACACACTTTAACTTTCCCTTAATTACACTATTGGAGCTAAAAAAATGAAAATGTTGAGGGGGCGTTTGGTAACGTTTGTGTTTCCTCTTTTTTGTTTTTGTTTTCAATTTTTTTCAAAACTAAAAACAAAATTTTGTTTAGTAATTTATTTATGGTGTGTTTATTAAAACGTTTTCAAAGTTTCTGAAAATTTTCAAAAACACAAAAAAGGTGATTTGCCTTGTTTTAAAAACAGGGTTGTTTCAAAACAAAAAACGGAAAATAGAGATTTTATTATCAAGCATGTTTCTTTGTTTTTGTTTTTGTTTTTGTTTTTGTTTTTGTTTTTATAAACAATAAACATAATTCTATAAGAAACAAAAATGTTACCAAATGGCCCCTAGCTAGTTGATTTAATTTCTGACTTTGTGCATTTAACTCAATTATTGGAGATGACCTAAGAGGTACCTCTGTCAGAAAGCACCACTGTGGTGTAGCCCTCCATAATTGCATCTTGAGCTTCAGAACAAATCCTATCCAAGGTCTTCTCCAAACCTTCCTTTCCACAATTCTTAGAATAAGTTATGTCGATAACTTTGCTGCGCCATCCTCTGTAATCCATCTTTTTAATTGCTTCCATTTGCTCAATGGATAAAAGGGGACCCTTTAGAGACAGGCGATGGCATTGTTCTTCACCAATCTCAGTGAGGTCACCTTCTGGACCAATCATGCATTCCATGGAGGTGACTATCTTCTCCCTGATGGGATCAATAGAAGGGTTTGTAACTTGAGCAAACATCTGCTTGAAATATTCAAATGTGAGCTTCTCCCGATTGGACATCACAGCCAAAGGAGTATCATTTCCCATGGAACCCAAGGCCTCTTGACCGTCCTTTGCCATTGGTAGCAGCAGCATCTCCAAGGATTCAATTGTGTAACTGCATAAGAGTCCAGCATTTGAAATCACTTCACCAAATAATTGCATCGATCACAAGAATTTAAAATAGTAAGTGCAGGGAAAAAGAGAGAGACCCAAAAGCCTTCAATGGAGCCAATAAACCATGAATGCCCATATTTTCCATGTTGTCGTCATCATTGGATACCTGGTCACATAAAATAGTTGCTTTCAAAAAATTCAGAACTGCCCATGCAAAAAGTAGATGAAAAGATTGGGTAGGCGTTATACTCACGGGCGCAACTCCTCCTATAGCTGGAGGAACCCTCTCAGATTCACTAACAGATTCTACTATGTCACTCAGCAATATCTTTTGCTTTTTAAGCCACTCTCCATAAGGTCTTGCAAGGGAATACTGCTGCTTCAATACTTCATCATCTACAACAACATGCTTATCAAAATCCACCAGAAGCATCATCCCAGGGTTAATTCTTCCTTTCTTACTCACATCTTTAGGTGGAGTATCAACTACACCTACTTCACTTGCCATTATAACCCGTCCACTGTGTGTGATATAAAATCGACCTGGACGTAGTCCATTTCGGTCCAGTATAGCTCCAAGGTAACGGCCATCAGAGACTGCAAGATTTGTTTAATAAGCACAAACCAGCTGCTGCAAGGATAGCAAGTCAGTGTGAAATAAAAAAGTTAATAGAACTCTCACATGACATCAGAGCAGGCCCATCCCAGGGTTCCATGAGAGCTGAAAAGTATTCATACAATGCTTTCCGATTTGGATCCATAATCTTATCGTTTTGCCAGGCTTCAGGAATCATCATCATCATAGCTTCAGGAAGGTCTCTACCAGTTCGAACCAAAAGCTCAAGAACACCATCAAAAGCCGCTAAGAGAAAAGGAGATTCAGACAAGATTGAGAAGTACGTGGCTTTGTTTTTCCTCTTACACTCCCATTCTAAGCGCATGTTGAATTCATATGTATTTGTGTATGCAATATACAAGAAAAGGAGATTTAGACAAGAATGAGAAGTGGCTCTATTTTTCCTCTTACACTCCCATTCTAAGTGCATGTTGAATTCATATGTATTTGTGTATGCAATATACAACTACACAAGAACCAACCTGAGTCAAATAAGCTGTCATCTACAATGGGTAGAAGCTTTTCCATCTCATCCTTTGACAAGCCAAGCTCCTTGCACTTTAAAAGGCCTTCACGTGCCTTCATCCTAAAGTTTGACAACATGCATCATTCATATGTTTTAAAGGGAAATCAAATGAATAATCTAATCATGGACTCAAATACTTGTGCACGAATATCAACCAAGTAAGATGTCCAGTACACATCTAGCAATGTTGTCCATGAGGCCTGATTCTGAACCTGTAGTAGAAGTGAAGGCTTACCACTGGCATTTTTGTGAGTCAAAAAGTATGTGAACATATCAACATCTTGGCACCATAAATGCATCAAACAGTCCTGGTAATTGGTACAAAGTTTTTTCATAGTTCCAGTATGGCCTTCACCAAATGATTGACAATAACATGAAGAATCTCACCACAGAATAATACATTGGTCTAGAAAACAAGCTCGTAGTGAACTCGTTGATCTGCCACTCAAAAAATGGAATTTGGCATGCCAAAGTTTCAACCATTCAATTTTTTGAAGCACATTAGCAGGATGATCTTGAGTATCCAAACAAATGGAAATCTTTAACTATCATTAGCATGCAATACCTAGAGTATACTTATCGTCACTACTTCAATATATTCAGCCTCCGGATACCATAGCAATTGAGGTTTTCTTCAGAGGTTAATATCAAAAATAGGTTTAAGGTTGTGTATACTAGGTCAGTTCCAATTATCCTTTAAGGCCCCCAGAGACGCCAACGAAGAATCTCTTCCAAAGAAAAAAGAGAGGGGAAAATGATTAAATGCAACATGTGCAAGAACAACTAACTAATCACTACTCGCTCAACAACTTACCAGTTTACGTTTCCACGAAGTGTGTTGATTTCCCCGTTGTGACCTAATAGACGCATGGGTTGAGCGCGATCCCAGCTAGGAAATGTGTTTGTTGAGAATCTTGAATGAATCTGCAGAGGGTAAAAAATCCACATCATTAACAATATAAAATCTACCTTTTCACAAGAACAAATTTGTGTTCAAGGCACATAAATTCCAACACAAAACATCATAGAAACCCTAAACCACCTTTGACCTAACACAATTTCCTTCCACCACTAAAATGGAAGTTTATCCTCACCTAATCGTACAGAACACCACACCAAGTTTATGCGAATACGATTTACTTGATGATGAGGTTCCTTAAGTATTCACCCAAAAAATCCAATCCGGCATCCAAATTAAATAGTAATCAAGGGAGCGGAAGAACTTAAGAGATCATTCATAATTCAATGCCTCACAAGCATTGTTGTTAAAATCCTACGATACACGACACGTATCCCATTTCGTATCCTTTTTGTATAGAAATCTTACGATATGATGGCGTATCCTACAATATGTATATATATATATATATACACCGGTGATCCAATCAAGGATCCCGGATTCAAGGTTTTTGGGTGTTTTGAAAGTTTTAAAAATTGTTTTTGCATAATCTAAATTATCCAATGTGTTTAAAATATGTTTTCAAGAGTTCCGCGAGAAATCTTAAAAAAAAAAAAAAAAAGGGAAGGGCTTGATCTGAGCAGTTTTTCACAAAAACTGTACATATACAGTTTTGTGAAAAACTACTTGGATCAAGCTTTTCCCGGTATTTGTTTTGGATGATTTCTCATGGGGACGCTTGAAATCACATTTTAAACACATTGGACGATTCGGATCATGAGAATTTGGTCCGGAACTATGAGTCCCGGACTAGATCGGGACTCTCTCTCTCTCTCTGTATATATATATGTATCGTTAGAAATTCAAACGACTCAGTATGTATCCTACGATTACTTATTGGAAGAAATTCAAACATTATCGTTAGAAGTGGATCTCCGAACGCAGTAGTCTAAGTCGTTTGAGCGACACTCAAACCATTAGAAAGATATTCAACCTCAATGTAGGGCTTAAATAGATGAAAAACCATACTTCGATCATGTTTTGGGCAACTATTATTACGGATTTTCTTTTCTATCATTGACTAAGGTAGTAGGAAACTTCAATCTATTAAATCCTAGTAGAGAAAGTTGAAATTTTGCAATGTGAAAGCCTAGTTTGTGGGTGTTATTGGGTATAAATACTTGTTAATTACTCTCTCCGCCCCATAAAGTTTGGTCCTTACGAAACTACATGCAATTTTTAAACTAAAAAATAATGTACTGGCGAAAATAATTTCTTAGCTAATATGGATCTTGTTCGATAGAACTTATTGAGATCTTTTATACAGTGCAAAAAAAATTCAAAAATTATTTTGGTAAAAACAATATTTTTTTATTTTGAAAATTACAGTAGTTTCGTAGGTGACTAACTTGATGGGACAAAGGGAGTATATATTAATTATGGTTAACGTATCTTATGATACGTGATGCGTATCCCGGTACTATTTATGGAACAAGAAAAACGATGCACGATACACAATACGTATCCCGATTGCAAAACCTTGCTCAGAAGTCATTCCTCAACCTTGAACCTCTTCCATTAACCTGTCGATCCCATGTTGTTCTTGTTGAAGTGTGGTGTCAGAGAACAAAGAAGAAAAGTGAATGGAATAAACATTTACCATGGCCATGTAGCTCGTAAACCTCTCATTGCCAAGATCTGCATAATAATAGTCCAGCAACTGGTCAGGCTTCAATTGACCTTTATACACAACCGTCCTGAAAGAAAACCAAGAAAGGTAGAAATCAACATAAAGAGAAATTATAATCTTGGAGAAACAACAAGACTTTTCCAGAAACAAACCTTGAGGAAATAGAGCAGATATAGAAGTCCCTTACTCCGCCATGTTGAATGTTTAATGCAGCTTGAATGCTTACCATCGAAACCCTCCTTAATATGTATAACTTTCATAGAACAGAAACATAAAGGAAAACTTTGTAAAAATGGCTGGACTTGATGAATAGAAGTATGAAAGACCAACACTACAATGAGGCTAATTTTGAAATTCTGCAACCATTTTTTATCAAGCAAATTAAATAGCACCATGGCAGAAGCTCCTTTTTTCCTATCTCAATTTCACCATGATAAGTAATTAATTATGTCTATTCATTGGTACTACATCAGATTTTATGAGGTGAACTAGTCAAAAGGCGAACTTTGAGTTTATTACATAATGATTTGTCCCTGAAATAGGCATTTGAACCTTGGTTTTTCAGAGTTATGTTTAAGGGACGAATGGGTTGAATTTATGCCGCATAAAGGGGGATATCCTTTCTTAACCTGTTTACTTTTACGTTCAAGCTTCTAATCACTGTGTTACTTGATTCGCCGGAATTACAAGTAACGTTTCATTTTTCGTTTTGCTGATCACTAAATTTGAAGTCCTTAACGTGCGAGACATATTCCAACCACATTTTACGGTCTTTCTAAGGGCCGTGAACACAATTCCTTGCGTAGACGTTAGAATTAGACCCTACAGTCTAATTCATAAGTGGATCACGTCACGATCTTGACATGCCCTTTCCTTGGAAGATTTACGTGACCATAGCTACGCAGAAATTAGACAAGTACCTGTGTCTCAAAATCGGCTTTTGACCTGGTAGTGGGCGTAAGAAACACTTGCTCGATAACAGGTTCAGTCTCCTTTGCAGAGTTGCCTAATTCTGAGTTGTCTGTTGGCACAGAGCGCCAACCAAGAACCGTATGCCCAAGTGATTTTGCTACCTATGAACACGGTCGTGTATTTTTCTTAGGAGACAACAATGAACATAACAAGGCATAACCATCTCCGAAAAGCAAGACCATGCCAGAGCTAAATTCACTTCTGCAATAAAATGCACACTACAAATAAGACTAATACTAATTGTACAAGTTTTGGTTTTTCAATATACCTCTGCAAACTCTATTTTGCTTTGTTCTCTTCGATTTTCACAGGTAGGCAAGAAGAACATGCCCACAGCATATTCCCCAGGCGGCGGTAGTTCAAACCCTGCATCTTGAGCAACCTAACACAGGAACGAAAAGAATCAATACTGAATGATTTCAGAAACCAGATTGAGAGTTGGATACCCAAATTTGAAATTGAAGGAATCTTTCTTGTGGTCGGGAAAATTGATTGTGGATCATCAGGTTTGATAACCCTTTTACCCTTTCCCGCTAATGGACGATGAGAATAGTACCAGAGTTTAGTTTGAGGTAGGGATGGGCATGGGGAGAGTAGGGGGTGGATACCACTACCTCCATCCCCGATCCCCAAACCCATATCAATTTTCATCCCCTGCCCAATTTCCACCGGGGATTTTTTTTTAACCTCCACCCCCGTCCCAATGCGGGGAACGAGGATCCTCGCGGAGAATCGGGGATCCAAATTTTCACTCAAACTATTCCAATGAATACCAAAGAAATATTAAAATTCAAAGCTAATGACAAAAGTGATTCCCCAAGATGATTAAAATGTACACAGTCACTCAAAAGTGCTACTGCTATTCTTGTTGTTCTTCTTTTTTTCTTTTTGGTTTCTAAGTAGATTAAAATTTCACTCAAAAGTGTCGCATAAAATAGAAGTAAAGAAAGAAAATCTTCCGTACAAAACTAACTAACAAATTATAAGTTATAAACTTATCCGAGGAAAAAACACTTATAGACTTATAATATAATATACCTATATATATGAACGGAGAGGGGCGGGGAGGGGAATAGGGAACGGAGGGGCGGAGATTAGGGAGGGGACTGGCTATACCATTACCTTCCCGATTTCTGAATTTTTTTTAAAAGAATCCTCATACCCTACCCGATCCTTGAAAAAAATCTCCAAATCCCCTACCCATTTGGGGAGAACTGGTTGGATCAGGTAGGGTTGGCCAAAATGGCCATCCCTTGTTGGTGGTGTAAATAAGTTAGCCCGTTATCAAGTTAAAAAACCGTCTGCACCCCCAAACCTATTGGGGCAAAAAGAATAATTCGGACAAAAAGAGTTGGAGACGCAAATGTAGGAATAAGAAACCAACCAAAACCAATTGCTTCAGGCTTGGAAACCCAAGCCCGCAAATTGAGTGGGTTTTTTCTTTTCACCTTGTTTCTTTTATTTATGGGGTAACTATATAATAGTCATTTATCGTTGGGCGACGTAAGTTTTCATGTCAGTCATTTTTCAAGCTTATGCTTTCATCACAAAATTTGAATAAACCAAAAATTACCCTTGTTTAACTAAAATTTCCTGATTTTGGGTACTGTATAAGAGTATCGTCAATGACCTAAACAAAATTGGATAATCCAAAGTTCCCACGTCGATCCGTTTAGAGGTTGCTAAAATTAGCAATGTTAAGTTTCACATTGGTGCTTTTTGTTCATAATTTAAAAAAAAATGGACCCCTATCACATTTCCAAGCTTGGAGAACATAAAAAACTTGTCAATCAATTTTCCAAACTACAAAAAATAGTTTTTGAAAATTTTTTTAAAATAATTTTTTGAAAACTATTTCCAAACAAAACAATTTTTTGGGATTTTCTTTTAAAAAATAAAGTTTTTGGTAGAAACAATTTTGTGTAAATTCAGTTTTTTTTGTGCTTACTCGTATATACTACTTAGTTTTACCACAATCCTCTGGATGATAGATGACATTTGCCAAATTTACCATGGTTTTGCACAAATTCTTCATGCTTAGTGGTGGGCATTTATTTTTCTCTTTTTGTCCCTAAATAAGTGTTCAATACGAAAGGATATGCAAATTTCGAACCATAAAATAATTATGCAATGAAGTATTTTGTTTTTTAGTTCAAAAAATTGCATGTCTTTTTGTGTGGGACACTTATTTAGGGATGGACTAGTATCATAATTTCTCGAGGATGTACTATATTTGTTTCATGATTTTCATTTGGTTTTGTGTATCAGATATTCACGATTTTGTATTCCCCCCTATTTTCGGTTTGAAATAGGGAAATCAAATCTCCTTTAATTAGGAAAGAAAATTTACATAAATCATTGGCTTCTAAGGAGGATCTAGAGTTCGAGTCTATGGAGAGATGTCAAACTCTCTTTAGTTGTCATTTATCGTTGGGCGACGTAAGTTTTCATGCCAGTCATTTTTCAAGCTTATGCTTTCATCACAAAATTTGAATAAACCAAAAATTACCCTTGTTTAACTAAAATTTCCTGATTTTGGGTACTGCATAAGAGTATCGTCAATGACCTAAACAAAATTGGATAATCCAAAGTTCCCACGTCAATCCGTTTAGAGGTTGCTAAAATTAGCAATGTTAAGTTTCACATTGGTGCTTTTTGTTCATAATTTAAAAAAAAATGGACCCCTATCACTTTTCCAAGCTTGGATAACAAAAAAAACTTGTCAATCAATTTTCCAAACTACAAAAAATAGTTTTTGAAAATTTTTTTAAAATAATTTTTTGAAAACTATTTCCAAACAAAACAATTTTTTGGGATTTTCTTTTAAAAAATAAAGTTTTTGGTAGAAACAATTTTGTGTAAATTCAGTTTTTTTTGTGCTTACTCGTATATACTACTTAGTTTTACCACAATCCTCTGGATGATAGATGACATTTGCCAAATTTACCATGGTTTTGCACAAATTCTTCATGCTTAGTGGTGGGCATTTATTTTTCTCTTTTTGTCCCTAAATAAGTGTTCAATACGAAAGGATATGCAAATTTCGAACCATAAAATAATTATGCAATGAAGTATTTTGTTTTTTAGTTCAAAAAATTGCATGTCTTTTTGTGTGGGACACTTGTTTAGGGATGGACTAGTATCATAATTTCTCGAGGATGTACGATATTTGTTTCATGATTTTCATTTGGTTTTGTGTATTAGATATTCACGATTTTGTATTCCCCCCTATTTTCGGTTTGAAATAGGGAAATCAAATCTCCTTTAATTAGGAAAGAAAATTTACATAAATCATTGGCTTCTAAGGAGGATCTAGAGTTCGAGTCTATGGAGAGATGTCAAACTCTCTTTAGTTGTTAACCCACTAATTCACCACTAACCACCCCCCACAATTGTACCCCATTGACGTATACAATGTTGGCAAAAAAAAATCCCAAAAATTCTAATCATATCCCTTTCAATTATAGAAAACTATTTTTACAAATATTGATCCAAATCACTAAAAAAATAGTACACAAGGTATGTCCCGAACAAAAATAATAAAATTATAACAGTTCAATTGCAGTGATAAAAACTTACGAGCTATGGCCAAATAAAATGATTACTTAATTATTTTTTAATTTATTCCCTTTCAGATGTTTATTCGCTAGAAAAGAAAAAAAAAATACTCCGTAAGAAATTTGGATAACCATGAAAATTATGGATTTGGGGTAGCTGCTTGCAGCTCCCGCATAGCACTTGCTATGTTCCATCTAAGCCGTCTGTTGCTTGGATGGACAGCCTAGATTTTATCTTGCACTCACGGCAACGAACAGTTTGAATGCAAATGTGCTGAGGTGAAATCTGGGCCGTCCATCCGAGCAACGAACGGCTCGGATGGCGCACAACAGTTACTGTGTGATGACTGCACAGTAGACACCCCGTGTCCAAAAATTATATGCGGAAGAGTCAAAAACCAAAACGGAAAACATCAATGAACTCTCAAGTCTCAATGGGAAATAGTATAAGATGAGAAAAAGTTGGGTGCGTGTAGTGTAGGGTACGGTCACGTGATGTCCGATCAAGCAATCGATCATTTAAAGTGTTTTGGAGAGTCCAAATTACAGAGAGGGAAGAATAAATCTCCGATGTCCAAAATACTTTTACAGCTTTGATGTGTGGTCGGGCACCAGCCGCACCACGTGGCAGTACTTTGCACACACCAAGTTTTTCTCATATAAGATTAATTTACCTCCTTATAAAACTCATGAGGAAGAGCAACAAGAATGCCAGCCCCATCACCAGTATTTTTCTCGCACCCACAAGCACCTCTGTGACCCATACGCACCAACATCTCCATCGCATCTGTCACCTGTAAAATCCAAAATCAACACCAATTTAGCCCCCAACTCATTTACCACACTCAAACCCTCAAAAGTCAATGCAAAAACACACAGACACGCATATGCACATGCACTTATATGTACGTATTGATGCGCACCGTTTTCCGGCTCATTTCGCCGGATAATTCAGCGATGAATCCAACCCCACAAGAGTCCTTTTCGAACGATGGATCGTATAAACCAAGGGGCTTTTCTGGAACTTGAGACAATGCCGATCGAACCACCACTCTGAGCATCGGATCACGACAGGGCCCCTCCGATTGCCACAGGTGCAGTCTTCTTTCGCCCCCATACGATCGCCACCCTCCGTATGATCTCTTCTCCGAACCATTGAGCCTTTTGGCTACCCCAATTCGGCTTACATGCAACTGATTACCGACAAAAGGCTTTGTAATCGAAGGAAACAAACCGGAGTTTGTTCGGGACTGGAGAAGAGAGCTCGAAGCTATAGACATTATCGATCAAATCACAAAACTCACATAACCACAACGGATATTTAATGTGGGCGAATGAATCGAGTAGAACAAGATCTTTTTCGGGATTCGTTGAAAAAGAGCTAGAAAGTTTCTGATTTTATCCTTTTCTTGTTTTTTGCGTTAGTTCAGAATCTCCAAATTGACCTACCAAATGTGAGGAAATCAATGTAATAGAATGACTTCGAGTCGCAAATCTTGGTGATTACCGCATCTATCCTTTTCTTTTGAGATTGAGAATCTAGTTGATTGGATGGAGGAAATTCTGAATCTTGTTAGAATAAGTTGTCCAATAGATGGAGAAGAGATTGTGATTATTATTCAAAAAACAGTCGGCATCCTTATCTAAATCTACAGGATTTTGAGTAATAAAATGAACAAAACGGGCCGAGATACCTAGGACTTCTATTCTATTCGGGTGATTCAATTGGCAACTCGTGAAATGTTACATATAATTCGGGTAAAATAAATACCAAATTCTTCGATATGAAAAGACTATTTAGCCCCATAAATACAATTCAGAAGTTAATTCCCAAAAGAATTATTCAATTTCGGGAGTCAATTCCCGAACTGTCATTGTGAAAAACTTCTCATTGTTATGTTTTGACTTCAATTTTGGGATTCAATTCCCGTTTCAAATTTTTGGGGAAAACTTACTCTAAGGGTGTTTTGGGAACTTAAAATGTGGACCTCATCCACATCTTCACTTTTTCAATTAATTTTTCAGGATTCGAACATACAATGTGCCCACACTAGTCATAAACTACCTCCGCCACTGGGAACACGCTTATTATTCCTTTTATAGTTAGCCGTACAATATAAGTGCAGGGTTTTTTTTTTGTCGCCATTTGAACAAAATTAGTTTATCAAGATTTCGACAAATCCATCACATTTATAGTGATATTACTTATGGAGTTACGTTAAGTATATCATGTACTGATAAACAAACACGAAATTTTTTCTGATTGGTTGGAGAAAGAGAGGACGACTGATTAAATTCCATGGACTACATTGATATCATATGCTTGCTATAATTGTTACTCCATGGACTATATCGATACCATTAATATTTAAGGGATTGATCTGGGGTTGCTGCTGTGCGCAAGCTATGCATCTTCGGACCATGTGTTACTTGGATGGATCGGCTCAGATTTCATCTTGTACGCACAACAATTAATGGATTGGCTGCAAAAGATTGAAAAAATGAATCGGGCCGATTTCTGACCGGGCCATCCGGAAGAATCAGGATGTCCAGACAAGATAAGTGTTGTGCTTGTTTGGGCTGCACAACAAGAGTATTCATGTTTGGTATTATGCTTTAGGCAAAAAATAAATAAATAATAAAATAAAAGAGAGGGTACCTCAGGTGACTGTCTTTGCATTTAATTAGTTTTGCATTTTGAGCTCATTTGGTCCTTCAGTTCAGTGCACTTACATATTACAATTTGCTTGGGCTATTTTTTTCACTAATGGGCACCATATTTTGGGTATCATTTGTCAATAATGTAATGGTTGAATGTCATATAGTTGTTGATTCAATATTACCGCATTAGTAGGGTTGTGGTGAAGTTGGTGACGTGACAAGATAACAAAGATCTAAATTAAAGGATATGAAGATATCATACACACTCGAGTCTTGATTTGATTGAAATATATATAATTTGAGATATGATTAAATTACAAATTTAACAAAATAGGGCGGATAAAAAGTGATAAACAATTGTTCTAAGGTCTACTATAATTGTTTGGACCAAGGCCTAGTCCACTAAATTTTTGGGTAACGTGAGGAATTCATTATTTTGTAATTTTTAAAAAGTGTGATATCCACTCCTCTATTTTAAAAAGACAAATATGCCCCAAAATTAAATTTAAATTAATTATCTTCTCCCGAAAAATTAGATCTCAAGCAAATCAGGACTCTAGCATGTATTATATTTTCATATCCACTTCATCGATCACCTCTGCATAGAAGAACTCTACTAAAACCGAATCCTTCACTATATAACAATATGAGGCACATTCAACCAATACATTTGTGACGCACCACATGGTAACCAAAGGCAATACTTAAACAAGGTCCCAAAAGTATTAGTGGAAAAAATAGCCTAAGCAAATTACCGATAAAAAAAAAAAAACACCCACAAAATCCATCCTAGAAATGCAACTCACAGGGAAAAAAAGAAAAAGAAAAACCCACAATATCTAATACGGCAATTCCCAAACTTGCCACGTCATCAAAGCCATCTATGCTAGAGTATACATCAAACCCATTTAATTTACATCAAAAAATTATATGGGTTTAATTCAAAAGTCGGGATTTTTTAAAATTCAAAAGTCGGCATTTGAGATTGTGCTAAATGGTGCAGAACAAATACAACGATGTTGCTATTTTTTGACTTTTTGACCAAAGCTAAAAAAAAGATGCTCTGGCAATAACATTTTAACATCAATGGGCGGACATGTCAGCTGTATGTTTACGTATGAATTTTTTAAAATAACTCAAGTCTCCAAACAAGTTTATGCACACTTCAATTAATCTTGGGGACGAATTAAACTGTCCACTAACAGGGAGTCAATTAAGGGGTGATTTGGCCAAAAAAAAAAAACGGATTTTTTGGTTATCCTTGTTCAATTTTTTTGTATTTGTTAGTTTTGCATCAAGATTTTGTGATTTCTGAATTTATCTCAACGAGACGAATCTAACAAGTGGAGTATAAAATTATGGTCAAAACTCAATTTTTTTTTTAATAAAGCCAAAATTAATCCAATAATCTAAGTATTTTCGGCTTTATTCAAAAAAAATATTTGGTTTGATCATAAATTTATACTTGTTAGATTTGTCTCGTCGAGATAAATTCAGAAACCACAAAATCTTGACGCAAAACTAACAAATGCAAAAAAAAAAAATTGAATAAGGACAAAACCAAAAAAACGGATTAAGTTTTTTTGCCAGAGGACCCCTAAATTTGGAACAAAGCTCCATATAAACCGGTTTTTTGGTTATCCTTGTTCAATTTTTTTTGCATTTGTTAGTTTTGCATCAAGATTTTGTGATTTCTGAATTTATCTCAACGAGACGAATCTAACAAGTGGAGTATAAAATTATGGTCAAAACTCAATTTTTTTAATAAAGCCAAAATTAATCCAATAATCTAAGTATTTTTGGCTTTATTCAAAAAATTATGGTCAAAACTCAATTTTTTTAATAAAGCCAAAATTAATCCAATAATCTAAGTATTTTTGGCTTTATTCAAAAAAAAAAAAATTGGTTTGATCATAAATTTATACTTGTTAGATTTGTCTCGTCGAGATAAATCCAGAAACCACAAAATCTTGACGCAAAACTAACAAATGCAAAAAAAAAAAATTGAATAAGGACAAAACCAAAAAAACGGATTAAGTTTTTTTGCCAGAGGACCCCTAAATTTGGAACAAAGCTCCATATAAACTGGTTTTTGGGTTATCCTTGTTCAATTTTTTTTGCATTTGTTAGTTTTGCATCAAGATTTTGTGATTTCTGAATTTATCTCAACGAGACGAATCTAAAAAGTGGAGTATAAAATTATGGTCAAAACTCAATTTTTTTTTAATAAAGCCAAAATTAATCCAATAATCTAAGTATTTTCGGCTTTATTCAAAAAAATATTTGGTTTGATCATAAATTTATACTTGTTAGATTTGTCTCGTCGAGATAAATCCAGAAACCACAAAATCTTGACGCAAAACTAACAAATGCAAAAAAAAAAAAATTTGAATAAGGACAACCAAAAAAACGGATTAAGTTTTTTTGCCAGAGGACCCCTAAATTTGGAACAAAGCTCCATATATTCCTATATTATATAGTCACCTAATAACTATGTTTACTTCTATGAGAGGCTAAAATTCTCAACTAGGATTGAGGATGAGACACTGTGTATAATTTCAATACTTCCTTTATCCCAAAATAATAGTTCGGTACGCAAAATGATAAGTTAAAAATAATTGAAGATGAAGTCCAACCTTTTTTCATGAATTAAAAGTGCTCATTGATATCCTGTAAATTGCTAAAAAAGTTTGAATTTTTCTTGGAAAAATATATTATTTTTAACTTATCATTTTGCTAAACGGACTATCACTTTGGGATGGGGGAGTATTATGCTTTATCTATTTGATCTAATCATATTAATCGCATTGGTTTGATTATTAAAGTTAATATATTTAAGCACTGGATATTTATTGTGATTTTTTTTTTAACAGAAAGCATTGATGATTTTGATCTTAACCTAAAATCAGAGGAAGAATATACCTCTGTTATTAGTAAAAGTGTGTAACGAAAATACTATCCACGTTGTTCAAGATTGACATCTATATGGCTTGATATTTGTCAACATTGAATGGTGATAGTGTTGTGTGATCTCTCATTTTGGAATTAAAAATGAATCCGAAAGTGGTGTTGGGTTTTTGGACAGAAATGAACATGAAGCTTTGGAGGGAATTTTTTGGTCGGTGGGTTTTGGGAAGGGATTTTGGTTGGAATATGGGGAGGGGAATTTGGAGGGAAATAGAGGGAAAAATGAAGAATTGGATTGGAGTTAAAGTGAATAGTGGCATTCTTTAAAGTCACCTTTTTAATAATTAAAAAAAAAACATTATTTTGGTTCTTCAAATTGAAGAATTTGGTTGGAGATGCTATAACCATGCTTCATTTTCTTCCTCCAAAATGAAGAATCACTTTTCATTCTTCATAAATGAATAACCTTCCAAAAAATGAAGCACATTCTTCATTCTATTTCTACACTTCAAAAATGTTAGTACAACTTATAACTCATTTTTCATATAAAATGTACACAGTTGAATATTCATGTCCTTTCCGAAGTGCCAAAAAAAGCATAGATATTCATGAGACCTCTAAAACAAAATCACTCATCCACATATTTTGGTAACATTTTGAAAACTAAAAGCTCAAATTTTGGAGGAAAAGTTGAGTTTTGAAGAGAAATGAATGAGATTTTAAAAAGTACAGATAAAAATGAAGAAATTGGATTGGAGTTGATATGAATGGTTACATTCTTCGTACTTTTTTTTAATAGAAAATATTATTTTGAGTCTTCAAATTGAAGACTTGGGTTAGAGATGCTATGAGTGATCTTCAAATATGATTTTTTTTTTTAAATAGTTACTCAAATACTTTCAATAACCTGTATTTGATTAGTGCACAAGTAGATCGCACATGCTTTCCTCATGAGTTGAGAAAACACTTCATTTAACAGTTATGTATAGTTGATAAGTTGACGTGGCATAACTTGTCACTCGCAATTGAATAAATTAGTTGAGATGCACATAAGTTGACGTGGTTATCAAACAAACTGAAGAAATTGATCATGTAGTTTAAGGGAGACTTGAGGGTCCAAGATACCGAATGGTAGAGTAGTTAAAGTTTAAACCTTGTCCCACTTATAAATCCTATCTCACCGCATACGTTGTTAGGAGTATGTTTAGACCCAATAAGAGCTTACGGAAACTTCAATTTGGGCATTGTCCAACCAAGTCCAAGTTTCCAACCACTAAACCAACCGCCCATTAATGTAAAATGCTCAGGTAGATTCCCTTGAGGCCTATAAAAGGGAATCCCATCCTTCATTTGTAATCAGATTGTTGGAAATAAGAATCACTGTGTTTTGTGTGAAAGACTTTTCTTCCCAACCTAGTCCGGTTGTTGCACAAGCATAGTAATACGGAGACAAAGGCATCTGACCATCATTTTAGATGCTTTTGCTTGCAAAAATGTTATTACACCCCCAAAATACACACAAGGGACCCAGCAATTGTTTTTCTGTTTTGGGGGTATCTCTAGCATGGTTGTTTTGTTTATTCCAAGCATCTTCATAGCACTAGCAGTGCCCATGGTCCACAGAGTATAATAAAGTACGTGGTGATAAGTCCTTTTTTTTTCGACGGAGGAACAGCCTCCCAGCCAAGCCACTAATGGACCTAACTGCCTGACCCAAACCTCCGGGGGAACTAGTAGTGTGGTCACACCAGTCACGGCCCCCCACTTACTGCAAGGGTACTCACCCAGTGAAGAATTGAACCCCCAAACTTTGAGGACTGACTACCCCCAAAGCTTGACACTTGCCCTAGGCAAACCCCTGGGGCACTTTCCTTCTACGTTGTAGGTAGACTGGCATGACAGTAGTTGAAATGAGAATCATGTGTTGTGTATAAAATTTTATACTTCTCTGTTTGGTTGAAAAAAGCAAGAGGGAATAACGATTCCTCTTCAAGACATTGATCATCTAATTGAAAATCAAAGATTCAATATCGTGGAACAGCAGTAGTTGGGATTCTTTATAACGAAGAAAGTAGAGAAATTATCAAAAGAAAACAAATGGCACTGTTACAAAAACCCAAAACCCGAAATAGTAAACAATCTTCCAGTTACTTTGAGCAAACCAACTTAAACAGAAACGCTTCTCATGCAACCTCGGTGTCAAACAAACGTATTGTCATGTCAAAAACCATTCTGCGAGCAAATGGAATGTATGATCACACTGTACCTGAAACACAACAAAAATGGTTGCATGAGCAAGATGGACGGAATTTGCCATCGTAAGAAAGCTCTGGTACAAGGAGCTTCCATACAGAGAATTGGTTAAAACAGCAAACGTGAACTTTCGATTAGGTAAAGAAGAGTGCACAGAAAATGGCAAAAACAAATGACCAAAAATATCCTGAGTTTGCTTAAGTATTGGGGAAGGAAGAGTGCCTGAATAAACAAGCGAGAATTATGCATGACGAAAGAACTCACCAAATGAGGGCGCAAATCTCTCATATAATATCTTACTATGGATCTGCAAGGCAATAGATATGTGCCCAAAAGAGTTCCTATAAGCATTGTGCAAGAGCTGATTCTAACTGAAAAGCTATTGAACATCCAAAATTGCTAGACACGCGTCTAAGGAACAAGGCCATGAGTAGAGAAGGTGCGCATAAACAAATGGTTTCTGTTCTTTGCGATTTTGAGCCGTTTTAATTCTTTTCTTTTTCTGTATTTGACATTTCCGGGTTATTTTCATTTCCTCTAGAACTCAGCCAAGTGGATATTGATGTTGGAGAGATAAAGCATAACAATCCAGAAGAACAATGCAGAAAATGAGATTGGCTAGGATAACCTTGTCCATTCACTCTCATAGTCACAAACTCGCATTTTCCCATGATGAGAAAATGTTATGGGAAAATGAAGACAATGCAAACGAACTTTTGTTCAGTCAAGATCACAGACTTGCCCAAAGAGCACCGATGAGAGCTAAGACAACGCACCGAATGTAAATAGCTGTTGCATAAATCCGGACAGGTTCAAGCATCATTCTTATTTGTTGCCCAGGTCCAATAAGTCCATCCGTAGTGGTGGAGTTAAATTTGTGTAGTTATATGACACAAAAATGTAAAAAGTGGAACCCAATTATGTGTTGTTATGACAAAATGTGTTGTTGAGTTAATGTGTATTGTAGTGATGTTAAAGAATTGTTGAAGTGTAAAAAGTGGGTCACCTTTCTCTCTCCTCATCTCTTCCCCTCCCTTTTTTCTCTCTAGCTTTCCCCTCCATGTCTCCTCTCTCTCCACCTTTTCTCCCTTCCCCCCAGGCGTGTCAGCCCCCACCCACTTTTTTCTCCTCTTCTCTCTATCTCTCTTCTCTTCTCTCTCTTGGTGCTCCAACAGAGATTACAGTTCATTTCTGATCTAATACTGACTCCCCATTTTTTAACATTAGCTCCAACTTAACCTCACCATTACAAGCAAAAAATGCGAAAAAGTTAGCTAACTGTCTTAGTAGCTGACTAATTTGTGGTTTTAACAACACCACTACAAATGACTAAGGAATGCCGTGCTGCCACACACAATTTAAAGTTTAAACTCTGAAGAAATAACAATTAAAGAAAGTTAAATATTCAGTTGTAAGACTGCATATATCAACCCTTCCCCAAACCCTGCATATGTGGGAGCTCGTGCATTGGGTACGCCCTTTTAAAAATTAATTAATTAATTAAATTATTCAGTTGTTGAGACAGATGTGAAATTACCAGACTTCCGTGAAGGAATAACCAAGAAATCCATCAAAACCAGGTTTGCAATTCAGCCAAGGCACGCGTCCAAGTATAATAAAATGTTAAATGAATAAAACATGTTGGGGCCAATAAGCTTAGTAGCTTCCTTCCAACAGCCATTGTGTGGCCAAAGTTGACAAGAACATTTGATGGGTTTAGGCTTATTAACATACCTTCCAACAGCCAGCATGTTCCCGAATGTGAAATAATAATACAAACTTGATGGGTTTGGCAAAGACAATCAACAACTGCAAAATCCCCAAGATTGAAGAAACGTCAAGTGGCCCCAATGGAAAATAATATCTAGAACTTGGCGTTCAGTGACAGTAAGACAATCTTCACTTCAACGGCTCCGTTTGTTTCGGGCTAGAAAACGTTTTCCGTGGAAAACATTTTCCGGTGTTTGGGTACAAAAAAAAAAAGAGTCAACAGAAAACTTTTTCCAAAATAAAAAAGTCAAAAAGGAAAATGAACCAATAAGTCTTGAAAACATTTTCCAAACTTAAGAAGCAAAAAACGTTTTCCTCTGCCTCTGCCCCGATCAGAATCACGCATGTCCGACTCCCTCGACTCCCTGGCACAGGTCATCTCTCTCTCTCTCTCTCTCTCTCTCTCTCTCTCTCTCTCTCTCTCACACACACACACACACATGCACACGCGCGAGCACACACATCTTCCCTCACTCTCTTCCATTCTCTCCATCATCAGACCTTAGCCATCTCATCCATTCTCTCCATCATCGTACTGATACCATTTTGATGTATCTCTGGTCTCTTATGCATACAACTTCTCATTGATTGTGACTTCTCTTGGTAGTGTACTACATTAATTTCCCCCTTATCTTCACTTTCTTAACTCGAGTTTAAGTTTGATTCATGATTTGGGTAAGGGTGGATATGGGTTGAGTTTGAAGTTAACGTGCTTGGGTTTGAAATTCCATTGTATGGCTTCAGTGTACCCACCAACTGTTTGATAATTTGTTTAGGCTACAACGTGATTGGTTTCATATTTTCTCCTTGAATGTTTGTTACGTTGAGCTGAATGTATTGCCTTCCATGTGATTGGTTCCATTCTTATTTAATTGCCTTCTGTGTATAATTTACATTCAGTCAGTAAAGTTGAAGGTATGTCTGTGTTTTGTTCTTGTTTAGCTTTCCTCTCTTGCTCTCATCATATGTTTCTCATTTCCTCTTTTATCTATACAGTTAAGGTCATTTATTTGACAGAACTAATAATGAAAGGTATATAAAATCGCATCGGATTAACTGTGAATACCGCACCCCTCGTGATATTGTATCCTCACTTTACATAGGTTATATATGTTGGATTTTTTGTTGAATTTATGTTTTGTTTGTTTGAGTAAGTTTATGTGTGCCCATGTACTTCTCTCCTACCATCATGTTTAGTTCCAACAAGGGGTTACGGGGACTTGAATTTGGGCATTGACAGCACCCTCACTATTGTTGTTAAACTGTGGTTACCATATTATTATTAATATTTTTACTGTGAGAAATTTATATAACATGATGATCAATTCATGCATAAGATTACACCACATTTTATCTCCCCTTACTCATATCATTAGCATATTCCACAGCTCTACCCCACCAAGATCACCACCACAAACAGGAGGAACATTAATTAGGCTTAGCACAGTTGCCCCGTAACTTTTGCAATTTGGTCTTTTTCTTGGTTATCTTGATCACAGCCTTCTTTCTTTTCCTTTTCTCCATCTTCACCTCCGTCGCCAAGTACTCTTCCACGACTGATGCCACAGAGGGGGAGCCAAAAGCATACACTGTTGATGTTTTTGGGGGTTCCAGGAAAATTCCCACCTTGCATTTGTAATCGATGGCCAATTCTTCTGCTTCTTTGCAAAGTTCGCCGAGCATTTTCTTGAACTTTTTGCCTCCATACTTTATCTTACCTGTCAATAGGAGCAAATACATGAAGAAAAGTTGAATAATATTGTACAAAGTCAGTAAAAGAAACAGAAATGAGAACATGAAAAGGAAAAACAAAAAAGAAATAGACATGCACTGGAATTTACCTTCGGCCATTATCAATCTTGCTTGTTTTTTCTTTGGTAATGCACTTTCGGAAGTAGCAGTGGTGTGGTGAGGAATTGGTCTTTTGTGATCTTCACATTTCCACGCCATATCACATCTTTACCAGCAGGCCATTTGAGAGGGATCTTATATTCCTTAGGAGGACGAACCAAGCAGTGCAGTTGTCCTCCAGATACTTCACAATGCCTATCAAACTCCTTTCCATCCTTAAACCTAACTAACAGATTTCCAGATACTTTATATCAGGGTACATAATTCTCTGTGTCTTTGCCACAAAAACCGAACTCCCTTGAACTAGTAGCTTCTGACGATATAGACCTCAACTCCAAGTAATCACTTGCTGTTTGTTCCTTTATTCTTCTGTAATTTGTATATATGTCGGTCCTTGCATCGGGATATACCGAATCAAAAGGCACTCAAAAAAGATGATCCTAATGATGCACCTACCACAATTACGCCAATCAAACACAAGAGTAACCAGTTGCGTGGTGGTCTGGGGATGAATATAAGGGATAGTTTAAACAACCTAATTATATTAAACTTATCTGCTCCGTTTTCAGAATAATTTGGTTATACACCATATGCCATGCTTTCTTGTTCCAAAGTATCTCGTTCGATGAGCTATTTGTTATCTGCCTTGTTGCCTTGAATTTAATTCCTTATCATGTTTGGATATATGACAGATGGATAACAAACCAATTACAGTAGCAATCATGGGAGCAGCCACAACAGTGATTTCTATGGGAAGATTGAAGAAACGCTTTGGAGTTTTGAATAAACGCTTTCGCATAATAGATGCAGAACCGTTTTGGTCCTTCAAGACACAAGTGGATGTGGTCCTAGCATGTTGCATCATTCACAATTATGTAAAGGAGGTTGATCCTATAGATGCTATTATGGAAGAAGTAAATAATGAGATGGCTAGAAATCCAAATCCTAGAGTCCAACAAATACAAAGGGAAGTTCAAGAAGAGAATAGAGAATGGGTTAGCAAAAGGGAGGCGATTGGTGATGCCATGTGGGCAGATTTTATTGCTAGGAGGAATAGATAGTTTTTTCGGTTGATGAACTATATTTGTTAGGAGTATTTATGCTTGTTAAGACATGTGAGTGGAACATATTCTTTGTTTTTTGTTTGAGTTCTCTTGGATTTTGTTTCTATACTACCAGGGTATTTGTGTCATTTGCATAGGTTATGTTGGATTTTTTTATCCTTTATATAGTATGGGTACCATTTCCATTTTTACAATGATATTTTGGTTAGTTCGTCAATTAGTGATTTTCCATGTCTACGAAACAACAGAAAAATGTTTTCATATCACAACCAAACACTGGAAAACATTTTCTTTTCTAGAAAAAGTTTTCCATGAAAAAGGTTTTCCAGAAAACATTTTCTACCCAAAACAAACGGAGCCTTACATGAATTATCTAATACATGCCCAAATTTAAGTACAGATTGGCAACTAAAACAAAACTGAAAATATTTCTCACTAAAGTAAAGATTTTTTAGCTCATACTTCTTCTTTTAGAGCAAGTAGATACAACAATAAGAAAGAGCTATTACTGTGAAATGGCAGGGGAGGGGAAGAACTAAATTGTAGAAATGAAAGAAACCTATTAGATTTGACTAAACCTATAGCCCTAAACTCACACAGTGAAACTAAGAAAAAAGGATTCACATACCCCACCCAAACTGATTGGAACAAAGGGACTTAGATTGGTTTGGATGTCTCACACACACACACAGGTCTTGTAAGATATTACTGTTTCTTCGTTTTGTGGGAAAAACTAATGGCGCCGGTGGTGTTGCAGGCGTGCCAAATTTGGGTGTAAACAAGGGTGTAGGAGTTGCTTAGTATAAATAAGGGTGTAGCCGTGTAGCCTATGCGCATATTAAATAGACCGGTTCGGTTCAGTTAGTTCGGTTTCACAGTTTTTCAGTTTTGTGGTACACTCCTACCTCCACATTATTTTTAGATCTTCCCCACGTCATTATTTTTCCTGTATTTCATGTATTTTGGAGATTTTGTAACTACACATGCATAAATCAAAACATTATCAACTTGTCAAACCAAGGCTAATTGGATTTTGCTTTTCTTTTGAAATAAACCAACCACCACAGTAGGGTAAAGCACGTCAAGGGAAAGCATACATACGCCTACGGGTATCAAAATTTAAGTTACCAGGGCTGTGTTCGGTTAGGAGTTTTGAGGGAGTTTAGTTTAGTTTTGATGATGTAAGCAGGTGTAATAAGTGGAGAGAGATAGAGAGAAAAGTGAAAAAAATGATGATGTCAGCAAAACAGAAACAAAACTAAATTGGAGGAAAACAGACAACCGAACATGGCCCAGAAATGTGAGCACCAGGCCAGCGAGCAAACTGGCAGCAAATCCATAAATTATCTGCTCATCCAAAATGACGAACAAAGTTCAACCCAACAGGAGAAATAAAAGATAATGAGAGATGGGCGTGGATCGGGATATAATCTAATTCATCCTGATTCCACACCATGCATGACTATTACACACCATTCTTTTTTCTTAGTAATTGTTAAAAACTTGTCCCACATTGCCTGTCTAGGCCACTCAAACTTGGTTAATAAATTCTAGAGGCTACTTTACATATTGCCAATTGGTTTTAGATTGGAACCCTCCAAGAAATCTGACATGGTATCAGAGCTAGGTCTTGGGTGGTCTCACCTCGCCTGGGAGAGTCTCGTCAATCTCATCTTTTCGCCCGAGTCGCTTCTAGACTCTACTCCACCTATTGCCAATTGATTTTAGGTTGGAGCCCTCCAAAAAATCTAACAGTAATCTGGCATTAACCTACAACTGGGGTGAAAAATCACCGAGGGTATCAAACACTACAAGAAAACAGTGGGTAAAAGAGTTTCTCACAACCCACGATGTGGATTCACATACATATCTTCAAACCTCCTTGCTGATCGTTGCTAACAGCTTCCCGTATGCAAATCCTCGAATCAAAACCTCATCACTGGAATCCATCAAGATCTATCGCCACTAAAGGACTACTGATAATGTAGGATAACCTGATAATTACTTTGACTAATGGGCAAATAGCGAGTTCGTGCCCTTTTGTAATCCACTATCCAAATTTGAGAACTTAAGTTATCAAATCGTTGGAGATCTGTTTTAGACAATTTACGCAATCTCACTGCTTTTGAATGGTGTTTGCATCCGATACGATTAAAAGGGTGAAACTCGGTGATTGCCCATCAGTAACACTAACTCACTATCTGAGTTACCATCTCTACCTACGAAAATGTCAGTTCTGCACTTCCTTCATGTCTAATTCCAAGAGCATCAGCAGCCTAAATCTTCCTCGTGTAGAATGAATTACAGTTTTAGCGGGTTTAATATAAGCTACACAAGGCATTGAGCGACAATGGTCCCACCAGTCATGTACTCACAACCGTGATCACCAACACCTTCTACAACTGCTTTAGCCCCAGAATTACATACACAAAATCTTTCTACTGCCATTCCGTTAAAATACGCCTCCTCGTTTGTTGCCCCATAGAGAGCAACATTACCAATCACAATGTTTTCCTTGGGATCAAATTTGCTTTCCTTTGGAGGATAAACAACAATCTTGCCACCTGATAGACTTTTACCAACAAAGTCATTGCCGTCACCCTCATGTTCTAAAGCAATACCAGGGGCGAAAAAAGCTCCAAGGCTCTGGTCCGCACTCCTATTGAGTTTGACATGGATCGTATCAGCTGGAAGCCCCATCATGCGATAGCGCTTTGTCACCTTGTGGCTAAGCATTGTTCCAACTGCCCGATTCACGTTGCGAATTGGTGTTTCAATCTACACGGGCAAACCTTTTTCCAAAGCAGCTTCAGATAGAGTTATGAGCTTGTTATCTAAAGCCATGTCCAAACCATGCTCTTGTTTCTGTACACAACGGATATCTAATGTGGGCAAACGAATCGAGTAGAACAAGATCTTTTTCGGGATTCGTTGAAAAAGAGCTAGAAAGTTTCAACCCCCCTTAATTTTTATTTGCGTCAGTTTGGAATCTCCAATTTGACCTATCAGATATGAAGAAATCAATGTAATAGAATGACTTTGAGATGTAAATATTTGTGATTACCGCATCTATCCTTTTCCGTTGAGATTGAGAATCAAGTAAAATCAGATTAGAGATATCTAGTTGATTGGGTGGAGGGAAATTCTGAATCCTTTTAGAATAACGTCGTCCAATTGATGGAGAAGAGGTTGTGTTTATTTAAGAAAGAGTCGTCGTCCGTATTCATTCTACAAAATCTAATATAGTATTGCATGATGGGTTTTCGTGAAAAAGGATGTGGTTGCGACAAGTGGCATCAACATTGGGAGGTTAACGTGTAAGGCAATTACTACTTAATTGTCCTTTTGTTAAATTTTCAAATTAAATCTTTTAATTATTAAAACCCTTGATTTGTGGGATAAAATTTTCAAACATGGAAAACAATACAAAGATCATGTCCAACATTTCCTACTATTACTATTTGATATTTGGAATTTTAATCTGTAAATGGTAGGTATTGATAGGAATGCCAATTCTTGATTGGATAAACATGACCATGTTTATTAGATACCTAAATCCAATTATAATTCTAACTAGAGGGGATAATTTATTTGTGTTGAAATTGAAAATCCGAATTCAATATTTGAACAACTTATGGTGAAAGTAACTCCACCTACAACTAATTTATTTCTTCATTTTTCCATAATATCACCATCTTCCCAATTTCATTGAAAGAACTCCGAATTCAATGGTCTCTTGGTCATGTTTCAACACCCCTTCTCTTATACGAGAAATTGATGAGCTCTTTGCTGATATTTTTTTCTGCATAGATTGTTGTAAATAATTTTTTTTAAGTAACTGTTTTGGGGTCTAATAAATCTGCATGGCCAAATTTTTAAATGTTGCGTATATCTTTTTTTTTTCATTAACTCACACATGTTGAACTTTGATGCACTGTTTTGATGTGATTGCATTGTGCTTCAAAATGAAGTGAGTACCATCAACTAATTATTTTTTCACCTCTCTCCAAGGTATTGTTTGTGCTAGCTCCGGAGCTGTATTTGATCTCATATTTATCTTCGACGTCAACACAGAAGAAGATAACGCTCAATTAGTATGTTGTCCCGTATTATAGTTTTGTTTAACTTTGCTTGCTTATATTGAACTTAAGGCTACTACATATGTTGAGGAAATAGATTTAGAACAGAAAAATAGATTTAAAATATAAAAAATTAGACTCATTTGTTCACAAGTATGAATAAAAATGCCTGATCATCATAATCATATTGAATGTAAACAAGAAAATCATCCATGAAATGTTGAATTTTTTTTTTTTCATTTGCTCGATCCCCTAGGAATCTCTTCACAAGTTTAAAATCCAAACACAACCCGAGTGCAAAATAAGGAGAAAAAAAAAAGAATAAAAGCAATTGTTTACAAGGAGATTGTAACGTTCAATTGTTTTTGGGTGAAGAACTAAATTTTTTTAAGCTATGTCACAATATACGATTTAAACATTTCATATGATGCATACCTTTATTATTAATTTTTGTTAGTTTTGCTTTACATTGGAGATTCTTGCGTATTCTTCGAAATTCTTTTAATGCTTTTCCTTTCCTATTGTATTAGTTTTATATTTTATCTATGTGTTGATGAAATTTTCATTGCCAATAAAAAAAAAAATTGCTTTACATTGGGCTAATACCTTAGAGACAGAAAGTGAGGGTTTACCATGACAGGAGAGGTGCCTCCCATTTCTGTCAATTTCCCTAAGCCTGCTTGTATCCTCCAACCCGGAACGCCACCACCAGAGCCCGAAGAAACCGTTGAGGTATCAAAGTTGGTAAACGTTCCCCAGGACATGAGAGAGGCATTTGACTACGATGAAGTACCAGAAGAAGTCCTACAGTGGGTGTTTTCTCAAGAAGAACAGGCTCCTGAAATGAACAATCAGTTGAAGGAGCGGAAAACACTGTTAGATAATATTGGACAAGTCTCGCTACCAACTCAGTTAAAAGAAAGTCGAGACTTTAGTAAAGGACGGAAAACCTAATGACAACAATCTGTACCTAAGAGTAGCTACGGAACGAGGACAATAATTGGGAATTAGTACATCACATAATTCTTTTTTGTTAGTTACTAAAAAATGAGGTTAACCTGTATAAGCATCAAAAAGTTGTTGTTGTCTTAATTGGGCTTATACCTTAGAGACAGAAAGCAAGGATTGTAACATTCAATTGCTTTTGGGCGAAGAACTAAATTTTTTTAAGCTATGTCACAATACATGATTTGAACATTCCATATGATGCATAATGTATAACTTTATTAGTAATTTTTGTTGGTTTTGTTTTACATTGGAGAGTCTTGCATATTTTTCGAAACTCTTTTAATGTTTTCCCTTTCCTATTGTACTAATTTTATATTCTATATATGTGTCGATGAAATTTTCATTGCCGATAAAATTAAAAAAAAGTTTTTTTTTACATTGGACTGATACTTTAGAGACAGAAAACGAGGGTTGGAAAGACAACAATTAGGAATTAGTACATCACATAATTCATTTTTTTTAGTTACTAAAAAAAGAGGTTAAATTGTATAAGCATCAAAAAGTTTTTGTTGTTTTAATTGTAGTAGTACATGATTTACATACCTCATTAACTCACATATTCAGAAAATTAGAGATGACGAAATATGTACAAAAGTTAAAATTTAATATTAGTTTTAAAAGAGAATATAAACAGTCTGATACTCCCACTCAAATCTTAAGCTGGCAATGTCTATTCACCTATATTCATATAAAAGTTGAAATTTCTACAAACTTGAGATAATCTAACTAATAATCTGATAATTTATGAATTTCGTGTGAAATCAACAAATAATTCATAATTTTAAAAAGCTACTATGATTCTCCAAAAATAGACAGGTTAGGATTGATTTTTTTTATACCTAAATGTTGAATTTTAGATTTCGCACTATTGCAAGCCCTCACATTTTATCTATTATTCTTCCTCTACTGTTGCCGCTATCGGAGCTGTGGGTGAAATGTCGTCGGCGTAATTTAGCAATAAGTTTACTTGACTGATTTTTGTCTAGCTTACAGATAAAATAAGATAAAGGAGGAGGGGGGAGATCGTCGGAGAGAAAAAAGAAAACTGAAGAAACTATGGGGGAAAGAGTAAAAGTACCAATGAACACCTCAATCCAGCGAAACCCAATGGCTTTTGGCTATACCAAGGGTACATAGATCAACCCTTTATTTTATTTGTGAATATATTTTGAATATCAAAATTATTAATTTCCCTATGCATAGCACGGGTTTCATGCTAGTTTTTAGTAATACAACAACAAAACGAGCTGAGATACCCATGACTTTTATTTTGTTCTAAAATACACAGAAAAATCTTTATATGGGATTGCAGAATAACTTTTTGGGAAGTGGAACATGAATACGACAGATGTTTTATCTTTTTACTTTTTAAAATTAAGAAATGTACACTCCTACTCAGTTTGAATAGCTCTTTGAATAACTGATAAGGAAATTCCTCTAATCTCTTTTAACCCTCTAATCAATAAGTCTACGCTACACCCAACGGAGGCTGCCGTGGCGTGCCTCGTGGGATGGCTGGGGCCCACGACTTATGCCCACCCAAAAAATTAATAAGCAGAAAGAATAAGGTGGGGATACATGGACACGAGAAAATAATTAAGTCCCTTCAGAAAACCGAATTGCAAGAAATGTACCAAACCCAAAATAAAGAAACAATAACGATTCAATTCCCAAGTCATCTGCGGTGGAGGACTCGATGGAGAGGCGTGGCGGTAGCAGTGTCTTGACAGTGATTATCATCTGTCCCGTTGATTTTGCCAGAGAAATGCAAGTTGCTTTGAGACCAAATGCTACATTTACTCCATAACATTGTACTTGCATGGGAGAGAGAAACGGAGAGAGGGGAAAAAAAAAGAAAAAGATATTCATAAGACCTTTAGGTTCTGTTTGGTTCTTAGGGAAAGGAAGAGAAAGGGAGAGAAAATTTAAAAAAATTCCATTCCTTTGTTTTGTTTTTTTTTTGGTGCCATGAATTGAGAAACTCACGAAATAGAGATTGAGCCCTAAAACGTGAGCAAGGTGGGGAGGATAGATTGTTGAGAAATCCAAAAATGTCTTGAGTTTTTGGGGTACTACATTCTCTCTTTATTCATTCCTTTGTTTGGTTCTACAAGAAGAAGAAGGAAAATATTCAAGACATTTTTGGAAAATTTTCAAATTCCTATTTAACTTTCCTCCCATTTTCTCTTCAATTTTTCATCTAATTTCATTCTTAATCATTTTCCTTTATTTTCTCTTTCTTTCCCTAGCTTCCAAACACAGCCTTAAACATAACCACTCATATAGTATAATTTGGTAACATTTTGAAAACTACTCCTAAAAGTTTAAATTTCACAGGGAGAATTGAGTTTTGAAGAGAAATGAATGAGATTTTAAGAAGTAGGGATGAAAAGAAAGAATTGGCTTGGAGTTGGAGTTGATGTTAACGGTTACATTTTTCATAGTATTTTTTTTTTAATAAAAAAAATACTATTTTGAGTTTTCAAATTGAAGACTTGGGTTAGAGATGCTCTAAGTGATTCTCAAAATATGATTATTTTAGAAGGAAAAACTCAATTGAAACTTGTTTGGAGAGAGATGATTCTTCATTTTGAAGATATAAAAGTACGGCTAAAGATGCTATGCCGAAAATGAGTTGGATTTATAGTTTATTAGTAGTAGATTTGTATTGCCGAAAGCAGTCTAATCATCAATATGGGTGAGAAAAGTTACCATCTGCCACTAATTTCCAATAATTACGAGATTTAACCTAGAAAATAATCCCCGACTCCCCGTCAACATAAATGGAGAGAACGCCTAATTGAAAGTTTTTTGTCTGGTAATTACAAAAATAATAGAGCTCAAATTGAACAAATTGAAAGTTCGGGGGTGTTACCAACAAAACCCGAGTAAAGTAGGAGTTCATAATAATAACCGCCTTTACCCTTTCCTGCAAGCTCTATACGGCGTCGTATCTCTGTACGAATTCCCAATCTCCCGTTTATATGCCCGTCTAGACAATCTTTCTCCCATCATCTCCAACCCATCCATCCCTGCTGTTTCCGGGGAGAGAAACCCTAGTTGCAGTTTCAACTTCACCGCAGAGGAGAGAGAGAGAGAGAGAGAGAGAGAGAGAGAGCGCATTGGAAGAAGATGTCGTCGACTCTACTGGAAGTGACTCGAGCGGGTCACGAGGAAGTCGAGCGGCTCGAGCGACTCATTGTGAAAGATTTCCAGAACGAGCCGGTATCCAGCAAGGACCGTCTCTTCCAGAGCCACCGTGTCCGCAACATGATCGACCAAATCACCACTGCCACCAATAAACTCGTAACCTCTCTCTCCCCCCTGAGAATAAATTTGATTCTTTTGGTTTTCTGTTGTTTCTTTGGTAACAAGACGGGGTATATTTGTTGCAGGTGGAGATTTATGAAGATAAGGACAATGCAAGGAAGGATGAGATTGCTGCACTAGGAGGCCAGACAGCCACTGGAACCAACGTGTTTAGCGCGTTTTATGACAGATTAAAGGAGGTAGTTTCTTGGGGGGGCTAATTTATTCTGTTTTGTTTAGGGTTTTTGTTATTTTTTCCTTGAATTTGGTAAGTGGTAACTAGGTAAGTCGACTTCAATTTTGGAGAAGTCTAGTTTATGGATGTTTTGATGTCAGAATAAGTTACTTAATACGGAAGAAAGGAAGGGAGAAAAGTTGTATGTTGTTTTGTCGATGCGCAATTGAAAGCAATTAGAAACCTGCATTTTGCCTTTCTGGACAGTGGAGGAAGCGAGCAGGTTTGCGAGTTGAGGCTTTTTGAGGTGTTTGAGCTTGGCTGGTGCAAAACTAATCTACCTCAATGTAACAACTCGCCCCAACTAACCTGTTAACTCTTAGCCTAACCATGTGGCTCAAAAGGTTAACCTCAAGTTATACAGTAGTTGGACGACTCGTTATATATACCACACTTTTCCAAGTTATCCTACCGATGTGGGACATCCTCCTTTGTTGGGGTCTCACAATCTCACCCACTTAGGATCACAACGTCCTTGTTGCGCCCATGGTCCATCACGTCCACCCACCAAGCGATGTGGGACAAGTACCCACTTAAGCACCTCAAGCTCCTCAAGCTCATCTCATGTGGGACCCGCCCTAGCACCTCAAACTCCTCTCTTGTCAGGCCCACTCGAGCACGTCTCCTTATGGGACCCGCCCCACACTTCCGGTTGGTGTTGGCTTTGATACTACTTGTAACAACCCGCCCCAGCTGACTTGCTAACTTTTAGCCTAACCACGTGGCTTAAAAGGTTAACCTCAAGTTTTACAGTAGTCGGATGACTCTATATATACCACACTTTTCCAAGTTATCCCACCGATGTGGGACAACCTCCTTTGTTGAGATCTCACACTAAGTCTTGAGTTGAGTTGAATAATCGAGCTCAAGCTTGGCTCATTTATTAGCGAGGTGTTTGAGCTTGGTTTTTTCACCGCACATACCTCTACAAATGAGCCAAACTTTTATAACCGAGCCAAGTAACAACTAATTTGAGCTTGGCTTGTTTATTAAGCGAGCTCAAAACTCGAGCTCGACTAGCTCACCACCCCGAGCCAAGCCGAGCTTGTAATGAGTCAAGCTGCTTGCAAACAGCCCTAGAAGCGAGGGAGTGTAGTCCCTCACTCTTACCATTTTTTTAGTTTTTTTTTGTGGTTTTATGGTGGGGATTTTGAAACATGAGGTTGCATATAGGGCCTTTTTGCGTGTTGGCCTTCTTTTTTTTTTGGTCATGTGGGATTCCGTTTATGCCTTCTCTTTTTGATATACATACAGATTGAGTAGCCCGTGATTTTAGTCTTTTTGCATTGCTGATATGTTGTAACCCTTGATGCGATATGTACCATATGTGCAGATTCGTGAGTACCATAGACGTCATCCTGCTGCACGTGTGGTGGACGCTAATGAAGAGCATGAGGAGCTACTCAAAGAGGAACCGCGAATTGAGTTCACTGGGGAGGTTCTCTCTCTCTCTCTCTCTCTCTCTCTCTCTCTCTCTCTCTCTCTCTCTCTCTCTCTCTCTCTTTGTTGGCAAACTTTTTCATTGTCAGTTTTTGGCTAAAAAGTTGCTTTTAGAGAGCTATCAACGTTATTTATAACTTTAGTTTGCTTTCTTTGAAAGATTTCAATCGATGTACGACTATAAATTGTCAAACATTGTCTAGCATGTTTTGCAACACTGCCAACACTGTAGCTTATTTTCTAATATGTCAATTAGACTTAGAGCGTTTACATGGTAACCGTAGTCGTCTTGGTATCAAAATTTGCAGAAGGAATAGATAGACGCTCAATCCAACAGCATGAATAACCAGCATCAAAACTTTGGTCTTTTCTTTGTATTAGGTGGCATTCCCTTCAATGCGTTTTCTAGATGTTATCTCTTGTACATTAAGTATACAGATGTATCAAGCTGATGTAATTTTGTGTTACAATTGTTTGTGAAATTCATGCTATATGAGGAATTGGAGCACATTTTCAGTAATCTTAGCCCAAAAGTTAACTTTCTTCCTTCTGGTTTGAAAATTCGAATTAAAAGTTGCTCTCTGGATTGCTTTAAAATTCAGCGGTGTTCCTTTTATTTAAGGAATTTTAAACCAAGTGATATTGTTTTCTTTAATCATGAAACTTGCTACTGTTGGGAATTCAAGTTTCCTTTTCTGTAGCTTTTATCCTGCTGACTTCTAGGTCTTACATATCCAGGAAGCTATGGGAAGGTACTTAGACATGCACGAATTGTACAATGAATACATCAACTCTAAATTTGCAGAGCCCATTGAATACTCTGCTTACCTTGATGTTTTCTCACAGCCACATAAGATTCCTCGGAAACTGAAGCTGACTAGGTAACAGTCAAATACATACTCTCTTTCAATCTCTACTCGTAATTTGTCTATATGGTCATTAGAGCCTTTTCCAACCCTTTTTTTTTCTCCACAGGCAGTACAGGGAGTATTTGGAGAAACTATTGGAGCATCTGATATATTTCTTTGAGCGGACAGAGCCTTTGCAAGATCTTGAGAGAATATTCTCGAAGGTTTGCTTTCTTTGGCAATCGTTCTTTCTCCCTCGCTGCTCCTATTGATAAATTGTCATCACTGAGATTTGTTGTCATTTGATACACAAAAAGTTGTTCTCTGGGGGATAATCTCGATGTGCTGTTCCATATTAAGATTCCTCGTGAGGTTATTTCTCTGAAAAATGACTGGTTTGTGGCAGGTAATGGCTGAATTCGAGGAGGAATGGGCTAAAGGCGAGTTTTCAGGATGGGAAAGTGAAGTACGAGAGAATGGGCATGTTTCAGCTCAGCCTTCTGGAATTGATCTTGATTATTACAGTTCAGTTGAAGAGTTGATGGAAGTTGGGCCTGAGAGATTAAAGGAGGTAAGGTTGACTGTTATAGCTTGTATCAAATTATCAATTCCTATGGAGACATTTACTAGTTGTATTGGAGTTCAAGCGTTTTTCGTTCTCCAAGTTGTCGTGAGGTAAATACATAATCATAAACCGGTAAAAAAAAAAGTGAGATGCTACATGCGTGAAAAATTAGTTTTCTTTGAGTAACTATTTTTGCAGTTAGGGCCTTCAGTGAGAGCATGCCACTGATGGTAATAAATCTGCCATGATGAAAAGGTGTAAAATAAAGTGCCTATCAAATAAATGAGAAAAGGTTGACTCATAAACTAACCAACCTTCCACCTTAGAAGAAGCGAAGTTAACTTTCCCGCCAACCATTATAGGCATTGCCCTTCCAAGCAATTCAATGAAATTCAGGATAAAGTGGTTGGGATTCCTACTTTATTTAATTTTCCGTATTGGTTCCAATTGAGTTTAGACATCAAAACATCGAAAATCAATATACTTATTGAGCTCTTGCCGTGTTCTCTCTATGTTGGACTTGTTCATCACAGCAATGGGTACCATGTGGGTGAAGATTATGTTTCTGTTTCGGTTATACTTCACATGCATGTTAAAAAAACATTTTGGTATTAGGCTTGTTGTCTGTCTCATTTGCTGTGGTCATTAATTGGATAATTAGGTTTCGTTGTATGGTAGGCTTTGGCAGCACTAGGACTGAAGACAGGCGGTACCTTTCAGCAACGGGCAGAGAGGCTTTTCCTGACAAAGGTAATTACACCAGCTCCTTTGCCTCGTTAAGTTGGTATTTTGGATGTATTTTTATTTAATTACATAGTATTTGTAATTGCCCTTTTATATTGGCGGTAACATGCAAAATTAGCTCATCAGTCATCACCCATGTATGTAGGTATGTTCTACAGTTCTAGTATTAGTATGGGGGTATTTGCTCTTTATTTGGATAATTGATTATTTAAATCATTGCTCCCATGAAGTATTAAATTCTAGATTTACAATTTCTGTGGTGATGTCTACCTTTGATAGTCCTTAAATAACTGTGCATGACACTAAAGGCGTTTGTTGGTTTTTTTATGTCTTAGATAGAAAAGGTTGGGGACACCCCAAATTGTGCCTACATTTTTAGTCATTGACGTAACCAAAACAATCAACTTGAATAAGAGAGTGGTGGTAAGTTGAAGATATAGGATGTGACTTGAAAAGAGGGATGACCTTGCAAATTGACCTATGACCTCTCATATTGAAGCTTTATAATGTTTGAAGTTCATGTTTCGGGCAATGGATTACATTGTTTGGCTTCAGTTTGTTTTCAACCTCTCATATTGAAGCTTTATTATGTTCTAAGTTCGTGTTTTGGGCAATGGATTACGTTGCTTGTCTTCAGTTTGTTTTCTATTGGACTAACTTTTTCCAGATCCATAATCAGAGGTAGCTTATTTTTTCTTAAATGCTTTTGAGTATGAGTATGTGAATTTCTATTGAGCTCTAGGTTGATATCAACTTTGACCAAGTTGTTTACCTTAATGTGTTCATTCCACTATTTGCAGCATACACCTCTTGAACAGCTGGACAGAAAACATTTTGCCAAGGGCTCACATAGAGCAGAACAAAATGGTGTTGCTGCAACTCCACAACAAGCTGAGAGTTCTAAAGAAATTGCACTTACGGAAGCTAAGATTATAAAGCTTTGTGATCTGCTGCATGAGGTAGGTTTTGATTATTTATGATTTCACAATGTGTTGCATCATGCAAGGAAAACAAAAGTACTTGTTAAAGACAGAAGTACTTGTCAAGTTAGGCTACCTTCTCTGCATTTTAGCTTACATCAAATATCACTGTGTCCTGAAACATCCTTGCAAGTATTTTGGAGAGGGTAAACTATCTGATGATTGCAATTTGATGAGGTTTTTTTCTGACCTTGTGCAGACAATTGTGCGAACAAAAGAGAATGTTGAGAAGAAACAGGCTTTGACATATGAGGAAATGGAAGCAGAGCGTGAGGAGGTGATAAATGATTTCTTGCTTTTTTTCCTTCTTTTTCCTCCTCATCCCTACTTCCCTGCTGGTAGTTCTGTGAAGTCTTATTGGATTTATCATAGGAGTTAATGTTTTATGTAACAACTTTACAGCTTTGCCTATTAAAAAAAAAAAAAAACTACTTTACGGCTTCAGTATGTATTTTGATTTAACAATCTGAACTTTGCAATCAAATTACGCTTCTAGGAAGTGGGTTATTACGGGATACATAGGATGCAGGACAATAAAGTAAGAAAGAACCTTTGTCATCTGCACACTAATGGATGGAAAACACTTGGCATCTCAACCTAGGGGAAGGTATCCACACCAGCACCACAAGAAGATTCTCCATTGATCCCAAAACTTACTATTCCAGTTCAATCAGCCTATATTCATAGGCAGGCCTTAAAAATTAAAATTAACAAAAAGGACAAGCACTGGTTTTTGTAAACTGAAAAATAAGAATAACCTTCGACGGAGTTATATGGTGATCTTCAATTAAATAATATGGTGCAGTGTGTGCGAACATGGTCAATTTTTTCTGGATTTATTATTCCCTGTTCGGACACTTTCTGGGCTGCCTGTTTGTGCATCATTCTCGCTGTTTTTCCATATGTTAGTTTTATCATCATGTTGTGCCGTCGATCATTTTACATGTGCCATTTTTATCAATGATGTTTAGTGGTGTCAGTGTCACTGTGTCGGGAGTCATTGAAACCATGAATGAAATTAATTACTGCAATCACAAATAAGATTGTTTGCATTGAGGTACAAACAATTTTTTCCTTTTTTGCGATGATTGGATTGGCTTATGATGCGTTCTAACTGTAAAAGTTTGTTAATTTGAAAATGTAATCAGGATGATATACAAGCTGAGACTGAAAGTGATGATGATGAGCAGCAGATTTACAATCCCCTGAAATTGCCAATGGGTTGGGATGGGAAACCTATTCCTTACTGGTTATATAAGCTTCATGGTCTTGGTCAGGTATGCTCTTTTTCAACACATGGCTGTTAAGTTTATATCCCTCTTCGTTGATTAATAGGGGTTTGGTAAGTCTAGATATCTGTTCTTGTCATCATAGGCCTTTTTGTTTTGTTTGGTTATGTTCGCTTATAGTTTTAGACTTTTAGTAGTTTTTTAACGCTAATTTCATATAGAAACTGCCAATAGTATTAAAACTTTGTTTGAAGCATAGAGGAGGAAGGCAAAATAAGAAAAAATTCTCTTTTATTGTTTGTTTTTTGGAGAAAGACAACAAATAACAAAATAAAGGCCTGAGTACAGTACAACTTTCCTTCTTAATCATATTCCTTTCTGTTCTCTTTCTTTCTCTAGGACTAGGAACCAAACAAAGCTTAAATTTTTACATCTTAAACTTTGTGAAGAAGCTACTTCATGGCTATATATTCACGTGCATGAGGTAGAAATTGTTATAGTGGTCCAGTAGCCACTCTTATTTGGAGTAATTTTGCTGTGGGGATGTTCTTACTATTAAGGCTTTTTGGTATTTGGATGTAAGTAGCGTGTTGATTCAGTGTGTAGAAATCTCAAGACTTATATTTCACTGCATTTCAGGAATTCAAATGTGAGATATGTGGAAATCACAGTTATTGGGGCCGTAGAGCCTACGAACGGCACTTCAAGGAATGGCGACATCAGCATGGAATGCGTTGCCTTGGCATTCCAAATACAAAGAACTTCAATGAAATCACATCAATAGAGGTACTCTTTTATCTGTTTTTTTTTATTTATTTTTTTATTGTTCCTTGGTGTGCAGTCCAGTTCATCTCTTTATTGGACTTTGTTCATGTGAACGTGATTTCATCTTTATATTTCCCTCTTCTCGTGGTCTTTATATTGTAATAGCGGTGTTTATCTTTTGTGGGTGGAATTATTCCCTTTACCTGAGATTTGAATGGGAGAAATGATTGCACATTCCCATTTGAACTTTAGGAAATTGTTTCCGACTATGAGCTCATGGATATAGAGATGATTTGTTAGTATCTTGTGGCATTTAAGTGATTGTCTAAGTAGAAGGTCGTACTATTTCCACTGCCATTCTGTCCATGAGCCTGAGAAGTATGATGCGCATAGTTGATGACCTGATGAAGTCATTCCTCTACTAATCATCATTTACAGAGCATGATCTCAGATACTTGGGATCATGATCTAATATGTCTGTCTATTAATGGATGCCATTTCCAAAGAAACTGGTGTTCAACTTCGAGATAAAGGCTGAATTTTCACTTTTTTAGACTAGATCCTGTTTAACTTTTCTCCAATTTCATCGAAGAAGCATTCAAGAGTTGGCCATAGAGTCTGCACAAGCAGATGGGGTCAACCTTAAGATCTAGTAACTGTATGAAATTCCCGCCTGTGAGTTTGGGCATGCAATTAAAATTGTACAAATTCCTATAAAAAAAATTTTTAAAAAAACGAAATACTGATGTGGTGGTTGTTTTGTGTCCTATGGGAAAGTTGGAAACTGAATTTTCATTGTGTTATTACACAGGAGGCAAAGGAACTTTGGGAGAGAATACAAGAGAAGCAAGGAGTGAACAAGTGGCGACCTGAACTTGAAGAAGAATACGAAGACAAAGAGGGCAACATTTACAACAAGAAGACCTATACCGATCTGCAGCGCCAGGGGCTAATTTAAAGAAAACCGCCGAGCGGAGATTGCTTATTTGTTCAAATCGGCGATCATCAAGTCCTAAATGTAGGTTCTTTTGAAGAATGATGACAAACCCAGTAGTAATCCTGGAATCATAGGAACACTATTTTCTTCACTGCAGAATTTCCTAGTTGGCACCCCATTCTCCTGTACACCCACTTTTTTCCTCCGTAAAAGTGCTGAGTTCTGAACCTCTATTTGATGCATGATTATTTCTTCTGAATGCCTAAATTTGCTTTTTCTTTGATTTTCATTCCAGATTATGACTCTACATCTTGAAATCCTGAGGTGAAAATTGATCAGTCAATTGGAGATATTAAGACTCAAAAGTTTGGAGAGTAAGGGACCATGATGATGCATTACATTTGTACTGTAATGTAACTTTTGTTGAGAAAAGAATTAGCCGAGTGCACATGGATACTCCATTTTCACTCCATTGTGTTTGTAATGTTAAGTGCTGATTTTTTGGCTTATCAGTTTCTTGGTTCTACAATATGGAACAGTAATGTCATGCGATAAATGGGGAGACGTTGTAAAGTTAAAAAAATCACTTTTAAGCGGCATGGGAAGTTTTATCATTCAAGTTGATCTTATCACACAGCACTTAATGTGCTTGTTCATGTGATCATTTCGAAATCTACTGAGACATGTTTCAGAGTGGATGCTACGGATTATCATGAGCTTGGTTGGAATGTCGAGTGTAATTCTAGTGTAACTGACTGATAATTTGCTGGTCCTATCAATTCTTCGGACAAGGGGTCTCTGTTGTCCACTAGGTGCATGGCACCGTGTCATCCATCCCATTTGGCCATCTATTGTGAAAATAGACGGCTCGGATCATATCCAAGCAATGGCTCTCACATAGGGTTGGATTTGATCTGAACCGTGCATTTGTGCAACGGATGGCCAAATGGGTGCACAGCAAAATCCCAAATCGCAGTTCTTCACCCAATGATCAAACAAGAATTTGGCCTGTTGTTTGACCTTTATCAAATCATGGTGGCTGTCAACTCAGATCTTGTTTAGCCATTGCTCAAGGTTGGTGGCTAGGCTACAAAAGGCTGAAGAATTTGTTTCCTTAAGACTGTTTTGGATCATGGATTGGTAGAGGAGAATGTAAAATAGATAGCAAGAACGGAGTCAAAAGACAATTTTATTTCTATTCATACAAATTAAGTTGATTGATAAACAGTCGTCCACTATATAGGCTTTGATACGTAGTATGCAACAAAAATGTTTAACTTTAACGAGGATGATAACACATTGAGATCTACAAAATGAATGATTCTGAAGTCTAAATTGAATCTTGATGGGTCACATTTATGTCACATGAGGGATCATAAGACGAATCATTCGTGAGAAAATCTATATTCCAAAATCATCTGATTTCTGTTTCTGTACAACATAATCCTGAGCAATTAGCAACTTAAATGCAAACTGACCGCACAATCTCGTCATCTACAACTCATTTTCACAAGAAGGGGGAAATTTCGTCATCTACAACTCATTTTCACAAGATCTTGTAAAGAAGAGAGCCGATCCACTCACCCCGCGTAGGACCAGCAGCCGACTGTCCACATACGTTCCACAAACTAGTTTCGAAAGATCAAACATTTCTGGCGGAACTTGTGTCCTTACTTCATGAACTGCACTTTTGGCAGCATCGACATTCTTCCCCAACGGATCATCGAGACTCATTGCAACCTCAATCTCGTTAGAGATGAGTTTGGCCACAGGGAGGCTTGTAGGGAACTCCTTGAAAGGAATTGCTTTCCTCCACCTACTCCCAGAGAGCTTTTTGACAATGGAATCTGCAGTGTTTGACGAGGATGGGAGGAAATTTGTTTCCTTTTCTTCCTTGAGATATAGCCGTTTCCCGGCTGTTAATTTAAAACAAGAGTCCACTCCCAATTTCCCAACTACTCCGGCCTTGTCGTGGGGCCAATTTTGGCCAATCAATACCGTGAAACTAATTTCAGAGGAGAATGAAAAGGTTGTGTTCGACTTTGATGTCCTTTTCACAATAAGATGCACATCACCAATAAGGACTCGGGCAGGAGGCTGCCGGAATGTTAACCCTACGTGCCTTCCAGTGGAGTACAAGAGGCGCCATTTTCCTGGTAGTAAACCGCACCAATTCTGCAAGTTCGAATAAATTTTTTGACACCATTAGGATACTCAAAGAAAAAGAGTGATGTTAAGAACACTGTTACCTTTGGCTTCGAGTGCGGATTCAACATCTCCATTAATTCGATGAAGTGGGCAAGTCTACTACGCTAAAACATGAAAATCAACAGAGGTCAGTTAGCCCCCTAAAGTATACTAATTACGTTTTGAAAGGTACTCCAAAAATAAATTAAATTACTTCATGAATTGAATTCGTTAATACAAAGAAATTCAAAAAATCATGCATGGAAATACCAAGGCAATAAAGTTCTTAAGGAGGTATTAACTTCTTTATTTAGTTTTGGAAGGGTACCGAGCACAGAACAAGTACCAAGGCAGTAAAGCGCTGAGCTAAATTGACTATTCACTAATCGGATATGTCTCATCCCACAAATGTTGGATAGGGCCAATGTAAAGCCAAATCCTAACCAGTTACAGTCTGAGCTGGATTCAAAAAATTTGAACAAAGTGAAGCCCAAGTTATTCTGTGTACAAATTACACACTAGGTTTAACCGGTGTCCATGGAGCAAATTTTGCAAATCTTGGATTAAAATCCTGTCTAAATTATTTCAAATTGTTGATAGAAAAAGATAATTGGCTTGACTCAAGAGGGATGAAGATTTAAACCTGCTGATGGCCATAAATGTATTCTTCAGTAATCCGAACTGCTGTTGAACCCAGACCCCATCTGATGATGTCCATAGATGGTTCCACTCGCCATCTTGGTCCACACAAAAATGGGTGTCTCAAAGCATCTAAACAACTGCAAAGCATTCAAGAAGAACACTAAATGGTTGGAACACAAGTTTAATGCAAATCAACAATTCTCCATTTAATTTTAATTTTACATTTGCATATAAAATCAATGGATGTTCTGTAACAATCACTTTGAAGCACTGTGAGAACATTAATCAGCTATCATTGCGATATATTGATATATCTACCAGAACCCTGAGTGTTAGTCCGGGTGGTTGGTAGGTGTACTCAAAACACCATTGTCCAGGGTTCGATACTTCGGGCTAGACCACAAGAAAGTAATTTCTTGTGAATTCCTTAGTCCCGGCGTGGTTGGCCTGTCTTTAACTGGACCGGTAAGGGGATTATTCGAGATGAGTGCAAGCTGGCTGAGATACCCCTAACCATCATACCAACTAAATATATATCTACCAAATGGATTCCTCCACATCTACCATAAAAAAGCTTCCACAATACTCTATGTCCATAAATACCTTATTCTCGCAAAAGGTTTGGTCGCAAGAAGTAAGGACAGAAGGTTCCAGCCCGCACCCCAATTCCTGTCAAGTATCTACAAGACAGATGATATGGCAGTAGATTATTAGATCTTCACAAAATTAAATGAAAAAGTGAGGAAATAATATCACTGAGTTTTGTAGTCAAGAAATATTTACTCACTTGTAGTCCAGCATTCCCAGATGATGAATTCCTACCGAGAGTTTGCAGCAGAAACTCGCGCAAACAGGATGAATCATTTCCCTACACTTGAAAACAAAAAGGAAATTACCACAGAATTCTCCTTACGTCACACGGTCCACATCTCAAGAAAGTTGTGAAGTCCAGTGAATGAGCAGAGTGGTCATGCACCACCATTCATCCAGCACACATTGTTTTAAATATCTCGTTTATTTTCTACGTCTCTCATAGCTATTAATGAATCCATAATTGAAGAAGTTAATTTTGAAACACTTGAAGCTAGGGGAAAATGCATGAAATATGGTGAAATTACAGCACAAAATGAAAACCATCATCGGTAGAAAGTACCTTTGTGAAGAATGATTTGAACTTCGCGAATATTATTGGTTCCATGAGTTCCTGCAACACCATTTTTGCCATAATGAATCCGACACACCTGTGCAGTTTACATATAGGAAGATCATAAATACCTAAAAAACCTCAATATTATTCAATTTCAGTTTGTTCCTCGCACATACCTCATGTCAAAGGCGATCATCATCTGTCTCCTGTCCATGTTGGCCTCCATCGAGCTGGTACTTGGATTGTCATCATAAAAATCAGCAGCATTTCCTAATATACCTACCTGATAAGGCTCAAGAAACATAAAGATAATGGTGGCAAGGAACAGAAGGAAACGTAATGACACATCATATTTCCCTTTCTGCACATAGGCAGATTTCTGATTAACACTAAATACTGAAACAACTGTCTAGTTAGAATCTGAGCAGTTAGTCTTACAGACAGTACCAACAAAAAGCATAGCACTCACTTTAATATGTCTGTCCACAGGGCTGACATGCACATTCTCAAGCCTCAACTCTGTATGGGCAAGTCCATGGCTGTGTAAGTAATTCACCTAATAAAGAAAAACAACAAAAGCCATAAGCCAGTCTGATACTCCAAATAAGTAAAAAAATAACTGAGCTGCACGTAACATGAGAATACTATCGTATTTTTTAGCATACTCCAATCAAGAGATCCCTCATCAGAATTCGAGTAATTCGCAATTGTCGAGAAACAGCAGGCCCTCCAACTGTGTCATCTCCCACCCTCCTGACAGATTCCTCGTCCAAAGCAAGAGTAGCTTCCAATGTCGGAAGCCAATCTGACTGTTGAAGCCAGTGCCTTAAAGAAAAGCTACCATGATACTGCCAATATGTAATAGAAGTAAGAAACAACTTTTCACTAGGACTTTTCAAACGAATCCATCTCGTCCTCAGAATTTCAATAAAAACTGTAAGAATATTCGATGCCTTAATTAGGGAAGGACTTACCCCGTGAACTAGGGTAAATGAGCCATAATCACCAGTTGTGGATGGGTCAACGTAGCCGTGAACTTGCATTGAGTAAGAATGATACATAAGCCTACGGCGAGCTAGCTTCTTTAATACCTTCAAGACATACCAATAAAAAAGGAAAAAAATACAATGTAATTCTCAGGAATCAACGGTGATTTAACCCTAAAACCACAATTTCAGCATAGACAATCCATTAACCTCAATTGCACGTTTCCCTCTACGCTGGGCTTGAGCACTCGTAAGTCGTCGTAGCAAGACTCTTGAGTTATGCAAAGGGCTAGGTTGTAAAAACAATCACTCAGATTCACCACATTTGAAAATACTTTGAAAGTACCTTGCCCAATTATTTTGAACTAACCTATGAACATCCTTAACAACTGCTTCAAAAACTACCTCATCTGCCTGCAAGGATATTTAAACTGAAGAATCATATCTGAAAATCATAAAGATCCAATCTGCAACATTAAGAAAAAATCTTGCAATAAGATTTACATACTCCATACCCGCCCACTGAGACCAATGCTAACCCTATCAAAAATTTCGAAATCAGACATCCTGAACTTCATTGCATGCCCCAATTCTTCATCCAAAGAATCAGAAAAAGTGTCGCTGGCACCCTCCTCAGACTCTAACGGGTAAGCATTCTTGCTCGGTATTGAAAATTTAATTCTTGAGCTTCTAATCTGACTTGAATAACCAATTTCGCCCATAAAAGGACCAAAAGTTGGTCTGAGCAGTCTTGTCGACGAATTAAAACTACGAATTGGTATCTCAGCCCTTCCCCAAATAGGACACCGGCCAATCCCACACATTGCCATTGCGATGAAATCTAAACATTGCAACCATAACGAACATCAAACTGATGCATACAGCAATTGTCCAACTTAATATACCGTCAGAAAGCTGAGAAATATTGGACGAAAATATACACCCATATTTGCACATAGCGTTTTCATCTGAATTCTATATGTCATCACTAAAGCCAAGTAGATTGTATCAGGTTAAGTTGGACTTTGTCCCCTAATCCCTAAATTCAAACACTCCATTTTTTCGTACCCGCCCACTGATTTGGTCTGATCCGTCTTATGGACGAATTAACACTATGAAATGGCATCTCAGCCCTTTCCCACTTAAGACAACAGCTAATCCCACACAATGCCATTGCCACCAAATCCAAACAGCGCAACCATAACAAACATCACGTTGACGCATACACTGATAAAATTAGAGGGAACTGTACACGAAAATTTGCAGATCATATGGCTTCCAATTGTAAATCCATTACAGCCAAGTAGTTTGTATTAGGTTAAACTAAACTGTCCCCAAATCCAAAAATTCAAACAAGTCAATTCTGTCAAACCTCTAACAAAATAAAATGATCCTCTAACCGTGAAATTTGTGAGAAGAAAATGAAATGAACTAAAATTCAAATTGGGGCATAACAATTACGATAAACCAAGTCGAGCTGAGGTTTTACAAGTTAAATACTAGTATCTATTAAGGCTTTCAGATTATCAAAGTATTGAAATTGACTTCCATTTTCCAGCGTAATTTAAGGTAACCGAACAGGATGATGAGAACGAAAGGAGATTACCGCTTACCAGAGAGAGAGAGAGAAGAGAGACTGACTGGTAAATGGAACTCTGCTACTCCAATAACGATGAAGAAAATGAACTATTAGTAGTAATTAGGAGATGGGAGAGACGGTGAGTGAGAGAGTGAGGAGAAGAAAAGAAGCGTGTGAGAGTTGCGTGCGGGAGAACGCTTGAAACGCTTCGCCATGAGTCTCTCGCATGTCTACGTCCCTCGTCTCTTCCAAATATCAATACACATATTTATCTTTTTTTTCCCCATACTTTATGATCCCCAAAATAAATGGAACCATGGTGATCTACTGCACCCCGCCTATCCGATCATGTTTTAAACGGTTCCGGATGTGCTAGATAATTTTAATTTATTTTTATAGATAAAAAATAAAAACATATTTGAGCGATCTAAAACACGATCGGACGGCCGAGTGGTGCATAGCACTTCGGATTCAAAAATAAATATATGTTCTTAGTAGTTTTACTTCTTCTTTTTTTTATCATAAATATGTTCAGATATAGTTTGCAATGACACTTCTACGCTCAACCTGAGTTTCAACTAAAAATATTTTGATACTTTTGATATTTTCAATATTCCCGGACTCACGTTTTAAGCAGTGAAAATATTAAAAATACTATTAGAAATTCATCCTGATTATTCGCTTTAGAATGCTTTTATTTATTTGGAAAGTTTTCAAAAAAATAATTTGCATCTGCGCTCTTGCTCATGCATTCGTATTGTTGTTGTATTTGCTTAATGTGTAATGAGCATTCGTGTAACACCCCCAAAAATTGGCTCTATTAAGAATGAATACATAAATAATAAATACAGTTTTACAACAGTAACCTAAAAGAAATTACATAAATTTTTCTATCAAATACAATCATTCTCTACAGTGATGACTAGGTTTCTCTACTCCATCGCACGGTTGTCCATCCCGACAGAATTCTGCTTTACTCCGTAGGTCTTTAAACCATAATACTCCTCATGTTCATCTCTATCGTCTGGTATAATACATCAAAGTCGCAGAGCAACATCGTGGTATTATGTCAGTATTACACAAGTGCAACACCATGAGCGATAATGCCCAGTAGACTATACTACCCAATCTCTAATTAGTAAAAAAATAAGTTCAAAAACAGTATTGCAGACTTGTTAACAGTAAAACCATGAAAAGCATTGTGCGTGTCTATGCAAATCAGAGTAAACATGTGCAGTAAAAGTAATTCATTTATGTGTCTCAAAACAGTGTCTTATGTTAGTTTCTCAAAAATAGTAACTCGTATCAGTTTCTCAAAACAATGTCTCGTATCAATTTCCCATTTTTGGCATTCTCCTTCAAATTTCAACCAAGTCAATCATCTCACACCACTCAAAAGTTATTGGGCCTTTTTCGTCTCCTTTCAACTGACGGTCACCAACCTTTCCGCTCAAGGTCCTGGTTTTCTTGCATCACCAAACTTAATAGTCTGTTTACAAGGTCTGTCCACCCCGCGACTCACACGACACGGTCCCAGCCGCCTTACATCACCGAACTTAACAGCCTATTTGCAAGGTTTGTTCACCGTGTGTTGTGCACACATAGCCTAATCCTCCAAGTTCTCCCCATGGAACTTGGGGTGGTGCTTTCGCTGCACTACTGCATTAAATCAAATCCTCCAAGTTCTCCCCATGGAACTTGAAGTGACATCAATCATCTCATTCCATTTCATTTCATTTCTCATTTTAAAAATCACATTTTCATTCTCATCTCTATTTTCTCATCAACAGTTATTCAAACTTTCATTTTCTCGTGTCGTAACGTATCGTGTACATGCTCAATGCCATATGCTCAAAATCATGCCCATGCAATATTTCTCTAAAACGTTTCTCATAAAATCATATTTCTCCTTCGTGAAAAATATCACATAAAATCGTGCACTTTAATGCACCAACTTGTCCAAAAAAACAAATCTCTCTATAAACTTTATTTTCTATCCAAAAATCTAATTTCTCTCTTTTTCTTTTAAAACCTAGCTTATTTCTTCTCTAAAATAAATAAAATTAGTAACTTTTTTTTCTTACAATTTTCTCTCAAATTGATTTTTTTTCTAGAAATTCATGACCAAAACATTTAACGCATCTTTGTTATAAAATTTTCACACCAAAAACTTAAGTAAACCATTAAAATTTACATTTTAGAAATCTATCTTTTTTAAAAAAAATACTTTCAAAACTTTAAGAAACTCTCTTTTCCAAAAACTTTATAAAAGTCTTAACTTTATAAAAGTCTTATTAGCACCACAACACACTTTTATTTAAAAGAAATATTTCTACTAACTCTTTAGTAGAAAATTTCTAGAAAATAATTGATGTTGGAAAGATTCACCCATACACTTTATTTTTAAAAATTCTAGTTTTCCCAAAAATAAAACTATTGAATCATGTAAAAACTTTGTTAGCAAAAATTAATCCCTTTCTAGAAATGATCAACCTACTAATTTTAGGAAGAACTATTTATTAGTAATCTAAGTTAGAAACTCAATCAATCTTAGTTAGTATTTCAAAGAAAGTTAAATAAATTAACAAGAAACTTTCTAGTAAACCATATTTAAACTTTTGTCGTCTAATTTATTCTAATCCACTTTAAACTAGTTTATTCTCTTGAAACCAACCACTAATTGCATGAAGAATCTTCTTTAAAAAAAAAAAAAAACTAATTAGAACCTTTCCCATCTTTTCTACATGAAATCATCTCACTAAACTTTCTTAGAAACTAAGTAACAAGCTTAGAAACCTTAACACATGCATAAATGTGCTTAACAACCTTCTAATTCCATCTTAGAAAAATAATTAGAAACAACTTAATGAACTAGAAATTTCTAATTAAGAGATAGGTGGAGTAAACTGTCTTAATTTTCGGGAGTTAACCGGAAGCCGACAAGCAAATCCTTTTCCGGTGAGTGTGTGGGCTCTCTCATCAACCAATTTCTCTACTAATTAACTTAGTAAGAAGTTAATTAAAAACTAAATAGGTTGACCTCAGTAGTAATAGAATAGGTTTATATTTGGAAAGGGTGACAGCACAAGAATAGAAAGTGGGAAAGCTGACAAATTGACAAAAAGGGATGGGCTTTTATAGCAAGATTTGGCTCTTTCTTTCTCACCCAAAACCTTCGGCCTCTCTCTCTCTTTCCCTTTATGACCGACCACTTCTCCCAAATTGGGAGTGAATGTGTTCATTTAATGACACATGGGATTCGTACTAGGTTGGTGCAACTTGCACCCTAGTTTAGGGTTAGGTTTTTAGGCTCAAGTACTTAGGTTGCTAGGGAGAATCTAAGGGAAGTTACTTGGGGAGAAAGTGTAGTGTTTAGGGTTAGGTTTTTAGGCTAAAGTACTTAGGTTGCTAAGGAGAATCTAAGGGAAGTTACTTGGGGAGAAAGTCTAGTGTTTCTAGGCCTCTTCTTGTGTAGAATTTTACATGGTTACCTTTGTTATGGGGTGTTTTTGAAAGCTTAGACACAAAATTTATGCATGTGCTTACATAGTACCCTATGGTTGAGCTCAATAGGCTCTATGGAAAGAATATATGCTCCCCCAAAACATGGAAGCATGTTTTGTGGAACCTTGGAGGCCAAGGCTTAGGCTCAGGCTTGTAGCATGTGTACATTCCAAGCAAAACATGTGTTTGTCTAGGTTAGGCTAGATTCTCTCTCAAAATAGCAAGGCTTGTTCTACCTAGTTTTGGTCCAAAAACCTAGCTCTTAGGGTTTTCCCTCACACAACCATTGCTTGCACAAATCAACTTGCATTTACTCTTGCATGTGCAAGAGTACAATGCACCCACCCACACACTTCTTTCCCTCTCTCTCTCTCTCTCTCTCTTGCTCACATGGTCAAAATACAAGTTCCAAAGTTGGGAAACTAGTACATGGAGAGTACCTTGTTAGGTTTGAGTCATGGAGACGGTGGTTGGAGTTGGTTTAGGCATTAAGAGGGAGTTACGGGCTGTTTGGTAGTGTAACGGGCGTGTTACCCGGCCTCATACACTTGCATGCATGGCTTTGAAACCAATTATCGAAATTAAAAAGGGAATTTTATTATAGGAAAATAAAAATAATTTATCGAACTAATAAACAAAATTTTTATTTAGCAAAAATTAGGATCATAAGGCTTGGTTTGGTTTGGTTATATGGGACTAGTGCATGCCCGTGTTCGTGCCTGAAGGCACAACTTGAGCAATCGACGCACGTGCCGATACCCTTCTTTATGGTCCTTTGAATTTCAAAGGAGGTAGTGAGAGAGAATGGGGTTTAAATTTTGAAAAGCAAAGAGGGAGAGGGAGAGAGAGCAAGAGAGAGAATGTGTTTTGAAATTTTAGATGTGGTGGGTCAGAGCTAGAAAATGGTAGAGAGAGAGAAGGAATGAGTTAGCAGAGAGAGAGAGATGGAGATAAAATGTACTATGATGACTGGGACAAAAAATGTGACTGGGACAAAAATCTCTCTCCGTTGTAATATGGATTAGTCTTAACACTATAAATGATTTTGTTTTTGTTTAATCTCCTCACCTTTTTTCCAAAGTCACAACAGGTCCTCACCCTTTATTGCAGACCAATTTAGATTAAAAAAAATGAAAAGTACACACCCATCTCAACCACTCCCCACCACACCCTCTCTCACATGTGTGGTGGGCCCCACTGGGACCTACCGGGTGGGCCCCATCACACATTTGAGAGAGGGTGTGGTGGGGAGTGGTTGAGAGGGTGTGTACCTATCACTATCAAATTTAGATGGAGCGGATGATTCATTGTATCAAAATTGTCCAGGTGTTAGATGTCCAACAGTCCAAGAATTACTCTCTTTCTTCCTTTTTAAGCGTGTAACTTTATACTTTCAACTTATTAAGAAAGCATCATCTTTCGCATCAATTTTTTATTCACTTTTCCACTATTACCATTGTTGGAGACATCATCATTGAACTTTACCCATAGAGATGACAATTATATCCGTACTCATGGATACCCGATCTGATCCAGCCATTTGGAGTTGGATATTGCCATTTTTCTTATCCAATAGGAGTGGATATAATGATAATTATATAATACCTGGTCAAGTATGGAGAGAGTATGATTTTCCTATCCCCATACCCAAATACCCATACCTGTCGTATCATATTTGTTTCTCATTATATATACATCTCTCTTGTACGTGCAATTATATTTTTCTTAATTACCTTAGTCTTTGACGAATAATCCTTTTTTATTTTGTGCTAGCCACTTAGTTACTTATGTATCTTTATTGCATTCACTTGCATTTTTGTTATGTAAATTGCTATATGATGTTTTTGTTGTGGACTTTATTTGGCAGTCGTGTTAATGTAATAGTACCATAGTAGTAATATGCATGGAATTTTGGACATAATATTGTCATTTACCTATATATGTATTTACTTAATGATTATTTTATCTCTTAAGTTTTTTAAAAAAAATATTAGTAATTTGCCTCTTTTTCAAAGTTTAATTGGGTATTGGATAATACTTGTTCCACCCGTTATCCAAATGGATATGGATTTGGGGACTTTTAAGTATCCGCAATTGGGTATGGGTACGGTAATAGAGGTGAGCGTAGAGTTTGGGGATCGGATTTAGAAAGAGCACCCTCGATCCAAACCCGACCCGTTGCCATTCCTATTTACCCATTAACTTTTTAAACAAAAATCTACTTTTTAAGAGCAAAATAGGTTATGTAGTAATTTTTACCTACTAATTTTTTAACATCACACTTATTTAGGAACAATCCAAAATAGAATAAACTACTCTTTTTTAAGGAACGGATGGAGAAACAATCTTTATTCCTCATAATTTCAAATTTTGAAGCCGTGTAATCAAATGTAGCCTGGAATTTACTTCCGATAATCCTTCTCTAATGGCGCGTAAGAGCATATCCAGCCCTTACTCAAATCCGTAATCAAATTTGAAGTTTAAGTTTAAAAAAAAAAACCCAAAATTCACCTCCAATCCTTGATTCAAACTCATATCCAATTGAAATTGACTCAAATTCTTACTCAAATCAAGGGACAACCAAACCTTTACCCATATTTCCAACGGTTACTTTGTGGTGTGTTCCCTGTCATCAACTCCAGCAAGGGTAGTGAATCCAGATCGAGAAGCTACGAAGTAGTTTGCGGTGGTGTGGTGATCGGAGAGAGAGAGAGAGAGAGTAGTCGTTGGGGAGCAGCGGGGTACAACAGTTACGACACCAAACGGAGCTTAAATTTCTCATATTTTCACTCAAGTTTAAGTGAAAAATTGAATAAAGGCGTAGAGATGCTGTTATGCCTCTAATTTTCCATTGGAACGAGCTCGATCATGTTTAATGTTAACCCTCCCATGGGTCGGTCGGCTTAGCAACAAAGTAGGCTTTGCATTAGCACACCACGTGGGCTGGTCTGTGATCCCTAGGCCCATAATGGCATCTCCTTCTCCTTCGTCCCCACGCCGTTCTGAATCTTCTCATTTATTCCGTTCCCAAATTGATCCCCACGTGCATCGGACGATTGCAAACAAATTTTATCAAAGACTTGGTGCCTTGGGAAGTCCCGAGACCCCAGGGTCAAGCTACAACCTATGGATTTTTAGATCATTGGTTCTCCCATTGCGCAAGCGCTTTTGTGATCAGAGCCTTGCGCTGCAGCTTGTGATCCCTCGGTTCTGCAGTCTGCAATTTCTCGGATTCAAAAGCATTTTGTTTGTTCAGCCATCATTGTATCTGGAGCAAGCCCTGCAATTATTCTGTTGAACATGGAGGCTCAGTACCGCTCTATCCATGGAACCCCTGTACAATAATACCCTTCTCTCATAATTTTCTTTTCTATACCAGCACACGAATTCTTGGGTAATGAAGAGAGAGAATTGCTTTCTTATACCCAGTTTACAATCTTTGGAAAATTATTACATGCAACAAAACAAGGATATCATTGCTGGAGAAAAAAACAGAAAATTCAAACGTTGGGGGGTGAAATCTTGATGAATATTGTACCAAAAAAGATGAATATTCATCAACCAATTTACACAAGATGCATTGAGCCAAATGGCTGCGGTGAACTACAGCTCTTATTAAGCTTGAAAATTTATCAAAAAACAAAATAACCATCAAAATAAGACTACTTTAATTAGAAAAACTACTACGAATTCGGTGACTTAACTGTGTGAGGTCCCACTAGAAGGAGGGGTTTGGGGTTAGTGCTCCTCGCGGAGAAACAATGGCTATATACTCTCTGTATGTGACCTAATTCATGTACTTCCTGCAGTTTGGGGCTTTACACAAGCAGGGGACTTTGAAATCATCGCACTCATCTGGATCAAACAAGTAATCGTACCTGTCATGTGCACAAAACCCAGGAAACGAATTATGAACCAAATATGCAAAAAAAAAAAGAACTGAAATCACACACAAACACAAACACAAACACGGAGAGAGAGAGAGAGAGAGAGAGAGAGAGAGAGAGAGAGAGAGAGAGAGAGAGAGAGAGAGAGAAATACGTTAACTCATCGCCAGCAGGCACGTTAGCCTTGGCAATTAGTACGATCCTACTCTCGTCATCACCCACACTCATGATCCTTGCATAGCAGTTTGGCATACACTGCATATCATGTGATACAGTTGTAAAGACGACCAAAATGTATAAAAACAATAAGACTTACATGACTCAGAACTATATTTTTCATCTCATTCTTGGTGCCTCCAATCACAGAGCAGCAGGCGAAACTAATAGAGATTAAAGGAATGCAAGGGTTTTCTAGCATTGTAGTTCAGATGCCTTGGAAGCTAAGGTTTTGACTGATATTAGAGCTTGCATCAGCTCTTGGAGGAGTGTCAAGAAAAGAGATGTTAACCTCGCTCTCTGCTTCCATTGGCAGTTCCCAGCTAGAATTTTTGAAATGGTTGATAGCTTCGTTTTGTTTGAGTTTTGGCAGCTGGCCTGGTTTCTAGGCTATGTGGCCAGTTGGAGATCCTAATTCTTGTAGTTTCTTTGTGATCCTTTAACTGGGGTATGCCCCTTTGATTTTGTAGCTGTTTTCTTGGTTAATAAAATCTTTAATTACCCAAAGAAAAAAAAATTAACAGAGATTTGGATCTATCAAAACTGAAGAACGCTATTCAATTTCAACCAGTGCACTTATTTATTACATCCATCAAACTTACGGGTTTTATCAGGGATAAGTTGTATACACCGTAATGTCGCCCAATGTCATCAGTTATACACAAGCAGTTGCAAATTAAACGAATCACTTGTATAGCACATACGAACCAAAATTCAATAAGAGTAACTTACTGAATGGTTGATTAAGCGCGCAATATTTCCCTTATCTGTGGCATCCACCACAACTTCTTCACTGATTTTAAAAAGCTGCAAATCAAGATTCCACCACAATCAATTGTACAAAGAAAAGGGAAAGGAAGAAAGGAAAGGACAGAGAAGAATCACAATCAATGGGTGAGAAGAAAAGGGAAAGGAAGAAAGGAAAGGATGAAGAAGAATCCCAAAGCCAACACACTTACGTAGCAATCTTTGCCTTCTCTACGATATTGTGCTTCCCTCAAATCTGCAACACTTCGCCGAACCTGTTCTCCACGATATTCAAGAACCTGGAAAAAATAAATAAAATAAACACAGGTATATCATTCTGGCCATTTTGCATTTTAGAATGCAAGGAAAACCAAAAACGATCTAATCCCTTGCACAACAACCAAGTATATAGCAAATAACCTGCTCACAAGAGAAACATGCAGTGTCGGATTTACTACAGAAAGAACATCCAGTGCCGGATGCATATTTAAACACAAAAATGTATCATACATTTTAAGAACTCCTTGTCTATGACAAATATATACAAAAGTGGTGCTCAGATGGTCCGATCTGATTATTTGATTAATCATTGCTCTGAATCTTATCTAACATACGAAGGGATTCTGCAATTCTTTTCCCAGCGAAAAAGTAGTCGATGACATGTATGATTAGATTTCATTAGACCGCGCTATTTCGGTCAAATACAGCCATTTCAACTTTTATAATGGCATGAATCTAGAGCTGGAATTCTTCTTTCAGGGGCTATATGGAAGTACATAACACACTGTACAGAGATTTCATATCCATAGAACTTCGAAGTATACCTAACTCGTACTGGGCATTCGGGAAGCCCATCCCTAGTGGTGCCTTGTGATTTGTTTTCACACCTCAAGAAAAGCAAAACCAAAGACAAACCATGTGTTGGGATTCCAAGTATACATACCATGTCTCCTTCTTGGATGTTCCTACGTGCAAAAAGTCCCCAGCCATGAATTCCTGACCTCCCAAAGCAAACCCGATCATTCTCCGTTCTCTGGACTCATAAGAAATTAACCAATAAGAAGAGATAACAGTCAATTTAGGATATATCATTATTCCACGTAGTGACTGAAATATTGTGCACCACCAGTTGTCAAGGTAGGTGAGTTGGTTGATATCTCAACGGTTGGGACTCAATCGTCATTTTTTCACAATCATAAGAATAGAAGAAAGACAAAGAGAATGGCGAGATGAAGAAAATTTGCCTGCAAGTAGTGAAGCCGATCCCGGAAAGTAGGAAAGGCTTTAGGCTCCTCTATTTCCTGTTCAAAGCAAAAGGCAAGCATATTAGCTCTTCTTGTTTCTCTGAGAATTTATATCAGTCAGGGTGAGAGCAAACTGACAGAAGGAACTTACTCTGAAAATGTTCAATCTTTCCAGTGCACGTAGAGAATGATGGGAAGGACCGGCCACACGATGAGCAACAGCATGTTCCCCAATCCTCTATCAAGTAGAAAAAGAGAAGAATAAGAATGGGTAGACGAAGTAATATCAACAATAAAACAACGAGATTTGGAATGTCAATAATCTAGTACGCATGGTAGATAAAGTTAGTCATTCAGGATGAAAAGGCACGCATTTAATAACCTATAAACCAGAACAAATAATTTTTTCTTGTAAAGATGAAAAAATCCAGTAAAATTTTGGATACACCCGTAAAATCTTGTAAAAAGACACTATTTCTCCGGCTTCGTTCTAATTCACCTTTGCTCATGAATATCCATCCGAAAGTGAAATCACATCAACATAGCAAATGTACATAAAGAAGTACAATGCCAGATTACTGCAGTAAGAAAGGGCAGCCTTATGCACAAGGCTCCAACCATTATGAGTCTGGGGGAGAGTCAGATGCAAGCAGCCTGAGTGCCAAAGCAGTGGATCAGAAATGAAAATAGCACAATGCATTAGCATGATAACACCAGTTAAGAAGACCAAACACCCAGTGCTAGTTTATGCGAAAATAGTTTTTGAGCTTGTTTTTCTCTTGCTCTTTAATGTATCTAGAACCAATAATTAGCAGTATGTAGCAAAAAAAAAGATTACACTAAAACTACAAGGCTAAAGCCAATGCATCCAATTAATAACCAGCAAAGATGGTCAAAATTCATTGCTGGTCCAAGATAGAAGACAAGATTCACATACATTCTTGCATAAAGTTCAGAAAGTTGAAGAATGTGACTGCATGTTGGCAGTTTTACTGAACAGAACCAGTCCGAGCATCTGTTCAGATCAGAGGCATTTTGCACACAAACAATTCTTTCTTTGTGAAAAAAAAAATGCCTACTCACTTCAGCAAAATTGCTAAACAAGTACACTAATTGACCTACGGAACAAAGACCACAAAAAGAGACAAATCAGGAAGGAAAAAAGGGGGAAGGATCCTGTTGAGATCACCATTATTGGTGGGCATCCTACTACACACTTTAAATTCTGAGTCTCCCACAAAGCATCCCAAACCATATTCAAACGAATTGCAACGTCTGTACAGATATGTGACTTCCAAAGGTACCTTATTTTTCATTCTTTTGAAGATCCGACATCTTGCAGCAGAAACTAGCTCAATCTCATTGAATTCCGCAGTCGAACAATCTTCAAGTTTTAATCTGTTGGATGCAATCAGCCTTGAACCAGTACGCTTTTTGTCTTGGAGTAGGTTTTTGGTGGAAATAACTCCTAAAGGCGTCTGTATGATTAGAACTGTATCTGGATTTGGAGCCCTATGCCAAACAAAAACAAAAGGTCAACACATGAACAGAAGAACCCACATAAATAGCACTTAAATTTACAGCTCATCTAATGAAGGCGGTTTAGGGAGAGATAGCTGGAAGCTGTCTTAATCTAAGGCATTACTAACACAAAGCGGCGGATGGAAACATAACTGCTCGCGCCAAATGCTAGGTAGTGGGGATCTAATGGAACCCCACCAAAAGAGAGGCAATGGGGATCTAATGGAACTGTCTGCAAAAGTCAGAGAGAGAGAGAGAGAGAGAGAGTCTTTACCTGTGATAAGCACAATACGACACCATTTTTGTCATTGGTTTCCCATTTTTTTCCAAGGAATGCAACTGCAATTCAAAAGCCATGCATCACATTATGCAATAAACTCTAACAGACTGACAAACTTATGCTGATTTCACTCAAAGAAAGCACTTTTCAAATAAGAAACCAAATATTTGACATGAGGGGCCAAAGCAAAATGCAGTAAGCTGATTCAGGTTCATGTCAACCAAATATAGAGCCATAGAGGTAGTTGTGAAATGATAGTAATCCATCATTCACAATGTTGTTTTTTCCGTGAGTAGCATAATGGTCTCCCGAGAAAGAATATGGTATTTCAAGGAATGTAGTCAGTATTGGCAGTCTACAGTTCTCAATCTTTGCAAAACTACACTTCTTTGAAAACTACACTTCTTCAAGGTTCGGCAATGGATGTACCCTTTTTGGCCTTGAGAATGGTGGAAATACACAGGTTTTTACCTTTCTTCGGCGTTAGGTTAATGGACTTACATGTCAAAGAAAATTTCCTGGCAATCCAACAGTTTCTCTGTTTCTGTTGTCAAATATGCATTGCCACATACGTCTACAAGCATGTGCATGCATAACTCTTTGTGGGTATCTGTAGGAGCATTGCCACGTGGCATTTAACTCTGTAATCATGAGCTCCTCACATTATGCAAGCTCCTCGTATGAGGATATCCTCCGGAGCGGTAATCCTCCGTGGTGCCATCCATGGAGTCTCCAAAAGATGCCTCACGAGGCATCTCCCAGTCTCCGTACACTAATTAAGGCTCCATTGAGCCTAGCAACTATTCACAAGACCCTAGGCCAAGAGCGGGGCTTAGGTACCTCGCTTGGGACCATAGGAGGTATGTGAGACGGAGGCTCAAGCAACGGGACTTGTCAGGGCTTGCCTATCACCCCTAAATCTATCCACGAGGATAGCCTCGCGGGACCGGTCATAGAGAGAGGGGGACATCAACCAACACCTTCAACATTACTACAACTACCCTCATTACAACCACAACCACAACCATACTTATCTCAACCACCCTGACTCCCTCTCCATCCTTCTGGCTCTCCATCCCCTGGCCTGCCCATCCCACTGGCATGTCCATCCCAGAGACCACATATAAGGAAGGTTGATATACCACCAACATAGACACACAACATCCAATACCTAATACGCTTGCTCTTTGGTTTGCTGCCCTCCACTCTCTGTGGCTGCCTAGAACTCTCTCCTCCTCCACCTCTGGTGTGGTCCAGAGCACTATTGTAGCGCCCGCCATATTCCCGGAGGGACAATCCAGGCACTCCTCCCGATCCTCACACTCAAACTCTTGGGACTAGAACATCAAGAATTATGAAGAAACAAAATTTGTCAAGCTCCAAATATAAAGAGATCTTTACAAACAAGTCTTCAACATGCTAGAAATGTCAAGAGGAGAAGAGCTATCTGTGAGCCATGCCCAAAGCAAAAGTAATGATATTAAAGCAGGAAACATGCTGTAATAGGGATCAAAACATGACGGAAAAAAACCATATACTAACCTCCATACGGTACCCAGCCCTTGATGCGCACATTGCATGGTAATAAGTGGAACACTTGGAACACTGCGTGCAAGAGCCATGAATTTGCTTACAGATTACACAGATCTGACATTCATAGAAAAAAGATACAGTTAGGTTCCTGTTACCCCGTTGAATGATACATTCATTATGATGCTGACAATTAAAACTAAAACGAGTCATTAAGGATCCAAAGCTTTTTCATGGTTATCAAATGCTTTATCCTGGATCAATTCTGGTAGCTGAATAACTACAAAATAAAACTCAGAAAAAACCTCATTGATCACAGCACCGCAGCTTGATGCTATCATATCATTATTTCACACTTAAAAGATTCATGCAACTCTATGACACTGTATCCTTTACATGCATATTTAGTGAAAAATATTAATACATGTATGGTCATCAAAAATCTGAATGGACGAGAAAGGTCTTTCTAATTGGCACTTTCACATTAGATAGATCCCAAAGGTGTTCTGGTACCAGTACGCTATACTAGAAAAAATACTCCAATAGATGCATAAACTTGCCAAATCTAAAACATATAAAAATGTAGTAAAAACTAAAAAGAAGAAAAGTATTGAAGAAGCTAAACGAAGGTTCATTAAATAAGTAAACAAGTATACCTTTACAAAAGAGTGTGATGGAATTCTCAAGATTCCAACAGCAGGCTCCATCTTTTCATCACTTGAGAAAGCAACTTCAGGTTGAAACCAAGCACAAGTAACATGAACCCAAAGCGACTCAACATCCGTAGGTTTCAGAGCACCCCCTTTAAAAGAAAACTAGCCATTATCAGATAAGAGAAAACAATTTACATAACTTAACATGTACTTCTAACTCCAACACGGACACTAACCATCATTGAGGACCACTACCGGCACCAATATCGCAAAACTAATTAATAGGAATTGGGACCTTTGACTGGCCCTAGTATAGTGAGATTAATTCCCACAACATGGTTCCTTCTTTCTTGCTTTCAAAGTAATTTTTACTTTCGAGGTAATTTCACCTTCGACTGTACCCCAAACCACCACACACAAAATTATCAAAACTTTGACAAAGGCCATAGGAAACTGTAAAGTGATAGGAAATAACAACCCAAGGATGAAGACTAAGGAGGTTGCACTAACTGGACAACTTATACTCCAGACAGCACTTAGCAACCACAAAGTACTAAATAGAAAGTTTCACATTAAGCTACTAAAGAAAGCACGACTTCTGTTTCTGTAGGGAAAGTTTCTGATGGTTTCTCTAATGGGAGCTGGAACAAAAGGAGAAAAAACACCAATTAAACATTCATGACTCGTGAGATTCAATTCAGTCTAGGACCATGCCTTTTACAGGACAGAGGCAACATTCCCGTTTGATATTAGGTGTCTCGCATGCTCGGCAAACCCATGAAGTGAAATCTTTAACATTTCTTGCTCCATAGCATTCTTGGTGGACAGCTATTTGACATCTGATACAAAATAACAAAACAAAATATCAGCAGTAGAATTCATGAGCTCAAGCCTCAAAGTACTATAATTTAGCGTGACGTCTAGGCAACAAGCTAAGTTGCCATCAATTGTCACTTTGTCAGTGTGAAGCGAAGTCCCACATCGCCTAGGTACCAAAGTAATATGAAGTATTTAAGCGTGAGGGCACCCTCACTTCATGAGCTAGCTTTTGGAGTTGAGTTCTACCCAAGACCGTGCAACATGGTATCGGAGCTAGGTACCAGAGATGGGTAGGGTGCGTGTCCTTGGCCTGCATGCGGTAGGTGCTGCCGAGTGAGCACACTGCATGTGAGGGACGGTGTGAAGTGAAGTCCCACATCGCCTGGGTACCAAAGTAATATGAAGTATTTAAGCATGAGGGCACCCTCACTTCATGAGCTAGCTTTTGGAGTTGAGTTCTACCTAAGACCATGTAACAGTTAGAAACTCTTGCACAATGTCAAACTAATGATGTGAAGGCAACGTTTAAAACACGTGTACAACTTGTACATTATTCAGAACCTATACTGTACAGGTATCTATACAGGGAATAGAGATGCTGCAAGGGCAATCTCCTGACGTTTTCCCGAGAAATGGTCCAAGGGTTGACACTTGACATAATCTTGAAACATCTCATTTGCTGTCAGAGCAGAACAGAGTGCTTTTACATTTCACAACCTCGGCCAGTAATATGGGCTTCCAACAACTGGCTTTCAATTCTTGCATATGAGTAATTTTTCACCAGGTTTCGCGGTGTATTTAGAACAGGAGATGTTTCTTATGGACAAAACCTGTTGCATATGATGATTTTATTGTAGTCCCAATCTTCAACCCATCTACAGACAGCACACCGTTCTGTTGTCCACTTGGCGTAGACAGGCTCATAGTTTTCTGAAATATAAAAACATTACTAAGTCATGAGACCACAATGCAGACAAATTACAAATGTACCAGATTACCAGGCTGAAAAACTACATGCTTAGATGTCTGCATACCTCGCAAAAAATTAAGCAACTTCTGCTTTCGTGCTTTCATTGAAGGGCGTTTAAGAGAAGTAACAGAAACAACAGTACGAGCATGATACTCTGCCATCTGCAACATCTGTGAAACCAAATGAAATTTTATTAGATTATACAGATGCGTATTTCATTCTTTCTTGTAAGAAGGGGGCAAACACAGCCAAGATCCATAGAGAGGCATCGTTCACCAATTATATGAGAACTAAGATCATACGACACTCAGACACATACACATACCCAAGTCCATGTAACATTGCATAGATCACAGATTCCTACGCCACACGATAGATGTTAAAGCTTCCAACTCAAAACCAATTGACAATGAGTGGAGAGGCCACCAAGGATCATATACTAGTTTTGGAGATATTAATTAACCAATGAAGTAGTAGGACAAACTCTACAATAGACAAACAAAACAACTAACTGCCTCCAAACTCAAATAGGAAAGTGGTTTGAACAACAGGTTTGATTGGTAAGATATTTTACTGAAGTTGAAGCAATTCTTCTTCACCAAGAGTTCATGCAGTCAGACAGAAATGCATGCACAGCAGCACAAGCATATTTGTTCAAAGTAATACAGATGAATGCAGGTCCAGGGGAAGGAAACATAATATGCAGGAAACAATACAAAGTCAATATCAAGTACATACCCATTGTTCCAGTGGTAGCATGGTATCTTTCACCCTGACACTAGTCTTCCAATTTTTCCATTTCGAACCTGTATGTCGCTCCCATTCACTAAGTGCCTGCTTCTCATTCCCACAATACCCACAATTGCAGATAACTCTGCCACAGGAAGCAGAAAATATAGAAAAGAGAGTTGAATTCACATTTGAAGACAATCATAATAGACAAATGAGGGGTCAAAAGGAACAGAATTTCAGGTCAGAAATCAGATTACGTCGACAAAAATTCAAGTTGACTTCTCTGTAATCATGGAAGGATAACATAACATATCATGTCATTTACTGTAACAATAACTCAAGGACATGAGAAAGAAAGGAAAATAATTTCTCAGTTTCATGTCATTGTGTTTGTGCATTCCTGGAAGCCTTCAAAACTAGAAAAATCAAAAGAAATAATGACAAAATCCTGGACTTTACACTCACATGGTTTCCTGAATATTATTCTAAGTAGCAGGCAAATTGCATTATTGTTCTCACATGCTCTGTTTGTTTAGTCAGTTGGACATTGCCCTAAAATCCTAATTCCCTAAGAACCTTTTAAGGGAATGATATTAGACACTTAAGGCACGAAGTATCCAACCACCCAAAACCCAGGCAACTTGTTATATGTATGGATACTTACAAATGGAGGCTAGGGAAATATACGCCTTCCACACCCGAGCAGACTACTGTAACCTTGTCAGGCAGCACATTCTTTTTGTTATCTCTGCACAAATAAATAACATTGAAAGATACGCCAGAGTAAAGCTTCTAATTTCGTTCCCAATACCCATAAGAAGTTGTCCGCAATAGATGGCTTACTTGACTTTAGGTTGCCAGTCCTCTGAATCTGATAGTTCAAAATTGAACTTAGCTCTGCATTCAGGGCAGTAATAATCAGCGGCTCCCAGATCCTGGAAGACACATGTAACTTAGTTATCCATTATGCACTAAAGACCAAAAAGAAAATTAAAATTGTACAAGAACATGTATGAGCATACCTTCGAAAAATTGCTAGACATTTTGTCACATGCTGCATGTACCCAGACTTTACAACTCCCACAGCGTACCTAATTCAGTGAAGAACAACAAACAAGAAATTCATTTATCCAGAAAGAAGAAGAAAGAGCCTAACGTTTATGCATCATCTATAATGAAAAGTAATCATAAATCAGTTGATGCATCATATATACTGAAAAGTAATCATAAATCAGTTTACGCATCCTCTATACTGAAAAGTAATCATAAATCAGTTTATGCATCATATATACTGAAAAGTAATCATAAATCAGTTTACGCATCCTCTATACTGAAAAGTAATCATAAATCATTTAGGAGTGTACGCCTCACCCAACTGCCTGTGTCCAAATGATTTCTGATCTTCTTGCATATTCCACATGAATGTTTATTTTTCTTTAACTGCAACAAAATTGCAAAGAATAGTCAACCATACAGATTCAGAATTTGAATTCTGCGAACATTTTGGAAATAGAATACGACAATAAAAACACCCCAGCACGGGATACTAACCCTAGCACAGGAATCACATAGACGACATCCAGGAATTGAAGCCTTCATTTCATTGGAAATTTTATGAAGAAGACTCGATCCACAACCTTCACAAGACCATTCCTCTTTCCTTTTAAACACATTCTGCACAAGGAAAACAAAATTAATCAACCCTATTACAGAAGGGATGAAGTTTGGTTCATAACAGAAAGTAATGACGTACAAAATTGAATACCAAAATAAGAGAAAACATAACCACCGATCCATGCCCAAGATCCAATACCAGAGCTATATATACATGTATAACACATGCAAAAGCATAAAACCATATTCTGTGGTCATTGATGTGCTCCTGAAGCTAGTCAAATGTCAAGGAAGAGAAAAGTGAAGCATGAATTTCAAAGTTACTAGCCTGTTTATGGGTCTTGCATTCCTGCTCCTGATTTGAATCAGTAGCTTCCAGGAACCCTCCACGAACGGATTCCAAATAATCTAGATTCCCAGCCGCCACATTAATTTCCACCATTAACATCTCAGTGAAGCCATGTTCCGCCAAAAATGCCTCTTCTATTGCAGACCGAAGATCACTGGGCTTGCTATCATTCAAGTCAGTCTGCCCCTGATACCTGAACCAATCAATGTTTTAAGCACAAATTACAAACCACACAAATATGAGGACAACAAGACTATCAATGACACACCTGTCCACATTATCAATGAAGGGGAATATCATTCCGCGTTTAACCCAAGCATAATCCTGCTTGTCATAATTTACGAACAGCATCAATAAATGAAGACACTGTGGCTAAACATTAAATACATGATTAGTTAAGTAAATAGGAACTAAATTGGGGAGAGAGGTGTAGAATATACCCTTTGTGTTCCATTTCCAGCGTAACCAAAGAACATCACACAAACAGCACCGTCAACCCGAAAACTCAGAACTTGCTGCGGAGCTTGTGTTGTAGGATCAAGAACAATAGCTGGCCACGCGGGATAGTTCCTCCCTGACTTGGCCCAAACTATATCACCACAACCAAACTCATCATCCAGCCCATACAACAAGGACTCACTTTTCCTCTTACCCTCCTCCTCCTTTATCAATCCACCAATGCCATTTAAACCCATTACCGGTTCCTCCACCTCACCAACTAGGGACTTTCCCGTTTCCCTCACTTGCTCATGGCGTGATGAAGTTAGTGCACTATGCGAACTATAATATTTCCTGCTAAAGTTATTAAAATTCTTTGGCCTCTCATACTCCCCTAACCAAGGCGGCACTTTAAGACGCCGATAACTAACTTTATCCTCACTACGTTCTCTACTACTATTACCTACTTGACTGCGAATCCCAGGGGTTTTGTAGCCAACTTTCTCCTTTACCGGTTTAAACTCAGGCTCCAAACATGAATCTAAAGCACTAGGTTTACTACTACTGCTACAACTAGTCTTCTCTTTCTTCCAATTATCAAGAACTGAATCATTAAACCTAGAAGGAAGTACCTGAACCCGACCCCGTGTCGTCTTCACTAGTGGCGGGCGGGAGGCGGCCTCTGGTACAGGATTATTAGTCCCCTCCTTAATCTTAGCTTTCGACTCCACCACCTCATCGCGGAAGCACGAATCTTCCGTGCACCACGAAGCACCAAAACCCAATTTCCGCTGCAGGCCGTAGCCGCTGAAGGGAATTACACCGGCGGCGACCTCTCCGAGCAGATGCAGAGGGTAATAGCCGTTCACTTTTCTCTTCTTCCTGTTGGCTGAACTCTCGTCGTCTTCACCGTTGGAATCACCGACTCTGCTGCATCGCTTCAGAGTCGGCATTGCGGTTTTCAAGTTGCGCTTGATTATCATCGCATAGATTCGGCACCACTGAATCCGAATTCCCAATATAAAAAAACCCCACAACCCAATTTCCTAAATCTCAAGCCCTAATTTTTGAGACAGACTGAACCAAAACCGATAGAGACAGAGGAAGAGGATTATTCCAGAGGAAGATGGGAATTGAGAACCGAAATTGGGTATACCGTGAGAGAGAGAACGAATTGAGCAGGAAAATCTTATCTTAGCGATCGAAAGGATCGAGAAAATCAGTCGCAGAGGATTTTCTGAATAGGGATCTCTGCGCGAGGAAAGTTCCAACTGCTCCTGAGTCGATTCATGAGATATTAAAAAAAAAAAAAAAAGGAATTAATAACTTATAATAAGTTCCGCTAATACTTAACGTGAAATTGTAGCAAATATTTTTGTAAGGTTTGTATGTATATGTTGTATCTATATGTCTGTGTTTTGTGTGTGTGGGCGCTGAAAGTTAAGAGAGAGAGAGAGGGTGTGGGGGGAGGAGAGAGAAAGGGAAGAGGTCGGCGTTATCATTGCAATGCAATAGTGAGTAATTTGTACATTGGGATTTGAGGTGGGGGTAACTTGTGGTTGACGTGGTTGGACTTGCGGAGGGAGTAGTTGAATTTCTGATGGGCTTGGGTTTGTTTTTTGTTTAACCAGAGACCAGTCATGGCCGTCTTCGTTTAGAGAGAGAAACTTGAAGTGGATGATGATGATCAAAAATAGAAACTTGCAGGGTGGTAGTCGTGGTTGTAGCAATGGAGCCAAATTTTGAATTTTGGTTTTGCTAATTTTAAATGGGTTCTGTTTTACACTAATAAAGCTAGTAAGTGTTCGTTTGTAATTTAATTCGATACCCGGTTCATTTTATTTGCGTAGTAAGTTTGAATTACGAAACTAAACAGAATTACTAACATTTTTTGTGGCGCGGAGAAGAGAATTTTTATGGGATGTGTTTCACGAATGAATATTTATTTGGAAGGCTTGTTTCTTAATCTTAATAATAATGGCCCAATGGGTCTGTGAATCAAATGTAGTGGTGTCCAAAGACGTTCTGCAATCACGTGAAAGTGTAGGGAGTATTTCTTAAATCAAGGAGGTTTTTTTTTTTATTTTTTATTCCACGTTTAGAATTTTTTGTTGTTGGTTTCGTAGCATTTGGTGATGTATATTTGAATGGGTTTTATTCTACAATGGATGCCGTGGTGATATTTTGTCGGGGTTTCCATGTCAGACATGGTGGGTTTGGGTCAAAGAAGACGATGGCTGGCTTGGGAAAATTTTTAGAGAGCTGAAGAAATTTGTCTGACCATAAATAGGGTGTTTAGAGAGAGAGAGAGAGAGAGAGAGGGGGGAGGGCAGTGGCACGAAAGGCGCGCACGAAGGCCGGTGTGATTGGTGGTGTGGCCTGGTGTTTATTGTTTTGTGAGTGTGTGCCTAGGGGGATATTTTTAAATTTTAAAATGGTTATTTGCGAGATTTTTATGAATTTTTTTGTTGTGGTTGAAGAGGGAGAGGAGCATCGGCCTGCAACCATGGGGGAATACATGAATTTTCAAATACCATAATTGAGGTAGGCTTACGGTTAAATAATTTCAGAATTAAAATTGATTTTGTTGGTACCTCTGGAGATCGTTGTCTCTGTCAACACGTACACCATGTTGTATTTCTGGCCTGGAAGTCCGAAGTCCTTTTAGATGCCAATGGAGAGAGAGAGAGAGAGAGAGAGAGAGAGAGAGAGAGAGAGATTGGTCCTCTTAAAGACTCCTACGGAGTATTTGATATGATATGATATGATATGATTTTATTTTATTTTATCTTTTTAATTTGCGGCATGATTTTAATTGTTGACCAATGGTTTGTCTTTTTACGTTTGTGGAGCGGTTGGTGTTACAGACAGAAAATTAAAAAGTCAAAGGGGGGTTTCGGGTTGGAAGAAGAAGATGAAGATGGTGCCAAATTCGGGGGAAATTTGGGTGTTACAGATCCAATGAATAATTGGTCGTTTTGAATGACTTCCGGTCGACTACAGATGGAAGATGATGAGCGAGGAGACATCCATAGCCCTACCACAAAGCCTCTCATATTTGCAAGGCCTTGATGTTTCGTATTCCTGTAAACCTCTCTGTTTCTCCCTGAGCAGAAAAGAGAGGAGGAAAAAAAAGTTTCTTCTTCTCAGCAGATTCTTCCTACAACTTTGCAGATTGTTATTGCTACGCAAGCTTGTCGTGGGAGTACTGTGGAGGAATCTTAATCTGAACTGGGCTTTTCTAGCTCCATGAGTGTGTTAGAGAGAGAGAGAGAGAGGGGCAGCTTTATTAGTGTATGCTAGTACTAAAACACTTGGACCATGTGAAACTTGCGAGTGATTTCCCAACAAAAGAATAAGAGACAGACAGAACCATCGGGTCGTAGTTCGAGTAGCCGAGGTCGCTGGGTTAAAACCCTCCCCCCTCCTACCCATCGGGTGGTAGTTCGAGTGGTTGAGGTTGCTGGGTTAAAACCCTCCCCCCTCCCGCCGGTCCTGAGTTCAAGTTGACTCGGGACCAGTTGGTTGGGTTATGGGGGCCTCATATCCACTTGCATTCCAGCGGCAGGCCCGGCGAAGTGGTGACATACAAATATTTCCTCCCAGCCTGGCCGGGTCAGGCATGCCTCAAAGACAATCCAGGGTGGGTGGATTCCCATGATCACGCTCAAGGGGTTAACCAAGCTAGTCACCCCAGACCACCTTTTTCTTTTTAGTGGTTAATTTTCGGCTACGTGATTTTTGTGGTTACCAAGTTACTGGGTAGAAATATTATGGCAGCTATAATGAGGAGTTCATAACACATACTATCAACTACAAATTTTGACTTCTTTTATTACATAAACACTATATACAACCCCATTGGCACAATTTTTTTATTTACACAGATTAATACATAATAACATAAAAGATTAACTAATTTGCAGGTGTTGGTGGGGTCCCATTCTTATTCCGCAAAACCTGTTTTAACCTTCTTCTAACTTACTGCCAGGCCTGCATTACGGCTATGCTAATCTTCATCCGTCACTTGCATTTGGTTCCTTCTTTCCTACCTTTCTTCACACGACCAGCGTTTGACAGTTCTTAATTCTTCGAAACGTCAGATTCTTCTGTCTTTGCAAACCTTCCGCGAATCCTGGGCTGAGTATCAGCCAGAGCCTTCCTGCAAGCATACTGAAGTAACACCCGCCGTAAGCATATTGGCCACAAGAAACCGCACACAGGATCCTCTGTCCCAAATAAATATCTATCCCAAGGTCTCAGCGCAATCTCGACTGGATGAATGTCGAGGCATACCGCTACCCGTCATTGAGCCTTTCCGTGGTGATGGCCGTTGATACGTTAGTCAAAACATGGGGAAGCAAAAGAACATTTAGTTATAAGTTACCTTGATTTTCCTGCCAAAATTCCTCTTAGACTTCTTGTTTCTGTATCTGGAAAGCTTTTGCTGGCGGTCTTCCGTGGTGCAGTTGCTCAAAATTTGAGGCGGCCCACGAGGAGAATGGATGAGGCTCACATGACCATTACCAAGAGTCTGTCACAAAAACTCAATATCAATGAAAAAAGCCACATTCTCTAAAAAAAAAAAAAAAAGAAGTTGAAAAAAGGAACCAAACCATCCTGATGAAATGGCCAGAAACATCTAAACATTTCTGAGAGCGTTCACTTCACCACAAAACTAATAGGGCTAGGGTTCAATTGATAATATAAATTAGTATTTATCAAAAGAAAATTAATTGCATGGACCTGGTGTGTTATGACATATGAACAGAGTGAGCCCTTACTTTCTAGGCATCGCCTAATATATAGGCTTAGCTGTGTAATACATAAACAACGTCTATGGGCCTATGGGCCTGCTGATTGGCCGGACTAGACATGAGATTAGATTACGAATCCAGTGGAACTGCATTTCCAATGTTCTCAGATGTAACAACAATTCTATGAACCAAGGATATAAAATATCTTGTGGGTGTGGTATAGTAATTCCAAAATTATTAGTCAGAAAGAAAAGTGGAGAAATCATCCTGTGGAATAATGAATCACCTCATTTTTAATTCAATCATTAAAACATGTGCTCAAATTTCTCAGGAAACCAGTTAATAGGCACCAATTGAAACAAACCCAAGATATATAGACAAAAGGAATTGACGTGGGTGAGAAGCAACATGAGAGAGCAAATTGACCTTTATGTCGCCGTCACTGAACGACCTTCTCATCCCATAAACATCACCAAGCTCCATTCTGTGAAAATCCAGAAAATCTGGCCTCGCTGATGAACCGTGCATCCAGTCCATTGAGCTTAAACATTCCAAGCTGACACTCTTCGGGAATGATCCTGTAGTTAACGACTTGTTATCTGCAGCAGGGTTTTCAACTGTCCCCAAAACAGGAATCTTGATATCCAACACGTCAGAGAGAGGTGTTTCAATAGCGTCTTTTGCCAAGATATCTTTCTTGCATTCATAGAAAACCTCACTCAAAAACTGCTCGCTTTCAATTGATTCAATGTCCGCAACCTTGAGTGATTCGGGTGATATAATATTTTCCCCGCACGAGATCATTGAAATGGCAGCTGTCATGGGATCAAAGCCCACTGCTGGTTCTTCAATAATGGCTTCGGGAGCTTTGAATAGATCCCCTTCTGCCCCCAAGTCATACTCTGATATGGTGGAGGTCTGAATCAGGTTCCCCTACAATAGAAGCAAAAATTTTAACAGATTCCAAGAGGTACATAACATGTGCAGAATCGGTACTGAGAAGACGCAAAAATGATGACATTGGAAAACAACAGGGACAACACTAGATATTAACAGGGTCGAGACTCGAGAGACGGTTTTTTGAAACTACTAAATCATCTCCCACATTCCCGTTTAAATAGATGATGCTCCCAAAACTTCAAAGATAGTAAAGCGGCATCTCATTGCCATGACAAGTCAATGAAGCAGACACTTGGAATTTAGCACTATCTAGGAATCAATCATGAATCAGTTTTGGTTTTCTGTTTAGGCAATCAGAAAATTTTGACTACCACAGAAAAAGCCCATAGCGAGGAGTCGAAACAGCATTGAATAAGAGAGCCCGAGCAAATATAATTTATTTGTTCCATAAGTAAAGCAGAAGCTGCAGAACTACTTGTGAAAATCAAAGAAACTGCATTTATTGAAGAAACTTGTTGGAAGCCATTCAAGAAAAAGAAACTTGTTGGAATCATTCCCTACATTTATACAAGCATCGGTTAAATTCAAAAGTTGGTAACGGAAGTTAACAAGTATTCATGTGTAGTCTTCTATATCAAACAAATTACACGCAATAAGTTTAGCAGTTGTACATGTTACATTCGCAGAATGCCATTACATATTACATGCAATGAGTTCAGCCGTTGTACATAGTACATGCACAGAGGATTAGTTTGATTTTAATTCCCGACCCAACACCTAAACTCCACAAAACATAGGGAAACAAAATCTATACAGCACACAATTTTCTGCGGACACAAGCACAAGGGAAATTCAAAAGTAAAAGAGCCATTGTCTTCAAATTAGAACAAAGTTGAGGCAGCTGTCATATAATATGCACCAGGTGAGGCATGGCCAAACCGTAGTACATGTCTGAGCCATAACACATGACCAAACTGGTGGGTTCGGACCAACTCTTAACACATGGCTGAATTGGTGGGTTCGGGCCAACTCTTCATCTCACCGTTAGGAAGGGCCGAACCATAGTACATGGCCGAGCCGTAACAAGTGGCCAAACTAGTGAATTCGGACCAACTCTTCATATCATCAAAGTCGGAGTACATGGCCGAAAAGTTGTAGATGGCTGAACCATAACATGTGGCCAAACCGGTGGGTTCGGACCAACAAACAGCATCACTCGGGCCAAACCGATGGGTTATGACACTCCCCAAGTTGGTCTCGGCTGGTATGACATGTCAGATCAACAGAAGGCATCTCAGCATGTGCACAAGTAATTGTTCTCATTCTTATCCGTAATGTTAGATATGATGTCAGCTGAACAGTGTGTGACACGCGTCAGAGGATGATTGATTGCATGTGCTTGTCCTTGATTGCCATCTCAGGTGTGACGTCAGCCGAGCGGTTACTGTGCATGTTGGGCACGAGGGTACTTGGAGACCAAGTAAAACTCTCCCTATAAAAGGCTAAGAAGCACGGATACAAACACAACACAAATACCTAATTTTTTCAAAAACTAGGACACCATACGTTGGGGGATATGTTATTTTTTATTCAATTTTATACACACACACACCTAAAAAATTGAGAAAAAACCAAAAAAGAAAATAGAAAAATTGAGAATAAAAATTTTTAGGGCTGATTTGAGTTTAACGTTGAAAAGAGAGTAACGATATTTACTTGTCTAATATATGTGTTATTACACTTTTTACCCCTTACTTATTGGGTATTGCTTTATTTTCCTGTTTAGATTTAAAAATTACAGTTTTTACCCCATTTCAAGTTTCAAAATTGTATTTTTACCCATAGAGTGTCCCAAAACGTATTGGTAGCGTGTCGGAGAATCTCGGAAAACGTGTCTGAGCGTATCGGACAACGTATCTGACTCAGAAAAAATAATTAAATATTCAAATACCTATTCTCATGTATCAGACACTTATCGAGAACGTATCAGTGTCCGATACGTCCGGGATACAGATTCTTTTACCCCAAGAGAGTGTCTGTGCTTCTTAGATAAAAGGAAGGGTACATCCTGAAAGAGGTACACACTTTTCACTCTCTCAAACCCTAAATATAAGTACTTGCCTTTCTTCTCCTTCATTCACTTACTAGACCATTGAAGCACCGGTCTGGATTTCACGGTCCAGTCCAGTGCTAGAGCGGGCATTCAGTGAGCAGGCGAGAAGAAGCTAAAGCAGTATGGCTAGGCGAATAAAAAGGCTCAGGTGAAGCCCTCAGGCAGAGGCAATGCGGAGCGCTCACCAAGGCAGAGCGCCCAGCCTTAGGCGGTGGCAAGGCAAAGCGCTCACCCACATCGTCACAGTGAAGAATTTTAACTTTTGAATCAGAGAATTGTTTTGATACTATGCCTAAGAAATGATATAGGAGAAACAAAATTTTCCAATGCACAGCAATAAGTAAATCAAAGATATAGCAGGAATATGATTTCGAAGTCATGTATTGTAAACTTGGTCAAATTCAGAAACTTCTGGGTATAAATGAATGGCTGTTATACTGGAAAGATCACAAGTTAAAACCAGAACACTCCTGAAGATTTGGACCAGCATTAAAACAGCAGTGAAGAGTTAAAATGAATTGATACCAAGGTAAAAAGAGAAAAAAAAATCACCATTCGTGACATAATTGCATCCCCAAATGTTCACTAAAAGCTGATAGCTAAAATGAGTTAACTCCAGTAAGCAACAGACAACTATTAGCCTGAGCATGATATTAAAATTTAAACATCGACATTAAGCTTTTAAGAAAAGAGGAAATTTATATATAATTTAACATGCCCATCATGTGGTCAAACTCTCTTCCTTAAGTGAACCAAATGGATGCGAGTACAGGTAAGCAGTAAGTTCTAACTAATGATTTGCGGTATGACGTAAGCCTGTAATACAACATCAAATTGTTGACTATCAACTCTTCTAAAGAAACAGACATCCCATTAAACAGAAACCGAGTAGAGAAAACTGGCTATATTCCAAGAAAGCCTGACAAAAAAATATAGTAAAATCAGGAAAATTGATTGTTAAATATTTCCTATAATCAATGACTAAAAAAACTTTGGACAAGAAGTTGAGCGAAAAATAAAAGTGGTAACAGCGTCTTGCAACCCAAATATGACCAGTCAACTGACGCAAAAGAAAACTTGTAAAAGAATTCAGAATCGAAAGTCAGCACTCCCAAAATGAATTTGACTCCGGTAAGCAACAAACAACTGTTAGCCTGAGCACGATACTAAAATTTAAGCATCGACATTAAGCTTTTAGGAAAAGAGGTAATTTATATATAATCATCACGTGGTCAAACTCTCTTCCTCAAGTGGACCAAACAGATCCAGATACGGGTAGGCAGTAAGTTCCAATTAAGGATTAGCGGTATGCTGTAAGCCTGTAATACAATATCAAATTGTTGACAATTAACTCTTCCAAAGAAAAGTAATTTTGTTTATATTCTAAAGAAACAGAAACCCCAAAAAAGACTAAACATATACCGAGTAGAAAAAACATAGCTATATTCCAAGAAAGTTTGACAAAAAAAAAAATAGTAAAATCAGGAAAACTTTTATTGAGCAAACAATAAAAGTGGTAACAGCGTTTTGCGACCCAAATATGACCACTCAACTGATGCAAAAGAAAACTTGTAAAAGAATGATCAGAATCAAAAGGAAGCACTCCCAAAAGGTTTTCCTGATACTGGACATTTCTAATCAAGGATTTGATGGCTGAGATGCCAATACTGTTTAGCAGGCCCTAATTCCCCTCTATGCAACTGAAATTGCAACCCAAATATACTAGAAACAAAATCTTATTTTCTATTTTCCCAGGAAAACACCCACTTCAATGAAAGCAGGATAAACTGCAACTCTGAAAGTTCTCCAAAGGGTATTCTCTATTTCTCATACTTGATAGGAGTACTAGTTATAAAAGGAACACGAAAAGGAAAAGACATAAGCCACAGCAATAAAAGGTAATTCTGAGCAACAAAAAAAAAAAGAGAAAGAAAAGGTCACATTAGCTTTAGCTTTTCTCTAATCAATGGGGTGGAAAGTGAACCATTAATGGCAAATCACTACGGATTGAGATGGAGAAACAATCCCATGTCGTTTTATATGACTTTTCCATTGTGGAGATGAGAAAGCAGTATACAACACGGAACTAGTATCTACTTGTTTCCAGATCTAGCAGCTAAAGAAGAACCTTAACTTTTCTCTAGTTGATTTCCAAATACATGCAAGCAAAAAAAAAACAGATACAGAGAGAGAGAGAGAGAGAGAGAGAGAGAGAGAGAGAGAGAGAGAGAGTTATCTCTTTCCCCTTCATCCTTTTTCCTTTCTTCTATATTGCTGGCGATGAAAACAAAATTACAAAGTCTACTTTTTGAGTGTATTCGTTAAGCTTAATAGAAGAGTAATAATTAAATTCTGCATTTTCTCAGCATCCAAACAAAGACCCCTAAAATTAAGTCAAACAGTCGCAGAGAAATGAAATTTAAGTATCAAAATCGATTCGGACGCGAAATTAGACAGCAATTCAATATCGAAAGAAAATCAGAAACCCTAATTCTATACGCAATAGTAATCAAATCAACGCTTTAAACTCTGCATTCAAGCTACTGAAACTAATGTCGGTCCACAAAATCAACAGAACCAAAGAAAGTACAGAGTTGCAGATGAAATTGAAAAACAAATTGAGAGAGAGAGACAGCGAATTCTCACCATTGGGAGATTCGATTTGTGAGATCGACAGAAGTCTTCAAGTTGATTTGCTTCTTGAGAGAAATTCTGGAAGTAAGGAAACATTAGCCCAGTTTCCGCATACATCATTCCTTCTGCTTCTCTCTCTCTCTCTCTCTCTCTCTCTCTCTACGAAAACTGATTGAGAGTCAGAAAGCCCTTCAATGGAGGAGAAGTCCTTTTTATAGCGACTTGCAGAGCTAAAAACAGAGTAGCAGAGTAGCAGGAACAGCCGTCATGTGGATGGGAGAAAAAGTAAAGGGGGAGAGGAAAAAAAATTACTGTAATTAGTGTACCACTGTGTTTGGTTTAGAATTTTGAGAAGAAATTTTTTGAGAAATTTTTTAAGATAGTGTTTGGATGAATTTTTGAAAAAAGTAATAATTAGAGAGAGGTGTAATGATTGTAGAGAGATAGAGAGAGAAATGAGAATTAATGATTAGAGAAAGGGTATGAGTAGAGAGAGAAAAGTGATTAATGATTGGAGAGGTGAGAGATGGGGAAGGAATCTTTTGGGAAATTTTTTTGAAAATGTGAACCAAACAAAGTGCAACTTTGGGTCCAAATGAGCCGAATTGATCTGAGCCTTGTATTGTTTGAGCTTGGAAACGAGTCCAAAATTTTAGTTCGAGTTCATTTTACTAAACGAGCCTCGTAAATGCAATAATGTTACATGTATAACCACTTCACTCTAACTATTTATAACCTGCTCACATACAAAAAGTTCTTGGTTATAAGCGAGTAAAATATATACAAATAAATACTCCTACAAATAATTTTAGAGTATCGAACACGGTTCATTTACTATATAAAACTCAGCATCAAGTTGCTCGGTTTGTTTGGAGTCATCGGACTCTTAATCGCATTGCTTTTCGAGACAAATTATTTAGTGCTTTTAGGACTCCGCATGTAATACTCACTCCCTAGTTCCACGACACATTATAATTGGGCGTAAGACAAAAGCATACCCGCCCTTAGAGATGACGTGTTTTTGAGCGTGCATTTGTATCCAAAAATATTTTGAATAACGCAATTGACAGCTCATCCCCTCTCTCCTATTTCTCTCTTCTCTTTTTCTTTTAAAAATTGACGTTTGAGATACGCATTCGACCTCACACCATCCCAACCCAACAGGCAACAAGTACCCAAATTCTTCTCAGGGTCTCGGGGCTCTGAATAGTCACTCCATTGTGGGAGTTAACCCATAATTTTTGGGATCATTGCCGACTCATTAGGTGTATTTCACTAACTTTTTTTTTTTCCAAATATCGAGGCAGGTCGTTCTCTCACAATATATCACATAAAAAAAACCATGAAAAGCCAGTTTTTTCCCCAAAAAAATCACCTTAGTGGAACACCCCTTAATCAATGTAATAAAAATTCATCACTTTTTAGAATTAGCCATATCATCAAATGCGATAAAAGTCATACTAGTATATTTTTCGGATTTCACCTGATAATAACTTTGAAAAGTTAAAAATTATAAATTTAAACACTGCATCAGAACCCAATTTTGCTACATAATTGAATGCGATTTGAAATGGAAAGTGTTATTAGCACTACCTTTTTCTTTTTTGGCACTTCTTTTTTTGTCTTTATTAGCGGAACATATTCTTGCATTTTATGTATAAATACAAAAAGGGAGTGCCAATAGAGGACAGGTGAGTGCCAATATCGATTACCGAAATATATTGCTCAATATTTGTTGAACAAGATTTCTGACGTGATTGGTCGTCTGGATGAATCCTAAAAAATAAGCAATTACAATAATCGAATTGGGCTGAAAAAGGATTTACAATGTGCTTGAATGGACTGTTCAGCACAACAAGAGGACCAGAGAGGATCCTAGTCTGTTCTAAAAATACAAGTGCACAAATGATATGAACATAGATGCATAATCCTAGTGTTCATTAACGAGATGAACGGTTGGATGGGCACTACACCCCTGTAATGAGCCCCTCAATATAAGGCCCCCCGGTTCCGTCCCTAACTTTTTTATACAATTGTACTACATCTTCTTTTTTTTCGTTTTGCATACTAAACTTACAATATTGTTTTGTAGACTTTTTAACATCAACAAGGGTAATAATATAAAGGGACAAATTACTACTCATAATGATTTCGTGTGAGAAAAAAGAGGGAGAAAATTATTATCCAAATATTTGTGCAGAACCCCATATGGAATGATGGTTTAAAACATATGTTATGTGTGTAATAATTTCTTAATAATTATGTAAGTGACCTTTCAAAATAATAAAAATATAAACAATTTACTCTGGTTGATAAGTATAGTACTTTATTGTTTTTTAACAAGTTTGAAAACTTCACTTGGCTTTCTTCCTGGAGTTTGCGTACTTTTTTTGAACGGCGAAGAATTTTATTAATCTTTGAAGGAGAACAAAGATTAAACGGGAAGAGGAGGAGGCAACACGGCGAGGAGGAAGAAACCTCAGCGGAACCAAAACACCTCAGACCCTAAGAAAAGGAAAGCAAGGAGCCAACCGAAACAAAAAACAGGACAACCCTGGAAAAAACAGAGAAGAAAAAATAAAGAAAATGCTAGCAACTTGGAGTTTGCGTACTTGACTTGGGGACTGATGCAATTTATATTAAAGTTAAGAGAAAGTGACAAATCTTTTTGTACTTTGTTTTATTTTAATTTTATTGTTAGCTAGCAAGGCAAAGCGAAGGTCAATTTACTTCTTTTTTTTTATTAATATATAACTAGATGTCCGAGTCATTTTCTATCACACTTGAACTAATTACGGCCCCTTAAGGTAATGATTGGACATAACCTCCAATAATACCAAGAGTTTACTAGTAAGGAGAATCGAGTCTGAGATCGTAGGTAAAGCAAATTTCAAAGTTTCAAGACAAAACTACTTTGACAACCCCCTTAGACCAATCTACTTTGTCCTACCGTATTAGATTTATGGATTATTTACTTTTTATTTTGTTTCAAATACTGTGTTTTTTTTTATATATTCATACTTCTTTTCAGAATTGTTTAATGCATGCACGTGAAAATACATTCATGTGATACGTGAATCGTATAATTCTAGACACATCTATATTTCAATATGTGTTTATATATCCATGACACGAACATTATCATTCGAAATTTATTGTGGCAGTGGATAAAAAGTAGCATGTCCAAATTATTTCTGTTAAAAACTCTATATCCCCACTAGTTTTCCGGCGCCTTATGAGGTTAGAAATGAAATTGGTAGTGCGGCAATGAGGATTACAAGATAAGTTTAAGTGAACCTATAGTATTCAATTCTCTCTCTCTCTCTCTCTCTCTCTCTCTCTCTCTCTCTCTCTCTCTCTCTCTCTCTCTCTCTCTCTCTCTCTCTCTCTCAAGTGTGTATTACATACTCCTATATATAGTATATATACAATTGTTGCATGATTGCAACTTGTAAGAGAGAGGGGAAGAGATTAGAAATAGTAGAATGAGCTCATTAGATAAGTGAAGGCATAAATGTAAAGTAAAAACAATACCACTTGCTATTGTTGGTGTGTATTTTTTTCTGTCTCCGTTATTTTATTTTTTAGCAAGTGTGACTTCACTGAAATCACTATCATTTTCATGATTGAATCAGTGTAGTTAGACACTCTAATTGCATCATCCGTCATTGTCTCCAAGTTAAAGAGAGGGGGAGAGGATGTAAAGAGATTAGATAAGTGAAGGCTGGATTGCATAAATAGAAAATTAGATAAGCGAAAGCTTGTGTGAAAAGGAAAAACAACAACACCGACACTTTTTTTTTTTTTTTTGAATGGCAACGACGACACTTGTTATCATTATATATTGTGTACTATCTCAGTCTCTGGTAGGAGTATTTACTATCTTTTAGTGCGTCGTGACTTTTGGTTCTCTTTGAAATTGGACCGTGTAATTACACACTCTAATTGCTCTATTTGTCGCGGTCTCCTCCAAGTAAATGATTTGAATTACATATTTTTTTTAGGGATCAAAAAAAAGAATTACATATTTTTTAGGTTATGTCAAGTGTAAACACGTACTTTGGTCTAATGGTTTTGTTCATTTAATTTTGTTATACTTGTCTTAAAGAGTGCAAGAATATATCGTTGTGAAGATATACTAATCAGTTCTTCAAGACTATTATGATCGAGTTAGTTTTACTTTTAAATCTACTTCTTTCCTTCTAAATTTATTCGTTTTAGGTGCACTTATGCTCAAGAGACAAATAAAACAGTTGAGAATCTTGAGATCATCGCAAAGAGATTAGAAAAGGTGGATAGAATACATAAAATGAGCATTTTTTTTAACAAACATTGCTAACATTAGTAACTTTTTGATTTTGGTTAGGCCAATGTGGATGCTCTTACATAAGTGATTAGTAATTTGAATCTTTTACTTTCTTAGATTTTCTATGTGTAATCATTCATACGTAAAATTAAGAGTCCGACTATGCACAAAGATGGGTTGTGCACAAATTGTGCACAGAGGGCACGTGGGAGCCATTTTGGAATCCAAACCATTCATTAATTTTAAAATAATTTTTCAAGTGGCATTGAAACAAATCAGCTAAATCAAGTAATCATATGGTCACGATCCAAATTTTCAATTTTTCATTCAGAATTCGAGATATTTTGAAAGAACGTTAGATAATTGGATCAAGAACTCACCGTTATCCAATTGAGTTGATATTTATCAAAGCCACTTGAAATAGTACTTTAAAACTAGCTAATGAACAGTACCAATCATTTGTGTGGGATCTAGAAGCCTTCTATGCATAATATGTGTAGAACCCATCTGAAAATTAAACATATTGATCTGATCATAATTTTATAGGATGCCTAATTAAAATTTCCTAGATTATATGCTTTAGTTATACTCCTATATTGTTTCCTTTTAAATTGATTCTTTTTTAGTTTTAAATGCGTTTTACAAAATATTGTAGATCATCAAAAATAGGGATGGCAATTTCACCCAAAACCGATGGATATCCAAACCAAACCGACCTAATTGGTACGGCTTTTTATATTTTTCCTACCCATAGAGTGGGTTTGGTTTTGAAAACATAATACCCAACGGGTTTGGATTTGGGTTTGGTCTTAGCAAGTATTCGGCCAAACCCAAACCCAAACCAATCCATATAATATTATTTATAGGATATATATATATATATATATATATATATATATTATTTTTTATGTACATGTAATTTTTATTTTTCAATCCATAACTTTCAGGGACTTTTTATTTTATCTCCATCCTTATTCTTTTCAAATCCTTTAAAAATCTCAAGAGTCTCCATAGGAACCTCTTAAGAAAAGTTTATTATTTAGTAGTTATTATCTTTTTATTTTAATATATAATATATTATCTTTTTAGATGTTTAATAGAAAAATCATATGATATATTATCTTTTTATTTTAATATATAATCTTTTTGCTTCATATGTTCATTAATGAAATGAATATTAATGCGGGTTTGGTGCAATTTGGATAAAATCCAAATCCATATGGTTTGGTTATGGTGCACTAAAATTCATACCCATCGGATATCGGTTTGGATTTAGGTATAGATAAATACTTTGAGTTTGGATATGGTAATCACAAAACCCGGACCAAACCGATCCATTGCCGTCCCTAATCAAAAAAGAGCCACGGTGCCAGCGATGCTGGACTGCACCGTCCCGGAGAGAATCAAGACAGGTTAGGAGAGAAGGCAAGTCTGCGTCATGGAAGATGGAAGCCAGTTGGAGTATTTGAAGAAAATATAAATGGAAAATATTGATCCTAATAGTTTTTTAGAATTTTGGGTTCAGAGAGATTCCCTCTTATTTTTTCCTTCTTTTCCGGGGTGTCCAAGTCAGCTCAAGTGTCTTTCGACTAATTTATTTTCCGATCTGGTCAAATGTAGGTCATCCACGTGAGAACTAGAAAATTTTAGTCTGTCCCCAAGAATTGAAGCCTAATCAATTGTGTGGGAGATAACCCGCTAAGCAACTAGTCTAATTAAGGCTGAGTTTACACTAAAAAAACCGTCTTCCCACTATAATCAATTTGTGTATGTTTTCCGCCAAATGATGAAGTATTTTTGTAATGTATGTTAGGAGAATGACTTGTGAAAAAATACCATAGAAAATACTATAGTGAAAACTTGGCCTAATTTTCGGCTCACAGCATTGGCGGAGCCAACATAGGGCTGGGGTACCCCCTGGGTTTTAAATTTTTTATTAATATAATACTAATTTTAAGTATTATCAATATAATTATTTCTTATTATCTTAATAATTTTAGTTTGAATGAATTAAAAAAAAAGTTATTTTATATTTTGATTTCTCAATTCTTTCATACGTGAAAAATAACAATGTGAGTGTTGTAGTAGCCCAAAAAATAAAACAAAATGATTCATATACTTTTAATGCATTATGCTAAACAATTTCAATATACCAATGTGTTATGTTGAAAAACAAAAGGTATATTATATAATAAATATATGTTTAGATTTAAAAAAATGTCTATTATATTGACCCTCCTCAGGTCAAAATCTTGACTTCGCCACTAGCTCAGAAATAAAGAGGAGAGAGAGAGGAGAGAGGGAGTGACAATTTTAGACCATCTAAATACTTTTAGACTGCCAAAATACGCACTCAGGCACCACATGTGTGGTTGTGTGGTACCCCATTTGTACCTAAAATTTCCTCCTACTTGGATCAAATTATTCAAATTCTCCCTCATTGCAATTTGGGATAAAAGGTGTTACTCAACTTTTTGTCGTTTCTCCAGCCTATAAATTTGTCGTTTTTGAAAATTGGACCCGATTAGGGGTACAAAAGTTTTGGGACTAGAAAATGTACCGATCTGCTTAGGGGACCTACTTTTGGATCCCACATGAAAAATCCAAATCGTTCATTATTCTTAAAACATTTTTCCAAGGGCCCTCCACAAAATTTCAGCTTAATCAGACAGTTAAAAGTGCGTAAACCAAAGTCCCACCGTTTTTTTCGATTGAAACGGTGGGACTTTGTTTTACGCACTTTTAACCATCCGATTGAGCTGAAATTTTGTAAGGGCCCTCGAAAAAATGTTTTAAGAATAATTAACTGTTCGGATCGCTCGTGTGGGACCCAAAAGTGGGTCTCTCAAGCAAATTGGTACACTTTCTGGTCCTAATCTTCTGTACGCGTAGGATTTCCGTTGAAAATTAGCGCATGTGTTGTGCGTGCCTGCGTGGTAATAATATGAACCGCGTCCAAAAATACTTGAACCGTGTTGCTTTGGAATAAAAACTATTGGTAACCTCTACAACTGTCCGGAGTAAACCCTATTTTAAATATTTTTTTGGTAGAAGGATCCATTAATAAAAAATCTATCAAAACCAACAAAAAAAACCCGAAAAAAAATACAGGAAAAACAGAAATTATTTTAAATATTTTGAAAATAATGATTATAGTAAAATATTTATTGATTGGTAGAAAAGAACTTGAATCTCTTGTCTTTTGAAAAAAAAATTATGACTTGAATTTAAAAAACATATTATAGTCGTCGCTCAAATTTGCGTTGAGGAATTATTCGCGCTAAGCATTCAATGAATACTATTTTGAACAAGTTGAATTTTTTTTTCATTTTTTTTTCCTATAACAAAGGGGAAGACTTGAGGAATAAAATGGAATGGTAAAACCCATTAAGGAGTCCCTTTTTAGACGTACAAATGAATAAGTAAAAGGTCAAATAGTTTTCAAATTGGAAAGAAAATACAGTATATATGGGAGGAATATGGAGTTTGGCTGTAAAGCAAGTGGTGAAAGGGACCAAAAGTTTAAGAAGAATTTCAAAGGGGCTGCCCAATAAGCAAAGAGTTGAGTTTATACCCCACCTTTCTTCATGTCTAATATGGGAATAATTATCTAGTGGTCTTGGTCCTCTTGGACCCCCCCAATAATTCTTCATAATAGGGTATGTGCACTTTGGGGATATCTCATGGGACAAAATAAGTAATAGCATAACCTTAGAATTCCTAAATAGGAAACAATAAAGGGAATTAAGAGAAGGCAGTTGGTGGGTCAGTTCTTTTTTTTTCCCCTTTTCTATAGCCTTTTATTGGTGTTTGTAATGATTCTTTCTTTTTTTTTTACTAACTCAAGTGTTCGGACCAGTTTTTACGCAACTCGACTAAACTATTTTGTAATGATTTCGGTCAATTTTTTTCCTTTTTCGGATTATCTAGAGGGATCCGACTACGGGTACAAAGGTTAGGGTACAAAGAATGTACCGACCGTGTTCGGGGACCCACTTTTGGGTCCCACACAAGTGATCCGAACCGTTCATTGTTCTTAAACCATTTTTTCGAGGGGCCCCACAAAATTTCAACTCAATCGGACGGTTAGAAGTGCTAGAACCAAAGTCCCACCGTTTCAAACAAAAAATTGATTGAAATCGTGGGACTTTGGTTCTAGCACTTCTAACCGTCCGATTGAGCTGAAATATTGAGGAGCCCTTTGGAAAAATGTTTTAAAAACAATGAACGATTTGGATCACTCGTGTGGGATCCAAAAGTGGATCCCCGAACACAATCGATACATTCTTTGTATCCCAACCTGTACGCATATGTTTACCGTATCTAGAGACTAGAGTAGAGGGAAATACCTTTTTTGGATTAATCAAAGGAAAGTACATTTGTTTTCGAAGAGGGGGGCTGCTATGCAGAGACTGCGCACCTAAACGATGCCGCTTTGGGGCCACAACAATTGCTTCGCCAACTGCGTTCTTGTGGGGCTCACTTTTGGGTTCCACACAAACGATCTAAACCGTTAAATAACTTTAAAATAATTATTCAATTAGTCTTACAGAAAATCAGGCACATCGGATATTTTTATGTACTTAATCTAATTCGTTCTATTTTCATTCAAAATTCAGGACCCTATCACTCAGAAGTCTTTAAGAAATGTTATGCAATTGTGCGATTTTGTAACCCAATGATTTGAATCGTTGGTGTCGTAGGGCTCGTTGAGAAGAGCATCGAGTAAAAAATTATCTTGTTCGGATATCGATAGGTATCAGAACAGTACAAATATGAATTTTTATGATTCCTATCGATATTTGACCAAGATAATTTTCTTACTCAATGGTCTTCTCAACGACCTCTACAACACCTACAGTTCAGATTGATGGGTTATTGAGCACACAATTGTTTAACTTTTCTCGAAAATTCTTTCAAATGATAAGGCTCTGAATTTTGAATAAAATTCGAACGGATTAGATCAATTACGTAAAAATATCTGATGAGTCTAATTTCTCCCAGACTACTTGAATAATTATTTTAAAATTATTTAACAGTTTAGATCGTGTTTGTGTGAGACCCAAAAATGGGTCCTCGAAGACCGCATTTCGTGAAACATTTGGATTGCATCCAAAACGTTGCCATTTTGCCTGCATAGCAATGTGCCATGTAAAGCCTGCACAGCAGCAGACACCCGGCTTCCTGTATTCCTCATCTTCCCAAGGAAGAAAGAGACAAAAACAAAAAAAAGAACGTAAAACTCTGTACTTTTAAGAAAATCGTGATCCATTTTTAAAAAATTATTTTTCTATCCCTTTGTTGCGGAAAAACTGAAAATACATGAGAATTTGATCAAAAGCATAACAAACGTCAACAAATTCATATTGGGAGTACAAAGTTAGTTTTTGAGACCACGAACAGAGCCTATGGGGGATACTTCACGTCAATTAATATCTTCTTATGTCATGTAAAATGAGATCCTCTATAGTCTCATTTGATTATTTGAACTGTTCATCTTGGAGGTGATTGGGCATCAATATTTGAATGAAACCCATTTGTCTTGAAAGGAATGGACAATTAGATTTTTATCCTCCGTTGCTCTTAAAAACGAATATGATTTGACGAAGGATTTATCAATGTCCAATCAGACTGATTTTTTGCATGGACAAATTGTACAACGTTGTATTCAAAATGAACATTTCATATTGTCAAATGAGACCGTGGTGGTTCCTATTACGGACTGCTTGAAAAGGCCCTTATTGCCATGCCAATAGGATTTTTTTTCTTCATCTTCTTCTTTTATTTTATTTTATTTTATTTCTTTTTGCAATGGTTTAACCCAGTACAGAAAGAGCAGCCAAATGTGAAAGCACCCGGGCCGGTTGAGTTGAAGAGAAGGAAAGGACATATTTATTGTGATGGAATGAATCTGGTCACTTTTGGAAGCTTTGCATATTATCTCATATGACCTCTTTTTCCTATTCTTATGCCCATACTATTATGTGTGTTAGGAAAATGATTTTGTCTCCCACAGTTTTGGTGTGATTCTAACACCACCAATATTCAATGTTTGGCTTTAAGAAAATCAAGAATCTCTAGTACTTGTAATTCACTTCAAAATTCTCTTTGATGTAGTTTCTTGGCTTTCAAATTTCCCCCCTACTGAATGGGAAAGAACTCAACTTTTATAGATAAATTTCAGTGATACCCCTGGGGTTTTTCTTAATGACGAATACACCTTCCACATATGAGAATTGACTATAAACCATCTCCTTGTGGTTTCAATGTTGATTTAAAAGACACCAAACCAAGAACAGTTTGACAAAAGAAAAGTGACAAATTACCCAAAAAGTGGGTTAATTTTGACAAATTCACCCTTTGTGATAGCAAAATAATAATAAAAAGCTCTCAATTATATTTTTTTGCCCAGAAGTAATAAACTTGTCCTTTCGAACCAAAATGATTATTTGAAATTAAAGAGTAAATAATAAAGGTCTACCAATAAGTGGTACTTTTTTTTATTATCTAAATTGCTCTTTCAATGGGTAAAAAATAGTCATTTTGATTCGAAATAAGTGAGAGTTGATAGTGTTTTCATTACTACACTTTCTATTATCAGAAGGGGTGAATGTCTAGACATAAGCCACTTTTAGCTCATTCCATCACGTTTTATGACATACAATTATCTATTTGGGTTATCGATGAAACGGACATAGAAATCACAGTGGGTTAATTGTTATTTCTCACATATGAAAGGAGTATTTTTCATTTGCTAAAACTCAGAGGGTGCCACTGAAATTTACCTAATTTTTATGGGAGGAGGGCCCTATGGTGGTGGGCTCATTACAGGGTTGTAATGTGCCCATTTAGCTGTCCATCTCGATAATAAACACTCAGATTTTGCTCCATAGAACCATAGAATGGATAGCTCAGATCATTTGGAATTTGAATTAAATTGGAACTATCGGTGCTAAGATAGACGGCCAATGAACCTCACTACACCTCATTACAAGGCCTCCACTTCCAACTTTTATTGGGTTGTTGGAATTTAGAGGGCTACCTGTATAAAAGAGATGTGAAAAGAAATGGAAAAACAGCTGGAGTGGGATTGTCTTGTAATGCCCTGTCTATTTCTAGCCGAATTGCAAGTGCAATTGGAATTTGCTTTTGGCACATTGGGTCCCCTATGTTTCCCTAACTTGGCCCAAACTTGAAGCCACTTTTTTAATTTTGTATTATTTTGAATCCAGACAAAAACTAAGATGGGAGAGAAAAGGGTCTGAGACCTGAGAGTGGTATCTAATTAGTTGACATTGACACAAGAGGAGTGAAAATGCCAATTGGTAGTGACATGGCTTTTTGTATTTGTAATTGTAAGGCCACATTTGGTTGGTTGAATGCATGGAGTCCAGTTTACCAAGAATCCAGAAATGGAACTATGCAAAGTTGAGTATTTTGGAAAGTGTTTTGGGAATGTCAATCTCAACACACTCATTATTTCTGATTCCAATTATGCTTCTAACTTTTGCTCCTATTCCAATCAAAAGAACAAACAAGGGAATTCAGGTCCTAAGCGATTGGGTATGTGCACCTATCTACAAGTCTATGGACGACGTGCACGCAGTAGCGGAGTCAGGATTTAAGTTCGGAGATAACTCTATTTAATGAAAACTGTTATAGTTTTATATTTTTAGTAAAAATATGAAGAGAAAGTTCATATATGATCCTAATCGTTCATTTTTTCAATCAGTTGTATGAAAACTCAAGTTATTTAGATACCAACAAGTGTATAATCTACTACTATAAAATAAAACTTTTCTTGAAACCGGAGGTGACACTTGCCAGAAAACCCCCCAACTAGCTCCGCCCAACTCGCACATATAATGATGTTCATTACAGTTGAACTTGAGAAGTAATTTGGTTTGAGAAGCAATTGGAATTCTTTATTGTCATAGGGTCCTTCTATTGATATTTTATTGGCTAACACTTTTGGGCTAACAATAAGGTAAGAAGAAGATAAAAATAAAATAATACACTTAAGTGTAAATAAAGCCCAATGGGTTGATTTTGGGATTTTCAATTAATAATTCAAGTTAAGTTTCTAAGTGATATGGCGATTTCACAGTTGGATTAATGAAATTCTCTCTTGGAAAAAAAGAGAAAGTGATATCCTTGAGCAAATAAAGCTAGCTTAGGACTTTTTTTTTTCTTGAACTACCAGAAAAAGAAAAAAAAAGTGGAAGGGGGTAACCAACATAACAACTCCCTTGGGTATGACCATAGGGGCTCTCGATCCATTATGAAATGTCTGGTTTGAGCCAGAACTACTATCTGAAAAGACAGTCTGTCACCATAGCACCCAAGAGCGGAGGGAGACTAAGGTTGGGGTGGGCCCTGCCCACCCTGCACTTTTCGGAGATTTGAGAACACGTCGGATCACAATTTGATAGATTGCTAAGCTGATTTTGTTTTATTTTGATGGATAATCAATTAATATATTTTGATTTTTTTTCTTTGACTATAATGATGTTGATATTTATTTATTTATTTATTTATTTGTAGAGTAATAGATTGCTAAGTTGGATGATCAATTAATATATTTTGATTTTTTCTTTGACTATGGAATGCAATTATGTTGATAGTTTTTTTTTTTTTTTTACTTATTTGTGGAGTAAGGAATAGAAACATATTTGACGTAAAAAATTTTTTTTTATAACTCAACCATCCGGGACTACTAATCTTGACTCAGTTACTGACGCCACCACCTAGATTGACAAAGGACTCTCTATACTAGTTTTGTAATTCGTGAGACTCAAACCTTTTCAAGTTATGTATAAGAGAATGAGCATTTAAATTCACTTACCCTTGTCATTTAGATTACCAATTTCGGTGATGCTAGCTCAGGACATTGTACTACGTAATATTGTACTACCTTTACCCTGGTGGATTTGGACAACAAATTGTACTACTATGAACTGGGTATCTAGCAAAGTAAATTGTGGATCAGTGAAAGTGCCACGCGTCACTACAGAATGTCCAGCTTGGCAAGTTGGCAAGTTGTGTTTTGTGAACTTGGACAAGATGTGTGTTGGACAGAAGTCACAGAACATACAGGCATGGCTCTCCATATTTTCTTGGACAGACCTGGAAGCTTCATTCAATTTTATTTTAGTTTTTTTTTTTTTTTTTTGGGTTGCTGTTCAGGGTTTACGATCATGAACATGGTTGATGGTTACTGTTTGAAACGTAGAATGTAATTAATGGATAAATCTGAGACCGAATCGTGACTCACGGATCGAATTGGAACACATTTTATGACTTTTGGTCTTGACAATGATTGTATTTTTTCAAAATCGTGACTCGTGATTCGTCCCGAATTTATGGAAATCCAATCCGATCCAATCAGACTATGAGTAGCCCAATAGCCCAGTAGCCCTACCAAAAACTTGAGATATGATAACTACAGGCTCCTCAAAATTTATTGATTTTGAAGGCCCCTACTTTTGTATACCTTATAATAGGGGTGTACACGGTCTAGATCAGATCGGATCGGATTGGCATGAATTCAATCCTAATCCGCGAGTTATGGTTTTTAAAAAATACAATCCGTGTTTGGACCAAAAGTCTCACGGTTCGGTTCCAATCCGATCCGCGAGTCACGGATCGGTTCCGGTTTTATCCACGGATTACATGTTATATAAGACATTATTATTTATGGTAGTCATAATATAGCATAAAAATAAATCAAGAAGAATCTCAAAGTACATTATTCAAATTCTATAAATACTAAGGACACCACAAGTTCACAACACACAGAAGTTTGTAACAGCTAATTCCTATTTTGAAACTAACACATCAACTTGAAACATAGGAAATCAAAGTAAAGAGCTCATGTAACTAAATAGAGAAGATGCCTTCGTTGGAATCTCACACTAATGGGTCATAAATAAAAATACACATCTAAGTTTTGAAAGAGATCACAGTTTACCCCCTAGTCTGTTTAGTAGAAGTTTGTGTAAAATTATGTGTGTGTATATATATATTAAAAAAATTATATATAATAAAAATCTCGCAATCCGGATCAGTTAATCCATGGTTTCGAAATCAAAATCCATGTCCAGACTGCGAGTCACGGTTTATTGGAGTATTTTTTCACTCCGTGTCCGGACCATTAATCCACGGTTAAAATCCAAAATGTACGAATCGGTTCAGTCCGGACCAGATTCACGATGGACCGATTTTTGTGTGCAACCCTACCTTATAATAGTCCAACAAAAAAGAGGCTCACTTTTAAACTTCACTAGTCCTCTGAAAAGCCAGGTTCTGCTTTCAGTATATGTGCCATTTGTATCAAAATGGTACTATTTCAAAAGGAATAGGTATATAACAATTGTTTTTAATATGTAATGTGAACTACACGTACTATGTGAGTTTATTAAAATCATGTTAGAGACTATTAGTATACCTTTAACATTTTTGGTATACTATTTTCAGTCCTTCTACCTGCACAGATGTGCATGCACAGATGGGTCTCGGGGACCCACTTTTGGGTCCCACACGGCAGATCCGAGCCGTTCATTCATCTCAAAATCAAATTCCGAGGGTCCCACGCGGAGATCAAGTCGATCGGATGTCCCTAAGTGCTTGATCCAAAATCACCCCATTTCGTTCATTACTTTTTGAACGAAATGAGGTAATTTTGGATCGAGCACTTAGGGACGTCCGATCGACTTAATCTCCGCGTGGGCCCCTTGGAATTTGATTTTGAGATGAATGAACAGCTCGGATCTGCCGTGTGGGACCCAAAAATTGGTCCCCGAGACCCATCTGTGCACCATCTGTGCATGCACATCTGTGCCTTTCGTTTTACCGTACTATTTTGCGAAGAAGTTTTGCGAGCGCCTGTCTGATTAGACAATTCCGGGGAATTATACACAGCACTCTTTTCTTGGTACCACACCCCAGAGAAACTTTAGGTGCATAGGCATAGGGACCACTGTGGACCCACTATAATTATTCAAACCATCCGTCTATTTTGTAAGAAATAATGAGAGAATTGATATTACACTCTCCTTTTTTTTATTGGCACTCATTTTTTTTTGTCTTTTTTTACAAAGTATAAAAGTAATTTTACCAAATAAAGACAAAAAAAGGAGTATCAATATCACTTCAATGATGTTATTTGGTTTTGGTTTTGGGCTTTTGGGTAATGATTAGAGAGAGAAATAACAGTAATGATTGAAAATAGTGGACAATGATTGGAGAGATATAGAGAAAGAAATGAGAATAATATTTGAAAATAAAGATAATAATTGAAGATAAATGTGAATACTGATTGAGTAATAATTTAGAAAATGAGTCTCAAAATCCAAAATGAACAAGGTCTATAATGTGCAGATCATTCTAGGTAAGTGTCTGATTATTCTTGAAAACAATAAATGGTAAAATATTCAAATCGGTCCTTGTTTTTAATAGAAATGAGAAAATTAATACTCCAAGGTCCAATCAACTTGTTTTGTTGCAGGACTGATTAACAAGGTCCAATCAACTTCTTGTTTTATCAAATAAACGGTTTGGCTAATTAAGGTGGGCCCCACGAGCCCATTTTTTCAGTATAGGTACTGAGAAAAAAGGGAGTGCGAATAGAATTTCCCAATCACCCCCCAAATTACATTTATGCCCATGGTCGTCATGAATGTTAGGGGGAGTTTTTGAATGGATTATTTGATTTTATCATCATCTTTTATTCGTAACACTAGATTTTATCAACCATTTTTAAACTCGTAGTGGTCTACAACTATTTTATCACGTAGATTTTATTTATTTGGAAAACAATGTGATTTTATCATCCATTTATAAAAACACCAACTAAAATCAATTTTGCCATTTTATTTCATAAAATCCATTCATGAACTCCCCTTTTAGTGTAGTAGTACGACCATTGCATTGGCTGAGTGGTCTTACTTTGGAATTTAGGAATTTTCCAACAAACTCTTGGAGCCACTGGCTGTTATGCGTTGTCGTTACTTCCAGAGCCCAGGAATTGTCAAGATTCACGCAAAGCTGTTTTGGTGGTTATACGTTGTTGTTACCTCCAGTGCCTCGGAATTGTCAAAATTCACGCAAGTTAGTCTGGACATCTGGTTATTAGAAGAAAAAAAATGTAGTAGGACTAATGCCCACATCTGGGATAAGATGTCCAGGTCCAATTTAATGTACTAATTTGGACTTTATAACGATGTATGATTTGGTGTCTTCTTGTGCCCCTCGTCTCATTCTATTTAATCTTGTCGTGCTAGGTTATTGTGGCTGTGTTCGGTTGGGAGTTTTGGACCGATTTTGGCCCTGTTTTAGTTTTTCTTACATCATCAAAACTAAACTAAACCTACTAACCGAACAAAGCCTGTGTAAAATTGTTTACGATGCTAGAATAACGAAAGAAAAACATATAAAAGAAAACTGTAAATGGGTTATTGTAGGAGTGATTTTTTGGTGTTTTGAAAGTGATTAAGAGAAGAGTTGAAACAATACGTGAAAATTTCACTTAAAGCATCGAAAAATTGATAGGGTGATGATTATGAGTGCCACCTCAATGGTTCCGGGCCCGTCGACAAGTAGGCCTAGCACTTATCATTTTCTTCTAATTTAAAGAAGAAAATCATTTTGTTGTAAAGAAGAATGCGATTCAATTAGGCAACAGCTGATTTATGAGAATGATATATGCTTAATAGACTGAGAATGATCTGTTCAACAGACCCTACTAGATGAACAGTCAATTATCGAGGAGAGCTCTTATGAACCCTCATACGAAGACGGAGACAGAGCTTGTCCTGGGATGAAAAATATGATTTGAATTGTTCATTTTATAGAGCTCAATAGTTTTACAGCCCTGCAAAAAAATAAATTAGACTAGACGCGTCTGAAACTTAGATACTGAGTCACGTTTTTCTTTGGTAAAATGAGCAACAAATAAAATTTGAAAAAAATACATAGCAGAATATTTTGGTTTGTTCAATATGCTAATGTGTCGGATCAACTTGATTTTTCCCAATATTATTGTGCACGTCGAACTATACAAAGTGAACAATCCGGATCATGTTTTCGAGCTCGGGATGAGAAACGTTTGAGAGCACAACAAATCCCCGTGTCCCCAATCCGCTCTAGGGCTTTTTTAGCTTATAGCGCTTTTCGAAACAAGTCATTCTTTCACAGCACATCAATTGAAGATCCCATTAGCGGGAGAAAATTTTGGGAGCAAATAGGGTAGAGTACGCGTGGTGCCCGAGCGCCAATCTCGGCCTTGTTTTGAACATCCCAAATTTCTCCCTCCCTCCCTCTCTCCTCTTTTTCTCTCTCAAATCCAGATAATTGAACGGTCAGGATACCACCATGTAGTACCCAGCCACCACCTAAGTTTTGCTCCCTTAGCGGGCCTTATGCATTGCAAGGTACCATCAAAAGAACAAATTGCGGTCTATTTTGTAATCCTAACCTTATGAACCCACTCTCCAAAAACAAACAAACGAAACTTATGAGGTCCCCAGAAGCGAACAAAATACTCGAGGTGGCACATCAGAGGAAGTCTTGCCTTTCTGTGGAGAACGACCCGGCATGACGTTGAGAATGGCACGTGTCGACACCTTGTTGAATTGCTAATACTAATTTGAAAACGAAATGAACGGTAAATGACTTATGCACTGATGCTGTTTCCTCCCTTGGGGTTTTGTTTGGATTCCCCCAAAAGCTTCGACAATATCCACAAAGCCCTTCACATAGCCATCCGCAGTAATGCCCGCACCACTCCAAATTCCGGTACGAATAGGCCGGTACGTATTTGAATGTATCGGCCGATATTCAAAAATATGGTTTGGACAGGAATTGCTGCTCCTATTGTTATTTCCTTCTGGAGTGGGCTGGATTCCGTGTTAAGACGTAGCGTGACCCCAAAGGACTGGTCTGGGCCTACAGTTGTGATGGAAAATCTCAATGGGCGAGGAGTTATTCGGCATGGTTGAGCACGAATCCTAAATTACACATTTGGATGGAATACACTTGGGAAGTGAATCCCACACGTTCGTGTGATCTATGTTCGTGTTCAATCGCCGTAAAAGACTATTGTAAAAGGTGCTCAAAGGGGGGATACAAAGACCTAGGCGAGACGGAAAACCACCCTAATCGGAAAGCTATCTTGATAGGCATTATCAAGTCTCCAAATAAGAGCAAAGCTCCAGAGATATAGAGATAAGAGGGCATCCCGGACGGAGTAGATACCTTGATGCTAGGCAAAGAGGACCTATAAAAAGGGGTTTGCCCTCGACTCTCCCGAAAGTCTGAAACCCTAGTTTCCCTTCTCCTTCATTCAATCTGACTTAAGCATCGATGGGGTATTCCACCCCCGCCGAGCAGCCCAACTTTCTTTCAGGTCTTGCAAGTTCTTTCGCTAGAACCCTACTCAACATACTTTACGGAGGCTTGCTTTCCTGAGGTGAAAACCAAGTGACCGCAAAGATTTCAAGAACGATAACCTCAGAAATACAATGGACCAGCCAATTGAAAAGCCCTTGTACCAAAAAAATTCTTAAGGATAACAGTTGGAGGATATCATAATCAGGAACGGCCATCATACTAGGTTATTAACAGAGTTGTCATCAAAAAGTAAGACGACCCAAATTCAGATGAAAGGAGGAACAAGGTGAGATCAAAACAACAGAAACAGGAACCAAAGCACACACTTCGTTCCACTAAGGCAAACATTTCTCTGAAGCACATTCTACAAGCAAAGGTTCAATATCTTAAGATATCTTTGCCCTCGAAAAATCCATCTCTGGATGCTGCATGAACACCAAATAAAACTTTAGTCGACTAACCATGAAGGGAAAGAGAGAGAGGGTATGGGGTGATTTAAGAGCTCACCTCAGCCATGAATTTCTTAAGAAGATCTTGTTTTTGCATCTCATCACTTGTGGGAAGGCCCATGGACTTCTGTCGCTGATCAAACTGCAGGGGAAGGCAACAAAGGAACCCCAGTATTATAACAACACAATTAGGGGTGGTTGGGCTAAATACAAAAAACTAGTTTTTTGGTTTTTTTGGTTTTGTCCTTGTTCAATTTTTTTTTGCATTTGTTAGTTTTCAGTCAATTTTTTGTGGTTTCTTAGCTTGTCTCAACGAGAGGAATCTAAAAAGTATAAAATTATTAGCCAAACTTAAAGTTTTGTGAATAAAGACTAAAAAAAAAAACCAAAAAACCGGTGTTTTGCCATAATTTTTCATCTTTATTCACAAAACTTTAAGTTTGGTTAATAATTTTATACTTTTTAGATTCATCTCGTCGAGACAAACCAAGAAACCACAAAAAATCGACCAAAACGCAATAGTAGTGGTTTCCATGCATTATGATAACCAAAAACGAGGTGACAAGATAAGAAAGGGCATCCTTAACCAACCATCATTTTTTCCACAGTCGAGCGCGTTTCTGGGTCCAAATCAGATAGCTTGCTATTTTCAGGTTCTACCTTCTGAGTATCAATTTCAGGATCACCTTTTACCAAACACTTCCACCATTCCATTTGGTTCTGTTTGGTCAGAAGCACAGAGATGTATTTCTGATCCTCTGCATAAGATATTGGTAATAAGGGAAATAGACAACAGAACAGTAAATCATCAACAAACAATCTAGTGAAGAACATCAAAAATGGGGTATGCAAGCACAGTATTTGAAGAACATAATCAGTTGGTTCATTTCACTCGTCAGGAAACCACAGAAGCGGTTCCAAATAATGTTATAAGCTATAAACTTGCACTGTGTATTTCCTCGCATGTACATGTGTAGTGTCTTAAAACTTACCTAAGCTCCAGAAGCTATCATCAGCCTTGATGGATTGAAACAGTTCACCCTACAAGTGACCAACAGTCAGTGATAGAAACAACCAGCTTGAACGGTTGAAGCCAACTCAGAATGTAGGAACTTTGAAATGATGGTGCTACCAAACAAAAAATCTACAAATGAACTGGGAAACATAACTTACATCAATTATTGGAGGCTGACCCTTGATTCCAACTTTTATATGGTTCTTCTTCATCTCACATGTAATAAACCTTGATTTAGTTCCAGGTGGAACTGGAATATTGATCGTAACCTCTTGCAATGTTTGGACCCAAGAATATTTATCCAGATCGAGACCATTGCCTTTATTGGGGACTGGTAAGACATAAATGATACATTAGCTACGAAAGACATAAATGATACATTAGCTACATTAGCACAAACAAAGACACAGGTATATACATAACATAGACCTCCTTCAGTGGGAATCAATGTGTGTGGTCGTAAGTCTCACTCAACCTACTTTATTGACCACTTAGCTAGCGTGGTTGGTCCTACCCAAGTAGGCTACAAGGGCAATAAGTCATCTACGGGTTGAATGCGTGGTGAAAACACATTAACAACAGGAGCGGATAGTTTTGGGCCTTCTGGCAAATAAGAAACCATATGACCTTCTGGCAAATAAGAAACTATATCTTGAAGCAATAACTTCAGACATGATACAAGCCACATGCCGTTATACTTGTTATGAAAGGGCAAAGATCGGGGGTTTAACAGGAGTGGAAAAACTCTGATTGCTAGGAAAGTTATTGTGAACGGGCAGCAATAGCACCAGCATCGGAAATGTAATTTGTGTTAAACTACAATGTCTATAATTCCTATCAAAACTCTTTGTACAACCCTCATCCCATTATGCATATCAAGGATCCATGGAGTTCAGTTCACATCCCATTACGCATATCAGGATCCATAGAGTTGTACCAAAACCTATCAAACAACTCATGCATATGAAGCATTGAAGGGGTTCTGGAGTAATGTCTCTCCATGCTGCCACTCTTCACACAAAAACTAGGATTAAGGGCCATTCCACACTTGGTAGAACTTGATCTGTGTTCTAGGCAGAACTGACGTCAAACTCTCCCATCACTTAACCAGTTTTTAAAGACACAATGGATTACAAGTTCATGCAGGTTTCAATCCATCTCAAACATTTCACCATTAAACCAGTTCAGAAATTTTTTATGCCCTGGGCCTCCAGGCTCTAGTACCTTGCTAAATTTCTATTGTTTAGGTTTCATTAGATTGTTTATTGCAACCTCAATTCGACCTCTCTTAAAAAAATTAAATTCCTCTGCTGCAGCTCAAAACTTTCTCCAAGACTGCCACCTTCACTTGAGCTATGACACTGATAACTGATTAGTGAATCATTTCACTACAAAACATCATTCTAAATGTTATTGATGCATATTCACAGAACAGCCTTTAAGATAGGAAACCGACTAGGCAAAAACTGGCTAATGTGGTTGTTTGAAAAAACTGGCTTTTCACGGTTTTTTATGTGATGTATTGTGAGAGAATGACATGTCTCGGTTTTTGAAAAAAAACAGTTTTTTGTTAGTGGAACACCCCCTAAGCCTTTGTCTCCAAAAGTTCTTACTACTGCAAATTTAGTTCCTCTTTTCCCTTTTCTATTCTTTCAATGATTTTCAAGACACTAGTAAAGTTAGTTGGATTAAGCAGATGAGACACTCAAGTGAAGATTGCCGTAAATTAAACTGTGGTTTATCACTTTATCCCCCTTTGGTTTAGCCTTTGTGCGCACGACCTCCCTGCTTCCAATGCCATGGCTATCAACTTATATAAAATGCAAATGGGCTAAACCACAGGGTGGATGATGGATTGGCCTCTTAAATGTCTTTTCTCCCATGTATGGAGTACAGGGAAAAACTAGGCAAAATCCAATTTACAATCCAATTTTCTTTCTTTTCTATCTTATCGTACAAGCAAACAACAGCAGAATCGCACAAACGACAAGCCAATTCAAAGATATGAGCTTTCCTTCCACCAAGTGTCAAACAGTTTCAAAAGCCAAACATTCTGAGCTGAATGCAATACTATAATCCTGGAGTGAATCCACATTCAACTCAAATTTCCTCAACACTATACACATACCACAAGTTAACAACAAAAACAGACAAGTAAATTACAGAACGCAATGATATAGATACATGCAGATGTCTTATAAGTTCTAACCCACAGCTAAATGCATCTATTATCTACAGTATTATAAATTTATTATAATTTTAAAAAGAGAACCCCATTTTGGTGTGAACTCATTCTCGAAGCTGACTCACACCCTTTTTTACCCCCCAAACTTCCCCTTCAACTGCCTAAAGAAACAGCCAAGAAGGGGGAGAAAGAAAAAAAAAACTGCAACCCAAGATTTATTCTCCCCTCTTCCTATTTTCACATCCAATATTCCATTACTGATTGATCTCAATTCAATATTTTCCTACTTCCACCTTTTACATACAGGCGTCTAAAGACAAGATCAAGAAGCAAGAAAAACCCTAATTCTAGTTTCCTAATTTTGAAAGGGGAACCCCTAATCTGGAGGCTATCTCACATGTTAGTTTCCTACACTACCCTTAAACTACCTAAATAAACCGTGAAGAAGGGGAAAAAGAAAAACTATTTTCTTCCCTTCTCTACTTCCACATCTCAGATTTCGTCAGGGATTAATCTCAACTGAAGATTTTTCACTTTCCCTCTTTAACGTAATACGATTTGGACCGGGCTTCTAGTACAGAATAATGGGTCAAATCCCAAAAATCAAGAACACTAACCTCGCTTTCCATCCTCAGTCTTCTCACCCTCCACCTTCTCCTCCTTTCCCTCTCCCTTCACGCTCGTCGACGCTTGCGCCTCGTCCTTAACACGCTGCTGCTTCTCCACCTTCTCCTTCTCCCTTTCCTTCTCCTTCGCCTTTCTCTCCTCCTTGTCCACCTTCTCCTTCACCCTACGAACCAACGCATTGACGTCTCTGACCCCGTAATCACTCTTGAACAGATCGGACTCACGAGAGACGAAGTCGAACACGGTCTCCAGAAACCCTAGAGGGTTCGTTGGATCCAGCACCGCGTTGAACGGCTTGGTAGAAGGCGGCGATGGGTTCGTGGCTTTCTGCTGGTCTTCTTCGTATTCTGAGAGTATCGCCATTGATGAGAGAGAGAGAGAGAGAGAGGGGTTCGATTTGGAAGGATGGGAATTTGGGTTTTGGGTTTTGGGAGGGAGGGTTCCAGAAGACTGAAGAACGTTACTTTACTGGAAACTTAGCGAAGAAGTCAACATATATGTTATTTTTAGAGTATATATTATTAATTGTGTGGGGATCGAAGCCCAATGATGGGGGTGTAGCTCATATGGTAGAGCGCTCGCTTCGCATGCGAGAGGCACGGGGTTCGATTCCCCGCACCTCCAACCTCTCTACGTATTCCTTTTTTTCTTTTTTTAATCAATGTTTCTTAAAGATAAGTTTTCTTGCTTTGTTTTTGGTAACTTCTTTATAAGCTTTTCTTTCAAAACTCCGTTTGTTATGTGGTTTTTATGTGAGGGTGAAAAAAATCAAGTTTATTGGTCTATTTTACTTTACCAACTTGAAAGCAATTTCGTTGACCCAAGTGAACTTTTTTTTAAAAAATTTTAAAATTAAGTAAATTGCAACAACAACACAAAAAGGGCAAAAAAGGAAGAGAGAAGAAGCAGTGTCCCCGATCCAATGATTGGAGACGTTAATCGCGTAGAGCACGTCGAGTACTACAAGTGTACCAAAAATCAATTTGATCGGATATCATTAAGTATGTGATCGGGACACATATAACTTGAAGGAAAAAAATGGAACATAAATGGCTGAAAACACGGGATGAAAACTATTGAACTCATTTTTTTCAACATATCTGCGTTCCGATGATGCACTTAACGATATCCGCGCCGATGTCGCTCCGATGAACGGAGACATCCATCACGTAGTCTGTAAGCCCTTCTCTATAATTTGCTAATTATAGACTCTTTTTACTACTTGATTTTTCAGTTTTCTTGTAAAAACAAATCAATCAGATATTATTAAGTGATTGATTAAACACTCAATTTTAGACTACTAAAATTTAAAAGGACAATTGTTTTTTCACCGAATACTTTATCCATACAGTAGAGAGTTGATTTTCGTAGGATTGGCTGATCATTAACATAAAGCTGATTTTTCGTAGGGTTGGATGATCAAATTTGTAATGCAGCTCGTCATTATTTATTTATTTATTTATTGGGGGCACAACAGATAATAAGACAGAAATTAATTAACTCTCAAAAGTCACTCTTAGGTGTATGAGACACCAATTAACCCCAAGCGGTTGGCAACGTGGTGGGCTAGGAAAGCAATAAGTGCTTATTAACCATGAGGTCACATATTTGAATTCCGTGGAGGCCAATCATACCAAACATAAGAAGAATTTGGAAGTTATGACCTATTTTTATTCCTTTTAGATTTCTAGGAATTGGTTGGAGATGCACAAACTAACTCGGACACTCTTAAAAAATTGTTTTTGAGAAATCTAAACCGTCCAATGTGTTCAAGAGATGTTTATAAAGGTGCGCGCGGGAAATCTTGAAAAAAAAAAACCCAGAATGGTTTGATCCAAGCAGTATATTTACAGTTTTGCGAAAAAATGCTTAGATTAAGCCCTTCCTGGTATTTTTTCTGAAGATTTCCTGCGTAGACCTTTAAAAACACCTACTGAACACATTGGATAGTTCAGATTTTGCAAATATATCGGGATCATTGAGTCCCGGATCCCGTTTAAGAAGCTTTGCTTATGTGTGTGTGTGTGTGTGTGTGTGTGAGAGAGAGAGAGAGAGAGAGAGAGAGAGAGAGAGAGAGAGAGAGAGAGAGAGAGAGAGAGAGAGACCATCAGCTCCAAGTTATAAAACAAGACAAAGTATTTTCCAGTCAAATATTTTGCCCATGAAAGACTGAGTTTATTTCTTTTCTTTTCTTTTTTTACTTTTTTCGCGATTGACTGAAAAAAAAAGTTTAAAAGATGAATCAGATCATTAACACAAGAGAAAGTCTAGTGACACATCCATTTTTATAACTAAACTTACAATCCATTTGACACATTAACATACGGGGTTAATTATTTTAAGGATCAGAAACGTTCACCTTATATAGCACGTCAAAAATAATAAAAATATCAAAATTGTAGTTTATAGGATGGATAAATACAAGGTCAAAAAAGAAGGGGAAAAAAGGGCACTTAAATAATCATCTTTTTAGTCGCTTGAAATTAGAAAACCATCCTGAGCCTATTTAAGAGTTATGTTTCCATCCCGAGATTAAAAAAAACCCTAAAATGCCCTTTATCTATATATAGTTATACAATTGTAACATGTTAAAGGATTGAGGACTAAATTAAAAGTTGCATATATGGAAGGTAGGTAGTGGACCATTTTTCAAAATTATGAGGTCCTCTGTTGCAATTACGGGATTGGGGATAAAACCGAATCTTTAATATCTCGCTACCATTGTCAATCTTCATCCTCAATCTTCTCCAGAAATCACAAATCTCACACACCTAGAAAATCTCTAAAAAAACTCGTCCATTCCACCTTCTATGTCGTCCCGATGATTCTCAGTCGGACGACTCTTCATTGTCCTAATATATTAAGTAAGTTTTTTGGTCCTTCACTACCAAACTCTTTGTTATTGCTAGTTCTGAATGAGATTAGATTGTCTTGGTCATGCATTGATTAAATGTTTGCTTCGGATAGTAAATGTGAACGAGCTTTTTATTCATTACAATCTCAATTCTATGTGTTTGCTGACATATTAATGTTTGCTTCATTATTGCTCTTTCTAATTGGTTTTTTATAGTACTTATTCGTTGGGGATTCTCCTCTAATGGTTCCAATCCCTTGATGTCTTCTCTTCCGCTGTCATAAGTGATTCTAACCCAAGATGAACTTATCGCCACCTCGACAAGGAAATCAAATTGGAATAAAAATCTAGGTATGGGTTAGAATTCGAAAACAACTCAATCGGATCCATGTCAGGAGCATCAAAATCAGGTAGTTTGTTGGTCCAATTGGAGATGACCCAATAAGGTGGATCATATTCAAGGCAAGTGTGGTGGCTGGTCCAATCATCGGTGGTTTCAAGGAAATGTGGCGGCAACAATGGACTTGACGACAGACTCGGTTGATGAGTTAAATGCACAAAGATTACCATGTTTATTAAGTTTACCATGATTATTGGAAAATGTTGCGGACATACAATTTTTACCATGATCAAAGTTGCGAAAATATTTACCATGATAATTGTTCATGTTTCCCATTTTTAATTGACTTTTACAATGTATTTTATCATGAAAATATTTACCATGATTACTGAATTTTTACCATTCTTATCATGAAATCAAATAAGTTTGAAATGTGTTTTGATTGTTGTTTGTTTGTCCAAAAAATTTACCATCGAAATTGTTGTTTGAATTCAATTAAATTTGAATTTTATCATGAAATTTGGACAAATTATCATGAAATCTAATCCGTTGATATTCGTGATATTCAAATTTACCATGAATTGTGTTTTAATTTGAATGTCATTCACAAATTAACCATGAAACATGTTTGAACTTGACATTTACCATGAATTTGATATAGATTTACCGATCCTAAAATGGTAAAAGAGGAAATAAAATTACTAGGATCTGTTTTTGAAATCCTATCTCCTTATCTCCTATAATTACCATGTTTGAATCCCACTAAATTAGGAAATAGTTGAATCCCACTAAATTAGGAAGTAGTTGAATCCCATTAAGTTAGGAAGCATAGTAAAAGGGTAATAAAGTTAATTCACACACTAAAAGGATGAAACCATAACCCGAAAAAGTAGAGGGGATGAAAACATATGTAATGCCCAAAAAAATGATGATTATATAATTACCTCAAAATAAATAAAAAAACTCAATCACACATAAACCAAATGTTTTTTTTTCATCAGACTTCCCCTTAAGGTTGAGTGCAAACTCTTTAGGGTTTGCTACAACCTAAGGTCTCAGGTTCGATTTTCCTTTTTAACAAACTCTTGGGGCCAGTAGGGGTTGTGTCCAATCCTTCAGGGTCCCAGAATTAGTCTACGTGCGCCCAAGGTTATAAAAAAAAAAGGGGGAAAGAAACTGAATGCAAACTACACCTATATTAGAACACCTTTTTTTTTAAAATCAAATGTATAATATTCATCCATCTTTTAATAAAATATGAATAGATGGCAATTTTTTATATTTGATTGTGACGAATAAAAATCATATTTTGTTCAACGAAATTTAAAATACGCTTCAAAAGCAATACATATTTCTTGAAAAATAGTAGAAAATAGTTGCCAAACTGGACCCGACATTTGTCTTTCAAAAAATCGTAATAATAACTTGAGGAGGTGTTCCACTAACTTGGTTTTTTTGATTTTTTATTTTTTTTGAATGTTTTAGTTTTGCAAAAAAACTAACTTATTCCACTAACTATTTTGGTTTTTAGTTTTGCAAAAACACTAATTTTTTTCCATTAAACTAGTTTTTTGTATGTTTAGTTTTGCAAAAAAACTACTTGTCCCATTAAGAGGCTTTTTGGCCGCCTGCTTATTGACTTTTTGGTTTCTCATTTTCAACTTCTTGCTGTTTGGCCACCTGGAAGGAAAACAACTTCTTCCAAAACGACTTATCAGTTTCTCTCTTTTGAAACCAGAAGTGAGAAGTTGGTTTTCACCTACTTTTTGATTTCTATTTCTCCTTTTCCCTTTCCAAAACACATTCTGCACATTTTTCCCAAACACTCTTCCCACATTCAAAACTCATTCTAACCAAAAGCCAAAAAGCTAAAAAATCAAAAAGCAAAAGCTAAAAAGTGGGTTCTCAAACACTCTCTAACTAGTTTTTTTTTTTGGTTTTTAGTTTTGCAAAAAACCTAATTGATTTTTTGTTAGTGGAAATGTGGAATGAGATAGTTTTTGAGTTAAAACAAAACTGTTTTTTTTTATTGGAACGGGGCCTTAATAGGGTTGTCATTAATGGATTGTCAATAAGACATGAAAATGACAAAACAAATACAATTTTCAATATATTAGAGAGTGGCTTGGGAAGGGTTAAAAAATTCATCGGAAATTGTGTTTTTTAAATTATTCTTTATTTATTATAATCAATTGTCTTTTCAGAATCCGTTTCTCTTATCGACTTTTTCAAGTTTCAAAAAGTCATAATAAGGGATAGTTTTCCAAAATAAGTCACTTGATTATTTGAGTTTCGTATTTATTCAAAAAAAGTTATACATTTGTTAATTTTGCGTCAAACTCTTGTAAAATTAAAAATTTGTGTCAACGAGAGAACTCAGGATTAGTGAGAGGTGTAATAATTGGATGAGTTTTAAAAAAAGTTAGTATTAATAACTGTTTTGTCTCTCTCTCCAAACCACAGTTGACAGTACTAGAATTTTTGAAAAATTTTCACTAATATTTTTCTTGATCTTGTTTTCTCCTCTTTTTTCCACCAAGGTCCAAACAAACCTCTCAGCGATGCTGCTGATGCAGACGCTCTCTCTCCCTCACTGTCTTTCTTCTCTCTCTATCTGCTATGGGGGTGGCAGGTGTGGATTTCTGCTTCCTCTGTAGGATCCTTCTTCCTCCGTGTATACCTCGTCAAGTCCGAAAGGCTTTATTATGGCTCCGTCACTTCATTGTTCGGGCCGGACCTTTGAAAAGGTCTCCAGTGTCGCTGTGGTCAGAAACCAAATAAGGTACGGTCATTATCTAGGGGAATGAAGGACATTGTCAATGTATATTCTCCAAATCGTCTCTTCCATCGTTATTGGTCTTTCGAATGCATATTCTATTCCATGACAGTCCTTCCTGATTGTGATTTGCGTGAAATCACAACTTTGAAATTGCTTACCGATGCAATCACCTTTTGTAATCTTCGAATAGTATATACCTGGCTATTTACACATACAATAGCTGAAATAATCTAAATTGGGGGAAGAGTTCAATTGAATCGACTAAAGCCTTGACGGGTTCTGATTCCTTTCTGACTAAAGCCTTGACAGGTTTTGATTCCTTTCTGTTTGACAAAATGTCTTGCTAAGTAACTGGTTATAGTTTTTGATTTTGAGGTCTTTTTTTGTTTATTTATATTGTGCTGAGTACTGTTGTAGATGCTTCATTGTTATGGGAATCAATTAAGACGTGCTTGCATCTCGAATGGAGTCTATCTGCACCTTAAAAATGGTCTTATATGTGTTCGTCATAGCCATCTGAGCAGTGGCGGCTCCGGAATTATTTCACAGGGTGTTCATAAAGGTTCCTCCTTAAGTTCAATGATTTATGTTTGTCTATATAAATACTAACGTATTGAACTTCATAAAAAGTTCAAATACTTTCATTTATAATTTGTTAAAAAAATTTATACCAAACACTTTAGACTTGAGATCTTTAGATCAAGACGTAAAGAAATGACTTAAGAGGCGAAAGTTGGCTATTAGTATAAATAAGGCCGTGTTTCTCTTAACTTGTTATACTTTCTGATTTTTATCTTTATTCAAAAAAATATTTTTTTTTCCGCATTTGTTAGATTTGTGTCAATCTTTTTAAGTACTATGATTAGTCTCAATGAGAGGAATTGGAAAATGATAATATTATGATCAAAACTTGAACGACAACAAAATCCTAAAAGTGCAAAAGGTGCAAAACTTCAAATATTCACACAAATAAATTATGTTAAACTATCCCTAAGTATTTAGAATATGCACCGAATTTAGGACTCTTGGACGTGGAGGAACATAATTGGGAGGGAAAAAAAAGAGAGAAGCGACTAAATAAACTGGAGAGCATAAAAGAGAAAAAAGGGGGAAGCCAACGTCAAAATCGGAGGTGTCAGAAATCTTCCTTTGGACCAAAAGTCTGTAGGGGATTGAAACTTTTGTCACATGGTCACACTTTTGAACCAAAGTGATTGCAGGGTGTTCAAGGTTAATATACGTATGGTGTTTAGAGCTTAGATGAACTAGGTATGGAGGTAGCTGTACATATGCAGGCGTAGGCAAAATTTGAGAGGTTAGGGTGTTCAACTGAACAGAACACCATCTCTTGCATGTGGTGCCACCTCTGCATCTGAGCATTGACTTCTGATTGTGTGATAGCAACTCATGTCCAACATTGTTTCATTGACGTTCTGTTCTTTTGGGCCTGCCATAGGTACTCTACTCATCTGTTGGATTTTCATCTCAAACTCAAATATTTCTATGGAGGACTTGTAGGAAGAGAGCAAGGGAGCATATGGGCTTATGGCATCCAAGAGACAAATTTTTAACCAGTCGGGACCGTTAGACCTGACCATTGTTGATTGGTAAGGGTCTGAACTCTGAACACTTATACTTTCAACATTAGTTTTGTAACTCTTCCACGACAGTATTGATTAAATAGTCTGCTTGTTTAATACAAATCCGTGAATGGAAAATCCTTCCTTCAGGATGGTCTAGGCCAATATTCCAGTCTGGTGTTGCTATAGTAATTAGGTTTGATTCACTTGCCAAACACGGAAAAGGGCACCCAAATGGTGTGCTCAACCTGAGCATCCACGTTTTTGGTTATTTCAAAATTTGTTCTTAAAATTATGTTCATCGGCATGTGGTTTTGAGATGAATATTAAATTTCACGTTCTTGCAGGGAAAACCAATGCCACCGAACGTCTGTTGCTGCAAGTTTGGTTCAGGGAGTATACATTCTAGAACGTGACCGCCAGGAGAAGCGCCAAGGTCCTCAAGCCCTTGCTCCTCCCTGGTGGGACTTCTTCCATTTTCAGTTGGTCCGCATATTGGTCGACGATGCTGATCTCTCAATCTTTGGTGCTGTTTATAAGTTCAAACTTCCACCTTCCTACGATAACGATCAATTGGTCCAAAACCCTCCAAGATACATTATTGCCTTTCGTGGAACAGTTATCAAACCAGACACCAGGTCCCAGGATATTAAGTTGGGACTCCAGTTCGTTCGAAATAGACTTCAACAGAGCTCCCGCTTTAATCTCGCAATGGAAGCTGTGCAAAGTATGGCTTTCCTATCTGGAGCTACAAATATCTGGTTGGCCGGACATTCTTTGGGTGCAGCCATAGCACTGCTAGTTGGAAAGAACATGGTCAAGATGGGTGGTTATATAGAAACATACCTCTTTAACCCTCCGTTCCCAACTGATCCGATAGAGCAAATCAAAAACCATAAATTGAAGCGTGGGGTTCGCTTCGCAAGTGCCATTACAGCTGGAGTTGCTGTTGCTCTAACTGGTCACCACCAAAGGGCTCAAATAGATGACTTGTTTTCCAGATGGGTTCCGTACTTGTTTTTGAATCCATCTGATCCTTTGTGTGCGGGGTACATTAGGTATTTTGAACAGAGGGAGAAGATGCTGGAGATTGGCCATGGAGCAATTGCAAGGTTTGCAAAGCAAAATTCGTCTCCGAGTGGCCGGAATCTATTCTCAGGGGCACGGGGGATTGATTTTGGGGAATCACATCTCCTTCCATCAGCATATCTGACTATTAATCTAAGTTCCACCAAGGGTTTTAATCAAGCACACGGACTTCACCAATGGTGGAAAAGTAAGCACTGCCAATTCAAGCTACACCAGTTCAGGTAAGTGATGATTTTGCTTCTATTTTCCTTCGGTGGCAATATGTATCTGGATAAACCAGTACTTTAATGTTTATGAAGCTGTGAATCTGTGGTCTAAGATGTTGCAGACTGGTTTTTCTCCCCCTGCTATTCTTCCTAGATTGGTGGAAACCACCTTGGAATGATAACTAACTTCAGTGTTAAAAGCCACTAGCATATAGAAACACCAGTAAAAAGTTTCAAGAAGTAACAAGAACAGGTCCACGTGGGTTGGCCAAATGGCCCAAACCAACACTTAGGTTAGTCAAATGAAAGACAGTGTTGACCTTTCTTTAAATTTTTGGATGAAATCTCAACTGTTAAGGCTCATTTGACGCCTAATCTGACTGTAGAGTGTTTGTCTCAATCTGGGTACAAGATTGAACTTGTAAACGGGGAGCTCTTGGATGGTTATTTGAGGTCAACACCAAAGATTTCAGGTCCTGCATATTAATTTGTAGCCCAATTTCAGTTGAGCAATTCATGTTACAGGCTTCACCAGTCATAACTGCATCATTTTAGCACAGCTCAACTTAAGTTCGAAACATAAAAAATACTATGGAGATCATGGCTAGCTGATTCTTAGTGCTGTCTATGTCAAACTTCAAAGACGGAGAATGGGTGTCTGAAATGGCAAGTGGGCGAAGGGTGAGTTTTTCAATCTTGGGGTGAGAGTTTGGCCCATGGAGATCCAGTGCAGTCCCAACTCCCAAATAATCATTCACGGTTTTGGATCCCCCAAAAAGGCTAGACTTAGACCTGCTGTCCCTCAAACCAACAAAATTGGAAGTTTTCTAAGATAATGATTATAAGGGTTAGGTCTCACTTGAGCCAAGTTTTGAGTTATTCGTACACGTGTTTCTATTGGTAGGGATATCAATGTGAAAAGTTCTCTCTTTCTCGGGTTGTTGAATCATCATTAGTTGGACAAGATAAGAACTGTAGTTGCGAGAGATGATAAGCTTCCATTTAGGCATCTACGCTTTTCTAGAGAGCAGTGCACACCAATGTCTTCATGTTAAGAGTAGGGATGACAATATGCTCATACAACCCATCCACTCTAAATGCACTCAAACCAACCCGTTACTCAAGAGTTGGGTCATGGAATGCTCGTGGGTGGCCCACTTCTCTGTCTCTGTCTTTGATTGAAAACACCAAAGGACACTATATGACTCTAGGATGTGTATTTTATTTTATATTTGTTCTTTGTTTGATGGAATTCATTCAGAATATGGTCCGTAAATGCACAGTCGATCCACCATTTCTTAACATAGACCTATTTTGTCTATCCTTTGTTTCTTTTCCTCCCTATATAGCATCAGCATCATGTTATTTCTCATTTCTCCATGGAAAATACTAAATGACGTGATAGTCATGGCCCCAGCTACTGACTGGTAACTTCAAAATTTAAATCATAAACGTGGTAACTAAACTTTGGCTGGATTTTTTTCCCCATTGATAGAAACCACCTCATTTCCATTCCCCCCGCCCCACGATCCGTTGTTATTTTCCCCTCTCTGCTCTGTTCCTTTCTTCTTTCACCCACAAGAGGGAAGAGGAAGACCTTCGCTCAGCGGATAGGACATATCTACAATACAACATCCTCTCCTTGTGGCAAAGATTCCATTAGGGCTTTGATGGGTAGGGCTTGCAAAAAGAAGAACAAATGTAACTGCCACGTAAAGGAATACTTCGACACCAAAAATAGTTTATCAAACACATTACTCTTGCTATTTTTTTCTGTTTTGTAGAACCACGATCAAGCCATTGTGTGTAAAAGTCTCTATTTGTGTAAATGGAACGGGACTGGATTTTCTATCACATAGATTTCATTGGGAAAGATGCATCAACTTGAGTGTGATTGTATGGTTAGTAATTTTACTTGTTTTGAGCTTCTTTTAGCCTTAGCCCTTAGATATACAATGTATCCTTTTCATATTTGCAAAAAAGAGGGGAAAAAAAGGGTTCATTTATTTTCCTGTTTTATGGAAATGAGATCATACCCGTGTGTGTGAAACAAGTGACTCTATATACCTTTAAGACGGTTTTGACGGACGAATCACTTCTAGAATGTAAAAAACCATGCATTACAAGTAATAATCTTCAAAATACTCTCTTGAACAATGTGGAAAAATTGAGCTGTTTAAAAATCCTTTCCCGGCAAGCTCGATGGAGGGAGATTGAGTCAATTTCTTTTCTTTATTTGATTTAATCTTACATTATGACTTGTGACTGCAGGATGTTACTTTCGATGAATCTTCGACAAAGATTGCTCCTTGATTTGGCATATGACGAGCGGATCATGGGGCGAGCATCTAAACTTCCAAAACCCTATATGAATCAAAACAAAGATCAGTTCAAATCTAAAGAGCTTGACATGATCTACAGTTCTAAACTGGAAGCAGTGGCCAAAAAATATCCTCCGAATAAGTTTCTTCTTGCAGGGAGAAACAATCATACAAAAAGAGAACACTCTGGAAAACAGCGTAGCAAAGCAGATATTACTTTGGGGCGTAGCAAAACAGTGTAGCGACTGACTTCTCTGATTTTGATTCCAGACAATGGTCCCCGCAGTGGCGGACCCAGAAATCTATGTTAGGCGGGGCACTCGGCAGATATTACTTTGGGGGTGGAGAAGAATTTCATAAAGAAGAGATAATGAATTTCATAGATTTTGTTAGTATGTCCTGGTTTTTTTCAAGTGAACTTAGAGAAAAAACAATCATTGCGTATGTATCATGTTAAGCCTTACAATTATTTTGTTAAGTGAAGACGCAAGTCATTCACTTTATTAGCGAGGATTCAAGTGTGTGGAGAAAACAAAGGTGTAAAATTAACCTGTATAAAAAAGAAGCTTAAGTAAATTCCTAATTTAGTATACTTTTGTAGGACTATACCATAGTTTTAAGACTTGACATTAGAGAATAACGAAGTTATTTTGAAAAATTAAACACCACACTATAAAATAACAAAAACACCACACTATATATATATGTGTGTGTGTGAGTCCCGATCCAATCCGGGAATCTCGAATCTGAGACTCCACTTTTCCGATATTTTTTTGAAAATCCGAGCTGCCCAATATATTCAAAAGGTGTTTTCAAGTGTCTACGCGGGAAATCTTCAAAAAAAAATCCGGGAAGGGCTTGATTGCGAAAAATTGCTCGGATCAAGCTCTTCCCGGTATATTTTTTTTAAAGATTTCCCGCTTAAACCCTTGAAAACACCTTTTGAACACATTAGACGGCTTGGATGTCTCAAAAACAATTTTTAAAAGTATCAAAACACCAAAAAACCTCCAATCTGGGATCCCGGATTGGATAATTGCCGTGTATATATATATATATATACATACGTGGATTTTCTAGTCCACACTCCCAGATTTAAGGAAAAAATGGGGTTTTTTGTGTTGCAAATTGTTTTTGGAAAATCCGATCCGTCCAATGTGTTCAAAAGGTGTTTTCTAAGGTTCACGCGAGAAATCTTCAAAAAAAAATACCGGGAAGGGCTTGATCCAAGCAGTTTTCGCAAAAATTGTATTTATATATTTTTGTGAAAATTGCTTGGATCAAGCCCTTCCCGGTGTTTTTTTTGTAGATTTTTCGCGAGGGCCCTTGAAAACATCTTCTGAACACATTGGACGGATTGGATCATCAAAAAAAAATTTGTATAAAAAGTCCGGAAATTAAAAGTCCGGATTAGAAGTTTACCCTATATATATGAGTTCCGATCTAGTCCAGGATCCCTAAGTCTCGGACTCATAGTTCCGGACCAAATTTTCATGATTCGAACTGTCCAATGTGTTTAAAAAGTGTTTTCAAGGGTCCTCGTGAGAAATCATCCAAAAAAAATACCGGGAAGAGCTTGATCTAAACAGTTTTTCATAAAACTGTACATGTACGGTTTTTTTGAAAAATTGCTTGGATCAAGCCCTTCCCGATCATTTTTTTTTATGATTTCTAGTGAGAATCCTTAAAAACACGTTTTAAACACATTGGACGGTTTGGATTATGCAAAAACAATTTTTAAAACTTTTAAAACACCCAAAAACTTTCAATCCGGGATCCTTGACTAGATCACCGGTGTGTATATATATACATATATTCACAATAGGATTTTTCTTTATATTTATTTTTAATGTTACTAGTTTGCTTTGTTTGATTGAATTCATCCAGATTACAGACCGTACGAAAATGGACGGTCGATCCACCACTTCTTAACACAGGCCTATTTTGTCTTTCCTTTTGTTTCTTTGCCCCTCCTATATAGCATCACTATCATGTCATTTGTTATTTTCCAACATAACAAACGACATCATTCACATGATAGTCTTGGCCTCAACTACTGAAATCCCACATGCATGATAAATTTGAAATTTCGACCATGAACTTGGTAACTCAACTTTGACAGGATTGTTTTGCCATTAACAGAAACAATCTCATTTCCATTCCCCACGACCCACGATCTGATGTTTTTTCACCCTCTTGCTCCGTTCCTTTCTTTTTTCACCGGCGAGAGGGAAGAACTTAGATCAGGGGATACTCTCTTTACATTATGACTTCAAACTTGTCACTGCAGAATGTTACTGTCAATGAATCTTTGAAAAAGATTGCTCCTTGATTTGTCGTATGACGTGAGAGGATCATGGAGCGAGCATCTAAACTTGCAAAACCCAAAATATGAATCATAACAAGGATCATCAGTTCACAGCTAAGAGCTTGACATGGTATGGTCTAAGCTGGAAGCAGTGGCAGAAAAATCTCCGCGGAAGGATTAGCTCTGTTAAATAACTTTCTTCTTGCAATGAGACAATGATGATTGGAAATTTTGTAATGATAAAACAATGAAATGATTTTGCTATTTAAGTGGACTGTTCGAGATAAGCTGTTTATTAAAAGAGAATACTCCGAGAAAACAACGTAGCAAAGCAGATACTGCGACAGCTTCTATAGGGATTTTGATTCAAACCATGGTCTATGATCGGGACCGTCGAGGCTGTTTTGGACTGTCTAAATTTGTGGAGAGTTAAAATATCCAAGATACTCTTCAACACCCCTCAAATCTGGACCATCCAAAACAGGTTTGGACGGTCATGATCGGCTCGGCAGAGCTTGCCAAATGTTGCAGTCAGCAGGGTCCCCCAATTCTGTCTATGCTGTTGCTGACAAAGGTAGTCATTCTGTTGAAGAAGGTTTGGTCACCATAAGCTGTCTATGCAGTCTGGCAAAGATGGCGACAACAGATGCAGGCTTCAAAATGCAATCTTTATAATAGGAAATCTGCCGAAGTCAAACACTCGAAGCAATGGTAAATTGGTAATCATCCACCAAACAACCCTATCAAACTAGGAAACGGGGAGCCTGGTGAGTGGCACCCGATCAGTCGGATGAATTTTCAAAGGTTCTGATTTTGTTTCGGCATTTGCAAATCCGAACCGTTCATTAGCAAAGCAAGATGAAATCCGATCATTCATTGATGGAAGGATTTTTTCTTTTGGTTAAACTGGAAATGCTAGCATAAAGTATGAATACGTTGTCCTGGGATAACTCATAAGTAGTACAATTGATCAGACTATAAAATAGACGGTCAGATGTATCTGAGCTAAGAAGTTTGGTAATGTTTGAAGCATCCAACTAAGAAATGTTCATCACCTTGATACTCCTAGAGTGCTGGTGATGAATTGAGGGTAAACTTATGTCATGTTGACGTCAGTCTAGAGAAATTTCTTATGCTTACGGTTGTTAAGTTTTTGGAGAAAATTCTAAAATCAACCTAAACTGTCGTTAGTTAAAAAGTGTGTTATGTTGACAAATGTTTTAAAAGTTTGTGAATGCGTCTTAAAATATGTAAAAGTACACTGAAATATATGAGTTTTTTTTTTTATAATCTTTTTCTTTGCCTGAGCTGACAATAGAAGTGTCCTAAATAATCTAAAAACCAATCTATACTCAAACACCCCTAAGAGCATCTACAATGGATTAATCAAAATTAGATAACCAAAAGTTACCACATCACATTTTGATTATCCATTTAGTGTATGACTAAAGTTAGCAACCCTATGCATTACAATTGCCTAATCAAAATGAATTGGTAAAAGTCCAAATCCAACGGTCAGTTTTTTTCTTCTCGATCTAATGGTTTACATTGAATAAGATTATAGTAAAATTGATTTTGTTAATGTGTGCCCCCAAGGCACATGATAATGCTCATTAAAAGAACTTATTTAAATCCACTTTCGTTAAAAATAATAAAAGTAGTTTGTATTAACTCCTTTATTTGTTTTTGTTTGCATGCGAAATCTAAGTTTGAAATACTAGTCATAAACTACTTTTACTATTTTTAACAAAAGTGGATTTAGTTAGGCACATTTAATGAACATTATCATGTACCTTAGGGGCACATACATTAACAAAACCCTAGTAAAATACTACGTAAGTGAAAGTGGAGAGCATTTGTTAAAATCCATAAAGTGGCCAACCAAAAGCTACTTGCTAAAGTGGAGAGTAAGTTTCACCCGCCAATAAGAGAGACAAAAGGGAAGATAGAGACGATTTTTGGATAATGTTGGGTATACTTGATTCAAAAAATATGGGATCCACTAAATTTGGTTATTAGCAAAAAGTTGCTAGTTTTTGGTTATCCAAAGACCAAAATTTGATTAGTTACATACTAGGAGGTTATTAAATTTTTTTTTTTATTCCAATGTGAGCACTTTTTTAAACAAATATTGTTAGCAACTTTTGTGGATCCTCCAACTAAGAAGTTAAACTCACAGTATGAGTGTGATATGGGTATATCCCACCCTCTTAGTCTCTTGTCCCTCTCTAATCCAGTTAAAAGTATGTCATCCATGCAGAGATTAAGAGATTCACAAGAAATTACTTTCTCGTGGCCTGACCCTAATAATCAAACCTTGCTTCAATTGTGTAGGAACAAATTCACCGACCGACACTAACCCTTGCCGCTGTCTTACTCTTTTTTATGATTAGCCTTCTCCTTTGCGAGTGCCTTAATATGTGGAGGTGATTTATGACAGTTTTTGAATGCTATAAAAAGGTGAACGTGACTCACAACCCGATAATGACCCATGCGTGATTCAGGAAAAGATTGTGAAAGACGGGAACTAAAATAACCATCCTCTTATAGAAAAAAAATAAATAATAGAGACTGGAAATAAAATTGACTAAGGTGGTAAATTTAGTTGTTATTATCAAATAATGCAGCGATAATTTAAAATGGTACAAACAATGTCCCCCATAGGGTACGGCAGGGAACAACTATTGAGTCATTCATTCAGCTGGTGATGGCCCAAGTCTGACAGTGAAATAACGTTTGACCAAATTATTTAAAAACCATATCTCTTCTCAAAAGCTTATAATTTTTGTAGCCGCGTAGTCTCAAAATATCTTTTTCACGAATTTTCGGAGAATCTGGTGAATAATCACAGATAATCTTTGTCATTAAGGTTGTATTTATGAGTATAAAATAGTACTCTGCTTTACACAGATAATCTTTGTTACTCTCGAACCTGAAATCCCTATGACTTCTTGTCGTTTCGATTGAACTTATAATGAACCTCGGTTGAAAATCAAATACTGAATCTGGGGCGGGTGCTCCACAGCCGTATGCTGTGTAAGCACGGCGCCGCTTACGCCAAATGCGATGTCGGCCCGACGATCGAGGAGGCATTCTACGTGTAGAGTTCATTAAGACTACAAAGATACTAAAAATCACGATTGAATATCGCTACGCGTCTCACCATTAAGCATTCTATCTTGAAATGCATGATTTGATTGGATCCAAAACACAGGATCAAAACCACCGATAAGTTATATGTGTGTTGGACGGAGGCGTTTATCGATCTTTTGATCAAGTTGACTTTTCTGTGCGATATAGTAGTCGGCGATTTAACTTTACCTTGATAAATGTCTCCGATCATCAGCATGATAGTTGCATGGCACGTTGCACAACACATGGGTGTGCGGCACCCACCCAAGTCCTCAAATACCGGATGTGGTTTTTGATGAGTTCAGAAAAATGGACAGATGAAGCTTAATATAATGTGACATTCCTAAAATCCAAAAGATTGAAATAAGAAGTTGTCAAAAACTCTCTATGCTATTGGAGGTTTGCTCGGACTCTTCTCAGGGGTTTGGAATGAGGTGAGCGTAATTTGACCCAAACACTTGGTTATTCAATGATGTTTGGATAAAAGTAAATAATATCTTAGAGCATTTGGCTCTGCACTTTAAATTTTGCTATAGTACCGCACCAAATCTGGTGGGGCACTATTCACGCACTTCTTAGTTTTTTATTATTTCCGGTTGCTTTCTTGCTGCGTCAGAAACAGGAGAGGGGGGGGGGGTGTGTGTTAAGCAACACGTGGCGGCGTGTGTATGGCTGTGGGGGAGAAATGTAAATCGCCGTGGGGAGATTTAGCTTTAGGGAGAATTTTTTCTTTTTAATAGATTTGAGGGGAATAGTTTAATATAGTAAAGTTAAATAGAGAGTCTAATTTTGTAAATTTTTGATAAAGTAAATTGCAAATTTATAAAATGTATATTTAAAGTTAAATTGAGTTAAAATTTTGGTGCTTACTCTTACTTTTTATTCCTTTTATTCTTAAATTGATTCATTGGTTCTGGTTCCCCTAAAAATGGGCCCATCTTATCAATGATAATCCCACATGGCCGATGGGATAAAATTGCACTTAACCCGGTTAAAAGTACATCGAAGCCTAGTCCCACTAGCTTCATAAGTTGTGGGCGCAAGTTGACTTTTACACTCAGTTACGAAATTTTTTTGGGTGCGTGTAGGGCAGGGTACACGTGGTACTCTCAAAAGATCCGCATCTGGCCCAAAACGTAACGGATAATTTCCGGACAAAACCCATTTTTTTTTTTTTGCTTTTTTTAAAAATCTGTCCAAGACTTTTAATCCGGTACCCGCCCGATTATATTTTGGGCCGCCCGAGATGCGATCTGTGACACTACGTGGTGTGCCCCATTTGCACCCAAAATCTTCTCGTTCCTCAGTTACACAAGGTTGAACTCAAAATTTCAACTGGCCTAGACAAATCAGATCCCAAAAGAAGAATAAATTCAAGATGAAATTTTTTCCACTTTAGAAGGTTTTTTCCTATCTTATATTTTGTTTATTAATTTTTTTGATGACTCTGCTTCCATCAATTTCTGGGAACCTGGAACTAAAATTAAATGGGCAGTAACATTATTTAAAAATAATATGTTATTTGTTGATGTCTGGCTCAATAGATTGACTAATTCATAGGAAAAATCAATTGAAGTTGGGGGAAAGATTCTTTAAATTAATTTGGTCCGGCAAATTAAAGTTCCATATAAACTGGTTAAACAAAAAACCCTTAGAACATGCGGGGTGAAAGTAGAACTCCTAACCAAAGAATTTTTGAAACTCCTTCTTGTCAGTAACACTGGGCCAGTCGTGAAGTAACATAGTAACATACTAATGTACTACGAGAAGCCAAATAAAAAAAAAATGCAGGCCGGCACTAATTTTTCGAGAGCCTAAAGGAAAAGTAAAAGATAGAGTCCTTTTTGGTGGGATATTATAAGAAATACCAAACTAAGAGTGCCTCACAAAATTCGTAAATTTTGGAGGTTTAAAGAAGCCGCACCTCAAATTTTTACTCAAGGCGGGCTCCGGGTGCGTGGTTATTGGTTCATTTTAGTGACCTTCCGAACAAATAAGCAAGAGACTTTTGTTTAGACATATCAACTACCAAGTATGAGACGACAAACATATCAATATGATACAGAAGAGAGAGAGAGAGAGAGAGAGAGAGAGAGTCATCACTGAAGAAAACCACAAGAATCCATACAACGACTGGCAGAGAGAGAGTCATCACTGAAGAAAACCACAAGAATCCATACAACGACTGGCCCCTTGAAGGGGACTGAGAAAAGATTTTTCTGAACGTGAAATGAGATTGGAATCTTCTGTAAAATGAAGTAATTTAATCCAAGATTTCAATATCATAATTTCATTACTTCAGGAATTTTAACCCAAGACTTTGAAGTCTTTGCTATTCCCTCCATTTACTATTTTCATAGAAGCAATCTACCAACACAACTTTAAAACTAAATTCTGGACAAAATGTTGTTCAGAGCCATTCGATACATATGGGTTCACGTACATTGACCGACTCCGAACGCAGTTATGTATGAAGTTGTGTTTGTAGACTTTTTGATTTTCATACCAAGGAGGAGTTATCAAATAACTAAAAAAATCCTGGGCTCGCTTACGGGAAGTGGAAATGGAAGCAGATCAGTATCCAAATGCATAGAAAACCATCCTCCAAAACAATTACTCCCATCGATTTACAAATGTATAAACGGAAATGATGATCTCATCAAACATGGACGTTCCTTGTTTATTTTAACAATAATAATTATAAGAAATTGGAAAATTATGTCCGTATGTCAAATGAAAGTAATATTGTGTGCATTAATAAGAACTTATGCTGGCAGATGAGATTACCACATGACTCGTCCTAAACTATCAGGAAATTATTCAAGCTCATGGATCTTGTGCAACAGTTTATCTAGTATGTGGTTGGGAATGGTAGAAATGCTTTTCTTTGGTTGGATCATTGACACACTGTTGGTCCCCTTTATAAGCTGTTTGGTGAGGTTATTGTACGAGATGTTGGGAGTTCTCTCCTTGCAAAAGTTTCATCAATCATCCAACATGAGGAGTGACACTGACCTAGGCAACGTAATAGAGCAATCATGCAGATCATGGGAAGTACTCCCCTCAGTTTGAGGCCTAATACTCTAGTTGGAGATTCTGTTGTTTGGATTCCTGCTTCTAATGGAACTTATTCTGTTAAAACCGCTTGGGAGGCCCTTAGAGCTCCTCAACCTAAGGTTCCATGGGCTCCAATTGTTTGGTTCAAACAAAATATACCTCGATGGGCCTTTATCATGTGGCTAGTATGCTGGGGCAGACTTTCGACTAAGGATAGACTCCTTTCCTGGGGAATGACAGTGGATCCTTTGTGTGTTCTGTGTACTAGTGAGATTGAGTCTCATGGACACTTATTCTTTTCTTGTCCCTTTGCATCCCAGCTTCGGTACAGGATTCTTTATAAAGTTTGTCGGCGTCCAGGAAATTGGGATCAAAAGATATCTTGGGCAACCCTATTTAAAGCATAAAAGCTTCCCTTCAGCGTTGTACAAGTTAGCTATGGTAAGTTCTATGTATTACATATGGAAGACCAAGAATGAATACATTTTTTGCAACAAAATTCCTAACCTTGAAAGTATTTGGGAGCAACTTGTTCGTGATGTCAGGGGTAGAGTCTGCACGTGGAGGAAAGTGGGTGGTAATAGTGTTAATCGTGATCTTTGTAGAGCCTAGAATATTTCTAGGAAAATTTTGCTTTGAGTGTCTTGTATAGCCTAGGGTTCTTATTCATACAAATTTTCAGGATCTGTTGTAGCTCGATTCAGGGGTATACCCCTTTGCTCTCTTGTATCTAGTTTCTTTTTTTGGTTATAAAATCCCTTTTACCAAAAAAAAAAAAAAAACTTATGCTAGTATATTTTTCACGGCTTTCTAAGTTGATATATGTGAGAATAATGACCACGAAAGTTGTGAAAAGCTGAAAAGTCAATCAACGTGGAACATGGAGGTTGCAATTAGTTACTCACTATAGGCCCCTGCTTCCGTATGAAACATGAAGGTTGCAATTAGTCAAGTGTAAGATAGAAATAGAAACATGTCTCTGTTGACTTTCGATTGAAGGAATTTAATATGGAAACTCAACATTTAATGAAATTTGCAAGGCAATGGAAATAGAATGAGAAGGAAATGAAACTTCTCATTCAACCCCATTTTCTGGGTCATGCAAATAGTAGATTTTTTAAGGAAGAAAATGCCTTGAAGTTTCTTTTGATCACCCAAACATAGAAAACAGAAGAAATGTGGGTTGTGTTTGGTTTGAGTTTTCATGAGTTTTGGTTTTTTTGTAATGATTAGAGAGAGAAATAGAGATAATAATTTAAAATAGAGGTTAATGATTGGAGAGAGATAGAGAGAGAAAAATGTGAATAATATTTGAAAATATGGACAATAATTGAATAATTATTGAGAAAACCGGGTCTTAAAAACCCAAAACGAACAAAGGTACAGTGCGTGACATAAGGGTCTCCCCATTCCCGTCACGATTCATACCGTCATAAGTCATTTTATATGAATCTTAGTACGTAATCTACATATATAAGATTATCCACCCTTCAAATAAAAAGTACGTAGTTCATGTACGAAAATTAAGTTGATTAAATACCGAGATAGTATGATTGTTAGAAAAAGCTTTTACAAAGCTCTCCAAAACAATTTACTATTTTGTTTAATTATATTTGCTTATTAAATTGGTGGTTATTGTGTATTAATAATCGTAACTCCCAAATGTCATATTTAAGTGCCTATTATATGTAATGGTTAATTGCATAAGAGATTTGTTTTCGTATATAAAGGTGGCTAGTCCACAAGAAGAAAGAGATTGTTCTTGGTGAAAATATTTTATCAAACCCGTGGGCTATATGTAACACCCATATATCGAAATTCGATGTGAGACAGGTTTATTGTTTTGAGCATACGAGCGATTCTTGATTCGCGTGGAAAGCTTTAGTTGCACACAAAGTTTCTGTGGATGATTGTTGCATCGTAGGAGTGGAATGTCACACACCTCGGTACAAATGTGGACATATCTTCTTTTATGAGAGTGCTTTACATCTATATAAATTTTTTCATACTCTTATTTCTATTATTCAAATATGGTCATGTTATTATTTAGGCCTCCTTTGGCAAAAAAAAAGATCAAAAAATAGTTTTTTTTTTGTTTATTTGTTTTGTCTTAATTCAAAAAAAAGATTACATGTGTCAGTTTTGCTCCAAGTTTTCATGGTTTATTAATTCAACTCAACGAGATGAATCTAAAAAGTATAGAACTATGGTCAAAACTAATTTTTTTAAAATTAATCTAATAAACTGGTTTATTTTCGGTTTTATTAAATAATAAAAAAAAAAAGAAGTTTTGACCACAATTTAGTGTTATTGTCTCCTATTATATAAATGTACAGAAATTCTAACTATTTAATTCCAACACTGATCACATTAATTAAACTTATACAGGAAAAATAGGCGATTTCGAAGTCCACAGATCCCATCCGGTCTTTAAAACACCCAATAAAGTTCGGCAAGAAATGTGTATCACTATCACCTAAGCATGTGATATAGCTGGGGCTCCTGTTTGTCTTTGTCTCCCACCACATGCCCTATTTAACGTCTGCGTTTGGCATTTAGATCCATACATATACACACAACATGGGTCCCTCTGTTTCTCATTCTTTTTTTAAGGTAATTAATTTTGACGCTCTATTTTTTAATAACTATACTTTGAAATTTGTTTTTTCGTGTTCAAAATACAAATTAACATGAATTCTAAAAGAGGCGGCTTGTTGAAAATGACAAGGCACATAGTGCAAGCCCTAATTAGTCCATCAAAAATTTTCATAACACCTCTAATCTTTATTTATCTTCTTTGTTGGTATGCTCGCCGGTGTTCATGAGTTACCGGCGGGACTCGCCAGTGTTTGTGAGTTACTGGCGAAATGCTTTCCAACGAAAAATTGAACGAAGAAGAAGATGAAAGCAGAACTTGGAATCTACACCTATTCCGGTGGATTCACCTGCTTTCTTTTTTGTTTTTTCCTCTTTTGAACGTAACTTCACCTTCTTTCTTCAGTTGATGTTTTGGGAATAAGACAAAAGAAGAAAGCTTAGTAGAAGAGGAGAAGTGGTGTCATTAGACTTTGGGTAGTGCAATGACTTTTGAGACTAAAAAGTAAAAATGGTGTGTTAATCACGCTAGATTTGGGACATCCAAGAGTAGTAGTACAATACTATACTCCTACTTCGAAGCTAAGGCACATGGAGTAATTCGTGTGCGAGTGAGTGCGAACGTGAAAACATATTCGAAACACATCCCAACTTACTAAAATATGTGAGAGCTAAGAAAGTCTCTGTATCTACAAGAATAAAGAAAGAGATAATGTTATCTCAACTGAAACAGTCTTTGTTTATACTAAATTAACTCATGAGATAAGGGTATCTCATCTAAAATAATTTTTACATGTACAAAAATTAAGAAAGAGATAATGATATCTCACCTGAAACAGTCTCTGAGATGATGGTATCTCAAGTAAAACAGTCTTCGTATCTACAAAAGTAAAAGAAAAGATAATTGTATCTCACCTTGGACACTCTCGCTATCTACAAAAATAAATCATGAGATAATGATATCTCACATAATTCTTCCTAAAGATACTTCTTGCCAAATCAGATTTTCTTGCACCCTAAGTCATAAACCAACAAAGAAAAAAAGAAAAAGAAATAACAAATCTTAATAAGTTCAACCATAAGTCAAATTTAGTTGAAACACGCATCAACTTAACCACTGCCCGGGCAGGAGTTACAGAGACTTTAGAGTTCAAAATAACTAACTCCCGTCCGGATGACCATGACTCCTGTCCGGACGGGATTTACACAAAACTATATCAAGCCGATATTTCACATAGTTTTGTGATCCGTTGGGTAGTTTTTTGATCATAGAAATTACCTTAAATTAAATATCTGATATTGGAGTTATTAGAGAGTTATGGATTCTATTTAGGCTTTTCAAGCGACGTTTCCCATTTGATTTTTGTTTAGGTTGCAGAGAGAAAATAGTAGGTAGAACTATAATACAGTAACCTTTTTCCTTTTACATATAATATGACATTGGTAATTGATTTTCACACTCTCCAAATTAATATTCATACCTCCTTTTTTATCTTTTACTAAAATTTTAATGAGGTGGCGTAGAAATCACTCCCACATAACATATTCCTTTATTGCCCTTTTGTTGATTCTATCTTTCTGCATACCGCTTTAAGTATGCCTTTTTAGTATTCCAGCCGGTCAATTCACGAATCTATAATGGTAAATTGGGGGTTGAGTATTCTTGTCACGAATCAATACATGAATCCGGGGTCGTGCTGTGCCAGTGCTGCCCACCTCTTAGTCGTCTGAATGTGCTTTGATTTTTTATCGATGAAAATAAAGCAAAATTAAGTACCGAACCATCCAAAATACGATCAAACGACTGAAAGGTGCATAACACCCCGGGACCCACCCACACAGGCATTTCCTTGAAAGGTCTAGAGATACAAAAAAAGGTTGCAAATTGAACAAAGGCTTCGCCACAATTTTCTTTCCTAGATCTTAATTAACACACAATTAAGATGCGTAAGTTGGCTCGACATAAGGTTATCAAAAAAATTTAAAAATAGTCTCGATTAGAGCATCTCCAATAGATTCATCAAATACCAAATGTCAAAAAAATTGGGATCCGGGGTGAGTGTTATGCGGTTGGTGTTGTACAGCAAAATTACGTCATTTTGCTTGATTTTTGTGCACACTTTCAAAGCTTCCAAAGGCCTTGTTTGGAGGAAGAAAAAATCATTACAAAGTGCATAAACCCTAAACCTGAAGTGTTTTAACCCAAAGTGCCTAAATTCAAGTGTCTAAACCTACTATACCCTACCCTAAAGAGCCTAAATCCCATAAAATTAAACCCCAAAATTAAACCTCACACTTAACTCTCCAAACAGTGTCCTTGGATATACTAAGAAAATGAGTAAAACGATATAGTTTTGCCGCACAACATGGCGCACAACACCTACCGCATAGTGCCTCCCCTAAATTCAAAAAATTGAGGGATCAGTCATGAAAAATGTTCTCCAACAGATCCTTTAAACACAATGATCTATCAAGTAGATCTATATTACATATTTAAAACTTTATGTAGTCCTTGAAATATAAGCAATTTGTTGATTGTAATAAATAGTGTAGTACAAATGGATAATAAATTTGGGATGGAGAGAGTAATAAAATACTCCCTCTGTTCCAATTTCTTTGTCCCTTTTGGGGAATCTAACTTATAAAGAAGTGTGAAAATTTTATATTATCTTTTCTGTTTTGCCCTTAAGTCCAGTCGATATTAACGAGACCATTTTTTTTTTTTGTAGATAAGGACTTTATATGAAACTTAAAACATATGCAATACGGATCTTGTTTGATAGATATCAATTATTTTTATTATAAAAAAATTTCAAAATCACAAAAACCGTAATAAAATAAAATAAAAGATAATCGACAAACCAATTGAGATGGAAAAAGTACTTTTTAAGGGTAAAATTGAAAAATGAATTTGTTTTGATGGATGTTTTTAGAAATGAGACATATTTTGGAGCAGTGGTGATACATACACGCCCCTACACTCACACCCTAGACACATGGCATTCTCTCACACCCTTTGACTCTCTCTTTCCGTCCCTTCTCTTTTTCTTTCCGTCTCCTCTCTTTTTCTTTCATCTACTAATTATCCCACTTTTCACTCTATTTCTCTTCTTTTTTATTTTTTACAAATTAAAACGTTTATAACTTTTATTTTTAATATCCGATGTTGGAAAAAAATATGTATTTAAAATCTGCTTGAAGACATCTATCAAACAAGACTAATATTGAATATGAAATTATGTATAGAAAAAAGTGATTTTTTTGGTGTAGGTTTTATTATTATTATAAGTTCAAACCGAGATAGTTAATGAGCTCAAAGTAAGCAAAAATAACGAACTCAAACCCAGTGAAATTTGAGCTTAAACCTGATGAAAATTCACGAGCTCAAAATTAGTGAAAAATCAGGAGTTCAAACGTAGCAAACCCATTGATATCCATGAGTTCAAAGTTAGCGGGAAAAAAGAGACTATACCTAAAAAATTATTCTTTTTCTATACAAAATTACGTATTCAATATTGGTATTATTTGATAGATGACATCGAATAGATTTTAAATTTATATTTTTCTTCAATATCGGATATGAAAATAAAAGTAATAATCACTTTTATTTGTAAAAATAAAAAGGAGAGAAATAGAAAGAGAAAAGTGGAGAGTTAGTGGAGGAGAGAGAGAGAGAGAGAGAGAGAGAGAGAGAGAGAGAGAGAGAGAGAGAGAGAAGAGACGAAAAGAAAAAGAGAAAGGACGGAAAGAGAGAGTTAGAAGGAGTGAAAGTGTGTCGTGTGTCTAAGGTGTGAGAAGGCCCGACCTTGTGGCTAGGCAAGAGGCTTAAAGTTTCACACCAAAAAGGGTTTTTAAAAATTTCAAGTATATAGGTTAGTATAGGTATGAGTTAGAGGCCCACCAAAATTACATATTCACTTAAGTCCATTTAATTTTTTGAGGCCCGACCATCTTCCCTCTTTAAGTATTTTTTGAGGCCCACGGATTGAATGCTTTTTTTTTTTTTTTAAAATTATCAAAATCAAAACTATGAAAGACTTGAAAGAGAGCGACTTAAAAGGTCAATGGTCATTCGGTGAATTCAAAAAGGAAAGAGGGAAAAAAGCCTTAACTTTACCAAACAAAATCTCTCTCTCCGATCTCTCTGCCCCTTTTAAACTCTGGGCTCCAGGCCTCCGGTGAAAGGCAGAAAGGTAGAATACTCTGTACTTTAAGGTCACGACTCACTACTCAGTACTCTGTAATCACGTAGAACCGAGTTAAACTGCCAAAGCCAAAGGTTAACTTTAAGAAGCCAATAAGGTAATCTACTAGACTTAAGCCTTCTATAGTTCTATCTTGTTTCTTCTACAGTTTAATAGTTTATAGATTAACATTTGTGGGAATCGGGATTGTGTGTCTGATGATCCCAATACATTAAACTTTGTATAATATATTAATAGTTTAATCGGGATTGTGTCATTGTGTGTTTAATAGATTAAACTTTGTTTTGTCAAACTAGCGTACCTTTATTCCATTAATCTTTGTTGCAATAATAGTCTTGCTTACTCTTCTCATAGAAATAAAAAAAAATTATATGAAGGGCCTCAAATTGAGGATAGGGTTGGGGCCTTGAGAAACACAGGGCCGCACCTGAGTGTGAGGGTTTTGGGTGTGTACATAGACTTATTGATTTAGGAACATCTCAAAATAGAAAGAGGGACCAAGAATTTAGAACAGAGGGGTATTATAGTTTGAGAATCTGGTCGTTACATAAAGTGACTCTTCAAATTTTGAGGTGTAGTAGCAAAGTACAATTTTGAAACTAATTTTTAAATTAAAGTATCTGGTGAATGTCTAATGAATCTCTCCCTAGTTTCTATGCTAGTAGGCGCTTTGGCTAATAAAATTATAATAATGATAAGAACACAACTCTCTATTACATACTAAACCACACACATTAACATGACACTGCATAATTCGAGGTTGCAAAGTACTTGTTCTTCTATTACGAACCATAAAGCGCCACGCAAAAATGTAAGGTTTGTGATATGGTGGATATGTATTTCGGTGACATTATTCCCAACCAAATTGTTCAATTTTTTTTAGCACCAAATGGTCTGTCAATTGAGTGGTACCCAACCAGCTGAGCAAATACTCCGCAGCTGCACTAAATTCCACAACAAAGGGCGGTGCTGATTGTTACAGCTTCCACATTAATGCGCAGACTTTATTTCGCTCTCATAAAATTAGGAGTAGTAACAGAAACGTGTGGAATACTGTTTTACCCTTGTCAAATGATTTTTCATCTGATTTTGGATGCAAATAATACTCTTTTTTCTAATAATCATAAGTATTTCAACTAATTTCAAAATCATAAAAGTAATAATTAGACAAATTTTCCAATAATCACAAATCCTTTAGTGGTCTCAAAGTTGACCTCTATGAAATTTGAACATGCTACCCCGTTTAGAACAAGCACTTATTGTTTGTTCGTTAAATATACACACAATACTAAAATAGTTTTTCTTTGTTAATGAGGAGTATTTTTTAAACCTTAATGACCTTTCTTAGGGGAAATTAATTATGATGGCAAGAGTCTAGAGAGGGGAGAGAAAAGAAGAACATGGGAGAAACCCCCTTAATTTGGCTCCCCACACCTCCCCTCCCCCTCCGCCCCCTTCCACTTTTTCCAACTTTCTTTTCTCCTCTCTTTTTCTCTCCCTATTACTGCTCCTTCGGATTGCCAGCAACTTCCATGGATGACCGGATCTTCTCTCCTTTCCTTTCCTTTTGGGCAGTTGAAAACCCAATTTTTGGACAAGGAGAGCCGGATTTGGGGTTTCCAAATCTAGGCTCCGACATCGACTGCTTCGGCGTGACAGCGGCAACAACTTGCTCCGGCGGTTTATTTTTTCCTTTTCCTTTTCCTTTTCTGTTTTTTGCTTCTTCTTTTTCCCCTCTTTCTACTTTTCTGTTTTCTTTTTTCTTTTTCCTCTTTTTACTTTTCTGTTTTTTTTCCTCTTTATTTTTTCCATTTCCTTTGTTTTTTTCTTTTTCCTCTTTTTATTAGTGGTTGTATTTGTTTGATGGGTTGATTAATGCATTTTTCTCTCTTCTGGCCAAAAAAAAAAAATCCCCCCATATTTTGGATAAAACAATCTTGTAAAGAAAAACTTGAGACTTAAAAACAATGGAGGATAAAACAATGTTGTAAAAAATAAAAAATAAAAACCTTGAGACTTAAAACAAGAATAAAAGAGTGATTTTGTTTCTCATCAAGCACTTCTAAACTTTAACACAATAGAAAGTGTACAATCATACCCAATTCACCTGTACAATAAAAACCCCTAATACTCCAGTCTCACATTCTGCAACTCTAAAACGTGTATGACTTTTGAGTTCTAAAGTAGCAAAGTCATCCAGAAACACAGACAACCATTGAAATAGTTGAAATCTACCCAACCTAAACGTTCACGAATCTACCCTTAGGGAGTGTTCCACTAACAAAAAACAGTTTTTTTATAAAAAAAATTGAGATAAGTCATTCTCTTACAATGCATCACATAAAAAAAAATCGTAAAAAGCTAATTTATTAGAGAAAGAATGACCTGTTTCAATTTTTGAAAAAAAACTATTTTTTGTTAGTGGAACACCCCCTAAGGATAGATTCGTGAATTAGTAGCATCTCCAGTGGGGGTACTTACAGAAGCGAATGTAGAAAAAGTACAGTTTATCCGATTTTGGTATCTGCAATTTGAAGTACATGCTTGACATTGGTGGTTCTGATTGGTCTCTCAATTTTTGCTTGGTCTTGAAATAACTGGATCTAGAAAAAATGAACGATTTAAGTCATAAAAAAGAGACACAGAAGGTAAAAACAAATTTGATCTCGCTTTCTCAATGTCTTTATATCACTTCATTAGTTAGGTAAAATAAAATTCAAGCGCTAAACGTAAAGTTCGCAATGATTAACAATCCGAAATTGTGCAAAATCGTTCGTAATGCTGCTTTCACCCATGATTTCTGCGCGCAGAGAGAGAGAGAGAGAGAGAGAGAGAGAGAAAGAGAGAGATGTACGAGGAGTAAAAACGGAGGTAAGAGAAAACATCATCATCTACCTCAAAGAAGGTTTTAAAAGTTGTAGAAGTTAGGTATTCGGTTGTTAACTCATCACAACCAATCACAATTTCACTCCACATAAAAAGGTGCCAAAAAGCACAAAGTAAAACAAAAAATGCTACGGGTATAATAAAAGTGGTCAACACATCTCTCGCGCATTCGAAAGTGTTTTTTGACGGTTTAGATTTGAAATACTCCTTGACAGGTAAGAGACCGCACCTTTGATTGTTGAAACGAACAGGAGATCCGTGTTGTCTATTTTTATTGTACATGTAGAATGCTGTAAACTTTTGATCTCGGAGTGTCACAATTTCCAATGATCTGATCATTGATTAATTAACTTCTTCCCAACCATAACGTAAAAAGGGAATAAGAATCATCCTCACACTCACAGATTTTGACTCAGAATCCAAACATCGAATCAGAGTATTTCAAAACATCAACTTTAATCAATTCAACTTTTTGAACTTTGCTTAGGGTTATTGGTAAACAGAACAGAACAGAACAGAACAGATACTTCCCTATCTTTCTTTCAATATGCTCCAATGTATAGTCTTCCCCCAAGTCGAGTACAGCTAATACTCAGTGCTCGGACATCGACTCCACACCTACCAAACCCCCCTATTAACCCTAATTAAAATCCTGGTACGGGTTTACGTACACACAGTTTCAAAAACTGCACATGTAAACGAAACTGTGTCCAAAATCATCCGATACATGCAAATCTTATAGCAAAATTAAAAACCCATCCGCACCGAATGATTTTAGACACATCTCTACCTCCAACCATGCACATCACTAAAGCTTCTCCCTCCTCCTCAGGGTCGGCCCTGAGCTAAGGCTTAGTAGGCTGGCGCCTTAGGCCCCCACGAAAAATGAAAAAAAAAGTCCTCCAAATATTTTTTTACCACCAAGTAACAAGGCCCATTTTGGGTTTTTTCTGTGTTAAATACATGCATATAGTTTTAAAACGGTGTTTATCGACTTTATATTTAGTTTCGCTAGCATTTTTAAGGGTTTTCATTTTCAAATTTCATTTTAGGCCCCTTGAAAGTCAGGGTCGGCCCTGCTCCTCCTCTCCTATCTACTCTCTCTCTCTCTCTTAGCCCACTTAAGAGAAACTGTGTTCAGAACCATCTGATACATGCAATTCTTATAAGCAAATGAAAAATCCATCTACATCGAACGATTTTAGACACAACTGTGCCTCCAACCGTGCACACAACATTACTTATAATTGAAAGCTCATCCCTCCCCCTCCTGTCTACTTCTCTCTCTCTCTCTCTCTCTCTATCTCTCTCCACCGCCACATAATAATATATTTTAGGCTCTTAGCCCACTTCTCTTTATATCCATCTTCTTTAAGTCTTTAACACTTGCCCTGCTCTCTGTTTCTCTCTCCCCCCACTCTCTCAACCACCTTCCTTTTATTTCATTTAAAAATAGTTTTAAAAATTATTTAAGCAAAGAAAAAATGGACTACGGGAGGCTCGGAAAGACCGAGCCTAACAATGCATCAAAATCAGAGCCAATCCCCATCGAAAACGGTGACGCCACGTCACTAACCGCCGCAATTACATCGAAAAGGAGGTACAGAATAAAGCTGCTTTTGGTCTTCTCAGTGGCCTTTCTGGTCGCGTCGGCCGTATCGGTGGCCGTTATCATCTCAATCCGAGCCACAGATTCGGGTGGGCTCCACGGGGGTAGGAAACCGACGGTGGCCATATCCCGAGCCTGCAGCAGGACCCTGTACCAGGACCTGTGCATCAACTCGCTCCTCGACTTCCCTGGCGCCACCTCAGCGACGGAGCGCGACCTCGTCCACATCTCCGTCAACGTGACCCTCCGCCGCGTCGGCCGGGCGCTCTACACGTCGTCCGACATCGGCAACCTCGATATGGACCCCCACATGCGGTCCGCCTACGACGACTGCCTCGACCTCCTCGACGGCTCCATGGACCACCTCGACCGGTCCCTCGCCGCCGTAGCCGACGGCAATGCTAGTCCGACCGGGTCGGCTCAGGACGTGGTGACTTGGCTGAGCGCGGCGATGACGAACCAGGACACGTGTGCGGAGGGATTGGACGAGGTAATGTTGGATCATTTTAACAAAATAATTAAATAAGTAATCCGTATTAGAAACTTTTTTTTTGAACTCCATATTAGAAACTTGTTCCTCAATTTTACTTCCATTATCGTTACAAAATTAGGGGTGTTCCACTACGATGGTTTTTTGAAAAAACTAGTTTTTCGCGATTTTTGATGTGATATATTGTGAGAGAATAATTTGTCTCGATTTTTAGAAAAAAATAATTTTTTTGTTAGTGGAACACCCCCTAGTTTAATAATTGGTATTAAATTGTCGGATACCGAAACACTCCTCCATTAGACACATAGCAAGAATCTTGAAATACATTTTACAAATATTCTCGATCCATAATATTTCAGGCTAAGTTCTCCATGAATTGCTTTTTTTTTACTTCGTTTTATACGGGTTTTTTAATCATCTTTTTTGAATTTTTGTTAAATTCGCGTAATACTTTTTTGAATTAATTATCAGTTTCGATAAGAGGAGTCTCATAGTAAAAAAATTTGACCAAAAGAAGAAAAAAATACCAAAGACAGTCTCTTTTTTTTTTCTAAATTGTTGTTTTATATGAACTTCTTTTAGTATCGGTCCATATTTTTATATTTTTTTATTCATCTTGTCATGACGAATAATTAATACAATACGACAAAAAGATAAACAAAAAGTTAAAGAAAAATAAGAAATACTGCAAAAAGTTCAAAAAAGCAAGTCATGGAGAACTCAGCCTCAATTAACCAAATCATAAAAAGAGTACAATTTCAATAAAATATAAGCAAATCATTTAAATTTCAATCGATATCATTGACGTACTCATTGAAACATAATTCCAACAGGTGAGTGGGAGCGTGAAGGAGCAGATGGAGGAGAGGTTGAAGGACTTGTCGGAACTGGTGAGTAATAGTCTGGCGATTTACTCGGCGGCGGCAAGCGGGGACGAGGAATTCGTCGGGATTCCGATACAGAATCGGAGGAGGCTAATGAGTTCCGTCGAGGAGGGGCATCGTTTTCCGACGTGGTTGAGTAGGAGAGAGAGGGCGTTGTTGGAGATGCCGGCGGCGGAGGTGCAGGCGGATATAGTGGTGGCGAAGGACGGGAGCGGGACGTATACGTCGATTAAGGAGGCGATTAAGAAAGCTCCGGAGCGTAGCGATCGACGGATCGTTATCTACGTCAAGGCAGGAAAGTAAGTGGGAAAAAGATAAAAGTGCATTCCTCGCCATTTTTCATGTCATTTTTTTTATATAAAAAAACAAAACTTTGTACGAAAAGTATCGTCATCCTAGTAATATTGCTCTAGATGGAGTCTCAAAAAGTTTGGCATATTTTTATTTTTAATTATCTCAAAATATAGGGTTAATTTAAAAATTCTAACAAACGGAAAGTTGTTAAATTTCATTTATGCTTTTAAAATACTTTTAACAATTAAAATAATGAGACTAAAAGAAGAATAATTGAAAATTTTAAAGTTATAGTGCGTTTTAAATTTTTCAAAAAGTTCTCTGATTATATTGGTAGCAAGATTTTCCGTTTTTCCAAAAACAATTTAAATTCAAAACTTGATTAACTCTTATGTTATTAGATTCAACTATGACGGACAAACTTAAAAGTTAGTACAGTATAAGTTTTGAGTAATATTGTGTACTATACATAAGACATTAAAGTTACTAAAAAAATACGCAAAACTTTTTGGGAGAGTATTTTATTCCCACCTTTTTGCTTCTTTTTTCCTTGGATGACGTTAAGTGAAGAAATTTTCTTCAGCACCACCGGTCATTTTCCACGCAAATTATTACCTCTTTAGTTTCCATTATTATGATATAAAGTTTTGATTAAGATATAATAATATTTCATTACGTATGGATTCAGTTATTGACTCCACATCAGTCAATATATTCACGTGAAGGATAATATTACGTGGGTATAAAGTATTTGGGTACATGCCGCACTGTCAAGTAGTATGGCATAATGTTCGACAATTCGCCTCGTATCCCGTTTTGCCTTAATAATTTTGTCAGATTATTTTTTTGTCTTCATTTGATTTTTCTCGTCTTTGTTAGATTTGCATTAATTTGTTATAGATTATTGGTTCATCTTGGCAAGAAAAATCTAAAAAGTAAAGAATTATTGTAACGTAAAACTGTACGGAATTCTTTTTGCCTTTTGTGGTTGGCATATTAATAATCTCATTAATGTTCTTTTGTGGACAGGTATGAGGAGGATGATTTGAAGGTAGGGAAGAAGAAAACCAATTTGATGTTTATAGGGGATGGTAAGGGCAAAACCGTCATTACAGGTGGCAAAAGTGTAGCCGATAAGATAACGACATTCCGCACTGCATCATTCGGTAAATAAATTCCATTCCCCACTTTTTATTCTCATACTTTACAACAAAAATTCCCTCCCTCAACCACTGCAAGAAATTTGTGGGGACACGAAAAAAATGCATGATGTCTTCTAATGACATTCTTTGTTCGAAAATAAAAGAAGTTGTCTTGTGATTTAGAACCTATAGAAAAAAGTTGTAATAAAAAAAAAAATGAAAGCAGGTACCGTGAATGGCTTCAATTGCGTATTTACGATCCAGTTTCAAAGAAAAATCGCTAGTTATAGTTCCCATCTTGCACCGGCACAGATGAGAATATTGGACACGACCCGTAACCATGATACAAACCTAATATGAAATTAGAAAGTTCTGGTCGATCACTAATTGACACACACAAAATTGCATGATGTTCTGAGTCCTCTAATGACATTCTTTGTTCGAAAACAAAAGGACTAATGACATATTCTCTCTCTCTCTCTCTCTCTCTCTCTCTCTCTCACACACACACACACACACCCCTTATCTATTGGCCTTTTAAATCTTTTAACCTCAAAAAATACATGTGGGCAGAGAGATGCTAATGCCGTCTAGATTGTTGGCTACTGCATAAAGAACATCAATCGCATTATTGGAGGTGGGTCATGGGGGCATCAATTCTAAATGGTAAATGCCCTTCGTTCTAACTTAAGGTTCTGAAAAATGCGTTAACCTAAGTTGTTTCATAACGAAAACACTCTCAAGATAATTTCTATTGTGAAATGTCTGAATTGTCCTTTAGACTTATTAGTGTTAGGTTGCATTTTACATTAGGTAATGGCAATATTGTCAAAATTATCATAAATCAGTAAACTATCTTAAGTCAACGGAATAAGCTGATTTTGACTTACCGACTTTTAAGTGCTAAAACCAGTTTACTTTTAAGTCAAGCGTTGTGGAATGGGGTGCATTTCCTAACAATTGTGAGTTTATTATCCAATTAAAACGTACCCACAAATCAAATCAACCTATTTGTTCATATCTTCTTATACTAGTACCATTTTACTCGATCTTATAGCTCAGTACTTAGCTCTCTGTTTTTATTTACAGCGGCTACTGGCACCGGTTTCATAGCCCGGGACATGACATTCGAGAACTATGCCGGACCAAGCAAGCATCAAGCCGTGGCTTTGCGCGTAGGCGCAGACCACTCCGTCGTCTACCGGTGCGAAATTCTCGGATACCAAGACACGCTCTACGTCCACTCCCAGCGACAATTCTATCGTGAGTGCGACATTTACGGGACAGTAGATTTCATATTTGGCAACGCGGCATCAGTCCTCCAAAACTGCAACATATACTCCCGAAAGCCTATGGCCTCCCAAAAAAACACCATCACGGCCCAAAACCGGAAGGACCCGAACCAGAACACCGGCATCTCGATCCACGCGTGCAAAATCCTAGCCGCGTCGGAACTCGAGGCCTCAAAAGGGTCCATCCAGACTTATCTGGGCCGGCCCTGGAAAAAGTACTCGCGGACCGTGTACTTGTTATCCTCCATTGGTGACCACGTGGACCCTCGCGGGTGGCTAGAGTGGAATGGCAATTTTGGCCTCGACACATTGTATTATGGCGAGTACATGAATTATGGTCCCGGGGCAGGCGTGAGCCAACGCGTAAAGTGGCCCGGGTACCATGTCATCCAGTCGGCATCGGAGGCTAGTAAGTTCACGGTGGCTCAATTTATCTACGGGACATCGTGGTTGCCCTCCACAGGGGTGGCGTTTATAGCCGGGTTATCGGTCTAAAACATAGTCAACAACAATTTGATGCAAATAATACAGGTTGGTTATTGATAATTGGATTGGGAACTCTGTTTTCTTATACCTGTTGGCCTTCCTCTCTGAATGATTGGAGTCAAATAAATCTTACGACACGAGCTGACGATAGCCATGAATTAATTGTATGTGCATTAATTCGTGAAGCAAATTAAAGAATAATAAGGTCACTGGTTTCAGTAATACTCGTCTTCCCGTAATCTTAAAAATATGTTGTAATCCTATTATTTTTGAATTGTAAATAGGATATTATACAACTTTGACAGGTAATATATTGATGGTGAAAATGAGCGGGCATTACTTCTCTTGTACTTATTGTTTGTTGCTGCTATAAATGAGAATTTTGTTGGAATATATATGCCCATACTCTACAAGGGGAAATTGTTGGATGATCATTGATGTGTGCTCCTCCCTTTAACTAAATGGGGTCACTCTTGACTCCACTCACTTAAAAAAAAAAAAAAAGTTCTCAAATATAAGCATAGATTGTATAATTGTTTATGTGGATTTGATCAATAGATATTTAAAAATGCCCCAAGGGACTGTTTGTTTGTTTGGTTGGTAGTTTTGAGATTAGTTTTGAATATCATAGTTTTGTATAGGGTTGCGTAATTTTTTTTCTTTAGTCAATTTTTTTAATCATTTTTACGAATATCTTACATCCAAAAAAATTAATAAAAAATTAAAAACAAGGATGACGAAACAATGAACTTTTAGAGATAAATTTCATAAACTATAAACTAAACAAAGTTTAATTTACTTTACTCCCTCCGTCCTAATTTTATAGTCCATTTTGAGAATTCTAATTTAATAAGGGGACATAATCATTGTACTTTCGTAAACATGTTTTTCTTAGTTTACCCCTTCAATCATTACACTTTCTTACTTTTTATTATTTTTAATTTCAAAATACAAGGGTATAAGAGAAAATTCCTAAACAATTACTCATTTAGTTTTGAAGTGGGACAATATTTTTGGGATGACAAAAAATGCCAATTGAGATTATAAAATTGGAACGGATGGAGTGGTAAACTTTTTTAGGTATATGACTCACATGCTTAATCTCGGCTCCGCCTCCGCCTGTGTCTGAAAGGGGAGAAAAAATTGTCAATGGTCAAAGTTAGATTCAGACACGAAAAGTATTGTAGGAATTATTCTCCACACATTATTGTGAACATTTTAGGTCTTGCTCCTAGACAAATCCTCTCTTCACAAAAGCTAGTCCATTACGAAAAGATGTATAATTTTCGGACAAAAATTACAGTACTTCTGTTCAAATCTTTTCAAAAAAAAAAAACGCACCGAATTAAAGATTTTAATTAATTCTTGAATTTCATGCGAAAAGTATTGAAAAAAAGTGTAAATAGAAATATTTTGCTAGTTTTTATCCACAATTTATACGTCTTTTCATCGACAAATTTTTGGGACAAAGAGAGTATTTCTCTACGGGTATGGGGTGTGGTTTTAGGATATGTATTTAGTCAAAAAAAGAAAAAACAAAAAACTCAATTGATTCATGACACGCATGTTCAATCCACAATGTTTTCTACCGATCTTGGAAATTAGAGTGACAGAAATCGCAAGACAAACACACAACTACATGAAGTGCGTGTTAAGGGACAACATGCATGCTAACACCATCCGGGCAATTCGTGCTCGGCAATCAACGGTGCATATCAGTTCGGTAATGGACGGTGCAGATCTATTTGTGTCCAAGTAAATCTACGTTGTTGATCGTCGAGTACGAACGACTCGGATGGGGTCAACACGCAAGGGATAGCATGCCCCTCGTTTCCAAATATACGTAGAAAATCTCAATGTGAAAAAATCACGGAAGCCACATCAATTCACCGTAAATCGAATAATATAGAGTACGAGTCTTTTCACTCAAGCTCTCTCAAGAGTTTTCTTTTGTCTTTTCTTGTGTTTACAATGAAACGCTTTAACCTCAATTATAATGCAACAACAATATAAATAGGTAAGGTTTAATGGCCGAAATTACCTCTACTAAAATACAAAATACCGTTTTCGCTACAATTCGTGTGCTCCTAAAGTCGCACACGGATTAGGTGCCCCACTCCTTTTATACCCGAGTTATCGCTGGAAGTTATCGACGTCCCCAACAACAAAGCTGACTCGGCTATTTTTGTAAATTGAACCTAAAAGGTATGTTAGATTGAGATTGAACGTTAATACAATTGTGGACCCTTCACATGGTCCAATCGAGGCCAGTCACATAAATCGTTATCGGTACGAATTTTCGTTTAAAGTAGTACAGTAGCAGTTTTGGCGTAAGTTCATTTTTTGTGCGCCGGACTTTCCGGTAATGGTACTGTTGTATAAAGTAAGGGCTATTTTAGGACTATATCCTAGTGGCAAAACTCTGCCCGCACAGATCGACAAAGACGGGGTTGTGGGGCTTAATTTGAGGTTTAATGATTTAAATTGTGTATGTAATAAATTTAAAAGTAATTTTTCAAAAAATTCCATAAAAAATCAGTTCGATTGGATGAGTATATAAGTTTTTGGTCCATTCTTTTGACTTTACATTCGGAATTTAGGATTCTAATTCCGAACGAAAAGCAAGAAGATTTTATCAAAACTTACACTCATCTGATTGAGTTGATTTTTTGAAAGGCTGATTGAAAAATTACTTTAAATTTAATGAACGATTTGGATTGTGGGATCCCGAAGTCAACCCTACAAGCCATCTATGCATGATTTGTGCTCCACGTATCTATGTGCACAGTCTGGCTCTCATTCAAATGCTCACCGTACTACCAGTAAAGTACGGTAAGAGGCTATTACCGATAAGACTCCCTAAGCAAATCCAAACCATTTTATTTTTTCCCAACATATCGTTGAGATTTGGACTATCTTATCCGTTTTAAATTTAGGACCGACAAAAGGCTATTACTGATAAAACTCACTAAGCAAATTCAAACCATTTTATTTTTTCCCAATGTATCGTTGAGATTTGGACTGTCCTGCCCATTTTAAATTTAGGACCAGGGAGGATGCAATTCCTTATGATAGAGTGGCCAACACTGAATTTAGGAGGAGGAAACTCAAATCAATAAAAGACAACAGATTCTTCTTCAGGTCAAATGGGTAAAGAGTAATTTGGGATAAATCTGTTAGCTTGTCTAATTTTTTGCGCACATTTCAGTCCTTTATAGTATATGCTTCAGATCCTTCAGTTAGAAAAAGAACTTCTAATTCCAAATCGTACTAATCTGGACAAGAGTATCAGTTCATCCCAGTGTCATTTTTTGTACAACAGCTCAGAGTAAGTAACAAGAGAATGATCCAAGCCATTAAGGGTATGCACGACTCAACTGAGTCGCAAGGACAATCTTCCAGTTTTCTCAATACAGAATACCAAAGAGAGTGGAAAAAGAACGAAAAAACTTCGATAAAATGTCAGTAACACTCAAAGAATGAGAGCTCTAATGATCTTCTCAGCCTCGACGACACCAGCCCTGAAGGAGCGACGAAAGACCATTTCATAGGTTCTTCTCTATGAAGTCCCATATTCTCTCTTCCATATAGATACGGTCGCGAAGCCGTCGAGGCATGTGCCGCTCATCCGGAAATATCAACAACTCGTAATGCTTTCCGGCGTCCACTAATGCATTCACCAGCCTTGCCGTGTGTCTAAAATGCACATTCTCATCGATCATTCCGTGTACGATCAATAACTTGCCTTTCATCTTGTCCACGTGGTGCATCACAGAGGCTATCTTGTAATTTTCTCTATTTGCCAAGGGCAAACCCATGTACTTTTCAGTGTAAAAGGTGTCGTACCCATCCCAGGACGTGACGGGGGCACCAGAAACAGCACAGGTGAAGACATCAGGAAATCGAGCTAATGTCATGGCAGAGAGGTATCCGCCGTAGCTCCATCCGTACAAACCAATATGGCCCACTTTTGCTAGCCCTTGTTTGATGAGCCATTCGGCCCCTGTCAGTTGATCCTCAGCATCAACGCGACCAGCATTGTACTTCAGCGCACCTTCAAACTTGAGCCCGCGCCGAGCAGTTCCTCTGTTATCTAACTGTACAATGAAAAACAGTTTAGATGAAGACTCTTTCAATTTTCCAACTATGTAATTTGTAGGTTGTGTCCGAATATTGGATATTTGTGGAGGGATAAATCAGAGGAAAATAATCACAAAAAACAAAGAAATAAATTTAGGATCCTCCCCCCGCCTTTTCCTTCCCCTCCAGAATTCCATGATTCAAATTTCAATCACATTTGTAACTCATGTAAGGAGTGGAAAGCAGAGTTAAGGATTCCAGTGCCCAGCAGAGTTGAGGATTCCAGTGCCCAGCAGCAAGAAGCAACAAATAGCACAAGTACAGCATCATACTAATTGTTCCCAAGGCAATCAATAAATCAAATGAGAAAATTCACAATCTATGGAGGCCCCAGCCAACAGCCACGGATAATTTGCGTGGGAGGAAGAGAAAACTTGAAGGTAGAGAAGTACTAATCAAATTAAGATTATTAAAACTCGTATTTTAATTGAACAAAGCAAGATATCTGTTCAGTTGACACTCACCTTCCACACTAGAATGCCTTTGCTCCTGAGGTACTGAGCTCTCATATCAACAGTATTCACCCAAGAATCACTAACAAGTTGCACGCTGGGACCACCATACACACTGACCATGGTATTATACGGTGGAGGTCCAAACTTTTCCACATCTGGTTTGTATATCGCCCCATATAAAATCGTATCATCACTTGCTTGTATTTGAATTAACTCAGGGGGCTGAAGTTGAAGCCTTTTGAATCTCGGAATTGTGAATGGCTGTTCATATAGGGGCATAATAAAGCTTCCATCTTGCAAAGAGCAAAGTGAAATTCTAGGCGGAGAATCCAGCGAATCGTGAATACCAACAAATCTCTGCAGCTGATGATCAAGCACTACCACGTGTCTTCCTTTCCCCTGTGTCAATCTTTGCGGGGCCTGCAGAGGGTGGCTCCCATCTGGGAACAGATTAGCACAATAGAGGTGAGACTCCAAAGGTCCATCTAGAGTTCCTGTGAAATAAACAAGTCCCGCAGCCTCGTTTACCCCAGAAATTTGATCAACCATCCAGTCACCTTCAGTGATAGGTCCCATGCAAGCCCCATCAATGTCATGCAAATAAAGATGCTTGAATCCTGTTCTTTCGCTAGCCCAAATAAACCCGCCAGAAAATAATTTGGTAAGCCCTTTGTCTAAGGGAGTGAAGCAGTCGTGCAGATTAACCCATGTTTCTATTTCTTCAATCATTATAACTTTTCTGTTACCCGTTTGGATATCAAACTTGAGGATCTTTAATTTAGAATGTAATCTGTCCAATACCTGAGCAGTGAGAACATTTTCGTGCATCCAGTTGACTCTTGCTAAATATTCTTCATCGTTATGTGGTTGGTGCTCTTCTCCACAGTAAAGATCCATCCAAGTTACAGGGCCTCCATTGGCAGAAATCACGCCAAGTCGAACTTTGGCATTTGAAGCCCCGGCAAAGGGATAAGCATGGTCTTCCTGTGCCTCTGGACCAACTACACCTTTACCCTGGTGCATGATTCTAAAAAGAGGTATCTCAGATGAATCAACTAGTGTGAATGCTATAAATTTGCTGTCCAAAGACCACCAGTACCCATTCTTCCGATCCATTTCTTCCTACAATCAGCACACAAATGTATAAAGTATTGATTAAGGAATCACATGCCCAGTAATTTCACAATGTGTTCTTTCTTTTTTCCAAAATTTTCCTGGACTCTTCTTCTAAGAAGAAAATATATTTGTCATTAAGAACAAGGTACATCATTTTAGGATGTTAAACAATAGTATTAAACTACAAGAGGAAAGGAGGGAGTCAAAATTGTACCTGGGCTATATATTCAGCAAGACCATGAGTCTGAAATATAAAACAAGAAATTAATACCATATCCCAGAGAGAAATACGAAGGACATCAGAAGCTTAGAATCGTAATCATGCCAACAAATAAATCACAGGCTCTAAATAGCCTAAATTCATAATAGCTTCCACCCAGTACTGCAACTTTCAAAAAACCAAGCCAGGGGATACATTATCCAAAACGTCTCATTCAACAACTCTTTGGAAATGATTTGTCAAACCAGCAGCACTAGAAATTATTTGTCATCATTTTCCATTTCTTGGTGTGGGTCTGGGGAGCTAACCACAACTCTTTGGATTTACCAAGTATCTTCTTCATGTTCTAAAGAACAATAACAATATCAAAATCATTGTGAAGTTCTCTAATTTAAATTGAGTAATTTATTCCCTTCCTTGATATTCTTATTTGAGTTACCCAAGAGCGTGCAACTTCCAAATATTAAGAGGAACACAATGGCCAAAAAGAGACCATTATATTGAAGAGGTACAACTAATAACGTGAAATGGACCTTAAGTTTCTTATTGTTCATACAACAAAATACTAGGAACAGAAACATATGAGCATACTGTATAACAATCACAGACTGACAATTGTGCATCAGTTATTAGAGTCTCAAATGGAATGTTCTCCATCTGTACTTTATACAATGCTGTTGTTACTGTCTGATATGCAAAAAGGAAGAAACCAAGCCAGCAATCATATTTGGAAAACTAAAGCTTACCGTAACATTGCCGTCAGCGCCAAATGTCAACTGGTTTGACTCGTTGGAAAAGAGGTTAAACACATGCAACTCATTGTCCCTCACATAAGCAAGCATGGTACCATCCGGTGATAGATGTGGATCGATGATGGGAGAGCATGGTTTGCTTGGAAGCTTAAGCTCTGGTTGTAAAGAAAGATCTTGAAAATAAATCTGTCCACGTAAATGATATCAAATTCACGTTAGTTATCCATATAATGTACAACCTAATATATTTTGTTTCTGCAAGCCGTCGATGATAAATAAAAATCTTTTGAGGGACGTCCATCATACGCACATTGTTAACACCTAGCTCGCTAACATTAGTGAAATCCATTCAATCATTTGAAACGGAAAACTGTTAAGTGTTTGAACCAAATGGACAAAGAAAACAAACAAGAAGCTCTTTATCCCAAGCAACTTTCCAGTTCATAAGGGCTTGACTAAATATTCATGTATGACAATGACTTAAGCATAAGTTTCACAAGATCTGTGTTGGGATTTTGATATTGGTAAAGTAATAATGTAATGAATTTGAGAGCCGCACATCATGCATTAGCTGCCTCCATCAAAAACCGCGAACCTAGTAAGAATTTCCACATCGAGAATGACATCTATTCCTATCTTGGAAACTGGTTCCTCTGACTACCATCATCCCTGTTCATTGTATTTCCCATTTATCATATATCATACAAAAATTCAAGTACATAAAGGCAAAGCCAATGCCAATGCCAATGAATGGTCCCCTTGTACTCCATATTAAGCAAAATATTTTGCATTTGATACAGGAAAGAACCTGAAAAGCCAAAAATACCCATTTGAACATAGGACAATGTCATATCATCATAATTACAGAAAAAATGCTAAATATAATGAGAGACCAGAGATAGAGAAACGAACCCCTGCAGGCAGCGGCACCATGACTACCTTCTTCTTCGAGCTCATCTTCACCCATTCATACCGGGTTACCCCCAGCCCACGCTCCCTCAACCTCTCCCTCCTTAACTTCTCTTCAGGTGATATATTACTCTCATCAAGCCCACCATCCGGAGGACCAAAAAACAATTCTTTCTTACATGTATTGAGATCAAATGTGAACAATTTCCTATTTAAACTGTAATCGGGACTAAACAAATAGGATATCACACTATCATCAGGACTGAAGGTGATGGAAGTCGGTGCACCATAACCAGGCAATGGATACTGCACTATCTCTTCAACAGGGAAAGGAATGCAGTCATCAAGACTTTTTGAAACTGTTGTATCTGTAACAGGCATCTCGCAAGGGAATGATCTCGTACGCTTCAAGTTCTTCCTTTTGTCTGTCTCAGTTGATTGCATTACAAATAAGTGACCAAAACTGGGCAATTTACGCACGAATCCGTGCAAATAAACGCCCTACCAAAAAATGAATCTGCCACAAAATGGGAACTTAATAACTATTCAATAGGGACTAAAACCAATGAGACCAACAAAATATAACTAATCAAAGCTTCTGCTTGAGTGCTTGTTAGACCATCTCCAAAACCCTATTTCTTGTTTGAATAATGTGGATTCGAAATCATATAATTTGCCCTTATTATTCATTGCAAACAGCTTACATTTAGGTTCGAAAATTTACAAATGGAATCCGGCACTGAGTTTGACAGCTTTATTGTGCTGGATTTGAAATAACTATTAATGGGAGATTTTGAAATCCTCCAATCTAAGAATCAAAGTTAACCAAGGCCCACAATAAAATGCATCTCTTCTCCCTCTAATTCATCTCCCATTGTAGTTTCACAAACAGCCCATATATAAAAGTAAAAGACTTGCTTTCTCTGCACGTTAAAACCCTTAATTCGAAATCCACAGCTATCAAACGGAGCTTTAATCCCTTAAAAGTTCGGCCAAAAAACTTAATTAGACTGAGTTTCCAAATGATAAAGTCAAAATTTGCTAAAATCACCAGTTGATTTTATCAAATGAGGATGATTTTTGCTAAAATCAAAGATTTTTACGAGATTATCAGATTTTATCATTTGGAAAACTCACCCTTAGTTATCGAGCACTCCAATAGGCAGCATCAAATTAACCCTTAAAATCATTTCTAAGAAACCCCCACCTAACCCAAAAACTTATTTAAACCGATAAATTTATAGCAAAAAAAAAAAAAACAGGATTCGTAAACTGATACCATTCTTTCCGCTATTGTAATTGTATGATTTGATTACAACACATTACCAGCCCAGAATTTCCGCGGATAAGCAAAAGAATACCGAAGCCTGATTGCCAAACACGATCCGTTTTACCCGATTAGGTCCCAGGTGACTGCAACAAATCGAGAATAATCAACGAAAATATTATCAACCAGCCGAATTCAATTACTACTATACATGCATAAAGGCGGGGTTTTTCTTTTTCTTTTTTTTCCTTTTGGTAGAAATAAAGGCGTGGGTTATACGAAAAGGAAAGGAGTGAGGATTCGGTAACGAACCTGAGAAGTAGAGAGGTATGATCGGCCATGAAAGCGAAAAGGGATCGGATTTTTTCACAGAGATTCCTCGGGAAATTGAAAATTTTGACAGTATGTGAGAAATGGGATTGGGGATTTTGATGCTTTGAGGAGTGGAGATCTTTTGATTCCTTCGACTTTTGAGGAAAATGAAATGAAATTTTCTCGGATTGAAGAAAAGGAGGTAGGGTACAGAACAGCAGCGTAGAAAAGCGTTTCTACAGTTTACGAGTACTTATTTTTACTACGTAATTTTTATAACAAAAAAGGGAAAAAACTGAAATGCAGTTGTCACGTGCGGCGTGGTGGTGCGCTTTTGTAGGCGCCTTTGACTCATCTTTCAGGAGTTTATTTTTATTTTTATTTCTTTTAGGGATGATTAGATAAAGGTCGAGTTTACCGAAAACGTTCAAGAAAAAAGAAAAGAAAAGAATGATTCAGATTCACGTGAACAGTGGCGGCTCCAGGAATTCTTGCGAGAGTGTTCAGAAATTTTAATACGGCCCTCGAGAAATCATAACTGTACATACACAAAAAAATCTACTAATATCAACAAATGCCACCAAATAAAGTACTCTCGTTCTTTCTTTTTTTTTCTGATAAGAAATAAAGTACTCTCGTTCATGTTTTTTTTTCTTTTACTTTTCTCATACTAAATTAAAGAACTAATCCAGATTTTTAATTTGGTGTGAAGCAACTCGAAAAATAATCTATGGACGTACTATATTTTAAGATCCGAAAATTACACGGATTTTTTTTTCTTTTTTTCCCGTAGGGAAGTACTTTAATTGGGTTAAAGCCCCACTTTCTGTGTTTAAAAACCCTCTTTCACAGTAAAAATAAAGTACTTTCCTACAAAAAAAAAGTGTAATTTTTGGATAAAAAAATATACTACTTCCCTACATTATTTTTCGAGTTTCTTCGCACTTCGTGCCAAGTTAGAACAAGGGGCCCGGAATGATCAAAACCCATATGTTTCCCGTTTCTATTCCTTTCTTTTTATTTTTTATTTTCTCTTTTCCTTATTTATTTTGGGATTGGCTCTAATTGGGTTGGTATTCAAATATTTTATGAGCTTATTTGTTCAAAAAAAATTTGGACAGAGTGTTCAAACATTATGGCTAGGGTGTTCAAAATGACAAAAATTAAATAAAAATTTTAAAAATTACATGTATTTCTAACCAAAAAAAAAATTCAGGTTGTTCAAGTGACCACCCTTACCCTTGGGTGGAGCCACCTCTGCACATGAAAGAGACTCCGTTCCGTCACGCTTTCATTCCTTTTGAAAAAAAATTCTATTTGCTATGTACCTCTCTTTTCAGAGTGAGGGTGCAATAAGTATGGTTGATATCACCTCAAACCAGGGGTGTATAAAAAAATTGCCAACCCAACCTAAAAATTATGGGTTAAAAATATGAGTGAGTTGAGTTGAGTTGGACAGGTAAAAAAATGGATGGGTCGATTTGGGTACAGGTAAAATTTCTCTAAATTGCCTTTAACCTAACTCAACCTGCCATAGTTGTATAGCTAGGGCTGCAAAAGGCTTGGCTTAGCTTAGCTCATTTAGTAATCGAGCCGAGCCCAAGCTTGAATTTTAAACGAGTTTGATAAAGCTCTCGGCTCGGCTCACAAAAACTCGGCTCATGTATATAGGTTCAGCTTGTTAAGTAGATTACCCTAACTCGATTTCAAGCTCGAGCTCCACAAAGCTCGGCTCATTCACACACCTATGTATAAGTAAAATAATAACCAATAAAATACCGTCTTATCCACGTTAAGGTGCACCACCCCACACTTGATTAACCCCACTTATGTCTTTGCATGGATTATTTAGTGTTGACCTTATGTCTTTACATGGATTATTCCCACTATATCCCCTTTATAGTGTTGACTATTTCTTTTTGGAGTTATCGTTTAATAAGTGTGTGTTCTGAAAAGTAAATTGGTAAAAGTTTGTACAATTATTATTTTATCAAATTTTATCAACCCGCCAAATATACGAGTTTGTTAAAAAATATGCCCTAAATCCGCCCAACCCAACCCATGAACACCCCAATCTCAAACCACGTACCATATGATTGCCTTGGAAGCTATTGCTGGACATTTTGTTAATCAGACGAGTCCGATTCCACCTTTGCTCATCAATTCATACTACAATAGCAATCGTTTTCAAATGTTGTTTGACAGAGAAAAATGAACAAATTATTGAGTGATCCCAAACACCTCCTAATCTCTTCAAATGGATAGAACACTCTAATCGTCTTCATCTTACATCCTCAATACGGCACGGGTGACACGTACTTCAGCCCTCATTACATATATGTCAACCCTAAGTCTAACTTCTTCTTTTCCATTACTCGTGCACATCATTTTTGCGTAGGAGTTATGTTAATCTTCTCTGTATCATTTCAATGTTATTGGATGTCCCATCTCACCCTAGCTTTTGTTGGGTACAATATTTTTTTCCTTATCCTTGCTTTTGTAAGATACAGATTTGGTCATTTGCTGTATTTGCTGTGTGCTGCGTTGGCACATTTTGGGCTGGCTACAAAGGGTCCACAAGTGATAGAACCCTTCTACCTGCACCAACGGGTGCACCAACCCCGTACCTACGGCATTGTGGACACCATTGTGGGTCTCAATCAATCGATCCGAGCTGTTTATCCTTCTCAAAATCGAATTCTGAGTGGGCTTTCGCAAGAATCGAGACAATCGGACGGCTGTATGAGATCGATCCAAAATCACCCCATTTTATTCACAATTTTTTGAATAGAATGGGGTGATTTTGGATCGAGCTCATACAACCGTCCGATTGCCTCATTTTTTACGCAGGCCCACTCAGAATTTGATTTTGAGAAGGATGAATGGCTTGGATCAATCATTTGGGACCCACAACAGTGTCCACGATGCTGTTGGTACAGAGTCTGTGCACCCGTCGGTGCAGATGGAATTACCGCAAGTGATATGTTCATGTTTTTCAACTTGGGACCTTTTCGAGTCGTCCACCTAAAGTGAAAGGGACCCACCAACCATGCATCATTGATCAAATTACTCCCTCCGTCCCAATTTCTAAGACTTTTTAAAGCGGGTTTTAAGGGGGGTGTAAAAACTTTGTATGAATTTTTTCTATTTTGCCCTAAATCCCGTCAATATTATTGTGTTAAAATTTGTGAGCTTTTATTTATTATGTGAAAGTCAAAACATATTCAATATGGATCTTGTTTGATAGATATCAATTAGTTTTATTATACAAAATTTTCAAAATCATAAAAACCGTTAAAAAATAAAAGATAATAGGTTAGCCAATTAAGATGGGGAAAGTACCTTTTAAGGGTAAAATTGGAAAGTGACCCAATTTTGATGGATGTTTTTAGAAGTGAGACAAATATTTTGGGACATCTCAAAATAGAAAGAAGGACCAAGAAATTGGGACGGAGGGAGTATTAACAATCAGCTCATTTTTTTTATTAAAAGAAGGAAATTGATATTCGTACTCCCAATTTTGATGCAAGCACTCCAAACTACAGTGGTGTTCCAAAATTATCCTTTTGCAAGTTCAATGATTTAGTTCAGGTACTCCAAAAACCCTTTACTCTTCTCGTTTACATCAGACGCTCCAAAACTTTACTTTTTCGCACTCTTAAGTGTTTAAGTTAACAGTAGAAAAAAATGAGGAAGACGAAAAAGAAGAAGAAACTGCGGCTATTCTCTGTTTGGTCCCAAATTTCCAAACCTGTGGGGGCCCTTCCTTGTCGCCACTCAACAAAATTGTATGCCAAACAAGATTTTTTACCTTCTTGTTATAGCTTTTCGATTGATTTTGCATACAGCTTTGAATGTTAAATTATTTTAAGCCGATAATTTCATGTTATTCTGAGTTTTGTAGAACACATGTTACCCTCAAATGGGTACTGATCAAATTTTCATTTCCTCTATGTTGCCACGACTGTTCGCAACACAAGAAATTTTGTTTCTTGTTTTCCTTATCTACGGATTCCTTTTGCATGTATCTTGAAAGAGTATTAAAATGAATGGAATTCCAATTTTTAAAATAGTTTTCAAATTACTAGTATTAGATTGGAGATTTTGGATATAACAATGGATTAGACAACTATAACCTATAACCTCTTTTATGGATTAAACAAATGAAATTCAAAAATTGAGGGTAAGACTAATGTTATCGACCTTCAAAAATCAAGTTAATGTTTATGTTTAGAACCTAATGTTTAGGTTTGGTTCTGGTTCATTTTTTCATTTGGAGTGTTTCAGTAAATAAGGAGATAATTTGGGAGTGGAGTGCCTCTAGTAATTTTCATATCTTGAAAAACGGTAGTTTTGTAACTTCATTAAATTTTGGAGTGTCTGTATCAAAAAAGGGAGCCCAAAATCAGCACCCTTAAAGGAAATGCTCATCAACAATAATCCAATGTTCAAGATTGACCGATGATACCAGATATCCTGACCAGAAATTATCAAAGCCATTAATTTTTAGTAATTGTACCACTGTTTTATACTTTTCCAATGATTAAATTATATGAGAATCAAATTTTCAAAATTCTCATATAATTTAGTAATCCTAATTACATGAGAACATAATGAATGCGTACCGGAAGGATTTATTTACTATTTAGAGATTTGAAAAACAATAATGATTTTTGGCAGGTTCCATTGAAACAGCTATCAACAATATCACATAGGCCTTACAGTTCGAATTCCCAATAGGATAGTTTAAATTCTTGAGATGTCTCTTTGAACTGCTATCTTGAACCTTTTCAAAGCATGAGAGTGCGTAGTGGCCTTTTTCGGTAGACCAAAGGGCAATCAAAACCATAATGGCTTGTTCTGGAATCTTCTTCCAGTTTTTATATACGTCCATGAACGTGTATGCTTTAGAAAGCTCAACTGCTCAAGTGGTTAAGCAATCTCTCTTATGAGATACAAATGGCAATTTAATTTAAGAAGCGTATGTACAAGCATAAGCAGAGCGGGATTCTCATTGCTCTCTATTGCTGAATCACGTAAATCCTTGCGTCTTTCTATTTATTCTTTCATCATATTTCCCTCCTTGTTTCGAACTTCGGTGTGTTGTTGCTTCCTCGTTCATACCCAACACTCATATTTATATGCCGTGCCTAGCAAAGCCCAGAAAAGGAGCTAAATTTTGCACAAGGATTTGAAAGGAAACAGATCAAGAAACTCTGAAAATAGTTTCCACAACTCCTCCATGCATACGAAATGCATCAATTGCAACTCCTCCAAACTTTGTACGACATTATTAACATTAAAGAACCAGAACATCCATGTCTGATTTTATTCCTATAGTAGTATCTAATATCAGAAACTGCCGGTGCTAACGAAACAACCCATGTTCCCAAAACGGATTGAAACCGCAGACAAACACTGCAAAACTTCTATACATTTGTTGTTGAATGAGTAGAAGCATACATTCTGTAGAAGCTGCCAAGAAAAGTCTGGCTTTACGACACTGCTTCAAGCTGTCATCAAGGAAAGTTGTTTCTCGTGTCTTCATATCAAATCAGGACTCAGAGAATAACCAACCCACTCGAACTTGAGACATCCACCGCATCAGAAACCAAGGGTCTGAACACCAGTGACTGTTTTTATAGGTCCTACAAGTCTGAATCTTCAGCTTCAGAGCGCACCACAAAGCTGGGAAATGCTAAAGTTATGTCCCTGGAAAGACACAAAACAGAAAAAAGAAAAAGGTCTTAATCCTTCCCTATAATAAAAGGAAATCCAAACTCTTTTTGAAGGGTGGGTGTCTTGGCACATTATTTACTTTTTTTACCCTTCATAGTTTCATTTTGTTAGTTTCTCTGGGCAGCAATATTTTTGTCCTGTTTGTAATTTCAGATGTTCTTGTTTTATTTCCACAAATGGCAGGTGTTTAAGTGTAATATTTGCTTGTTTGGAAGGTTCTTGGTTTTAACGTATTGGCGTGTGTTTGCATAGTCAAATTGTCTATGCGTAGTAACACCATAGTACGTGAATTTTGGACTTGTTTTTTTTATTTTTTTTATACCACAAATGGCATTGGTTTAAATATAGTGGAGTTGTTTGTTTGGAGGCATCAGATTGAAGATCCGGAGCAGGTAGAATATTCAATTTTTGGTGCTGAGTTATTTTCCTATTTGGTGGTGGTTCTACGAAAGAGTTTTTGTAATGGATTTTTATTTCCTCAAAAACAATTGTAAAAAGTGGGGTGAAAACAGAACCACTCCGAACCAATTTCGGTCCTCCAAATATTTTACTCGGGATTGATTGATTCATATCATTTTCGATCCGGACCGATATCCGATCGATTTGGTCTCACCTACCACCAAAAACCAACCGACCTGAACTGATTTCACTCTTAGTAAACATCTTGCTGTGTAAAACTGATGTTGATTGTTTGTCTTTCCGTTTTTGTTTTTACAAACTTCATTTTTATGTGTTTTGTGCAATTTAAAGATGCTCTGGTTGAATTGCTTCAAGGAACATGGAGATTCATAGTCTCTCTAATATGATCTCAAACGATTGAAAACTTTGACTACCAACCATATACCACAAAAACATATACCAAAATGAATACATATATAAAATATTCGTACCCATATGAGCATGAGACTTTGTGTGTGCATGGAGTCTTCAACTAGTGAATGGAATGGCAATTGACATGGCAAGGGTAATCAGTCTTGTGGAAAAATGTAACTCATTCAAAAATCCCAAGGATCATTTGTACGGGAAAAAGTGACAGTTGGCTTAAACATCAAGAGGAAGAGGACAAGTAGTAAGCAAATAAAGTTGTGAAAAACATATGCAATGAATGACTATAGCAAAAACAAATTGTGGGTTCAAATTTTAAACCAGTGATATAAACTAGTAGTGAAATTGCTACTCACTTTAGATACGGAAGAGTCATGTTCTTGATCAGAGACGGATTCTTAGATACAAACTCTTTCCACTCTTCTTGATCGATTCGCCCATCACCTTTTGCATCTGCATCGTTGAATGTCTGTGCCAAAAGACGGCCATGTTAGGAACATCCAGTGTAAAAAGCATGAAAGAGTAGGGGGAAGACAATCAGAATAATAGCAATACCTTATCCACAATCATTTCAACGACGTCATCCGAAAGAACTAGATCAGATTCATGTAAAAGTGCCAAAACCATCTCCTTCAACTGTCACACAACACAACTATTGGCATCACGAAGAGATAAGGCGGTTTTCCAGTACCCTAAGTTAGCATAATTTCTCGCTTCAATGAACATATGAATATCTGAGCTACTATGCAATGTAAAGCAATGAAATTGAACAAGGAAGATGTAGTATACAATACTTGCCTCATCTCGCTCAATAAATCCCGTGTGTTTTAGATCATACAATCGAAATGCAACTGCAAATGATTATCCTTAACTTAGATCAGAAACGGAAGGGTTAGAAGTATTAAAGGCAGACATAAAATAAGGAACCCTACACGCAGTTTTGTCGGCTACTGGTGCATTTGGATGAAAGACACCTAATGAACGAACAAATTCTCCAAACTCAATAACCCCGTTGCGTTTAACATCAAACAAATCAAATATCTGCAGGCACAAGACATACGGATTGTCTGTTAGACAAATAGGGGACATAATCCAAGTATAGACATATAGACCAACGTTCAGTATAACAGTAAACTTTCAGTTAATATTGAAATATGGAAAGAAAACAGACCCGGTCAGCAAAAAGATTCTTCTTATTTCTGTTCCTGAAGAGTGCGAACTGGAGCTCTTCCTGATGACAAGATTGCAGATTTGCAGAGAAAATATTCAATAAATATACTTTCTAAACGTAATGAATTGACTAATTATCCCTTCCAATAGGTTAATTTTAACTTGTGAAAGAAATAGATTGATAGAAATAGTTTACAAATATCCACTGCGCATAAAGAACATACCTTGTGAATAAGCCCATCATCGATAATGGAACTGCTTAATTTTTTGTACAGCTCATACAAGGCCTCTACTTCACTCACGGTAACTGCAAACATGAAAGAAAGTAAAATATTACATGTGGCCAAAACTTTGGATAGCTTACAATCTGATTTGAGGTCGTTGGACAAAGACTACAGTGCAGTGAAAATGTGATCGTTTTCATTGACATTAAGCAATGGGATATTGAAACAATACACCTTTGCTTTCAAAAACATGCTCGTCCCATTATGCATACTCACAAAGTGTTTCGGCAGCAAGAACTGCGGGCTCTTCGTATCCAGGTGTCCACCTACTCTTTGAGTAGAAGCAGCCCATTAAAGCACTTAAGTATTTTTTGGACAACTCTTATTTCATGCTAATGAATGAACTGAGAAACCCACCTGCCAAAATGCCAATCAATCAAAAAAAATGTATTACAACAATAGAATCTATTGAAATCGCAACATTCTAAATCGTGATTTAATTTTACAAACAGACAGATCATGAGAAGATTTAGTTGACAGATGACTTTCACTTCCATTCTCACCACAAATACATCTATTCAGAACTGTCATCATCCCTTGCTGCAAAGTACCTTTGAGCCAAACAAAAAGAATTTTTCTGCTATTGGCTTAGCCATTATCCTATGGGCTGCTCCCCGTACAGGTGCAGAACTTTACCAAATGTGAGAAGATTAGACTAATTTAACAAACTCCTTATGAAGGGGATATACACAGAATAAACCCAATAGAGCTAATAATAGAAAACAACAGACAAAAAGAAAAAAAGAGAAAATGAGGGAAAGAAAGAACAAAAGTGAAAGTTAATCAACATGTGTGCTGACTATTTTGCTGGTCTGATGACCTATTAAAAAGTCATGAACAACTTACGACTCCGCCTTGTTTCCAAGGGCTTGTTGTAAGTGGTCTTGAATTAAAACCAGATTACGACTATAACCTGTTTATAACCAGGTTATGTAGATCCGATCCAACACATTCAGGGTGTTGTGTGAGAGATACAAGACACAGGCGGCTCCTATCATTCTCTTATACCTATAATGAGATTGTAAAATGAGATCTTCGTATGTGAACTTGAGGTTTTAACCAAACAACGTCGACCAAACAACGTTGTAAATCTATAACGTTATGTCCAATTGCACTATTCTTTTATCAATGATTTTGGCAGGTGACCAAACAACAAAACAAAATGAAGGGGAAATCAGGATTCTCCAACAAAGCTACAATTGTTAAAAGGATATTGTGTAAGCATGTGTGACTTTTCCTACCTCCTTCAAATAAAATTAGTATCTAAACAGCGGACAAAGGGGGCTGTTGCGCAACCTTGTGTTATGCAGCGTGTTGGGCGACACTCAATGCGGCCGCACTAGTGTCGGTCCGATGATCTGAGACGTTCATCGCGTAGAGCTCGTCGAGTCCTACAGGTATAGAAAATCAACTCGATCGGATATTGTTAAGTTTGTCATCGGAACACAAATAACTTGAAAAAAATGGGTTCAATAGTTTTTATCCAATGTTTCAAGTCATATGTGTTCCATTTTTTCCCCAAGTTATATGTGCTCCAATCACACACTTAACAATATCCGATCAAGTTGAGTTTTTATTAACATGCAGTACTCGACGAGCTCTACGCGATGGACGTCTCCAATCATCAAACTGACATCGTCGCGGCCACGTCGGATGCCGCATAGCACTCTGCGCAACACCTCCCTAAAGAGTTGAGAGAGTGTGACTCAAAGCATTTAAAAAAGGAATATGCCATAAAAATTAATTAATTAATAAATAAACCCAACTGGGATAAAATCTTAGTCATTTTACAGTAAAATCTTAGAAGCATATGTACGACAATTACGCAACGCAATAAATCCTTAGCCATAATTAGTAATAAAGCATACAACATGGCCAACTCACTCAATCGTAATGAAGATTCAAATGGACCATGTGTGATTATTGACAACTGTCCCTAATTATTGGTTGATTTGGGAATTTAATTATCAAAGTTTATATATTTGGACTTTCAATTACTCCATTACTTTGAAAACGGAACGGGATAATGATTTGCTTTTAACTGCTATTAACTTCAAAATGAAAGAGTAAAAGAATATACTTACTGTAATTACAAATTTTATGTAATTGGATTGAAACTTTTGAAGAGAGACATTCTTATTCAGTGTGTCCCTCTGGGCTACAGCTACAGTAAAAGAAAATTACTATATTTGTTCAGTCAACCAAAAGTACAAAATTACATCAACAATAGGGGTCAGATGGCGTAACTCTGGGCTACAGCAAAGATAATCATTTCACAAAAGAAAAAACTTCAGTAATGTTACCATAATTGTTTTGCAAACGGTAATTATTGAACAGGATAATCAACAACGAGTCATACTCCTTCCATATATCAACCTACTTTGAGAAAATTGTATTCTAATAGTAATATCGAAAATATGTGGAAACTTAACCTAACTCGTTCATTTTGATAGAGAAAACAAAGAAGAAAATGCGGAAACGCCTTTGCTTTGTTTGATTGCAGAGGCAATGGAGTGCAAAAAGGAAAAAGTAAGTAGTATAAACCACTAAAAGTTATCATGAGTCTTTTTCCTGCAGCTCTAAATCAGCCGACACGGCTACGATTATTGGAACCCAATTCACGATTACCCAGTTCATTACTTGGGACAGTTTTTTCAGCAACCAAACAAAGAGCGAGCTTTCGTGATCATCAAAGAACAAGAATCACAAACCCAATTGAAACCCAGAAACGGGTTCAAGAAAGTAAGCAAACATTTTAAACAAATTCGTAAACGTCTCCTAATAACTTCATAGAGAGAGAGAGAGAGAGAGAGAGAGAGAGAGAGAGAACTGACCTGGTTGGGATTCAGGGCTGGCGTTGATCTAGGCTCAGCCTTCTCGTGGGTTCTTTATCAGTAAAGATATGGGTACAGATGGGAGTGTACAGACGGTGCACAGATTGGTCTCGGGGACCCACTTTTGGGTCCTATAAGGTAGATCCGAGCCGTTCATTCATCTCAAAATCAAATTCGGGGCTCCATGAGATCGGGATTGATCGGACGTCCCAAGTCTTTCGATCCAAAATCACTCCCATTAAATGCGCACCATAATGCATACCCCATCTGTGCAGGTAGAAGGACTCGTTCTTTATATACACTTGTAAATTAAATTTTTTTATTGTTTCTGATTTTTTTTTCCCCATCTACTGTTGGCTGTATAATATTAGGGGAGTTCTTAAATAGATTTTATGAGATAAAATTAAAATTTTGATTTTAGTTGGTGTTTTATTGATGGATGATAAAATTACATTGTTTTACTAATAATTAAAATTTAGTGTGATAATAGTTGTAGATAATATAGTGTAATAAAATCTAGAATAATACATTTATTATATCTATTCATAAAAAATAATGATAAAATCAAATAATCCATTCAAAAACTCCCACTTGATTCTTAAGATATGGAGTATCTTTCTTAGAAAGATCATGATAATGGCCTAACTAAAATTGGATAACTAAAAAGTTCTTACATAATGCTTTTGGTTATCCATTTTTAAAAATTCTTAAAGAATGTCAAGTCCCACATTGGTGTTTTTTGTCCATAACCAAAAATAATGGACACCCTCCATCACTTATTCAAATAATAAACAAAACTTGCCACATTACTTTTTCAAAACTACAAAAATAGTTTTGATTTTTTAAAAAATATTTTGAATTTTCTTTAAGTACAAAACGGTTTAAAAAAACAGTTTTTAAAAATAAATTTTGAAAAAAAACATTTTTTAAAAATAAACTTCTGAAAAAAACTGTTTTTAAAATGAACTTTTGAAAAAAAAACAGTTTTTTTTAAAAGAACTTTTGAAAAAAACAGTTTTTAATAGGAATTTTTGAAAAAAAAAATAGTTTTTTAAAATGAACTTTTGAAAAAAACAGTTTTTTAAAATAAACTTTTGAAAAAAACCAGTTTTTTAAAATTAAACTTTTGAAAAAGAAAAAAAGAATTTTAAATTAAACTTTTGAAAACATTGTTAAGAGAGGAGAGAGAAGGTTTTTGTCATTTTGTGTAATGGTGGGTGTACTTGATTGGGTAGATGTGGGGTCCATTAAATTTGGTTATTGGCAAAAGGTTGCTAGTTTTGGTTATCCAAGTGACAAAATTTGGTTAGTTGCTAAGAGGTTGCTAAGTTTGGTTATTCCAATGTGAGCACTTTTTTAAACAAACATTGCTAACTTTAATAACTTTTTGATTTTGGTTATGCCATTGTGGATGCTCTTATGCAAATCTACAAAATGTGAAAACAATTAAAATATGTTTTCCTTTCCAGCTTTGCCACTCAAAAAAATTCGCGTCTACTTTGCAATTGGACCCCTTTTTTATGTTTATATCTCTCGCTTCTCTTTATTGACTTCACAATCTGTATTTTTTATTTCTTTTTATTCCTTCGCTTTCTGTTCGCCGTTTTTGGCGCATTGTTAAATGTATGAGAGAGAGAGAGGGGGCCAGTTTTTTTAAAAATTTAGTTATTTAGTTGCTAAAATTATCATATTTTAAATAAAAAAATTAAGTAATTCTGTGTATTGTTTTTTAATTTTTTTCGCACCAAATTAAAGTAGTTGAGGAGTTCTTTAATTTGATGCGAAAAAAATCGAAAAACAATACAGAGAACCACTTCATTTTTTAATTTGAAATATAGTAATTTTAACAACTGGGTACTAAAATATTTTGAAAATCCAGGTCAGAGAAGGATACGTACAGATGCTAAACCCAGATATCCGTATCCCACGGGATGGAGTAATGAGTATTATGGGGTGTTTCACTAATTTAGTTTTGTTTTAAAACTGCTTTGATTTTTGTGTTCATGTGATGTATTATGAGATGATAACTTATCTCAATTTTTGAAAAAAACTAATTTTTTTAAAAAAACTAGTTAGTGGAACACCCCCTTAATTTTACTGGGCAAAAGCTAGGTGGTCAGCATTGCACCCCACGCGCGCACTTGGACGAGTTTGAAAGCAATCTCTGTCTCCTCCCTGACAACTCTTCTCTTCCCGTCTCCTATCAGGCCATCACTCTCTCTCCCTCATTGACTTTTCTCTCATTTCTTCATCTGCTCTACTTCCCCCCACCCAACCCACTTATCTCACACATTTTATTTTTTACAATTAAAATATTTGTAACTTTTATTTTATATCTAAAAATAAAAAATTATATATTTAAAATCTACTCGACGGTATCTATTAAACAAGACAAATATTGAATATTATGTATAAAAATGAGCCTATAACCAAGAGATTTTTTTTATACATAATATTCAATATTAGTCTTGTTTAATAGATGCCGTCAAGTAGATATTAAATATACTCCCTCCGTCCCACAAAGTTTGATCACTATAAAATTACGTGCAATTTTCAAACTAAAAAATAATGTATTTACCAAAATAATTTTTGAATTTTTTTTGCACCGTATAAAAGTTCTTGATGAGATGTATCAAACAAGATCCATATTGACTAAAAAATTATTTTCGTAAGCACATTATTTCTTAACTTGAAAATTGCAAGTAGTTTCGTAGTTATCAAACTTTATGGGACGGAGGGAGTATAATTTTTTCCCATATATATTTATATTTATAGACGTAGAGAGAGAGAGAGAGAGAGAGAGATTGCTGGGGGGAAATCTCGCTGGACCAACCTCCCACCATTCGTCATCTCCGAGATCTGCAAATTGCCCCATTTTTCATGGCTGATTTCTGTACTAAAGAGAGATGTGAATAAAATTCGTGGCTTTTTCAATTTGGGAAATTCGTGATATAGAGTTTTTTGTGAGAAGTTAGATTTTCTAGTCGTGAACCAGATTTCTATTTTAGTACTATTATATTTCAAGGCTGGTGAAAATAGATCAATGAAGCTTTGTTAAATTTCTGATGGAAGGACGAAATGGAAGGGAAAAAATAAGGAACAAGAGAGAGAGCATAAGGCTCTGTGTTTGCTTCCACCGTGTCAAAAAATGCTCCACATCACCTCCCGTTTGCCACCTACAAATTTCTGTCCATTGGTTAACAAAAATGATTGTGACACAAATTTTGTGCCACAATCAATCACAACTCTACTCACATGGGCTGTGGGTCCCACATGGGCCCCACATGCAGGTCCCACACCCCATGTGAGTGGGGTTGTGGTACAAAGTTTGTGTATGTATCATTATTCGTTGGTTAAACATTGATGTCCCTAATAGATTATAAGGATAAAATTGAAAAAAAAAAATTGTAAGGATGAAATTGAAATGGAGACCATTTTATAGGGACCAAATAAGTAGATAAGCCAAAATAAAATATGCAAGATAAGTGGTTTGGGTAGAGGGGGAGGAGAGCAGAGAAAGAAATGAGAGAGAAAAAAGTCAGAGAGGGAGAGAGAGTGATGGCCTGATAGGAGACAGAAGAGAGAGTGATGGGACAAAAGATTGACTTGTACGCAGTATTCTTTCACGGGGATCCGCGCATAACCAGCGCTATGTATTTTACTCCCTTCGTTCCAATTTCTTTGCCCCTTTTGGGAAAATGGGATTTTAAAGGGTGTGAAAATTTTGCATTGACTTTTTATTTTGCTCCTAAATCTAGTCAATATTACTGTGCTCAAATTTGTGAAGCTAATTTATTATATGAAAGTCAAAATATATTCAATATGAATCTTGTTTGATAGATATCAATTAGTTTTATTATACAAAATTTTGAAAATCATAAAAACCGTTATAAAATAAAAAATAATCGACTAGCCAATTAAAATGGAAAAAATACTTTTTAAGGGTAAAATTGGAAAGTGACCTAATTTTAATGAATGTTTTTAGAAGTAGGACAAGTATTTTAAAATATCCCAAAATAAAAAATAAAAAAAAAGACCAAAAAATTGAAATGGAGGAAATATGTTTATTCTGTGGTCACCCTACGGGTGGTCACTGGCACAACCCATTTTACAGAGTGACACCGGCTAATGTATTGATCCTATCTTGTCCTATTTCTGGCAGGAGAAAGAACTTTTTCAGGGAGACTCCTTATCCTATTTGGATGGGGATATCACCCCATAGAGGTCGTTTGGATGCAGTCTTTAGAAGGAGGACTATTTAATCCGGGCGGATGAGCATTTAGCCCACCGTTTGGCAACAAAAACCAGCCCCGGACTAAATAGCCGGCGGCTAAATAGCCATGGGGAAGCCAGATTAAATACAAGCAGGGGGGGTGCTTGTATTTAGTCCGGCTCCTCATCCGGGACCAAAGGACGAGCATACCCCTCTGTTTCAAGCAAAAAAATTGAACCACAAGCACAAACCACCATTGTTTCAAGCAAAAATTAGAAAAATTTTCAGATCTGGTAATTTCAGAAAACACAAGTGATTAGGAAAAAAATATATATATCTGGGTGAGGAATTTGCCGAACCATCACCATCGTTTTCGTTTTCGTCGGACCGTCGCCGTTGATTTGGTCGGATTCCCGCCGTCCGTCGTCTGGTTCGTGGTGTTTCTGGAAGAAGAAGAAAACGAAAGAGAAGAAAGAATAAGAAGTACTGGACCTTTTACCCAAAAAAAAAAAAAGAAGTACTGGACCTACTGGTCACAATTGTACCCATATGGGTTTAATAGTAAAAATTACACTATATCACCCTATATTTAATATAGTAATTCACTCAACCCCAAATATATATATTATGCTAGTAGCTATAATAAAACTAGTTTTGTATAATTAACTTCTTTAAAAAACTAATTACTTGAGAAAAGATTGTTAAACAAAATTAATTTTTATTTATTAGAAACAAAAAATATATATACTTTTAATATTTAATATTCTTCATTTATATAAAATAATTAAATTAAGTATTGTATAATTATTTTTTGGATTTATATAATTATTTAAATGTATAAGTTAATATAGGTATTCACAAGGACAAAATAGTCATTTGACTGATTCTTACATCATTCACCCTCCTTATCCCTCCTTTTTTATCCCGCATCCAAACCATGGACTATTTAATCTCCCATTCTTAACTATCACATCAACGTGGGTCCACCCTTCTTATTTAATCACCCCTACTATTTTATCACCCCTTACTATTTAATCCCTCTCAAACTAATACGTCATCCAAACGACCCGTTATAATTTTTCACTCCCTCCCTTATTCTTGGTTTAGCAAAGCCATTTTGCTTCCCTTATGTTTTTTCACCCCCTCTTACCTTCTACCCATCGAGGCTCCTCCCCGGATAAAACTTATCCCCTGAAAATAATACTTCATTCAATCGGGACCTAAAGGATTAGTTTAAGAAAACCTCAAAAGGAGCCCACCGGCACCTCATCGCAATGATCTGAACTGATCTTTTGTAGGATTTGCATATTAGTGTATATACGAAAAAATTAACTTGATTCGGCATTGATAGGTATGTCAAAAATTGAATTTTGGTGAAAAAAAAGGACCTGTATCATTTCAAAACTAAAATTCAGACCTTTGTTTTTTTTTTTTCACTAAAATTCAATTTTCAACATACCTATCGATGTCGGATCAAGTTGATTTTTGAGTAAACACCATTTCGCGGATCCTACAAGATAACCGGTTTAGATCATTACAATTATGTGTTGGTGGATCCCCCAAAGGGGGCTTTTGTAAATGGCTCTTTTAAGGAGCCTCGGTAAAAAAAAGTATATATCCTGTTAGAGTTGGGTCATCCACTTTGATAGAAAGAAAAGAAAAAAAAAACACTTTGTTGAATGGTGACAATCTGTAGAATATAAACAAAAACTTGTGACGAGTGGGATACTCAGACGCATATACCGACCACGTAACCTACTGCTGAATTTAAGGAATCCTTCAGAATATGTATGTATATATGATATATCCTTCTTTTCTATTGGCGCGGTCTTTTTGGTTATTTATTTTTTACTTTCATTAGATTTTTGTCAAATTTTTAATACTATCGTATGTCTTCATTAAAGGAATTAGAAAAATATATGAAAATATAGGCTAAATTTGAAAAAAAAAAGTTCATATAAGAAGAAAAAAAATATCAAAAGAAAAAAAGAAGATTTTGGTTGACAATTTTGTACAGAGGTGGACCCAGGGGGTGCAAGAGAGTGTTTTTGGCCACTCCACTTTCTCTAATTTTTTTTTATATTTGTAGTACACTTTTGAAGTTTTTTTATAAAATTACTTAAAAGTGATCCTCACAAAATCAAGTCAAATCGGAAATCATGCGTCCGCCACTTCCCATTTGCTTATGAAAGTTGTATGTACTTATAGATACCCGAACAACTTGAATTTTTAAATAAATGATGAAAAGTACTACTTATGAAATGGAGCAAACAAGCCCAGCCCATAAAAATAATACACTTATCTCAATGGCCTTCATTTAAATTTTTATTCTATATAAGACAGAGACTTTACACTTCACATTTTTCTTCGTATTCTACAAACAACATGCAACCTAAGGGACAGAGGGGAGCTGTTGTCCTTGGCAAGAGACAGCACCTGCTGTCTTCAGGGATTTCGGGGAGTTTCGGTCTTGTGTCGATGATCGGAAACGTTCACATCGAAGAACTCGCCGAGTAAAACAAGTTTACCAAAATTAGCTCAATCGGATATCATTTAGTACCTAATCGAAACATTTTTATCTTGAAGAGAATGCATTCAAAACACTAGATCATACCCACTCAAACCCATATTGCCGAGTTATATATGTACCGATCAGATACTAAATAGTATCCGATTGAGCTAATTTTTGGTACACTTATTCTACTCGGCGAGCTCTTCGACATGAACATTTCCGATCATCGACACGAGACAGGAACTCTCTGGAATCGCCGGGGACAGCAGGTGTTGTCCCTTGTCAGGAAAAACAGCTCCCCTCTGTCCCAACAAGTACATCAGATTTGGCAAAATTAGAGCCAAAATTGCCAATGAACAGTACAAATTTAACTCACATCTCTTTCAACACTCCAACGATATCATCTATTTACCGAACTTCTATTAAAATAGTATTTCTCTTTCATTAAATTGTACATAAATGTGAAAGAGAGGAGAGAGAACATGCAGGTGATGGACCAAAATAATTAATAAAATATCCAATTGCCAATGAACAGTCCTTAGGTAGAAATAGCAAAGGACTGTAGCTGGAGGGATCTTAACTAACCACTTACCCAATCTGTTGCAGGGGAGTTTTTATGATTTGCATAGCTTAAAATAGCCAACCGAGAGTGTTTGCGGAGACTGATGCACTTGCTCTAAGCATGCATGTTTATAAGTGTGAAAAGGTTTTTCAAAAGGAGAAGTCTAGTTGTACACTCTTTTTTACAATCGAACTTACAACCGATTTACCACATTTAGAGACAGGCATAAGGGGGGTAATGTGCCCCCCTCAAAACTAAACTTAGCATAAAGATGCATATAATGTTATATACAACAAATATCTAATAAAGGCTCCCTTAAACTCTATGGTGTGAGATTTTTTGTTTGGGGTCGAATTTCGATGATCCGAACGGTTAAATGTGTCTAAAATGTATTTTTAACGTCTATCGCAACGATTTGCAAACAAAAATAATATTCGGAAGGGTTTCATCCGTGCAGTTTTCGATTTTCATGGGCACGCTCAATTTTTTTATAAAATTATTGAACGGCTCGAATCATCCGTGCAGGGCCCGGAGTGGGCTTCGCGTGCCCGTCGGTACCTACAGTAGCTTTGTTTCTCTTTTGGATGGTATGCATGAAGCATTTGGTTGGTTATCAAGTCTTCTTCTAAATCTTTTGAAACTGTTGTTTGAAATATTGAAATGACATTTGCCTCATTTAACAACAGACGCTGCATACGATTCTTTTTCTTTCTTTTTTTTCTTTTTTTGGAATTGGGTTCCAAAAGTTGTTATATTCCAGTAGATTTTATCAAGATTTGATAAAATCAAGCCCTTAATTTTATCCATTTGCGAAGAGAGTTGATAAAACTTAGATTTTTCAATTCTATTAGAGAAAATCAAGTATATTTTGATATTTATTGAGGCCTATTTTGTGTCTTGATTCAAATTGCGGGCTTTCTTAAAATATTTTTCTCTGAGTACCTGCAAAAAAATTTAGCTAAATATGATATCGGTAAGGGCTTTTCAGAATTGGTAGGTTGTCCTGTTAATTCTAAAAAAACCCTTATCAATATCATATTCACCTGATTTTTTCAAGAAACCATAAAAATACAGTATAAGAATTATGAGCGGTTTAAATCATCTTTATAAGATATGAAAATAGCCCCAAAAAAATTAATAAATTGTTAATCTACAAGTAAGTGGTTCGCTTTATGAATTAGGAAAATATTGAGCTTCTCTATGGTCCCTCAAAAAGGATTCAAACCTTGAGTTCTTCTTAAAATGTTTTTATATGGGTACGTAAAAAAATTCAGCCCAATCCGATATCTGGCAAGGACTTTTTTCAAAATTCATAGCGCACCCTACGAATTCTGATTTTTTCAAAATTCATAGCGCACCCTACGAATTCTGAAAAGCCCTTACCAGATATCGGATTAAGCTGATTTTTTTAAGGCACCCATATAAAAACATTAATCATATTTGAGAGACCCAAAATAAGCCCGACTTTTTCACAATTTATAAGCGAACCACTTAATTTCAGATTAATAATTTATTGCCGAGGGGGCTATTTTTAGATCCTACAAAGATGATTTAAACTACTCATTATTCTTAGAATATATTTCTATGGGCTAGCTACTGTAAAAAATTTAATTGAATTTGATGTCAATAAGAACTTTTTCAAAATTAATAAGGTGTCCTACGAATTTTGAAAAGCCCTTACCCATACCAAAATTTAGCTAATTTTTTGCAAGAACTCACAAAAAAATATTTTAAGAAAATTCCTGAATTTGAATCCTCTTTACGAGACATGAAATAGGTCCAGAAAATATCAAAAATTTATAGAATATAGCACGTTAACAACAGACACTACGTATGAGTCACTGTATGATGTCCAATGAATGAATGAGGTAAATCAGTAAATGTCATTTCGAAACATCAGTATCAGAAAGTTCATGGAAAAGTGGGTTACCTCCTCCTTGTGAAACACCCTATGGGCGGATTGTAAAAAAAGCCAAATTGAAATGACATTTGCCTCATTTAACAACAGACACTACGTATGAGTCTTCTTTTTTGTTTTGGATTTGGGTTCCTAAAGTTATTAAATTCCAATATATTTTATCTAGATTTTATCAACTCTCTTCGTCAATAGATAAAATTAAGCGTTTGATTTTATCAAATCTTGATAAAATCTATTGGAGAAAATCAGTATATTTTGATATTTTGTGAGACCTATTTCGTGTCATGATTCAAACTGCGGGCTTTTCTTAAAATATTTTTCTATGAGTACCTAAAAAAAAAGTTAGCTAAATATGATTGTTTGCGATCTTGGATTGTATAGCAAAAGTTACTTCCCCTAGTGTAGGGTTTAGGTATCGCGTAGCATCAAAATCGGTAAGACCGGGTCGAATCCTCAGGGACCAAACGCACCTTGCGTGATGGTTGACTTGCGAATGAAGTTTTTAGCCTTAAAGTGGCTAACTGGTTTTTGTAGTTTGTTTGGTGGAATTCTCTCGAGTATCTCTAATGGGATTGAAAATAAAGTTTTGAACTATAAATTAAAAGCGGCAAGGTCTGGAGGTTCATACCACCCATGGCTAAGGATATTTAATGACTCTCAACTATAACTCAAGTGAGAGACAAACACTTTGTTCATTTCACATTTCCAAAAAAAATTCCAAATTTTTTTTTTCATCTCTCATCTTTTCAATCATTAATCACATTTTTCTCTCTACTCACACATCTCTCTCTAATCATTATTTTTACTTCTCTCTCTATCTATCTCCAATTATTGCAACTCTCTCTAATTATTACTTTTTCCAAAAATCCATCCACATACTATCTCAAAAATATTTCTCAAAGTATTCTTTTCAAAATTCTCAACCAAACAAAGCCAAAGTCACTTGCTCTCACTCGGAAGATTTAACAATGAAGATTATTTTGACTATAGAAAATGGATTTAACAATGGGATAAGTTATTTGAGGCATTTTTACAAACAACTTGGAGTGACATAGCTCTAAGCATTATGTATGGCAAGTAGTCAAGTCTTTCCCTACACAAGATCAAAAAGTTAACTCCTAGTTTTGGTACATAAAACATAACTTACCCAATGAAAACCAATCTTTATCACAAGAATGAGGTTTGTAAATGCAAATAAACTCTCTTAGACATTTTGTCAAACACTTAAAGTGACATAGCTCAAAGCATGTGTGTGTGTGCCAAGTGATTTGTCTGCACCCAATCAAAGAGGTTAACAACTCTAAGTTTAGACCGAAAATATAGTGATTAACCCATTCACAAACCCACAATAAGCATAAAAACGTGAGAAGCCTTTGAAACACCAAAGTCATGGAGTGATATTCACCCCATGACAAAGCCTAAACTACTACTCAACCATGATTAAGCAAAACATTAAAGGCAACATGAATGAAATACTAAACATGAAGAAAACGTAAATAAACAATAGATTTGTAAAGATTAAAAGTACACTTACAACATTAATGAAGACGAAATCCTTGAATCAAAAAGAAACTACTCTAAAAACTAGAGAGAAGGTGGAGCTAAACTAAGGGGAAGGAAGAGGGAGGTAAAGAGAGAAATCTTAGGTAGTGATAACTCTAAAAGACTGAGTTTTTGGCTTATAAAGCCTCCAAAAGTCGTGTCAAATAATTACAAATGTGACACAAGATATTCTAGATCGGCTCAAAAAGTGCAAAAAAATTACAGGGATACCGGTATCCCATTTTTGCCGCTACCGGTATCTCCCCTATCTTGACTTTCTGTTCCAGGGATACTGGTATATTGTTTTTCAAGCTACCGGTATCTCTGATCAAAATGTGAAATTTTTTAGGGATATCGGTATCCCGTTTTTGCAACTACCAGTATCTATCTTCCAAATGTGAACTTTTTCAGGGATACTGGTATCTCATTTTTCAAGCTACTGATATCTCTGGGCCTTTTTCTTCTTTCTTCCTTAGGTCATTTCCCACCCTTTTAGTCTCCTCAAGCCTTGTCCGGTGCTTCATTCTTGGCTCTCGGGGCTCGGTGGCAGAGTGTCATGTGGCCTTGGGTACTTGGGTACCCGGTTGGTCAAATCACGGCGTCAAAAATTGCCATTGTCACCCATTTTACATGAAACTACCAAAATACACCCACGCGCAATATCAATCGTATAAAAGCTATAAAATACATGCGTGAGTGACAAAAACAAGGGAGATAAGTCCGTTTATTAACAATATAGGGACTTATCAATGATATTGGTAAGGACTTTTCAGAATTGGTAGGTTGTCCTATTAATTCTAAAAAGCCCTTATCAATATCAGATTCACCTAATTTTTTCAAGAACTCATAACAATACATTATAAGAATAATGGACAGTTTAAATCACTTTTAATAAATTGTTAATCTACAAGTAAGTGGCTCGCTTTACGAATTAGGAAAATACCAAGCTTCTCTCTTGTCCCTCAAAGAGGATTCAAACCTTGAGTTCTTCTTAAAATGTTTTTATATGGGTACCTAAAAAAATTCAGCTCAATCCGATATCTGGCAAGGGCTTTTTTTAGAATTCATAGGGCGCCCTACGAATTATGAAAAGCCCTTACCATATATTGGATTGAGTTGATTTTTTTTAGACACCCATATAAAAACATTAATCATCTTTGAGGGACCCAAAATAAACCCGATTTTTTCACAATTTGTAAAGTGACCCACTTAATGTTAAATTAATAATTTATTACTTTTTTTTTTTTTTTTTTTTTTGGGGGCTATTTTCAGATCCTGCAAAGATGATTTAAACCGCTCATTATTCTTAGGATGTATTTCTGTGGGTTACTATAAAAAAATTAAGTGAATTTGATGTTGATAAGAGTTTTTTCAAGATTAATAAGGCATCCTACGAATTTTGAAAAGCCCTTACCAATACCAAAACTTAACCAACTTTTTGCAAGTATTCACAGAAGAATATTTAAAGAAAAGTCTTGAATTTGAATCCTCTTTACAAGACACGAAATAGGCCCACAAAATATCAAAAATATATGGAGTATAGCACTCTAGCAACCTCAAACCCTATAAAAAAAAAAAAAAAAAAGGTCTGTAAGGGCCCGTAAAATATTAATATTATTATTTAATTAATAGTGAGTAATGTGAGAAATTTTTCTTTAAAATAAAATGAAATAAAAGATAACTAAGTGTTGGGACATTTTGTGTTAAGTGTTGATTGGGGTTTAATTGGTTTACACATGTGAAGTTTGGACCCAGGGTGTAATTTTGTGAAATGCTTATATGTATAGTGTGTAAGAGGGAGATAATACTTCTCCCCCTTTATTTTTCCACAGCCATACTTCCTCCTCTCTTCTTCCCCCAAATTTTTCTTCCTCTCCCAAGCAAAACCTCACCCATTCACCAAAAATCCTTCCACAACCCTTCACTAAAATCGATCCTCCTACGCGTTTCCAAGCTTGGTTTGTGCTTTCGTTTTCGCTCCGGGAGGTGAACATTTGCTTGGAGCTTGGAGTAGGGAGAAGCTAGGGTTTGAAAATCTTCCATTGGGAGCCCAAGCACTTTTTTGAGGTAGGGGATTTCTATCATTTCTAAGTGTATTAAGGTGTTTATTGTGGGTGTTGTAGCACCCTTTTGACCAATTTCTTCTCAACTTGCAAATAAACTCATCTTTCCTATTTCTTGATTGTGGTTGATGTTTGATCCGGGATTATGATGATATTCTATGCATATTAGCTGTTGATTAGCTCCATTGTGTCTCTTATTGTCTCAAATTTGGTCTTGGAAGTGTTTGGGTTGAGCCCCATTGTGATTTTCGCGGAGAAAACCAATTCGAAAAAATCTGCTCGTAACGTTCGGGTATCGATACACCCTTCCTTGGTATCAATACCCATAGCTTCTGATCTCAAAACTGTGTAGAGGTATCGATCTTTGTCATTTATTTATTCGACGATAATGCGCGTCTTGATATCGATACCATCTTTCCTTGGTATCGATACCGATGGTCCTAAAACAAAATTTTTCCCTGTGACCTTGGGTGTGTCGTCTTGGATTATAACTCAACGTAATCTCCCTCTCCACTCTAAAACTCATAGATAAACGTGTCTGAAGCATATCTATGGTTAACTAGTGATCTTGCGTTTCCTCGGAACACGAAATACGCGTTTAATACATCGGTGACATTTGTTTGACACATGCAACTAGGAATCGAGTATTGATTGATGGATGTTGGACCATTATGAACGTGAAATACTAAGGAAAGATGAACGGAATGACACGGGACCCTCACAAGGGGTATGCCCGGAATGACACGGGGCCCTTACAAGGGGTATGCCCGGAATGACACGGGGCCCTCACAAGGGGTTTGCCCGGAATGACACGGGACCTATAAGGTGTGCCCGGAATTTGATAAGATGATCAAACTAAACGACACGTGGATCATGTAAGCGAGTTGAGTACACATGAGTTATCGGGTACGTATCGGACACAACGGCATAATCAGTAGATCTTGGTTGGATGTTATGGGACTCTACAGGGTTTGTTCTCATTCTTTGTGGCTTCCTAGGGTATAGTTTCTTTGTAAATCTCTATCTTGCTGCATGCACTCCATTAGCATCTCATTACATTTAGACATGATAGACGTTTTCCTACTGGGCTAGTGAGCTCAACCTAAAAATTTTCAGGTGATCAACGAGGAGCATGAAGTCCGTGGCATGGAGTGTGAATGCATACATTTCAAGAGCATCAAAGGAGTTACTTCATCATCTTAGGATATAAATGTTTTGATAAGATGATTCTGTAACTTATTCAAATGTTATCTTTTGACAAAGGCTTTGTAATATTTAAAGTACTTATTTATATTATTTTATGACACGGGGCATCCGTGGTTTGTTGTGACATTAAACTTTGGTTTGACTAAGGAGTGTGTTGACCTCCACGTGGAATATATATATCTATAATGTACTTCTGAAAAATTGAGGGCGTGACAAGGTCGTTGTATGCTATCCAATGAACGAATGAGGTAAATCAGTAAATGTCATTTCGAAACATCAGTATCATAAAGTCCATGGGAAAGCGGGTTATCTACTCATGATACACCCAATCGGCGGATTGTAGAAAAAGCCTATTTACTTTATATATGGTGCTAATGGTCCACTTGGATAAAACACACACACACAATGCAAAGAAGGTCGTGAATGGAGTGGAGTTGGATTCACGGCTAGTCAACCAAATGGAATCTTAATCGCAAAGCATGCTTTATCTACATATTCCTCGACTCCTGTTCAAACCGAAATTCAGGCTTGCTATGAAGCTGTTAAATGGGCTTTAATTAATAACTATAACATGGTTTATATGTATTCTGATTGTTTCAATGCAATAATGCATATAGTAGGGAGGGTTGAGTGTCATTACCATGACACATTTTTGTTGCACAAGTTAGCAAAGGAGATCGAAGCTATCTTTTTGTCAGATCTCAAAAGTTGCGCGATGCAATGTCCAACGAGCTCATTTCTTTGCCAAGCATGCTTTGGACCTTTTTGTTCCTCACCCCGACACCGGTGATGGATTAGTTTTTCAGTCATGCTAACTTATGTAGTTTTATCTGTTGTTTTTGTCTATTTTATCGAGTTATCTTTTGTTGTGTTTCAGATACTCTTGTTAATATTTTGGTTGGATGACCTAATGATATTTCTCTCTATTTCTCAATATATATATATATATATATATATATATATATATATATAATGGGCTGACCAGCGGATCGCCCAATCGGTTCGATCCACCCAAACTAATCCGTCCATTTACTCACCCGAGGTTCGTTACGGATGGATACGGATCCTATTATTTTTATTTTGACGGATACGGTTTAATTCGGTTCTTGCTCGATCCGTCCAATCCGCCTAATAATCCTTTTTTGATCCGCCAAATCTGTCTGATCCGTAACCGAACCGAACCATCCGTATGTCACCCACGAACGGTTAAAGATCTTAAAATTGACAATCTGTCACAAGCAAATCGGATCAAGAACAAAATCAATCTAGCCGGAACCGATCCGCGGACACTCCAGTGATTATTATGCACATGCGATGCAGAGGCGGCTCCACCTAAGGGTGAGAGTGGTCACCTGAACACCCTGAAATTTTATTTTTTTGGTTAGAAATACATGTATATATATTTTTTATTTAATTTTTGTCATTTTGAACACCCTAGCCATAGTGTTTGAACACCCTGGCCAAATTTTTTTTGAACAAATAAGCTCACAAAATATTTGAATATGAACCCAATTAGAGCCAATCCCAAAATAAATAAGGAAAAGAGAAAATCAAAAATAAAAAGAAAGGAATAGAAATGGGAAACATATGGGGTTTGATCATTCCGGACCCCTTGTTCTACCTTGGTGCGAACTACGAAGAAATTAAAAAAATAATGTAGGGAACTAGGGAAGTAGTATTTTTTTTATCCAAAAATTACACTCTTTTTTTTCTAGGGAAGTACTTTCACTGTGTTCACTTCACATCTCCAAAAAAAAATTCCAAAAAGATTCTCTCCCCATCTCACATCTCTCAAATCATTAATTCTCATTTCTCTCTCTACTCATACCCTTTTTTTAATCATTAATTCTCATTTCTCTCTATTTCTTTCCAATTATTACACATCTCTCTAATTATTACTTTTTCCAAAAACTCATCCAAACACTATCTCAAAAATATTTATCAAAATATTATTCTCAAAACTCTCAATCAAACAGAGTGTTTATTTTTACTGTGAAAGAGGGTTTTTTAAACACGAAAAGTGGGGCTTTAACCCAGTTAAAGTATTTCAAGTTGCTTCGCACCAAATTAAATATATAGATTAGTTCTTTAATTTAGAATGCGAAAAGTAAAAGAAAAAAAAACATGAACGAGAGTACTTTATTTTTTATCAAAAAAAAAAAGAACGAGTGTACGTTATTTTGTATCAGGAAAAAAAATGAAGGAGAATACTTTATTTGGTGGCATTTGTTGATATTAGTAGATTTTTTTGTGTGAATGTATAGTTATGGTTTCTCGAGGGCCGTAGTAGAATTTTTGAACACTTTTGCGAGAATTCTTGGAGCAGCCACAGATGTGATGAGTCATTGGTACATACGAGATATTACTATTTGCATTGTATCATTCTCACAATGATTTTCATTAGGGGTGAGCATGAACCCGCCCGACCCGCAGGGATTCGGGCGGTTTTTAATGTTTTATAGGGTCGGGTTAGGGTTAATAAATAAATAAATAAATTTCGGGTCCCGGATCAGGGTGTTGAGTTGAAAGTTTAAAAATCGAGCCAACCCGACCCGACCTAACCAGAGTTGTTTTCACAAAAATTGTACATATACAGTTTTTGTGAAAAACGCCTCGGATCAAGCCCTTCCCGGTATTTTTTTTTTTTATGATTTATTGCGGAAACCCTAAAAAACACCTTTTAAACACATTTGATGGTTCGGATCATCGAAATTCAATCGGGATCAATGAGGTCCATAACTTAATAAAATCCGGGAGTTTGGAGGGGAAGTGTGGTGTATATATATATAGGGAGAACTTGTCCTCCGGACTCCGAGAATCCGGACCTCCATGATCCGAGTATTTTTTTGACGATTCAAGCCGTCCAATGTGTTCAAAAGGTGTTTTCAAGGGCTAAAGCAAGAAATCTTCAAAAAAAAAATATCGGGAATGGCTTGATCCACACAGTTTTTCGCATAAACTGTAATATACAATTTTTGTGAAAAACTGTTTGGATCAAGCATTCTCGGTATTTTTTTTGAAGATTTCCCATAGACCTTGGAAAATACTTTTTAAACACATTGGACGAGTCAGATTTTCCCAAAATAATTTGCAACACAAAAAAAACACTCTCATGGCTTCAATCCGGGGGTCCTGACTAGAAGCCCGGGTATATATATATATATATATATATATATATATATATATATATATATGGGGGCCGTACCGTTGACACATACAAAAACACAACAAACGACAAAAAATCTTAGCCCTTGCTTTGGACGGCTGAGATTAAATCCCAGCCCTATTACTCTCTGTCATAATTTTCCCTCACCCCATCATCTTCCTGTCACGTTCTCCTCATCCCATCCGACTCACCACCAGTCGACTCCACCTCCACCCCTCTCCACTCCACCGGTACACCTATCTCCGCCGAAGTGCTAATAAACATGTTTCTAGGACCACCATCTTGAAACGGTAGTTCTGGATTTTGATTTGTGTGAAACGGCGACACCCCAGTCCGGCTAAAGTCGATTTTAATTTTTGGTTGGCGGGGGCGTACTTGGTTTGGCTGCCGTTTGAAGGCCGTCGACGGCGATGCACCGCCTCTATTTCTTATTTATTTTCATGCCTCTCTCTGTATAGATTTTACACACTTTGAATCAGCTAGTTTAATTAGAAAATGTAATGTAGAGCTTCTGATTTGTAGGAATTTTCTTTTTCGAATTGGGTGTTCAGTGTTCCATACACCAAGTCACCAAGTACATATTCTGGTGATAAATGCAAAAGTTTTTGGCCATGTCGTGCATCAAGGCTTGTTCTCAGAAAGTGATTTGGGATTCAAATTAACACAGACTAATCCAAATCCACCTTCACCGTAACAACGCATCCACAGATAGAAATAGATTTGGGATTCCTATTGCCGACGAGGGCTCTAATTCAGCCAAGAAATGAGGAGAACGCCGGATATGGGTGTTGCCGGAGAGGGGGATGCTGGAGATGGGGTGGCCGGTGAGTGGAGCGGGGCGGAACTGGATTCGACTGGTGGTGAGTTGGATGGGATGAAGGAGGAAGATAATGGGATGTGAGAGAGTGTAAAAGGGCTGAGATTTAATCTCAACCGTTCAAAGGAAGGGTTGAGATTTTGTGACATTTATTGTGTTTTTGTATGTCAACGGAACGCTCCCTCTATATATATATATATATATATATATATATATGTGTATTTGACCTATTATTTTTTATATCTGAGAGACTAGCATGACCACACCTCAACTAAACTATAGTACACTAATCTCACCATTCGCTGGCTGAGATCCCATTAAAATCGGAGCATATTTTGACGTACCCTTTTAAACCATTCATCTCTTATGAGATAATCTGAGTTTGCTTTCACTCTCTTTTAGGCTTGGTTTGGCTAAATTGAAAAAACTAGATTATTGGTTTTTTTGGTTTTGTCCTTATTCAATTTTTTTTTGTATTCGTTAGTTTTCGGTCGATTTTTTGAGGTTTCTTGGTTTGTCTCGACGAGAGGTTTTTTGGATTATTTTTCGTCTTTATTCACAAAACTTAAAATTTGGTTAATAATTTTGTACTTTTTAGATTCCTCTCGTCGAGACAAGCCAAGAAACCTCAAAAAATAGACCGAAAGCCAACAAATGCAATTTTTTTTTGAATAAGGACAAAACCAATAATCCAAAAAACTAATTTTTTCAATTTAGCCAAACAAAGCCTTAATGGATGACTTAAATCAGGTACAACCCAAGATTTCAGTGCTGCCGAGGCCCAAACAATAAAACATCACTACAGTTGCTTGATTAGCCGAAGGGCTAATCTACTAGCTGGGATTAGCCCATCTTGGCCTCATTTTGCAACAACTAGATGGACAAAGAGCCTAAACCCTTCCCACAAACACATCCTTACCGGGCCCAACCTTTAGATTTTTGGGGCTCTAAGTGATTTATGACAACGGGACCTCTACGAATGTGTATATATATTAGTTGTTCAGTAAATGTTTCGAAAAAGCCATCTGTTCTTGTCGCAATTTGCTTTGAGTAACATTTGGACTAAAGGTCGCAAATTCCAAACTTAATTCTGATACTAGTTCAATTTTTTATTTTTTATTTGTATAAGTTCAAATTATATTAGCATAAAAAATGAAGGTTACAACAAGGAAAATCTTACCGCTGAGCTATTGTAGTCTCACATTGAAATGAATTGGCATCCATAATATTTATTATATCCCACAATTATTCGGCCAAAAATTGGAAGCCCTAAGCGGCCGTCTTGTTGGCCAATGCCAAGGGCCAACCCTGACCCTGAACATGTTCGGTGTGGGTTTCAAAACAAGTTTTTAAACTTTTTTGGTGGGGTCCCCACATGGCAGGCAGCCTTTTTCTATCTCATCTCAATCTCTAGAAATACTACTTCAGTCCATACCTTACGCGTACATAAAATCCATACGGAGTGGAGATGATTTTCCATTTGGAGAACAGGGTAGGGAAGGAGACAAACATGGAGTTCGGAGATTGGAGGGCAAGGATGGTCAAATTCATTCCCAATCTGGTCCGTTGTCATCCCTAGGAGCTAGGAGATTGGGCGAGCTAAGTGTTTTTGGTGATGTGCGCTTCTTACTCGGGAAGGTCATCTTCCAATGTGACTGAGCGTCTCTGAGCCAAGACACGTCACGGATTATGATGGAATGATCGGCCTAACTATACGGAGAATAGTCAAAATTTGGTCCCGTTACATAAACCGTCCATGGCTAACTTTTCCATCTACTCATGCACTACTAGCAGCGTTTTTCTTGTTTTGGTGACCACTCTAGTTTTAGGGAGTTCAATAAAGCGTTAATATGCATCACGTCAATATTACAGATTCGTATTCCTGTGGGCGTGGACCGTCCAAACAAATTAGTAAATTGACATAATAGGATGCACTGTTTGTTAGTTTGACTATCGATCGATGAACAATTAAAGAAAATTTTAGGGACGAATTACAGCCTCCTGGGCGCTTATTGCCCACAATTTCTCAAATATCTGGTCACTTGTCAAGGTTTTGGATTTGGGTCCACCCTAGCTTTGCTTTATCATGAGCTCTTCACGTGCATGGTTCCTTTTTTAAGTAGTTATCCGGTCAATTTGTGTTTATCTCGATTAATATTAGGAGAACAATTCCACTATACATTAGCTCTATATGGACCGACAACTAACAGTGGCGGCTCTTGAAATTCTCGGGAGAGTGTTCAGAAATTCTAATACGGCCCTCGAGAAACCATAACTATACATACACAAAAAAAATCTACTAATATCAACAATGCCACCAAATAAAGTACTCTCGTTCATTTTTTTTCCTGATAAAAAATAAAGTACTCTCATTCTTTCTTCTTTTTTCTGATAAAAAATAAAGTACTCTCATTCATGTTTTTTTTTTTTCTTTTAGTTTTCTCATAATAAATTAAAGAACTAATCCAGATTTTTAATTTGATGCGAAGTAACTCGAAAAATAATCTATGGACGTACTATATTTTAAAATCCGAAAATTACACGGGTCTTTTTTTTCCCTGTAAGGAAGTACTTTAACTGGGTTAAAGCCCCACTTTCCGTGTTTAAAAACCCTCTTTCACAGTAAAAATATAGTACTTTTCTACAACAAAAAAAATGTGTAATTTTGGATAAAAAAATATACTACTTCCCTACATTATTTTTCGAGTTTCTTCGCACTTCGCACCAAATTAGAACAAGGGGGCCGGAATGATCAAAACCCATATGTTTCCCATTTCTATTCCTTTCTTTTTATTTTTTATTTTCTCTTTTCCTTATTTATTTTGGGATTGGCTCTAATTGGGTTGGTATTCAAATATTTTGTGAGCTTATTTGTTCAAAAAAAATTTGGACAGGGTGTTCAAACATTATGGCTAGGGTGTTCAAAATGAGAAAAATTAAATAAAAATACATGTATTTCTAACAAAAAAAAAAATTCAGGGCGTTCAAGTGACCACCCTCACCCTTAGGTGGAGCCGCCTCTGCTACTACAAATAAGTTGATAGTAACTTAGAAGTTTCGGATTTGAAATCTTGTGAAGGAGCAAACCCGAGCCTTACTGTACTGGGCCAACCTCTTGGGTTCTCTTTATGTGGTTTTTAATAATTGCATCTATTTAATGTTGTGAAATTTTAAAGACCTCACACATGCACAAATCGGATTGTTGTATAATTATGCTAGTGCGAGGTTGAACTCATAGGAACTTGTAATTTTTAATAGGAAAACTAAATAAACGTAAATTGATTGAACGCTAGCCTTGACAAAAAGTTGTGTTTGATTTTTAAACCATAAACCAAATAAAAACATTGACAAAACAAATAATTAAACTAGCACGGAAAAAAATAGTGGAGAATGATGGTTGAGAAAATAACTTAGGTTTCGAAATCCATTCCCATAGACGTTTATTAATCAATCTCATGCAATGATTTTTTTTATTTTTATATTTCTACATAATGATTTAGAGGCTAATCTTATCACTATAATAAACCAAAATTTCGTAAATAAAAATTTCGATTTATTGATTCGAATATTTAATTTTAATATCACTAGATAAAATAATAAATTATTTCGTTTAAATAATTTGAATAAAATTAGATTTAGTTTGTTTATTTCCTTTTATTTTATTTTCTGTACTGCAAATTAACGCGTGCACACCGGGTATTACACCACATCGCGTCCGGAAGCCCTACTAACTCCCCCAACTCCTATTTTGTCTCCTTATGACATCACCCTATTTAATACCTAAAGTAGGTCTATTTCTATTTTTGAAAAAAATCTAATTAGGCATGTGCCCAATTTTGACTTTACTTTTACTAATCCTAATTTGGAGTTTTTTGAATTTAATGAGCAAGAGAGAGAGGGCGGTTTGGGGGGAGAAAGAGGAAGAGAAATTGCTTCCCTCGCTGTATAATTTTACCGGCATGTATCCGTACGCGTGTTCGCGCACAGTTCGGTGCCTTTTTTCTTCTAAATTCCAAAGCATTATATTTTTGGATTCTCCTAAGGCTATCTAGGAATTTCCTAACATACTTATTTATTTTCTTAAAATTAGTAATCCTTTAATTATTATTCTCGGTACACTAGTTAGTATTTTTCGCGAACAAAACCAACCTTACAGAGCATTTTTCATTCCGACGGTGGGGAACTTATCTCCCAATTAATGAGGGGACACTTTTTATCCTATTATTGCTAGCTTTATAAGGCTATTATTTATAGAGTTACTTGTACTATAAAGTAGTTATGTGTATATATGTATAGATGTATATATATTATACCAATGGCTAGTTTCGTGTGTATACGTCATTTCCTACGTATCTAGAAACCCTTACTTGATCCACAAGCCTTACCCTAAGTGGAAACACATTTTATCCTATCTTTAGCCTTAAAAGGCTACAAAACTTAAAGTTGTTTGGACTATATGGAGGGAGAGAGAGAGGGGTGGCCTAATTTTTTTTTTGGGGGGGGGAGGGGGGGTTGTGGGGGGGCTCACTTGTTTCGCTATAAATAGCTTCCTCATGTCATCCATATCTCACACCAAAAACTCTCCTCACTACCTTTGTAGTAAACTAGTTTTCAAGAAGAAAAACCAAGAGTTCTTCAAGTTCTTCTTGAAACTCAACATTCCACCACCACACTCCACCACCCTCGACCACTCCTAGATCTTATAAGGTAGAACAAGTTGGTTAGAAAGCGTTTGAGCAGCCATTACTCCACCGGAATCCAATTAGCTTATCGACTTCCGACTAATCATCGGAATTAAGGTAGATACTTTATCTTAACCCTAGATTAGTATTTTCTAGTTCATTTTAAATATGTCATTATTATGCTTAAATGTGGTTAATTTTGTTTAACGATATTATGTTGGATAATTAGCGGTTTAATGAAAGATTAGACTTTTAGCAACACACTTAGTCGTTACTATGCACAATTTGAGATTGACTTATCAAAAGCACAGTTATAATACCCGATGAATTTTTGGAAAACCAAATTATGCAGTTATAATGTTCGAATGAAAATCAACTTTTCAAATTTACGCAGTTATAATGCCCAATTGATTTTCTAAACAAAAGAGCTTTTCAAATGAAACGAGATTTCCCGGATTTACTAAATAAATATTTTAAATTTATTTAGGCGGACAAATAGAATCCATGACTAGAATGTCTAGTCAGGTTCTTTCTTGGTTTAGCCCAAACCAAGTTGCAATTTTAAGAACAGATCTTAAAACACGCCAATGGATTCAAACTACTAGAGTTTCTAGTAAGGCTCTTTCTTGGTTTAGCCCAAATCAAGTGGCGACTCGACGAACAAGTCTTAAAACACACCAACAAATCCAAAAGCGAGCATAACCCCTAATGTTTTTTTTTTTTTTTAAATTCTCGGAAGAAAGAATTTTTGTCTTTGAGTAACACAATTTTTGAAAATATTTTAAACGAAGGATTTTTATTAAATTATGGCATGTGCACGTTTTTCGAGATGGTACGACATGACACATTTTTCAAGAAAATGAACAATTGTTTTCACAAAAAAAGGTAGAGATGAGAATGAAAATGATGATGTGATGAAAGTTGAGACGATAATGCTATTGAAGTCCCGCCTCAGTTCCTCGGGGTGAACTGGTGGTCAAAGCTCAACGGAACTATACAGTAGTGTTGTTTGGGTTCCGCCTCAAATTTCGTGGGGAGAATTTGGTGGTCGAAGCTCACTCAGTACAACACATAGTAAACAGATTTATGAACATGCTTTTAAGTTTGGGGCTATAAGAAAACCGGGACCATGTCGTGTGTGACGCGGAGTGAACGGACTTCGTAACCTGCGGGTAGTCAGTGTTATGCGTAGTGTAACGACCTGAATTTTCGTAAATAAAAATTTCGTTAATAATTTGATATTTAAATTTTATTTTCTATTAATTGGAATATTTGCTTATTAAATTATTAATAAGTCCTTTTTAATCGAAATTCTAGTCGTGCATGCGAGCGTACGAGACCGAGTAACACATCCGTTGCACTACTGTAGCACCCGGAGGCCGTCTTTAATACCCAGAACCCCCCTAACCACCGCCTTTATAGTTTCCAACTATATTCATACCACCAAGCCACTCCACCATTGAACCTTGGAACTTGGTCCTTTGACCAAGTTAGAGAGAGAGAGAGAGAGAGAGGTGTGCACAAATGTGTACTCTTGCGCATGCAAGAGTTAATGCTTGTTCACTTGTGCAAGCAAGTGGATGTTTGAGGGAAGTTTCCTAAGTTAAGGTTTTGTACCCAAAACTAGTTAGAACAAGCCTTGCTATTTTAAGAGTACCCTATACATACCCACACAATACATGTATTGTAACACAATCTACACAACCTAGACCTATTTAGGCTAGGCCTTGGCATTCAAGTCTCCATGAAACATGGTTCCATGTTTTAAGGGAGAATATTCCCCCTATATTTAGCCCACTAAAGCTACCCCTTAGCTATTTATTGCATTCACATGCATATTGTGTGTATAACCCCTTAAAAAACACCCCATAACAAACATAACTATGCAAAAACCTACACAACAAGAGGCACATTTTCCCCCACTATCATTTCCCACGTTGGTTTCCATGTATCTTCCCATATTTGCTTAACTTGCAAGTAGTTAGAGCCTAGGACCTAGCTTACATCTAGAGTAAAAGTTAGAACCACTTGTGTACTTGCCCATGTGCAAGTAAATGCACACATTTATCACCGCCACATGGGAGAATTTTGGCCAAGGAGTGTGTATGTGTGCGCTGAAAGTTTAAGGGAAGAGAGGAGGTCTCACTTTGGCTATAAATAGTTCACCTTTTGTTCATTTGGGACCACCTTTTGCACTTCTTTATTTGTTTGTCTCCATATTTCCCAACAAAGTAACCACCTTCACCACCACTTAGCCAACTTATTTAGGCCCTAATTAACTTCTTATTGAGTTAATTAGTAAGTAAGTTAGGAAGATTAACGAGCCTCCACACAAAAGGATTGCTTTTCGGCTTCTGGTTTACACCCGAAAATCAAGGTAGTTTACTAAACTAACCTTCTAATTAGTTATTTCTAGATTCATTATGATGTTCTAATTAATTTTATAAGCTTAGTTTTGAAGCTTGATTGTGTTAATTTATGTTTGTATTAGGCTACTAAGCATGTTACTTAGTGTTTAAGAAAGATGATATAATGAGGAAAAGGGTAACAAGAGAGTTAATTAGGTTCTAATTAGAATATTTCTTCATGAAATTAGAAGTTGGTTTAATGAGATTTAAGTGATTAGAAGTTAATTAGAAGAGATTAGAATATGAGTATTTCTAAACATGGTTCTAGTATTATTTTGTTATTATTTATTGGAAGAACTAGTTAATACTAGATGATTAAATCATTGGTTGTTGATTAGATTATTTTTCCTTAAATAAGTATATTAGCTTTGTTTAATGAGAGACTTATTTCTTACTAGAAAGAATTACTATTGTCTTATGAGAATTTTGTGTGACATATGAAGTTTTTATCAATAAAAATGAGGTAGAGTTTTCCTAGAAAGTTTTTACTAACTATTTAGTAAATATATATTTTTATTGTTATGTTGAAAAAGAAGATTTTCAAGAGTTGCTTAAATTTTTCCTAGAAAGGAAATTGTTGATTTTTCTTGAGGTAGAGAAAAATAATTTTTATCAAGGTTTAATAGAAATAAAGTTTTTAAAAAAGATATGAGTATATTTTTTGTGAGGTTTAATTTTCTGAAAAGAACATATATATATATATATATATATATATATATATATATATATATATTTCTAAAAATTTATGACTAGTTGAGTTAAATTTTTGGTATAAAATTTCTAGAAAGGGAGTTTTTTTTTTAGGAAAGCAAATTGATCTATTTTACTTCTTTTAGAGTTTAGAAATAAAAGAGAGAAAATTTGATTTTTGATGAGAAATAAATTTTGAGAGATATTGGGAACTATTATTATTTTTTAGAAGGTTGGTACATTAATGTATATGATTTTATGTGAGGAATTATTTTTGGAGGGGATATTATTTATGAGAAAGAAATGCATGATTTTATGGGAAAAAGTTCACTTGTGAGATATAAATTTTTAGAAAGAAAGATTATGGAATATTGCATGGGCATGATTTTGAGCATGAGGCATTGAGGACATACACAATAAGTTACGACACCGGACTTGAATTTTTTTGAATAGATGTTGATGAGAAAATAGAGATGAGAATGAAAATGAGTTTGGAAAAGAGAAATGAAATTTTCAGGAAATGAAATGAAATGTGATGAGATGATTTTGTTGCCACCTCAAGTTCACGGAGAGAACTTGGAGGAGTGGTTATGATGCGGTTGTGCAGCGAGAGCACCACTTTCAGTTCGCGAAGAGAACTTGGATGTTTAGGCTAAGCGTGCCCAACACATAGTGAACAGACCTCATAAACAGACTGGTTAAGTTCATTGATATATGACGGGCGGGACTCTGTCGTGTGAGTCACAGGGCAGACGAACCATGCAAACAGCCTATTAAGTTTGGTTTGGTGATGCACGACGGCTGGGGTCTCGAGCGGAAAGGTTGGTACCGTCAACTGAAAGGAGACATAAATGGACCAATAACTTTCGAGTGTAGGAGATATATGAAATTTGAAGAAGAATGCTGAAAGAGGCAATGGTATGAGAAAAATCAATTTTTGGGAAAACTGTTGATAAATGAGTTAAGTTTGAGAAATTGAATGAGAATTGTTTTGAGAAAATGACACGTGGCACAACTTTGAGATACTGTTTTCTGCGCATGTTTACTCTGATCCGCATAGACACGCATGATGCATTGCATGGTTATACTGCTCACAAGTTTCATATACTGTTTTTGAACTTATTGTTCTAGAATTGCTACTTAGAAGTTTAGCATTGTGAGCTATTGGGCCTTGCTCATGGTGTTGCACTTGTGTAACCCTGACATAATACCACAATGTTGCTTGTGCGACTCCGACGTATTATGTCAGATTATCTAGATGGACAGGACCGATACTGTGGAGACCTGTCCTATGGAGCAGACAGTGCTGTCGGAGTGGGGAATGACCCGGCGCAGGGATAGAAGAAGACCTAGAACCACCCCAGTTATTATTTATATAATAATTTGAGACATTATTATTTGTACTAAAGTTTAAGATTTAAACTTTATTATTAACGTGCCCAAATTTTGGGGGCATTACAGGTAGCCGAGACTTCAAATGGAAAGGTTGGTGACCGTTAGAACGGGGTTGTAGAACGGGTCAATAACTTTCGAGTGGTGTGAGACAATTAGTTAGTGATTGTTAGAAAGGAGAAGTAGAATTGGCCAACAACATAATGAAATTTGAAGAAGAATTCTACTACACGAATTGTTACGAGATACTGATACTGTACTCTGATTTGGAAAGAAATGGGATACTGATTTCATTAAAGTTGCACCTTGATTTGATTTGATACAGATGCATTGACACGCATGAACTTACTTTTTGATAAATGATTTTCAACTTTTTACCTACTTTATTGTTTTAGAATTGCTAGTTTAAGGTTGATTTAGGGTATCTATTGAGCATCCTCGATCACGGTGTCGCACTTGTGTAACCCTGACATAATATAACGATGTTGTTTCGCGACTCCGACGTATTATGTCAGACTATGTTGACGAACAAGAGGAATAATATAGTGCCGGAGGAGCTGCCGACATAGAGCACGACCAGATCAAGAAACGTACGAAGCCATAGAGTCTGCCCGGTCTACCTTTTTATAATCTCTGAAGGATAGATCATTTATATGTATTTTTTGTTATTATTATTACTGTTTAAAACCGACTTTAAATTATAATAATAATCTATAACGCTTTTCCCAAAATGTGGGGCGTTACAATCACAGTTCAATTGCAATCAAATCCATATTCTTCTCCCAAAAACAACCCATTCTAGCTGCCACACATCTCACACGTCCACCTCCTTTGGGAATAGTTATTGATTTGTCAAGATTTCTTCCGTAAAAGAACTTGGATACTTCTTTTCTTTTTTTTTTTGCTCCAAAAAAAAAAAGAGCCGGATACGATTGTCGAATTCTCTATAATTCCAAATTTGACTTCAGCCTTTTTATTCCAACGGTTGAAATAATATTATTATCTTTTCTTGCAAAAATCAATAATTCGATGTTAAAGACCAATAAAATAATAATATAGAAAAATTACACGCAATTAAGGGCTAACTTTATCTGATGTTGGGGCCTCTAAGTGTTGATATTTTATGCTCATCATTTAACCAAACGTTGCTGTGGCTATTTTTTAGACCATTTCTGTACTCAATTTTATAATTGAAACTAGTCGGGTTTTTTTTTTTTCCGTTGGGTTTGCTGTCACACAAAAATTACCACTAATGTGAAATTCAAGGCCATTTATCTCACGTTATGTTTCTAAAATTATATTAATTGTTTCGTTATATATGTTGAAAAAATATGTTCAGATATAGATTCGAACATAAAATCAATACGGAGCAATTTGATGTGTGTGAATTTCACGTGGAGTACATGAATTTCACTTATTTGGTGAAGCTCAATTTTGTTCAACGTTTTCTATATATATATATACACCGGCGATCCTGTCAAGGATCCCGGATTTCCTTGATGGGAGCTTTTTTCAGTGTTTTGATTCTTTTAAAAATTGTTTTTGGGAAATCCGAGCCGTCCAATGTGTTTAAATTACAGTTTTTGTGAAAAACTGCTTGGATCAAGCCCTTTCCGGTATTTTTTTTGATGATTTCTCGCGTGGACTCTTAAAAACATCTTTTAAACACATTGGACGGTTCGGATCGTGAAAATTTGATCCGGAACTAAGAGTCCCGGATCCGGGATCCCTGACTGGATCGGGACTAATCCAAACCACTATTTACGGACCTACCGTCCGGATTTCACTTTCCGGACCAAATTTCGACGATCCGAACCATTAGATGTGTTTAAAACGTATTTTTAAGGTCTAACGCGCGGATTGTGAAAATTTGATCCGGAACTAAGAGTCCCAGATCCGGGATCCCTGACTGGATCGGGACTCATATATATATATAGGAACCCCTTCCAATCCAAACCACTATTTCCGGACCTACCGTCCAGATTTCACTCTCCGGACCAAATTTCGACGATCTGAACCATTAGATGTGTTTAAAACATGTTTTTAAGGTCCAACGCAAATATTTGGCAAAAAAAAAATACCCGGAAGGGCTTGATCGGAGCAGTTTTTCATAAAAACGGTATATTAGCATTTTTATGAAAATCGCCCATCAAGCTCCTTCCGGTATTTTTTTTTCCAAATCTTCGCGTTGGACCTTAAAAACACGTTTTAAACACATCTAACGGCTCGGATTTTCAAAAAAATTGGGACGGTGGAGGTCCGGATTTTTTAACAAATTGTAATTGTCTGTTATTGCCGTTAAACAAACAGCCAGAGGTTTGACGGCGAGATTTTGATGCTCAAACAAAGAAAATAATACTATTTTTTAAGACTTTTTTGGTTTATTAAGCTGCAAATTGCCTGTAGAAGACTTCTTGAGGTTGATGTGTACTTTTCCCTTATAATTTGGGTTACATATTTTATATGTCAAATTAGAAAGAAAAGAGGGGAAAAAAGTCCGACTACATATGTGACATGTATATGATATTAATGTGACGTTATCAATTTCATCCTATTAGTTTTATGGAATTAAATGTCTCATAAAAATTATATATTTTTATTATTCCTGTCCAACAAATTAACGGCCCGAGATTCGATGGCTAGCTACATTTTGATGGTCAAACAAAGAAAATAGTTATTTTTTTGGCTTATTTATAAGCTGCAAATTGCATTTACTCCGTAGAAGACTTCTTGAGGTTGACGTGTTACTTTTGTTATCTTTTAATTTGGGTTACATATTTTATAATGTCAGATAAAAAGAAAAGAGAGAAAGAGAAGCTACATAAGTATGTGATACGTATCAGCCCGACTACAAGTCCACTAGCTTTTGTTGGATTCACCCCATTGATCCACGTTAATGACATCATGGTTGTGTTTAGTTTGAGTTTTGAGTTTTAATTTTTGTAATGATTAAAGAGAGAAATAGAGGTAATAATTAAAAAATAGGTATTAATGATTGAAGAGAGATAGAGAGAAAAATTAAAATAATATTTAAAAATAGAGATAATAATTGAATAATAATTGAGAAAACCGGTTCTTAAGAACCAAACAAGGTATGTCAGATAGAAAGAAAAGAGTGAAAGAGAAGCTACATAGGTTATACTTATCAGCTTGGGGGATGGTGCAGTGCACAAAATGCACTGCACCGTGTAGTGCACCATTCGATCGTCTATTTCAATAATGGACGGCTTGGATTTAATCCGAGCAGTGAATTGAATCCGACCGTCGATTGTTTGGATTAAATCCGCCGATACTTATCAGCCCAACCACAAGTACAACAGTTTTTGTGGGATTCACCTCATTGATCTATGTTAATGAATGGAGTCCTTCAAAAAAAAAATTTAATATTTTTATAGTAGTCTTGGCCTAGTTTGGGTAAAAAATCAAAAACTGGTTTTTTTAAAAATTATTTTGTCCTTATTCAATTTTTTTTTTTTGCATTCGTTAGTTTTGTATCAAGATTTTGTGGTTTTTAAATTCCTCTCAACGAGACGAATCAAACGAGTATAAAATTATGGTCATAACTCTTTTTTTAATAAAGCCAAAATAGTTGGATTATTGGACCTATTTTGCATTTATTCAAAAAAAATTGAGTTTTGACCATAAAGTTACACTTGTTAGATTCGTCTCATCGAAAGGAATTCAGAAACCACAAAATCTTGATGCAGAACTAACGAATGCAAAAAAAAAAAAAAATTGAAGAAGGACAATGGTTTTTTTAAAAACCGATTTTTGGTTTTACCCTAAGGAAGCATTTATAAAAGAATAAGTTCAATCGAACACCTGTAATAACTTAGTAATTAATTGGTGAAGTTATTTATCCCCTTTATGTCTTTTATGTTCTTTGCTTTCACGTACTCCTTTGCAATATGAAACAATTATCCTTAGCACCGGACCAAAAGGGAAAAAAAAAAAAAAGGTACGTATTTTGACCTATCCTTTTTTATATTTGGGGCTAGTTTGGATGAATTGGGAAAATTGATTTTTTGATTTTTTTAGTTTTGTCATTATTCAAAAAAAAATTGCATTTGTTGGTTTTCGGTCATTTTTTTGTGGTTTTTTGGCTTGTCTTGAGGAGAGGAATCTAAAAAGTATAAAATTATTAGCCAAACTTAAAGTTTTGTGAATAAAGACGAAAAATAATTCTAAAAAAAAACCAACAAATGCAAAAAAAAAAATTGAATAAGAACAAAACCAAAAAACCAATTTTCCCAATTCACTCATACCAGCCTTTGAGAGACTAGCACAACTGCACCTCAACTAAACTATAGTGGATCAACCACCAAGGTGGTAGCCTGGTTGATAGGTCAATTGGCTTCCACAAAGGAGAATCAGGTTCAAGTCTCGTTCCTTGCGGGAGGAATATGGTAATGCTAAACTACTATCAGCTTACCACTAAGGTGATGTTTGTGCTGACAGCCTGTTCTTACGGACAGTTGCTATAGCTCTACCGAACATTTGACAACAGGTTGGGAGCCCTTGTGGTCATGCCCAAGTGGAGTTGCTACGCTGGTTACACACTCCTACCATTTTTTCGATAAAAAAAAGAAGAACTATAATGGACCAATTTCACCGTCTACTATCTGAGATCCCATTAAAGTCGAAGCATATTTTGACCTTCCCTTTTAAACCATTCATCTCTCTGATGAAATAATCTGAGTTTGCTTTCACTCTCTTTTAGTGGATGACTTAAATCAGGTACAACCCAATTTAATTTCAGTGCTGCCGAGGCCCAAACAATAAAACATCACTACAGTTGCTTGATTTGCCCTAGCTGGGATTAGCCCATCTTGGCCTCATTTTCCAACAACTATGGACAAAGAGCCTTCCCACAAACGCACCCTGACCAGGCTCGGCCTTGAAATTTTCGGGGCCTCTATGAATTTGTATATATATATTTGTTGTTCAATAAATGTTTCGAAAAAACCACCTGTTCTTGTCGCAATTTGCTTTGAGTAACATCTAGACTCAGAAGTCGCAAGTTCCAAACTTACTGCTGGTAGTAGTTCAATATATATATATTTTTTTTGTAAAAGTCCAAATTGTATTAGCATAAAAAATGACGGTTACAACAAGGAAGATCTTATTGCTGAGCTATTGAAATCTCATGTGGAAATAAATAGGCATACATAATTATTTATTATATCCCACAATTTGGGGGTGCTATTATTGGGCTGAAAACTGGGGGCCCTAAGCCGCCGTTTTGTCGGCCTATGCCAAGGGTCGGCCTTGACCCTGACCATGTTCGGTGTGGGTTTTCAAACCGTTTTTTACCTTTTCTAGTGGGGTCCCCACATGGCATGCATCCTTCTTCTCTCTCATCTCAATTTCTAAAAACACAACTCTAGTGCATACCTTATGCGAAGGGCGGTGAATGTGCAGGAGCATGGGAATATTACCACGATTGTGGCAGATGCGGCATGGCAAAAGGCTACATGGAAAAGTGTTGTTGCTTGGTGCTGCATGGAGGGGCAAATGGAGACAGAGGACCTAGGCATGGTAAGAGTTTTTGCATGCTCGGCTTTTATGGCGGAAGCTTTGGCAGTGCTTAAAGCGTTGGAGCGGGCTAAGAGAAGGAATTTGGAATTTGTAGAAATGGCTATTGATTGTCTCCTCGTGGTCCAGGGTCTTCCTAATATTGGTAGAGCTGATGTCTTAGTTAAGTCTGTTTTGTATGATATCTTGGACATTTCTAGTTATTTTTCTTATGTTTGTGTTGTTAAGGTGTCAAGACAAAGGGTTGAGGCAGCGTATGCCTTACCCAAGAATTGTAATTGCTAATTTAGTGTAACATATTTCTTTTATGTTTATTGTTGCTCAAAAAATATATATAATCTGTACGGAGCAATCTGTTGTGGGTGAATTTCACGTGTATCGCGTGGAGCTAACGTGCATTTATAGAACAACCCTAGCTAAGGCAATATCAGTTTTTAATTTACTCGAGACATGTGTATCCGTAGCACTAGTGACAACACCTCATTCGGAGTACTCCAGTTCAGCTTCATTAACTTATTTGGTAACTTATTGGCGAACTGAGCATCCGCGTCGTTCATCTCGAGATCCAATGGCCCGGACAATGCACTCTCTCTCCTCATTAAAAGCACAAAAAAAAATCGCGCATTCATCCGATTGGTTGGTTCTCCAGATGGACAGCGTAGATGTTTTTGGTCTGCAAACAAGCTGTTTGCGAACTGTCCGCAAATAAGAATTGTACATTTCTGTTATTCCTGTCCATTGAACGGCATGAGATCCGATGGCTAGCTAGATTTTGATGGTCAAACAAAGAAAATAATTATTTTTTGGTTTATTAATAAGCTGAAAATTGCATGTAGAAGACTTCTTGAGGTTGAAGTGTACTTTTTTTTTTTTTTTTTATCTTTTAATTTGGGTTACATATATTATAGTGTCAGATAGAAAGAGGGAAGACGAAGCTACATATGTGACTTGTATAAGCCCGACGATACATGTGATATGTATTTGATATTAATGTGATGTTATCAATTTCATCGCTGTTAATTTTATGGAATTATATATCCATAAAAATTGTATCCTGTCCATTGAAGAGATCTAATGGCTAGCTAGATTTTGATGGTCAAACAAAGAAAATAGTTATTTTTTGGTTTATTAATAAGCTTCAAATTACATGTGGAAGACTTCTTGAGGTTGACGTGTACTTTTTTATACAATATATTTTAATTTGGGTTACATATATTATAATGTGAGATAGAAAGAAGAGAGGGAAAGAGAAATATGTGTTGTGTCAGCTCGACTACAAGTACACCAACGTGTGTGGGATCCACCTTGGTGATCCACGTTAATAATTGATTGGAGTCCTTCAATTTCTTTATAATATTCTTATAATAGTCATTATAAAACAATTCAGCTCAGTCAAACACTAATAACGCCTTAATTAATGGAGTAACTCATTTTTGGTCTTTTCGAATTCGAGTAAATTGGTTACTACACCTTTGCAATATGAAACATTTATCCTTAGCACCTGATCAAAAGAAAAGAAAATCAATGTATGTATTTTGACCTATTCTTTTTGATATCTCAGGGTGTTCGGACTAGCACGACTCCACCTCAACTAATCTCTAAGGGACCAGCCTCACCGTTCACTAAATGGGAGCCCGTTAAAGTCTTAGCGTATTTTGACCTACCCTTTTAAAGCATTCATCTCTCTGATGAAATAATATGAGTTTGCTTTCAGTCTCTTGCTTGATTGATTAGCCGGCACCGGCTATCTACTAGTTGGATTAGCCCATCTTGACCTCACACACCCTGTTTCAATTCGATGGCTTAATTTTGGTACGCCCAAAGGCCCAAAACATGAACCATCCAGAATTTGTTGATGAGCCCATGGGCTAAAACTATTGGGAACAAGCCCATCATCTATCTTGTTTTCCAACAAAAGAAATGCAAGAAAGATAATAGAGAGTAGAGATTTTTTTTTTGATCTCTGAGAGTAGAGATTCATAAACCCCATTTCCTCCAAAACCCTTCTCTCTCTCTCTCTCTCTCTCTCTCTCTCTCTCTCTCTCTCTCTACTCCCATGGCTCTATCGAAGCTTACCTTCTTCACCCACCTCAAACTCCTCCCAAAACCCCCTCCCCACCCGCTATCCACCATCTCTCTCCGCTCCCTCTCCTTCGCCACCCCCGAAGAAGCCGCCGCCGAACGCCGCCGCCGCAAACGCCGCCTCCGCATCGAACCCCCTCTCAATTCCCTCCGACCTCAACAACCCCCACAACAACAACCCCGCTCGCCCCAGACAAACCCTAACGCCCCCAAACTCCCTGATCCTGTATCCGCCCTCACCGGATCCCGCCTCAACCTCCACAACAAGATCCTAACCCTAATCCGCCAAAACGATCTGGAAGAAGCCGCGTTACTCACCCGCCACTCTATCTACTCCAACTGCCGCCCCACCGTCTTCACCTGCAACGCCGTCATGGCCGCCCTCCTCCGCCAGTCTAAATACTCCGATTTGCTCTCTCTCCACCGCTTTGTCACCCAGGCCGGCGTAGGAGCTAACGTAGTCACCCATAACCTCCTCATCAACGCTTACATAGACTGCCGTAAAACCGACACCGCTCTGGAACATTACAAGCAGTTGATTGAGAATGCCCCCTTTAACCCTTCACCCACTACTTATAGGATTCTGATTAAAGGGTTGGTGGATAATGGTAAGCTTGATAGGGCAATTGAGTTGAAGGATGAGATGTTGTTGAAGGGTTTGGATCCGGACCCCATTGTTTATCATTATTTGATGTTGGGTCAAGCAAAGATTGGAAATGGGGATGGTGTTTTTGGTCTGTTTGAGGAATTGAAGGAGAAAATGGGAGGGGATGTTTTTGATGGGGTTGTGTGTGGGGATTTAATGAAAGGGTATTTCTTGAGGGGAATGGAGAAGGAGGCTATGGAGGTGTACGAGGAGGCGGTGGGGGAAGGTTCGAAGTATAGGATGAGTGCAGTTGCGTATAATTCGATGTTGGATGCGTTGAGTAAGAATGGTAAGTTTGATAAGGCGGTTGATTTGTTTGGTAGCATGATGGAGCAGCATAATCCGCCAAGGAAGTTGACAGTGAATTTGGGGAGCTTTAATGTTATGGTGGATGGGTATTGCGCCGGAGGTAGGTTTAAGGATGCAATTGAGGTTTTCAACAGCATGGGTGAGAAGAGGTGTAGGCCTGATACATTGTCTTACAACAACTTGATTGAACAGTTATGCGACAATAGTATGTTGGCTGAAGCAGAGGAGTTGTACAAGGGGATGGGTGAGAAAGGGGTGAGTCCTGACGAGTTCACTTTTGCTTTGTTGATGGATACTTGCTTTAGAGATGACCGACCGGATGATGCTGCCGGGTATTTCAAAACGATGGTTGATTCTAAGCTGAGGCCAAACTTGGCTGTTTACAATAGATTAGTTGAGGGATTGGTTAAAGTGGGAAAAGTTGATGACGCGAAGTCATTTTACGATTTGATGATTGGGAAGCTTAAGATGGATGATGCAAGCTATGAGTTAATGATGAAGGCATTGTTTGATGTTGGGAAGGCGGACGAGGTACTTGCAATCGTTGGTGGGTTGTTGAGGGATGAAGGACTTGAATTTAGTTCCGAGTTGCAAGAGTTTGTTAAAGGAGAATTGGGGAAGGAAGGAAGAGAGGAGGATTTGGCGAAGCTAATGGAGGATGTAGAAAGGGAGAAAGCTGAAGCTGCAGCTAAAGAGGCTGAGGCTGCGGAAAGGGCTAAGGCCAGTGCAAGAGCGGCTGTCTCTTCTTTGCTGCCATCCAAGTTGTTCGGAAACAAGGAAGAGGTGAAAGAAGGGGAAGAAGATAGTGTTGCAGAAACTCCTTCAGAGACTGGTTCTGTTGATGCAGTTCCTGCGGAAGAAGTTATGGTAGGTGAGATTAGGAGTGAGGTGGAGGCTAAAAGCGATGTCACAAGTGAGCAGGTAACGGCTTCATGAAGTGGTTTATTAGAAATTGTTGAAGGAGAAAATAGTTGCCTTTTTCTGTGCTTTTTCCTCATTGAAAGGATTCTTATGTGCAAACCAAAAACCTTTTGACGAGTCTAATGTATAAGCCATAAATTTTTTGCTTCCCTTGCTTGTGTATTGTGGTTCATATCATGATTTATTTCGTTTGTTGCCATCTTGATATTTATAGGTTTGTTAGTTGAAGCCTTATGAACATCTGAATTCTCTCACAATATTAGAATGGAACACCGACTGTGAAAGCAAGTACTGGATTCCTAATGTTGGTGGGATCTTGAATCTCTGGTAATCAGTAGAAGCTAATTACTTATGCTGTTGTCGAATGGTCAATTTCAATAAGTTTCGACAAATAAGTCCATGACCTTATTTGGAAGATTGAGATATGCTAGCACCTTTTGCACTTTCTCAAAGCAAAGAACCGTCTTGAACTTTTCATCTGTTTCTGCGTAGGTTACTCTTCAATAATAAGGCTATCATGTTGTTAGATTGCATATATAGATGAATGAATGTCGGGATACAAGTAGGTTTGCATGTGTACTGCTATACGAGTGCAGCCCTTATCACACAGTTTGCTGGTTCTATCGTTCATCATCTTGATTCCAGCGATCCGAATATCCTAATGTGTACTCGCTCAGTTTGAATGTGCGCTTGACGCTTTGCTGGCTTTCATGACACCGCTACCGCTATTTGAATTCAGCTTGTCCGTGAGATAGCATCATTTCCAATTTCATTGCACATACTTGCATCTGCATCTGGGTGTTCCATGAACTTTGCCTTATATTTGACGCAATCCACACCTCAGTTCCCCATTTGAATTGCTCTTGTACATTCTTCTTTTGTCGCATTTTGCTATATTGTTTGCTTGACGATTGTAATTCTACAACCTGGAACTTACACCAGAATTGATGTCCAAATATGCTCATATGAGACCTAAGTACCCCCACTCAATACTAGCACCCGGTGGCCCAAGTAAAAAAGCACAGGCTAATAAAGTGTTGAAAAACATTGAACAATTGTAGAAGCTTAACCTTCTGAACAGTGTACATATCAAGCTTTCTGGTACAACAAAACAGAAGAAAGATTGGCTCTTGTACAACATGACATACACACAGCGTTTGCTAACACACAAATCAAGAAAATGCCTTAATCAGCTACAGACGTTCGGTGTGCACACACTACCATCCGGGTTCGGTGGTTCTTTCCATATCCTCCCAGTAACTCTAAGCTTCAGCTCCTTCCTGTCTCCACCAGAGAAGAAAAGTGCCATGTTCCGCTGGATTATGAGCCCATCATGGCTGTCCCTCACCTTCCGGTGGCTATCACGGATGCTCCGCGGTGTCCCTTCCCAGATGAGCTTCCTGCCATTTGCACCAACCTCAAGGCTGTAGCTATAATTGCGGGCATCGGTCTCATCACCCATAAAACGGAGGAATGCCATGTAGACCGGAGCCATGCCAAGCTGGAATGCTTCGAAGTGAAGGCAAAAATATTGCCCAAAGCAATGGAAAACCTGACAAATGAATTTACGCATTATGTAATGAAAGATTGTAATAGACGATGTGAGTGTCTCGTGTTAATTCCAAGTGTTCCCTCTGAAGAAAGAATAATTAGTTCACATTTATCCATCACTTAGTTGGCACACAACCACAAGAAGAAGCAATAAGCCAATTGGTCCGTCACAAAGTCTCTGTGGTAAACGGTGGCTTGATTCAGAAGAATCAGAACCGGATGTATCTCAAGATGTAATAATTATCATTAGAAAGGGAACCGATTAATACGTTCTTCTACAACAATGCTTATTTTCTTGTCCATTTATCTGTGAAAACATCGTTTGGAAAATTCTTAAAATGAATAGGCAGTTTCGTGGTATCCCATAATAAGGGCGAAAAGCTGTACCATATCTGAAAATGATTTTCCCAAAGAAAAGGCCCATCATTTAGTTTCTACAACCAATTTACTATCGGAAATGAATTTTGAGATGGAAGCAGAAATCACTCACAGTTAGCATCCAAGTTGCATTTTCTACTTCACGGGGATTGGATTTTACGTAGCGATGATTGAATGTGCATCCGGTGTGCATATCGACCTTGTGGTCATCTCTCAGATGGGTAACCAGAAATGGAATATCACCAGTAATAGAGCATTCCGAACCAGCATATGGGCAGTTGTATGGTCTGAAGTTACACGCCCCTTCATGTTTGAGCTTGCTGTAATAAGGAAAAATCTCTGGGCATCCCAAAGAATAATACCTGCAAGGCAATTCAAGCGATTCTGCTACCTTCTCCAGTGCTAGGCACCTAATATCACCAAGCTCCTGCCGGCAAGTTGGGCATCTATTGTGCACCCTAGTTTTACAGGTGGAACACAATGTATGTCCATTGTGACACTGCAGAGAAACAAATGCGTCACAAACCAATAGCTGACAAATTATGACTTACAAGCAGTTGCATAGCATCACGAGAACATAGTTGACTAGAGGAACGTTTCGCAGTTGTCAGCAAAACATTTCGACAGTATTTAAAACACAAAACATTAAGTTGGATCCTACTTCTTAGGATTAGGAAAGTGCAAACGACTCTCCAATATCAGGTAAAACACAACTACACAAGTAAGCGGGAAGGAACCATGGAAGTATAACAAAATATCCTTCAGTTCCCCTTTTGACGAAATGATTATTGGGCCAATGTGCTACCAATGTTTACTAGACTTAGGATTGACAAAAGATGCCAATGCGATAGTGAAGCAAGATCGAGTTTCATGGTTAAACAAGAGGTGGCTCTCTCTGTATTTCCTTTTCTTGATGACAAGAAGTGGTTTACATCTTTGCCAAAATTTGATTGGAGTATCAATAAATCCCAGGTCACCAGTTCACCAAATTTGGAGGCCAATTACAAGGCAGTAAGGAACCCTCATCTCCAGCAGCATCTACTACCCACAATAGGTGGTCTTTCAAGGAGGCCATTGTGAAGGACTGTCTCTGCTCAGTGGATACTGGATAGGCACAAGTGATACATAGTTAACCCCACTTGCTGCCCTTGTCTTACTCCTCTTCCGCAAGAACAACCAATTTCTTTACATTTGTCAAGGAATGGGCAAGTTGTCTCTCGCTATTGCATTTTGCTAGGCTATGGATTTCAAGAACAAATGTAGTTGAATGAAACAGCAGGCAGGATACACGTTCCATTGTATCTACGGGAGAGAATATGGGCCGCAAAACTTGACAAACTGGCCACAACTCACAACAACAGTCTTCTGTTCCTATTCTGTGTCAAATTATATCCAAGTTATCAATTCTAATATGGGAGAAAACTCAGAGGCTACGAACGAAAATTGTAACCCTGCGCTACTGTAGATAACATGATTAGGCCAAAAAAAGGAGACATTTTTTCCCTTTTTGATACTGCTAATTTCCATCACATTCCCAGATAGTGCAACTTTATACCAATGAGATACTAAGATCCGCAAAGACAAACAAATACACCAAACCCAATCATTGAAAACGATTCCGAATTGACAATTTCCTGACGACAAATGTTTATATCATAATTCAACTCAAACAAAAAGATAAAACCCTAATCTTATATGCAATTAGAACATAAAATCTAGTCTTGCTCCACTAGATCAGAATTCAATTCAAACCCAGATATTACATAAGAATTCACCTAAAGACAAGTGCTTTAACGCATGAGAATTGGTGCAAACCGGACATTTTATTACGCCAGGGAGAAAAAAGACATTTTTTTTCATTTTTTCCCTTTCTGATATTGCTGATTTGCATCAGATTAACAGATACGTAATGGTTTATGCTTCTAGTAAACCAAATTATAGCATATGTACCAAACCCAATCACTATAAACGATCCGAAAATGACGAATTCAGGACAATTGCTGTTCATTTCATCCTAATTTCCATGTAATTACAACAAACCTAATCTTGTTCCACTCCATCAGAATTCTATTCAAATTCCAGCCAAACTCAGATAATACATGCAAAATTAGGCAAAGACACGAGCATAACGCATGAGAGAGAAGAGGGACCTGATGAAATATTGGATAAACAGAATTGGTGCAAACCAGACATTTTATTCGGCCAGAAAAAAAAAAGACATTTTCTTCTTTTCTGATATTGCTGATTTGGATCAGATTTACAGATAGCGTTACGGTTCATGATCTACTAGACCAAATTATACCATTTGTAACAGTAAGATCATCAACCACCACCTACTCTGCCCCATAATAGCAAACACAAAGCAATTAACCCTCAACCAAACAAAGCAATTAACCAAACCTAGTCACTAAAACGATTACTAATAGACGATTTCATGAGAATTATCGTAATTTCACCCTAATCTCCACATAATGAGAACATCCAAATCTTGTTCCACTACATCAAAATTTAATTCAAATTCCAGCCAAATCTATTTAATAAAAACAAAATAATATCAAACCCTGATCTTCACGCAATCAGAACAAAATCTAATCTTGTCCCACTACATCAGAATTCAATTCCAATTCCAGCCAAACCCAGATAACACACACATAAAGACACATGCTTTACGCATGAGAGAGAGGGACTTGATGGATTGGTGGGTACATAGAATTGGTGCAAACCGGACATTATTAGGCCAGAATAAAGACATTTTCTCCCTTTTTGATATTCCTGATTTGCATCAGATTTACAGAGAGGTTTATGGTTCATGCACCTAGTAGACCAAATTATAGCATTTGTACCATACCCACTCACAAGAAACGATCCCAAAATGAAGACTTCATTACAATTATTGTTCATTTCACCCTAATCCTCACGCAATTAGAAGAGAAAAAAAATCTAATCTTGTTACACTTAATCAAAATGGGCTGCCGATCCATAGATAGATTAGAGGGTTGGTATAGGCATTCAACCACCTGATTTGCTTCGAAATTGTAGAAGCCCTGTAGTTTTGTTAAAGATCATATTGCGCTTTCCAACATGACATAAGGTAAGACAACAAAAACGTAAAAAAGATGCAAGGAAGAAAACTTCATTTAATGTCCATCAATTCAAATCCAGCCAAACCCATATAATACCTACAAAATTCTATAAAACCCTAATCTTCAAGCAATCAGAACAAAATCTAATCATGTTCTAAATCAGAATTCAATTCGAATTCCTTCCAAAACCAAGATACTAGTACAAAATTACATATAGACACTTCTTTAATGAATGAGAGAGAGAAGAGAGACCTGATGGATTGGTGGGTACATAGAATTGGTGCAAACAGGACATTCGAGCAATTCGTGAACGCTTGTCGCAGGAGCAATTTTCGATGAGAATTGATGAGGACGATGATTTGTCAGAGACGAGATCTCTTCATCTTCCACTCCATCCGAAGAAGATATACACTCAATGTTATCGAACTCCATTGTTCCTGCACAAATCTCGAAAACGCACTTCGGGAAAAAAATCAAGAACTACAAATTTCAAATCTTGAAATTTGATGGGTCTGATCGATTTTCCTAGCGGTTCCCTTTGGGTTTGGCTGATTTTCTTTCCCTTTCTTTCATTTTTCTTCAAAAGAAACGGAAAGAAACTTAGAGAGAGAGAGAGAGAGAGGGATCGATTCCGAAGAACCAAAACAACCCTTCCAGAAAAAAGGGGAGGTTCTTTTCTTCTCTCTCTGGAATTATAGGAGAGAAGGGTGACCGTCGAATTTAAAAACAGATTGAAATCCAACGGTTGTCAGACCATCGCACCCTTTCTGTATTTTTTTTGTACTAAAAAACAAGAAATCAAGAGTTTTTTTTAGCCTTTTACTCTGCAGGTGCAGGGGAATAGAAAATACCAAACACGTCTTAGAAAATAAAAATTTGGTAAGTAATTTTGTCTACAGCTTTAGGGAAATAATTTTGGTACCCACTTGAACTATTGGTTAAAAATACGGAGTACTTTATAGTTTATAGATATGTTTTTTGTATTTTGTTAAGGTTGACCATACATAATTCTTAAGACTCGCTTAAAATTGAATTTTCAAAGTGCGTACAAGTTACATAATTGATTAGGATTCAACTCTTGTATCAGAGGGATAGTCAAGATGAGAGTAAAATGGCCCGAATATTCTTGACCGTCAAAATAAATAATTCATTGACAAATGATAAGAAGAGCAGAATGCACAGTTCCATAACTATCTTCATTTTGAAGATTCTCTCCTCTCAGTTAGTTGTGTAGCCCCTTCTCTAGGGGTGAGATTCTTGATTCGACTCCTATGGAAAAAAGGTTAACTCTTATGGTTTATTAACATCTAACAGCTAAGTCTGCATGTATATCAAATGTCAAAAAAAAAATAAAATTAAACTACTTCATTTGAGTTCTTCGAAACGAACAACCATTTTTATAGTATTTCATAATTGAAGGATTATTCAAAATACGGAAAACCTTCTCCATTTTATTGCTTCACTTTACAATGCTATCGCATATGATGTTCTAGTTTATTTAACTTAAAACTCAAATAATTAGAAAGAGAAATGAAACCAATCATCCGTATATTTAACAATTTTTAAAAAAATCAATAATTTTAACTTTTGAAGTAAAGGATGAGGTTTGGATAAAAATGGATAAAATTTTGAAGAAATGAAGAATGATGATCTGAGTTGATGAAATAGTGTATATCATTCAAAATCACTTTTTCAGTTAAATATATTGTTTTGATTCTTCAAAATGGGAAACTCTTTGAAGAAATTGGATTGGAGTCGGAGATGCTCTTAGACACTGTATTATCATATGCATTTGGATCTGCAGTTGAGTCTTCTCTATTTCTATACCAAATTAAATCTCCATTTCATAGCATAGGATGTCCGAATCAACTTAAACCTGACTACCCTGCAGTTGAGTCTTCTCTATTCCTGTACCAAATTAAATCTTCATTTCATAGCATAGGATGTTCGAATCAACTTAAACCTGACTACCCTTCAAAGGATCAACCCAACCGTTCATTCGCGACGAGCCCAATTAAATCCGAGACAAAAACTTATATGAAATACCCATAAGAGTTTACAACACCTAAAAAGTTTTGAAACTAAATAATACTCCCTCTATCCATTTTTAAATGTGTCGCTTCGAAACTCCAACTTATTAAAAAAACATTATTATTACACCTTTCACATCAATTTTTTCACTTTCAATGTCAACTTTTACCTCTACTTTCCATAATTGTCCTCTATTTTTACCCATTAACTTTTTACCCACTAACTTTTCAAGAGAACAAAATGATAATTCTACAAACTTTTACACATTAACTTTTTAAAACACACATTTATTAAAGGACAACACAAAATAAAAATGTCAACAAAATTGTCGGAGGGAGTATAAGATAAAGCAAATCCTAAGTTCGAGGCCGAGGCAACCCTTGGTGTTACTGAAAATCTACATATATTTGACTATATAAAATTTATGAAAACTTCACCATTTAAATTTTAAATCAATAATGAAGGTGAGCTTCATCAAATTCCATCCGCACTGCTATGAACTAGTAGTAACAATTAATCAAAAGCACAGGCCAAAAAGCATATAGAATTCAGATGCAACCAATTCGAGAGAGAGAGAGAGAGAGAGAATGAAAATCATACAAATGCCAGAATTCTTCTTTAATGGCTTGAACATATACATACATAAACATAACACATTTAGTCCCCAATAATTGAGGGTATGGACGGGAAATAGATAGAAAACAGACTTAACATTTGACAATAAATACACAAAATGACTGCTCTCAGAATACCACTGGAACTGATGGATTTGAGACAAACCTAACATTTGGCAATAAATGCGCAAAGTGGCCGCTCACAGAATACCACTGAAACAGTGGTCCCCCTATACCGTCGCGTTTGTTGAGAAATCATGCCCTCAAATCAAAGTCAAAAGGCATTAGAGAGGGCAGACCCAAGAATCATTTTGATTTATGTGCATATTATAATGCTTCTTTCATTCAGCATCCAAAACATTAGCGTTGCACTAATGGCTTGAAGAAAGACAAATTTGAATGTTCAGTTGTCAGATGGAACTGGGTTTCTGCACAATGTTGTCGGATACAGAGAGAACATACATAATGGCATATTTGATCTATTAATCCTAGAGTTTCTATAAAAAAATTTATTTAGTGTACATGATCGAGACCAGAATATAAACCTTTAAGGAAAAGAATTACAAAGCTACAATCGAAGGAAGCTCCGGTTCCACCTCGGAATCTGCATCGGACACTTCTGCAGATATCTAAAACACAAAAAAGAAGTAAAAGAGCGCCGAAAGTTATCGAAAATACAAACACGTGCAGCAGTAATTTGATGAAAGATATGACATAACAGAGTGAAAATTCACCTGATCCTTTAACTTGTGTTCAGAAAGATAGCGGTCCAACGCATCCTTGCCGTAAAGGATTTTTGCCCCAGACCCACGGCCCTCCAATCCAACAGCTTCTTCATCAACTACAACAGCATCTATTATATTGTCGCCTGTTCTAACATCTGGAATCTGCAAACAATTCAACCATAAAATAACATTAGAACGATTTCACCATAGTGGTCATGAAACAAGAGACAAAATAAGCAGATTTAGAACACACTACACGGTAGCCGCTTGCTGGTAGCAGCATTTTCTTACACAGTTCAGGGCCAAAAAATAAATAAATAAATGGAATGAGTTCTGAGCATCAAGCAACCAAAATTTGTGGTTTCAGGGCACTAAAGGCAGGTAGAGCCGATAATTAACGAGCAGAACAGTGATCAAGTTCAGTCAGAAAGCAGTAATTTAGCAAGAATTCAATGATCAGAGTATAAGAACACCTCGCAATGAAATGCAGGAACATTACCCTCTGACGTTGCAATTCAGTCAAATAACTCACACAACAATCATGATCCAACCACAATTGGTGCATTATGTACTAATTGAGTCTCCAAACTGTTGAGTACTAAAAGGTGCATTTTCGTGGAAAATAGTAGTAATAAATGCCAAATTAGTGAATACTGACTAGTATCTTTTGTTTGGGAAGTAGCTTGTATCTTCGTCCATATTTTACAAGATTGTAACTTCTGCACTCTGATTATGGCTAAGTCACACTTACATGGAAAACCTTCGCTGTCTTACTTCCAATAAGAAATAACCAATTTTGCCTACAAGATATACTAGCTACATAATCAGCACCAACGAAGTATTTAAATGTAAGGATCCAATACTCCAATCAAACAATTGTCGAACTTTTTTTCTAACGGAAACTGGTGAATACAAGCCATCATCTCTCTTCTATGTTGAAATGTCAAAGAGAAAGATAGTTTGTTAACTAACTAGAACTTATTGTTATGCTAGCACATTAGCCACAAAATGAAGCAACTTCCACAATGGATCCTTTCCTGAATTTGTACCACACATCAAATTAATGATCAAAGAAGATATAGCATACTGCATACCTCGTACATGGCATCCATCAATATACTTTCCAAGATGGATCTTAAGCCCCGGGCTCCAGTGTTCTTTGTTATTGCTTTCCTAGCAATTAATCTCAATGCATTTTCTGTGAAGTGTAGCTTTACCTGATAAATCCAAGTACAATGATGTCATGGAAGGAAGACACACTTTTACCTGGTCAATAAAAAGCTAAAACCGTCCAGATGGATGGAATAGTTAGAAAGATTGGATGTCCATTGCCACCCATCTACGAATGTAAAGCATAAACGTATAAACTAGAATGCTACAGCTTTAGAATGAACTCCGAAGAAAATGGGACTAACAAGGAAAACTTACTTCATTCATTTTAAACATCTTTTTGTATTGCTTCCCAAGGGCATTCTTTGGCTCTGTTAGCACCTAGAAAACACCATCACTAATAAGAGTCTGCCACATAAGAATCTCATCAACAGTGTCATCTCTTTACGCTTATAGAAACTTGATTTCAAGAAACAAAAGAACCAAGGGGAAAAAAAAAAACCAAGCTGGCAATGAAACGGAGACACAGCTCAACAGGGGGGGAGGCGGCACGTGCCACCCCCTGGCCCAAAAAATAAAATAAAATTTTGTATTGTACAAGCAGTGTTATTCTTCAAAACACATGTATTTTTTGGTATTAAGCATATTGATGAGTGATCAATTGATGAACATGTGAAATTTTCGGGTACTAAATATGTTGATGGATGATTAACCTATGAAAAAGGTGTATCATTTCAGGTATTAGAAATAATTAACCTTAGAACACTTGTACCTTTTTTAATGCTAATTACTCCATCTGCCCATAAAGATAATCCAATACCAAAGAAACTCCAATTTTTGGATAAGAAATCATGCACGGAATAAAAAATAAAGCACTTCCGTGAATCTCACATTTCTTGACATAAAATTAAAGAACTAATGAGATTTTAATCCAAAAATTGTACGTTGTTTTACAATAGACTCTTTGTGGGACGGAGGGATGGAGAACATTGATTTTTGGTGCCTCCTCCAAGTCGGAATCCTGGCTCCATCCCCGCAATGAATACATGAAATCTTGCTAGTGCATATCTCTATACCTGAACGAGTTGGTTCTCAGTCAGAGCCGACAAACTGACAAGGATGGGAAACCGTCCCACAAATTCAGGTATCAAACCATATGCTATAAGGTCACTACTTTCAGCCTGCCAAACATGACAAGTTCAATGTGAGAAAGAAAAGACTGGAGTTTCAACATACATTACAGATAGGAGTAAGCTTACAGTTTCCAATAGAGATGATGCCACGACAGCGTTCGTAACACCACTGCTCCTCATGTTTGCACGAACTGGTGCACCAAACCCAATAGAAGAATCTTGACGCCTGGAATTGGATGTAGAGCAGTTCAAATTTGCAAAAAGATCCCAGAGTTAATATTGCCAAGGTTAGAAGACATAGCTATTATTTGTAATCGGAATTACCTTTCTGAAATAGTCTTCTCCAAGTCAATAAAAGCACCACCACATATGAAGAGAATATCTTTAGTGTCGATCTGTGAAAAATACACATAGCAATAGCATCAACGTATAAACTGACTCAGGAGCCAGAGCAGAAAGAATGAGAGTATATGTCAAAGCAAAGCAAACAGACTAGAAATTGTTCTGATAACATAATGTAGATTTAATCAGGTCTTCAGGTCTTCAAACGGACGGAATTTAAAATGTATTGCTCAAGAAGATAACTCATGCGACTTCTATTAGCAAAATGGAAAACATTGCCACCACATGTTCAAGAAAGAAAGAATGAGATGCTTTATATCTTGCATACAGGGGAAAAAAAAAACAATAATACAAAACTAAAAACTGAGAAGAAGGTAAAATCTCCTAATAAACTTCTCAGCCACTCACAAAATTCATTACGAAAGAAATTAAAATCTGCGTCGTACTATAAATCATAAATCCTAATAAAGAGTCGCAAAATCATAAATCCTGCCCAGTATACTCCTATATCCTTGTAATAGTTTTGTGCCTGTTTCAGCTTTGTGGCCGTTTCACTAGAATCCTGTATTGTTTTTACTGTTTTTTTGAGAGAATTGACTTATTGCTGCTTTATAAATATTTGAGTTTCAGAAAGTTTTCACTTTTCAGGTTTAGATGGGTTCAATTTCAACACCACCACTCTGCAAGCACGTTCTTTCAAATCTCATTCTATTCATATTTAGCTAAACTAGTATCTGTGTACCTGAATGTTGTCGCCTCTAGGATGCTTTCGGGCTCCTTTCTCCGGGACATTGACTATCTGGATAGAGGGAGCTCCATAAATCAGAATACAAACAAATTAACTATCTTCATCACGGTAGCGACTCTTTAGTGCAAAAAAGGTTCCTTCCCACCAATTTCAAACTCAATGAAAAAGTGAGTTGAGATAGTCTCCAATGCCAGTACAATGCAATAGCTAAAAGAATTGCAAAATAATCTAGTTATGCAGGGGGCAAAAATCAGAATTTTAGCCGAATTCAGTTTCCACTTTTCTTTCATTTCTTTCTCACTAGTCTTCACTTGCTGATATGAAAACTACAAGTCTCAGTTTTATGCTTCCAGCTTAAGACCAACTCCAACAAACATCTCAACAGAAAGAAGGTGATTTCACAAGCAAGTGAGCTCCAATAAGAAATTAAGACAGGACAACAAATCCAATTAAAATAATCAAGTCTACTTATTCATTTTGGTTATTTACAAGGTGACAATCTTCTCACTATTGTTAAAAAGGGTCACAGACTCACAGCTTAATTATTTATTCAACTACGACTGCCAATATCAATAATCCAGTCCAATTACATCAAAAAAGATGGCCCAAGTTCCAACAGATGGATCATAACGCAGCCCCAAGATCAGTTTCTCCAAGATCTGAGAAGTCCTGATTTAGCTAAATTCAGAGTGCTCAAAATAGAAGATGAATTTACCGTTCCTTCCAGCATTTTTAGTAATGCCTGCTGGACACCCTCGCCTGATACATCTCTGCTTATATTAAGGCTCTCAGCCTGCATTGTGACAGAAAATGAGTAAAAATAATGCAGAAAGAAGCTGTGTCAGTTTTGGTGAATAAACAAAGATAACTCTCCAATGTGAAATAGTTTTAGAGAAACCTTTTTTGTGATCTTGTCAACTTCATCAATATACACAATGCCTTGCTGGGCAGCTGCCACATTATAGTCAGCAACCTGAGTAAAAAAGAGCCACGATAAGAATAAAATTCAGAAAAGAAAAAATAAATAAATAAAATTCTATGGAATGGAAATGTTAAAGATGAAATTTGAAAGGTGACAAAGGCAGTAGCTAAGCAAGTGAAATCGTTAGTGTGAAACTCATCTCAGTTCACAACCAATTTCGAACGTGCATTTGATATGAGATGGATCGTCAAAGTAAAATACATGCACTACTTGCAAGAGATATGCTTTTCATAACGGGATTCCTTCGAAGAATGCAATAGAAAGGGTTCATGCAGCACATCCCTGAAGTGGCTAACAAGCAAATAATAGGAACAACAATGGAGGCTTCACCTAGACAATATAACAACATAAAAGGATGCAGAATATCTAGGGAGTTATAAAAGCAAAGATTTGAAGATCAATGATGAACTGGTGTAGAAAGAACTGTTTCTTGAATCTTGAACTAGAAAGAAATGGTGTAGAAATCCATTTGAGTAACCCTCGACATTGTTTAGTAAACCAAAATATCTCCAACTTCGGAGTCGCACAAAGTTGGGTAAGTTTACAAAAGTCAGGGGGCTTAAGAGGATATCTCTGTGAAACTAAATAGGATATGAATCACTCTGTAGCTGCTAAATGCTCCAAAGTCAACAAGCCATCGCTTTACCAATTACAATCAGGAGGAATTGAGAAAATGCCACTAGTTGCCCAGTCATCAAATAACATCCTACATCATTAAAGCCTAGGTTCTTCTATGCACTTTCGACTACAAGCATTGGTAAGAGTCCCAAACTTACGTCCAGAAATAAACTAGAGCCTCATCTATTGAAGCGAAAACGAAAAAAAATTGGCCCCACATGTGGTGACACCCGGTCCAGATTTCATAAAAGGTTTGATATGGATTCATCATTCAAACAGCAGAACTGCCCACTCAGTATTCAATCTAGAATTCACATATGCTATAAAAATGGTACAGAAATGCTGAGTTCACAAGAGTCTCGAGGCTGAATCTATAACATTAATACATAGTGTCATAGAACCCTCTCTCTGTCTCACACCCATGTGTGTATGCGTGCAAGTAACAGTTTGTTTTTGGGGGTGTGGGGAGGGTCATGGATCTTTACCGTAAGGAGCTTGTACAATATGGACTCCACATCTTCCCCAACATATCCTGCCTGCAAAAGTAGCAAGCTGTCATGGGCTAAGCGAAATCAGATCTTTTGGTATCAAACATGCTATTACATTACAACAAGGAAACAACCAAACCACAATTGGGGAGAGTAAATTCAAAGTACATACTTCTGACTTCTTTTTTCCAGAGTACATATTTTGTCTACATTTTCAACTATAACTTATACATGCTAACTACATGAATCAATACATTTCCTTTACATTTTTCAAAGGTTATCAAAAGTTGAATTTGAGAGAGAGAGAGAGAGAGAGAGAGAGAGAGAGAGAGAGAGAGAGAGAGAGAGAGAGAGAGAGAGCTAAATGTATCTATAAACCCGAAGCAAGTTGATCATGTTGGTCAGACTAATCATGGATTGAAACCATTCTACAAGAAATTTGAACTTCCACTTGACATCAACCACCAAAGAAAGACCAATCCAAACATTACAAGATAGCATTAATCTAGGATTCTAAATCTTCAAAGTGTTGAAAAAACAACTTACCTGCCCGCTAAAGATTAATGGGTTCTGTAAGGAGTAGAGGAAAAAATAAGAGGGCTAGCCATTACTAAGTGTGACCGACTTGCCTGAGTTAGTGTGGTGGCATCTGCAATAACAAAGGGAACGTTCACCAACCGTGCCAATGTTTTGGCAAGTAATGTCTTCCCTGTCCTTGAAACAGCATTAGAAGCATAACAGCGAGAACCAGTAGTTAAAGATAGTGTACTACTCCCTCCGTCCCAAAAAGGATGTCCAAAAATACTATTCATGCCTTTCAAAAAAAAATCTTTTTTTTGTAATTTATAATACTTTTATGATTTTAAAATTTTTGTTTAATAAAAATAAATGAGATCTATCAAATAAGATCCATATTGCATATATAAATCATTGTACATAAAAATTTATAGATAATTTTATGAGAGGGATGAACAGTAATTTTGGACATTCTTTTTGGGATGGAGGGAGTACAAAATTGGAAGTTATACATGATAAAACTTTGTTTTCCTCATTTTCACTATGCAAAACTCAAGGGAGAGTCTAGTCACACAACCATTTTTACAACCAAACTTAAAACCGACTTGCCACATTACCATATAGGCTCCATTATTTTGATGATCGGAAACATTCACTTTATAGAGAACGTCTAAAATAGTAACAATAAAAAAATTAGGTTTATTGGATGTCGATAAATGCATTATCAGAAGAAAAAAAAAAGACTTACACAAAAGACAAATATGTGTTGATCATGCATTTATCGACATCTATAAACCTGAATTTTGGTATTCTTATTATTTTTTACATGCTCTATTAAGGTGAAAGTTTCTGACCATCAAAATAATTAAGTCTATATTGTAATTTGGCAAAACGGTTGTAAGTTTGGTTGTAAAAATGGATGTGTGACTAGACTTTCCCAAAACTCAAACAAAGAAACTAACAATGTTTAAACTTTCATTACACATGAAATAAGAGAAAACTCAATAGACTAATATTGAGCATCTATGTAGATGTACAGGAAGAGGCAGAGGCCATCACTATGATCAATGTTTCTGGTATGTTCAACATGGAAGCAGCAATAAAAGATGAGAGACTATAGAGTAGTAGTAAGTTTCGAAAGAAAAAAAAAAAGGATTTTAAACACCAAACACGAGTCTTGAGCCTTGACAATCACAGTTATCTAACCAAATTCAAACCACATGACTTCCTAAGAGTTTGATTTCCACTGAAGATTTTTTACCACACTCCAATAGAAGAAACATCGCCGGAGGTTCATGTTAAATAAAAATAAATTACCTGAACCAGTTGGTCCCATCAGAAGAATGTTACTTTTCTCAAGCTCAACCGACTCATCATCCGCGGCATCTGTTTTGTCATTGACTGAGTCTCCTACAGGCCTAGCTTTCCACGTTTAAATGAGAAATGTTAGCACTTAGAAGTAAATATGATCGTAAAGCAAACATACAACCAACAAACATAACATTGGTCTTGACGTCAATGGTGTTCTTGAGCACTTCATTAGGGCAATAAGCAGATCCAAACCCTAAAATTTGATGACCCAAATTCCCACAATCCAGTATACAATATTACATGTGGGCGCTGTACTTGTATTCTTCCAGCAGGTAGCTACAATTCTTTCCTTGAGAGTTGAGATCAACTGGTATAGTCAAGGAAAAGAAATTCAGAAAAATCAAAGGTTTAGAACTAACCACTTCTGTGAAGGGTCATTAGATATCCTCTTATAGTGATTGTAAACTGCCACTGAAAGCACCTGCAGATAGGACGCGATAAGGAGTCTACATAAGACAAACTTCATCCAAACAAAAGGTCCACATTAATGACACCCTAAGGAGGCAGAACTCAAGTAACTGTACATCATGAATACGAAACAGGTTCATCCCGCATACAAATAGGCTCCAATAACTTTTCCATTTCCTCTTTCATTCTCATTTTAATTCCGCGAACTGCAAAAGTGTCTTTGTATCCAGTGAGGTATCCAATAATATACCACCAACAAAAGGCAGTGGCAGAAAAAGCCCATCATAGAAAATAGCATATCCTTGATTACATATTGCAAAGACCAGCAATGATTGAATTCAAGTGAAAAAGACCATAAAGACATCATTTCACAAGACACCAAATGATGCCCTCCAAAAGCACATTCCTTTCTAACATAAGTTTGCAAGAAATATAAACAGAGTCGAAGTTCAGCAATAGCAATAACTGTAAAGCACTTAAAATTGAGAATCACCTTCTTTGCCCTCTCCTGCCCAATCACAAACTTATCAAGCCCTCTACAAATCTCCTTAGGGGTTGGAAATTCACTACCCAAATTCGATCCTCCCCAACACTCATCCTTCGACCCGTACCCACCACCCGAACCCCCGGTCCCGCCTCCGCCGCCGCCTTCTGTCACTCGAACCAATTTCACACCAGGCCTGACCGCAATCCCATCACCGGGAGGCTGTTGCCAAACCTCAGGTGGCTCCCCATAAGAATTCATGACATTACAAACATACCCACACCCAACTTTCCTCCTGTTTCTAATGAAATTGTCTACAAATTCACCTCGAAGAGAGACGGGTTTGAATGAGGTGAAATGGTAAGGGGTGTTGGAGAAGAAATCGTCCCATTTGGTTTTGTAAGCGTTGGAGTAGGAAGGGAGCATACGGCCATCGTGCATGTGGTTGAGTATGAAGTATCTGAACTGAGCTACTGTGGAGGAAAGGCTATCCCTTGATGATTTTGACCGTAGAGCAGCAGCCATGGTTTTGGGTGTATAGGGATTAGAAAAGAGAGAAAAGATGAAGGGGTTTTTTTTTGTTGAAGATTGAATTTTGAGGTTTGTATAAGGCTGAGAACGGAAATTAGGAAATGGGTTCGGAAGAATTCGAGGTGAATTTAAGTTGGTCTTTGGTAATTGAGGATTATCATGTCTGGTCTGGGAGAATTTCTAGATGGAGAGAGAGAGAGAGAGAGAGAGAGAGAGCTAACAAAAGAAGAGAGAGAGAGAGAGAGAGAGAGAGAGAGAAAACGAAAGAAACGAATCGTAGAATATCAGGATCGGGAATCTATAAACGACGCCGTTGACGTGGAAGTTAAAGCATCTACTAGTACCTAGTTTCGTATACAAAAATGATAGGTACACACTCTTTCAACCACTCTCCACCACACTCTCTTCCACATGTGTGGTGGAGCTCACCTGGTAGACCCCACCACACATGTGAAAGAGGGTGTGGTGGGGAGTGGTTGTGAAGGTGTGTACCTATCATTGTTCTTTTGCATAGCAAAGAGAATGGATCCAACTATTCGTCCAGAACCAAATGTCCAGAAAATGCACCGATTTTGTTCGGGGACCCACTTTTGGATTCCGCATAAGTAATCCAAACCGTTCATTATTCTTAGAACATTTTTTCGAGGGGGCCCAAAAAATTTCAGCTCAATCAAAAGGTTAGAAGTGCTAAAACCAAAGTCCCACCGTTTCAATCAAATTTTTTTTGCTTGAAACAGTGGGACTTTGGTTTGAGCACTTTTAACCGTTTGATTGAGATGAAATTTTGTGAGACCCCTCAGAAAAATGTTTTAAGAATAATAAATGATTCGAATCACTCGTGTGATACTCAAAAATGGGTCCCCGACGGTTGATGTATTTTCTGTGCATTCTTGTCTGTCCATATGTTTAGCCAAAGAGAATAGGAACACAATCACATTCATCTTTTTTTTTTTTATTTATTTAAAATGGCTTAGATTCGATAGGGCACATGTGCCCTGTACTACATTGGGACACCATAGAAATATTTCACAGGTCTAGCTGTGGTGTCTCAGTTTTATTTACCACGAATACTGGGTCTACAAACTACAAAAACAAATCACATTTACCATAAACACATGATTTACTAACCATAATTTATGACTTATACATGTAGTAAGTAAATCATGTGTTTTTCCTAAGTAAAACATGTCTTCATAGAAATACAATTGGGAAAAGAGTAAAACCATGTTCCTTCTTGAGGTGGTTTTCATCCAATGACTCAAATTCATCTTCTTCTTCTTTTATTTTATCTAATGGTTTAGATTTAGTGGGGCACTCGTGCCCCAATACCACATAGGGACACCATAGAAATGTTCCATATAGGTCATATACACATTTAATACACGTGACTTGCGTGAACAAAACATCTTACATACGTGTAAGCAAAAATGATAGGTACACACCATCTCAATCACTTCCCACTACACCCTCTCTCACATGTGTGGTGGAGCTCACCAGGTGGATCCTAGTGGACCCCACCACACATGTGAGAGAGAGTGTGATGGGGAATGGTTGAGAGGATGTGTACTTATCATTGTTCTACGTGTAAGTCCTATACACATTTAATACACGTGACTTATGTGTATGTGAGAGTTGTTTTCACAGTTGTGTACCTAGTATTATTGTTCTATTAACAGCCCAAAAATATCTCTCTAGTCTATTACCCATTGTACTCTTTTTTTTTTAACTGATATTACCCCTATTAAATTTGATAACCATATTTCAAAATTTATCTTTCATTGTTCATGTTATACGTATTTTTGAACACTAAAGCACAACTATTAAAATATATATATTTTTAAAAACGGAGTATCAAAATCAATTTCCCTCTCTTTTAATGTTAACGACATAAATTTGTTGGTTGAACTCCTTTTCAATATTAGGGATTTGTCATTTGACCATGTTAGAGGAGCAAAACCAAAGTGGCAAGCAAAAGCCTAAAATATGCTTTTACATTTTTAATGTACCAACTTCTTTTATTATTATTTTTAACTAGCGTAAATGACTTCAGATAAAAACAAGGGAGATTTAATTAGACATCATGTATCTATAATATCCTTGTGATTCTATCATACAGAGTTTGAATACTTATGATTTCATCATGCCTTTAAATAATACCTAAAAGACCATTTATCCATGATTAGATTAGAATACTTATGTTTATTATGTAAAATCACCGAAGTGGTAAAATAATAAATCATATTCACTATGTTTAATAACCCTCTTTTAAATGACATATGAATATGGTTGATTAAATTTACCATTTTTTTCACCGAAGTTGTAAAACAATGAACCGTATTCACTTTTATTTAACTTCCCTTTGTGAACTTGGCCAGTGCAACAACTCCTTTAAAATTTTTAACCATGCTTGTTGGATCAATGATTTTTAGATGAAAACATAAAGAATTTAGGATGGAAACATTTTTTATGTTTTCATCCCAAAAATCTTTACCCTATAGGTAAAGAATTTTTGGATAAAAATTATAAACAATTTAAGATTGAATTTAGGATGAAAACATTCTTTCCCGATTTTTGGGGCCCCGTCTCGTAGAAAAAAATAATTTATATATAAAAATAAAATTATATATATATATAAATTATATATATATGAAGGGCCTCAAATTGAGAATAGGCCTGGGGTCTCGCGAAATACAGGGCCGGGCCTGTTGGTGACCTCGTGTACTCTTCTAAAAAATTGCAACCACTGCCTCAAGAAACTCTCGCAAGCCCTTTACCACGGTGGTTTCTCCGATGTTGAAATATTCGTCTAGAGAATCAGTTGGTTCTCCATAAACAACTGAAGACAAACCCGAGCATTCCAGCACAACTTTTTTGGACAAAGTATGATTCATGAGCTTCCACTTCAGATTGAATGCATAGAAAGAGAACATTTCATTCGAAATCTCCTTTGCAATATATTGGAAAGAAATAATGGTGGATGTTATTGCAATTATCTCCAACTCATCATCAGAGTCAGAATTGTAGAGAATAATTCGTCTAGAGATTGGAGATCCATGTAGGAAATTGAAAGAGAAAAAAGGAGTTTGAGCAAGGAAAATTGTTGGCCAAATGATCCTACTTATAATGATGGAATATGACCACTATAAAAATCTGACCACTAAATTATAGCCATTGGAAAGTGATTGTTGCAAAAATATAACTTCTTGTAAACAAAAAAGACAGTCCAACCCCAATGACCTAGCCAAATACCTCCATCTTTAACCAAATTCTATGTAGACAAGTTGAAGATTTTGTTGGATGGACAGATTTTAGTAGCCTTTCACTTGATGCATGTTGGGTTTCAAAAGAACTGACTTATTGCCATTTTAAGCATATACTACATACAAAATAATTGAACAAAAGAATTACATTAAATTGAGGTAGACTCATTCAAAATACTTTTTGAGTCCAACCTGAGGCATATTCCCCCAAAATTTGTGCATGGTAAATGCACTCGTAAGCACTTGAAATTCCATGACATGAACCATTCTTGTCACGGGTCATTACCCGATGAATTTCTTATAGATGGCCAAAAAAACAATAACAGAAGATGAATAAACAGTGAGAGAGGTCAAATCTCTTGCTGTGCACACTCTTCAACTCTAGGAGTATATACTTGAATGACATCCAAGCAATGAAAGAGTCATGATTTGTTGCAACTAGTTGAACAGTTTAGGTGAAAATACGAAAACTGTGAATCCGACAGGATTACTATTACAACATGCAGAATTGACTGGAATCAAATTGGAAGACAATTACTCTGACTAAACTAAAAGAACACATTTCTCGTCTCTCCATAGAGATGGAATTTCATCAACACCAAGAATTGAGGGTCCGAGAAAAGACTGCTCGTTCTTTGCAGGAAATATCATATCTGAATCGGTCCATCCTGCCCTGCATTGTCTGATTCTGCACGCTGCAATAGGAACATATCTTATACTCTGTACAAAAGATACAAAAATTACAGCATTCTAAAGAACACAGTTCAATAGCTCAAGGCTTCGCTTGTCTGGCATTTTGCATCAATAGGACCTGGGTGGTAAATTATCAAGTCAAAAGTGAGCATCATTACCCTGTTACATGCCTTTCTAAACCTGTGTTTCGTCATCTATACAACAGTGCTTCACTAGGATCTACAATTGACTGTAAATTGTCGAAATTGTAGTTTCATCAATCTAACTCAGATTGAAGTGGTTTAAGATGACAAAATAGTATATTTGCCAGGTAAATGAAGGAAATGGGAAAATTATTATAAACATTTGTAGATCACATGCAACAGTCCATGCCAATCTCCAGATAATTAAATTTTATCGATCTGATTGGCAGCCAACAATAATAAACCGAACCAAACTAAGCCACACAGAGCGTCCCGTCTTAATCATGTAGAGTCAGCTAATGAATCCAAAGAAGAATCACAACTTTCAAGTTGAAGTATTGCATACTGCCAAAAAGGCCATCATTACCTGAGTCGCATATGATGATCTTTCTACCATGTACTTGACAAACTCCTTTTTCTTTTCGTCAAAACTGGACATTGCATGGTTAAGTAATGCTTGTTCTCTCTGCATATCTTCCTGAATTCTCTCTGCTTTCCATTTCATCTCCTTTATCTGCTTTTCAGTTTCCAAATAGTTCACGGGTAGATTTGATGTCCCACAGCCTTTGGGGAATTTCACGTTTATGTTGGCTCTTAAATCAGAGAGATTCAAAGGAACAAAACAGCAGCAAGAACAAAGAACAATAACGAGATTAGATGACAGGTACACAATTGTTATTAGATTTGACAGTTACGTCTAGAAGGAGGACATGAACTTGATTGGATGAAGCACAAAATCGTTATCTATCTAGCCAGAAGACAAGTGAACAATGCAAGGAAAAGGTTCAAAAGTGAACACTTACAAATTACAGTCACAAGTAAGAATTATTATGAACACTACTCCTAATGCACAAAACCCCATCACCTTAGGGGCAACTGAACACTTTCCCCCAGTATTCATTAGGAATAATTGAGATCTTTCCACACTATTTGAAAATGAATTTTGGAACGGGCAAAGTATTTCTTTGGCAACACATGTAGGCCCATAAAATGTCAACCTTTTCAATACAAAACAGATTGAACATCTGAGGCCGAATACTGAATAGAATCATTAGCTAAATTTTGACCAGAACAAATTTTACAGACGCCTTATCCTGGATATTCTATACGTCACAAAGGCACACAATGGAGCTTCTAGAAAGGGTACTACAAAAGATACTTGCATTAAACTAAACCACAAAGCAAAACGAAGGCAAAAAAAAGAGTTGCAACAAATCATAATATTTTGCGGAGGAAATATGGAGGGAATTTATCATCACATATCAGTGAAATGCCATATTACTCAGAGACTTACCTACAGCCCAGAGCAAAGATGCCGGAACGCTTTATCATCCCACCGTCTAAAGATACAGCTCCATCTTTTATGCAAGGAAGAGCCTGTAACATGTCTTCCCTTGTTTTGTACACTTGAAGACGGGAGAAGAGGTTATAGAAAAGAGTCTCCCTTAGGCCATTCCCAGTGGCTGTGAGACACGATAAATTGTCAGTATCTATATTAATCATATTCACAGCAAACCCAAGAAAGCCAGGTGGAGATCCTCCATCCGGTAAAACTGGCTTCAGAAGATCAAGCCTCATCTGGGGGTCATTGGCAACAAATTCACCACTATACTGTCTGAGAACCACAAAAGTAAATGTTTTAGAATCCTCAACTTAGAACTCCAGAGTATACAAAAAAAATATGGTTAGTGGGCCACATACCTTAGATTTTCAAGACAAATGACTTGAAAACGGCCATCTAGTTGCCTCCCAATAGAAATTCCAAGCTCGTGAATACCAGAATCTTTAATTATAGAACCATCATTTTCATATGTTTCTAGAGCTTTAACACCTTCATTAGTCTTGCAGACAACTGCCAACATTGTTTCTATCCCAAGATACTCTGAGAGAAGCCTGGCTCCAGAGGTAGAGAAAACAAGTCAAATATACTATATGCTGCAGGAAAAATGGTATGATAACAATGGTTTTGGGCAGCTATGAGCATATACGTCTACTGCGCTGTGCAATCAGTAGCCCTTTCATTTACATGTGAGAATTAATGCTTTGCATACCCATATCAAAACAACAAAAATGATCCAAAAAAGCTAACAAGCAATACCAATAGTCCAACCACAAAGAAAACAACTAAAAATACGAAAGATAGCAACTTCAAACTGACCTGCTGAGATTGTCATCATCCAGTTTTCCAAGTTGTGCAACAATACCCAACACATCCTTGGTTAATGCAAGATGAGGAGTCTGACTGGCATGACGAGTTTTCAGCAAGCACAAAATGCTAGCTGCTGATTTTTCATGCCTTATTATATCTTCAAATGTTTCCTCCTCACTTTTCACACGAGTATGATCCTCTTCTTTGATCACAGGCGAACTTGAAGAATGATAATTCCCAAGACGGACTGAGACAATGAGTGTCAGGATAAAGAAACATAAGAGAATGATAAAAGCAAACAATACATGATAGCACAAGAATCAAGGTCTTTTAACTTCATGAAACTCAACTATTTTGCTTCCAGAATGAATACACCAAAAATCATATGCAAAATAAGTAACTCCACAAGTCAAATTTGAGGGCATATCTGATGAACTTCACAACTTAAAACCATGAACAGTAATCAGAGAGAGGGACGTTCATCTTTGAAGTATACAAAAGGGCAGGACGTTAGATGAGGAAATTAACTTGTGTTCTCTGTAACTTCATCACTGAAAAACGCCAATCACTCTTATGGAGAGCAACACATGCCAATGTAATTTGATGTTGGCATTAGCAAATTTTTTTTCTTCCAAACACGCTATTTTTAGAACGTTAGATTACAAAGGAGAGTAACTTTAGAGGACAGTGACTTCTAACTGAAAAGTAAGGACAACATACCTTGCATATCGAGAATGGAGTCATCCAAGCTGTTTTTCTGTGACTTCAAAAATTTGATGTTCTCTTCATGCTTTTTTATTTTTAGACCAAGCATTTGTATATCCCTCTCGAATTTCTGGTGGATTGAAGCAACATAAAATTACTTAAATAAACTGTTTAACAAGACCTGTGTGCCAACTACATCGTAACAACACAATATGACACAAGGTATCATTCATCAAAACATGACAAAACTTTGCAGTTCCAATAAATAAACTTCTGTTATCCCTTCTACTTTACACAAAACAGAACTAAACCTTGCATTTTGAAATTCGTTTCAATGTCATCCCTCATTTGGGTTCCATTAAGAATTTGGACAGAGAATTGTCATGTGCCCAGCACATGACCACTTGTGAGGGGTATATTTGGCAATTCCCTCTCTCCTCCTGATCTTCTTCCCTCCCCCCACCACACCCACCCCCACATCCTCCTCCTCCCTCCTCACCGACCTACTAACCCTCCAATCCCAGTCCCCATCTGGGTTCTTCCATAGAGAAGCAAATTAGTAAAAAGGTAGAATCTTTTCCTAGCCCTCTAGACTAAACTCACAGCTCTTCCAATAGAACAGATTACCCTCACCTTTGGATTTAGGCTAGGATCTTTTTCCTTTACTCTTGGTTTGTTTTCCAGTCTTATGTCATGCCTTCAGAGAAAGCATTGCATCATAAAAGCAAGGTAGTCCATTAATTTCCTTTCCTCTTGGTTTGTTTTCCAGTCTTATGTCATGCCTTTAGAGAAAGCATTGCATCATAAAAGCAAGGTAGTCCATTAATGCATGTTTTGTTAAGAAAACAAATTCATAAATTTTCTCATGCCTAACCAAAATTAAAATTAGTTCGTTTACCTTCAAAAAAGAGTATCTCAACAAGCAGTCATAAAGTCTCCCATGTAAAGTTTCCATATTGTTTTGACTATCCTATCCTAATTCAAGCTTCATTAAACAATTCACGAAACAATAATGGACGTAATTTATTCTTGATTCTTGATTTCTACAGCACCAAATTTACTCTGTGATCCCCGGGGGCTTTCCATGATATCTATCTAAAACCCAATCAGACAAATGAAAAAGCTCCATTTCTAGAAGAAAAATAAATTTTCTTGCATTTCTACAATACCCATTAACAGATCCACAATTTGAACCAGATTTGGGATCCATAAGAGCCAAATCGAAGCAGTCCAAAGCCATTATTCCTATAGAGACTGAGCAAGAACTTACCTCTCTAGGGTAGAGTCTTGAAATCCACATTTCCAGATTCATTATGATTTGGAGGCGACTGGATTTCGATGGGTGTTTTTGGATATCTGGCGCCGAAGAATAGGAGAGAGAAGGGGCGAGAGGGTGGGGTAATGGAGGCGAGGAGGTGGGAGATGAGGTGGTCAGTTAGATGACTGGGATTGGAGGGTGAGGAGTCGGAGTCGGAGGTGGGAGTGGCGGGGAGGGAAGAAGGTTAGTATAGAGAGTAGGGTTATGAGGGTGCGGGCGCAGGGGGGGATTGCCAAAATACCCGTCATAAGTGGTCATGTGCTGGCAGTTTTCCTTCCAAATTCTTACCGGAACCCAACTGAGGGTTGATATTGAAACAAATTCGAAAATTCAAGGTTTAGTTTGTTCAAATTAGAACTAGAAGGACCAAAGTGCTGTTTCGTATAAAGTTGAAGGAATATAACAAAAATTTACTCAAAAATCCTCAAACACCTTAGAAGTACACACAACTCTTTCCACTTGGTAAGCTGCTCCATTTTGAGTTGCATCCTTGGCGATCGGACAAGAATCATTCTGGCCCACATGCTTCAGTGCCGAAGGATCTTGGATGGATGAATCCTTTGATGACCCAAAAGCATAAATAAACAAATCATCAGGTATCTATAGACCATAATTCTCCACAACGATGACGAGCCTACGCATACTTCTCGTGAATACAGTGCATTTATTTTTTTCCCATATGTGGACATTGATGCATTCAACGAACAGATATGGATCTACCAGAAAAATGAAAGACTCTTTTCCTAAAACGAAGATAAATATTTTGCTCAGAAATATCAAATTGAATAAATTGGATACTCATTTTTGAGTTAATAGCGAATAGAAAAAGGATATGGGACACTGATTTAAGATCTAATACACAATCAAACTGCCAGCCAATTATGCCATACACAAGGCTTTCCAAATAGGAGTGGTATTTTCTGTTTTCTAGTGAAGCAGTACCCTACAGGTTGATAGTTCGGGGAAGATCTCATTAAGGGGGAAATGGCTTACATAAATAACATGATCATGAGATCAAATTCAGATACTCCAGTTGCAGCCACATTTCCTTCTCCACCATTTGATTCCCAATTGCATTATTAAGGCAATTACTTCTAGTGCATTACTAATGCCACACCCTTTGGAGTATGTTATGTCAAGTTACTTTAATATTTTGTGTACTATGCTACATCCCATGAGACAAGTTATGAGTTTCCCTTCTAAAAGCATGGACTACTGTTGATGGAAACCAAGAGAAATGGGAGAGCGTACACGCAAAAGTACATGAAGAAATGATTGAGAATCTTGTAGCCTATGTGACAGTGTAGATGACAATCATTCAATAGTCTATGAATAGGAATTTAAGTTCACAATGTTCTTGAGTAAAAAACTATCACAATATGCATGAGATGCTGCATGCATGACTCCTAGTATAAATCATTTAGCTTAGGATTAGCCCATAACATATGTAGAAGTAGTAATATTTTGTTGTTCCCGTGTCCTTGGAAACAGAGTTTAGAGACCTGATGCTTAGACACAAACCTACACCCGACGCCCACATGCGAGTCTATTGAACAAAGGTTGTAGAAACTCAGTAGCAGATCACTCATCACAACTGATGCTTAGAGGCCACTGCTTGGACACAGTAGCTATGCGATACAAAGCTAAAGGAAAACCCGGAAAACCATTTCGGGGGTTTGAAATGATTCCCCAATAGCTTAAAATGGTACAACGAACATTCTCCACAAAAGAACTCCAAATTAACTTATATACAATGCACATAGGACATTGTATTTGCAGGCATCTCTCAGGGCATTTGGCTTCAAGCATACTAGCTATTGTTGTATTAATTATTCCTATTCACGCATATTATTCTCGAGCAGGGTAGGGAAGGAGCGTGTACATGTTGCTAATAAGAATGTTGAGCGTTTCCTTGTAACGTGTTAACTTTGCTTCCCGTGACAATAAATAAACGACAATGTCAATGACTGACACAATGCAAACCAACAGTTATTCCTAACACATACAAACTACCACGAATAGCAGAGGATAAAATAATTGCCACCCTTCAATTCTCCTCATACGTATGTTCTGTTACGGAAATAAGACATTAGGGAGACATCCAATTGAAGTGTCAGCTAAGCATTTCACCACTAGAACTAGGCTGTTTCCAATTCACTGGATTTTGACAACCGGAACCGTTTTTTTGCGGATTTTCCTTTATATCCGTAGAACGGGACCACAATCTTGGTTTTCAGAAAGACCGTCCCTATTTCGAACAAACCACGTTAACTATGATGTCCTTGTACCCGTTTTTTTTTTTAGTGATAATTGTTTTTTTAGTTCCAAAGTTTATATATACTTCATGCATAAGCATATATCTAGCCTTCAATAGCTCCAATCCCAGTAAATGAGTAAAACCCACTTCAGCACTAATTGCACACCCTCGAAACTTTTTTTGAAAAAAAAAAATGGAAGAGCGCCAGATTTTCGTATCATTCTAAATCTCCAATCCTGCGTTCAAAATTCCCAACGAGACGGGAAAAAAAAACTAGCATGCTATAATCAGAATCAGGAAGTAAAACTAAAATGCAAATTCTCTCTCAGAGCTAAATCAATGTACAGAGACATGCATTCTTTGAAATTCGATAAAATGAGACATGCATTCTTCGAAAATTCCATAAATGCGGAAAAAAGACGTGCCTGTTGATTAGCTTCAGACATGGTGGAAGGGTGAAACTGATCTCCCGATCAAAAAAATCACTCCCTCACTCTCTCGAGAGAAAGATGATTGCTCGCTCTCTCTCTCTCTCTCTCTAGAGTATCCTCGCAGATAGTAGAACGGTTGAAGACTACGCCAGCAAAATGACTTTGTTCGATGTAAGCACGACGCCCCCAATAAGACCACGTGTTATACAATGCGGAGTACCATGCCTGATTAGGGCTTATGTTTGACTTATTGTTTGACAGTTTAGATACCATGTTCCAATTATATCAAATTTAATAATTTTGATTATTTTAACTCGTTGATAATTGACTTTTTTAAAAATTTTAATTAAGGTGATTATTTTTTACTCTCTTTTTTTAAAAACTATATTCTAATATTTGTCATTTTAGTGTTCAAAATACATGGAACATGAACACTAGAATACTAACGTATACAACTTAGTGTGAGGTTATATTACCACAACATAGTGTGAGGTTATATTACCACGTATATGCTATGGCAAATAATGTGCAATGAGTTCTAATATTTTTCGTTTTAGTGTTCAAAATATATGTAACTTGAACATTAGAACATTAACATATATACGAAACAGTGTGAGGTCATGTTACCACCTACATTTTACGACAAAAAATGTGCAATGAGTTGTGTTTTGGAATTTTTCAAACAAAAATAATAAATCCCGTATAACATAATTTTAATGGTTTTTTTTTTTTGTGTACTGGTCTTGAAGAGGAGACATTATTCAGTGCTTAATGTGAGATCCCAAACAGAGAAGGTCAATGTGTGATAGCAGTAGCACCCATACACCAAATAATCTTTCCTTTTCAAAATAGAACCGAGAAGCGGCACTTGCTTGACTCTTTTAGTCATCAAGGCCCTGTTTGATAGGAAGGTTCAAGAAGGGGATTGGACTACGAAGGTGGAGGGCCCCCCAAAACTCATGTGTTTTGAATTTTATGGGTGGGATTGTTAATTCTAGGGGATGATGAAACCCTCATTTGGGATTGGCCAACCCAAGGGGTTCGATATTATCAAACCTGTCTCATGGGATTGAGTCTAGAAAGACAATTTTGTCCTCTTCCTTTTCGTTTATTTCCACAATACGCCCTTTTGGTGTTCTATTGCTTTTCGTTCATTTGTTAATGATTTACAATATGTGAATGTTAATGGTTTTGCTATTTTCATTATGCTGTTGCTTTTTCGTTCATTTGTTTTCGTTTTTTTTTTTGCTTATGATTCTAAAATTGTTTCTATTTCTGGTTTTGTTTGTTTCTTCTAACAAATTCTTGTTAATCACATCAAGTATCTGGGTAAGAATGAATGATTAAATTGCTCCCGGCTTTCGTTTCTTTTCCTTGGATGATATGAAGTTCGCATAAATCACAACTCATTACCGTCGTCATTCGATCTGTTATATTCAATCCATTGGAAATCTGGACCACAAAAAAATTATTATTCATTGTTTTTGTAATCTATTACATGAAGGAGGGGAGAATGAGACTCAATCCCGGGATACAGTATGGGGTATCCAAGAGCTCTACCGCATGAAGTAACCACCACTTGCATATTATTATTCATTTGAAATCTAGAAAAGAAAAAGGAGGAGAATTTGCCATTGAAATTTGAAAAAAATAAAATAAAAATGCTTCCAAATAAATATGTTACGTGGTCAAATGGTTCTTGAAATTGGTCAGAGGGAAATTCATGGTTGGCCTCCCGTGATGAAAAATGGTGTGTTTCCATGCAAGGGCAGAAGTGTAACAAATTATTTTAACTCAATCATATTCTATGCAAAACAAACATGTTATTAGTAATTTCATAATCAAATCCCGTGCAAAACAAACATATGGGAATAATTCATCTCCTCATCAATAATCCTATCTCATTACCAATCTCAATCTCACCTCATTATCAATCCCTTTGAAACAAAACCTCGTATCAAACGGGGCCCAAATAATTCAAAGCACGTTCTCTACCCTTCACATTTGTTTTTCCTAGCAAGGTGGTCGAGTTTAATCCTTAGGTACATTTAATTATCCGTCCAACCACAAATAATTTTGAGGGAATGATGAATGCACAATTGTTTTCCCGAGTATACTCTCACAGAAATTGGGAGATGGTGCTTGTCCCCAAATTCATGTGAGAGTATACTCGGCAATGGGCTGCTCGGATTTGTTAGATAGTGGACGGTTCAAATTTGTTTAAATAACACATGATCCGAGCCCTCCATTGCCATGCATAGATGACCCAGATCAAACAATATTCATACTGTCCCTTTGGGGTTTTTTTTTACCTGGGCTAAACCAATTAAGTTAAGCCCCTCATTAATTTGGACCACTGTCAGAAGACTGCAACTTGGGTTTTGAACCATCCTTCTATTTCTCTCTATGTATTTTCTTTTTTCGAGGCTCTGTATATTTTTATTATTTCAATAATACCCCTCTGACAAACCAGTAAATGCAGAAACTTATAACTTGGCATGGGGGAAACTCGGGCAAAAGAGTAACCGGCTAAAACCCACACTATCATAACCACAATAAACTTGAGGGCGTACTGAGAATGCAGAAATTTACATGGTAAAAATTTTTCCACACTACTTGTTCGTTTCTCACTCTTGTGCGCTGCAGAGGAACTCACTGATGCGCAAGTGCCATTGCGAACCCAGAGCTCCCCCATGGCCTGAAACTCATGACAGTTTAAAACAGCTGCAGTTGTGGCCATTAAGAATGCCCATTTTCACGCCACAACACGCTCATCCCATACCGCCTTTTTTTGTCACTCAATAGTAAGATTGATGATAAACGAACTCAATACAGTCAACTTAAACGCTGTAAGCATATATTCACTGAAACTTCATCAATTCCATCATGTTTCGCCGTATATACAAGGTACACAAATCAAAAGGAAGCTTCAATCAAAATGCCACGCTATTACTTGACAAAGTATGTGTGTAATTCTACTGGTGAATATATACGACTGGTCTCCCATGCTAAGCATATGCGGAGATGAAGATGTGGATTTGATCATCTACTGGTTCATTTCACCTGTTTTCACACCATTTCCTTCTTTGGATGGTGAGAGTATCTATCAACACTTGTACTTTCTATACTGATTCAGCACAATAACTTTGATCATATACACAAAATAATTTCCCTGAGGTTTTCTGCAAAGAACATTTACTGACCAAAAGTAGAAGCCGTTGGATCAGCAAGAAGAAACGCCATCAGAATTATTCACGTCAGATCTCCAACCCTGTAGCAGGGGTCCCTTGCTGTCCAAGAACTTCTTGTATCTATCGCGTTTCTTCCCAAATCTTTTAAGGGCTTTCCTATGTGCTTTTGTCGCAATGCATATTTCACCAAGTATTTCATTTATCTCCAACTTCTTCTCTTCAATCTGCTGCAGTATTTCAATGCTATGTGGAGATGAATGCCTTTGGCTTCCCGGTGCATTAACTGCAAAACAAATCTCTGGTTCCCTGAAGAAACCGGAAAAGGAGATAAAAAGAACAGCTGAGTTAGGACGGGAAGTCTATAATGAATATTGCGAAGAAGGGTTTAACAATGATAATGCCGATCACCGATACAATAATCAAGTTGAAAACTATGCAATCAAAGAAGAGAGGAGAATAAGATTCTAGCCGGCTGCTTACAAGTCTACAAATTACACAGATTAAATCGTTTAATGGGAGATACTAAAGGAGTACCAATTTTGACTAGGGCAACTTGTTCAAAAGTCCTAGGCAAAGAATTTGCAACCACCTTAAAACACTAAAACCCTAAAATAGAAAAGTGCACCCTAAAACCTAAACCTTATGGTACCCTATGAAAGCGCCAAAAAAGTTTGTACCCTATGAAAATGCCTAAAATCCTAGGGTACCCTATGAAAGTGCTTAAAATCCTAGGGTACCCTATGAAAGTGCCTAAAACACTAGCGTACCCTATGAAAGTGCCTAAACTACTAAAACCTTATAATAGGAGAGTTCACCCTAAAACCTAAACCCTAGGGTACTCTTTGAAAGTGCCTAAATTCTAAAAAAAATAAAATTGGTGGACCTTAGACCTTGTAAAACTTTAACATGGACTAAATGACACAATAAGTCCACACTTCTGGACCCTAGAACAATTACCCCTTTTGACTATAAGATCACCATTCTGAATTGGTACAGGAAATATAACTAATTACCAATGTAATTACCCAAAAAGAAAACCAAAATGAACTGCCTCATCACCTTTTTATTTCCATCATTTGGGTCAAATTGAACTAACCATAATAAAGACGCAAAAGAAGAAACTTTACCTCGCGATACAGGCCGGTGTGGAAATTACAACCACATTTTACCTAACCACATAAACCACAAGTGCTATATGGATCAAAGTGCTCTGTCGCATTTTCCAAAGATATAAGACCAAAATACCCTTAGACCAAACACCATACTCTCTCTCTCTCTCTCTCTCTCTCTCATTTGTTAATGTACACATATAAACAGGATATTTCAGTCACCTTCTTCATACCCCTTGCAATTCTTTTCAAGGGAAGACATCTATGTGAACAATCAAAGCATAAATACAATTCCACTCTAGAGAGAGCCACTATAAAACCCACTTCTGCTGTTATTCATTCGTCTCATTAACATCTTGTTGAATCAAGAGAAAAAGAAAACGCAGACAATTAAACAAGAGACCAAAAAAAATGCACATTAATTAAACCATCTACACAAAGTAGGTTATTGATTTTGACACTCCTCATTTTGCTAACCACACACCAATATTTGTCTTTTTAGTGTTCAAAATAGATAGACTGAACACAACAAGACAAATATTGGAGTGTAATTATCAAAACTTGGAGTGCCAAAATCATTTCCCACAAAATAATCTAGAAAACAGGCTTAAACAAAGAAGAAAACAAGTTATGCTCCCACAACTCCTGAAATTGCAGTGCGCATTCCCTTATTCATATTCTACAACAGACACGATATGTGTTGTCTGTTGAGATAAATTGCTAGGATATTGTCTATACAAAGTTCTGCTATTTTGATGGGATGGGTTTTACACTTTTTAACCCATGTCAAAGAGAACTTGAAGATTGTCATGGTCTCTCGTTTTAAGTGTTTAACAGTGGAACTCTGCAAAGTATGAAGGAGCAATTTAGACTTTTTATTATTCTGTTAACAGAACCTGACGGTGCAGTTTGATCCATATAGCGCGTGGGGCTTATGCGGTCAAGGTTAAAGGTAAACCGAACCCGGCCTATACCACAGGGGGAGAACTGGACTTTCAGTATGTGCAACTTGATTGATCATTAGGTAATACAATTCAATACTAGTTCATAAACATCAGTTCCTGATACATTTTATGATACAGAAACCACATGGCTCCCGGCTACATATCCACAGTGAAGAGTATAGGATGGGCTTCTAGTTTTTCAATTAAATTATATATAATCAGGTAATTCTTTTATAGAAGAAGACTAAACGATATGGAGTCTGTCTTCGTCATAACAAAACCTGACAACAGCAATCATCACTACAAGAAATTTGCCATGCCCAGCTAAAACCATGGTGTCTCTGAAGTTTTAATTGGAACAAAAACTGTTTAAATCAATCCAATGCAAAGTAGGCAAACACAAATGTAATGACTCTAATGTACATACCGATGTCCAAGAGAAAGGACCCCATTTCCTCTCATGATCCCACCATCCAGAGAGACTGCACCGTGCTTTATGAAGGCCTTTGCCTTTTTCATGTCTTCCCTGGTCTCATAAACTTGAATTTCGCCAAAAAGACAGTAGAACAAGGTCTCCCGAAGACCGTGTCCTGCATCCGTCCATGCTTGCAAATGATGACATTCCAGATTTACCAGGTTAACTGCATAGCCAAGATAACCTGATGGAGTATTTCCATTCGGTAAGGTAGGATCTGGCAATGCAAGTTTCCTATCAAGATCACTGCCTACTTCGCCTGTGTAAGGCCTGCAATACAACTTGCCTAGTAAGATCATTAAAGCCAATGATTCACATATTATCTAATTGACTCCCTATGCCCGTGTATCTTTTTCCATTCACTCATTGAATTGAAAAAGAAAAATATTCTCTTAAACATAACTGCCAGATTGATGTAATGATAAATGGCCAATTCAGTTCAGATCTGCAATTAAAAAGCACTTTCTATTACCTAGAATCTTCAAGGCATATGACAACATAACGGCCATTTATGTATTGTTCATATTTCACCAGAGAATCTACACTGGCATCTGATTTGCAAACTATAGCAAGCATCTGATCCTCACCCAGATATTCTGCCAGTACCCTACATATAAAAGAAGCATAGGAAGATCGTAATCTAGGTTACTCGGAATGAAGTCTGCAGAAAGGTCACATACAGGTTTGAACAGTAGGCAACCTGCTAAGCTCATTGGTTTGAACTGTTCCAAGAAGTGCAACCACACCAATTGTGTTCTCAATTATATTATTGTGTTGCTCTGAAGATGGGACTTCTCTCAAGAGTCTGCAGACTACACCAGCTGCAGAGTCTCCCTTGCTTTCAATCTGTTTCATTACTGCCTCTTTCCCAGTCATGTTAGAATGGTCGGACAAATCAAGCCCCAATGAAGCTGTAAATTAATGAGCAAATATCAGCACTGAGTAACTGCTTTTCTCAGAAACTATCCCAAATACGAGCACCTTTATTCCAGCCGTTTCTTTTTAAGCACAAGGCGATTGCAACGACGACACTTTTTTAAAAAACAATAGTTTCATCCATGTGATGATATGCAATTGTAGGAACTCTAATTTCAGGGTTATATCCCCTTTTATTTAACTTCGCAGAAGATAAATCCTTTGATTATGTAATCTCGATGTGATCTCTCTTTTGCTGATTACATTACTGCTTAAGGCGAATGCCATGTCAAGCTTGAGGTCTATTGAAAAACTCAGAGGACTGTTTAAGCTCAGAAAGGAAGGGTGAATAAGTCTACTCAGGTTGCGACCAGGACATCTTATTTGCCTTAGAAGGCATCACGTCATGCATGTGTAAATAGTTTCCAAGCGCTGCCAAGGTTCTGAGATTCAGTTTCTGCTACTAGCAGTTAGAATCAGAATGGACTCTGAAAATCCTTCTAAAGTTTCAATAGAACAAGAAACTGTAGTTTGTCACTCTATTTAACTTTCTAAATGAATTGTACCCTCAGGTTTTGAACTACAGCCTGGCCTAAAGTATTTGGTCAAGTACTTTTCACCAGGCTAAAGCTAAAGAAGTGAATCAACCAATACTTATTAGTCTCATGAGGGACAAAAAACTGAGAGATAAGTGATTCATATAAATGGAGTGCTAATTAGCACTAAAATCTTCGACATTTACTCAAGCAAAGGAAGAGCTAAACTTTGAGGAGATAAAAACCTTGCATGATAGAAAGTTCTTCCTCAAGTTCCACCTGCCGAGCATTGAGCATTTTCAGGACCCTCTCACAATCTCCGATATGCAAACCATGTGCAATCACAGCTTTCTCGAGTTCCTGCAAGAACGAAGCACGCCTAAGACATAGAAAGAAGTTCGGACAAGAAATAAGAATCCCTCATTGTCACTGAAGCTATCAAGCTGCATTCCCATCAACCAATAGCAACCTTCAGCAGAGTACAAAAGGTGGCATCAATGTTGGGGAGGGTAGTTTCTCGTCATCACTAAAAATAAATATAACTCATGTTTTCTTGCTTTTCCTCGCAGAAAAATGGAGTTTACTTGTCAGTAGTAACAAAAGTAGATGATCTTCTTTCCCCTAATCGATCCAATCTTGCTATTTGATTAACAAAGGACCTGACCGATTAAGCTTGGAAGCAGCTTCTCTTTTCTCCACAGGTAGCTACACAAGTCACTAGCTATGGCTTTGAGCATGAAAAATTAGCCAGCAACTTAGCACTGGGTTTTCCCCATGTCATTTCATGGAATCTATTGTTGGTAAACGTAAATGAAAAAAAAAGGGTTATTTGAGGCATCGCTGGAAACTCTTAGCTGAAAATTCCATCTGAGAAGTAATTTAAGTTATACAGAGCTACCGTACCTGCTGATCATCCATGATTGCAACCACAAGCTCTTTTACATCTTTAAGAGCCGGTGAGTCCTGAAGGAGCAATAACTTGCCATTTGAAAATTGACCATCTACACCATCATGCCCCACATTTGAAGCCACTAGAGCAGACGAATCCTGAAGGAGAAACACCTTTCCATCTGTATATTGAGTGTGAATAGTTTCAGCCTCCACTTTTGGAGCTCGCATAGTATGCACCTACATGGAAGCAAATTATCACAACTGAACTCAACAAAAAGGGTAAAAATTGCAGCAAAAATATTTTATACCTCCAAGATCAATTGGAGCTCTGGGTATCGTGAATGAGCAGCTACAAGTTGGACTATCCCTTCCTTTTTTGGGAGGGTAATAGCACGAACTCTACAGCACCCATGGTGGAAACTATACTTCACCGAATCGTCTTTATCTAAAGACTCTGACTTTATCACAAGCATGTGGGATTGACCACATGATTCGTCATCATGGATGGTTTCATCCACATCACCTTCTGTGTTAACGACTTCAAAGACCATGTCTTTGAGTACAGATCCCAAGATGCAAGATTTCGGTACCTAATGATTGTGGAATGAAAGAAATATTCAGGTTAGGCACGTATAAACCAAATTTGAAGGAGATAAAGAAAAATGAAAATAGAAGCAAAGAATCACCAACCTCGGACAACGTTCGAAGCTCCCTTTTCTCAGTTTCAAACTCTTTCTTGAATATAACTTTCTCACTGATTAAAACTGAAAGTGACACTATAGAAGAAAGGTTATGATCCAAACTTCCAGAAAAAAGAATCCAGCGTAAATCAGTAATAATAGGGGCCTGTTAAAGCATCCAACTCAAAACCAATTGGCAATGAGTGGAGAGGCCTTCTAGGCTCATATACTAGTTTTAGAGGTATTAATTAACCAATGTGGGACAAGCTCTAACAAGGCCTACTAACAAGTCAAGGGCATGACGGAAGCTCTCTGGAAATCTTAATTTTTCTGTCGTAATATGAAATCATATAAAATTCGCCAGTTATATGGAAGCACAAAGCTGCAGAAGACTATTACTGGAAAAGATAGAACACTGAGTGAACAAGGTCCAAGGTTCCTTACATTTTCTTCCATAGCCCCCCGTTACTATCAAAATGCCACTAAGATCAACACAACCACGATGATCTACCTACAATGGAGAAAGATACTAGTGAGAAATTCAATTTTAAGACCCCTAACCCAAGATGAATGGCCACTAATCAAATAAACAAACTTCTTGTTAAGGATCAATGCATAACATAAAAAGGATACAAAAAATAAATAAAAAGCATAAGAAAACTACTGTAGTTGCATATGGCAAGAAGTCATCATGTGTTACATTCCTATCATATCACAAGGAGATGTAGCTTATGGACCAAGAGAGGTAATTCCTAGTAGGAAAAATTCTTTGGGGAGCCAATTGTAGAAAATGTTCTCAGAATTTATTCTACTTTTTGAAAGCAATCAATATCCAGAATACACCACAATAAAGATATTTTTTCAAAACCATTGTTGCCAAAAACTAAAAGGAATATTGAAAACAAGAAGAGCTTTTAACTTTTCATTCTTTTTACTTACAATATTATGCCAAAAAATGAAGAAAAAAGGCTGAAAAGACGCCAATTTTCCATACAGAAGGACGATATTGTGTCAATGTGTGCACTCACCTTACGGATAGAACCTTTATGATCTTGGAAAGAAAATCCATCCACATTCAACTGAACCTCCAAGCCCTTATCGACATGGTTACCATAGGCATCTAACATCTAAGGAAGCATGTTAAAAACACGCATTAGGTATTGCTATCAGTACTAGAAGTACTTCCACACAAGTACTTACACAACTGAATTAATGAAGGATACATGAGAGAAGCACCAAAATCAGCACTGAACCACAGTCTTCCTTGTTTACTAAAGCAAATATCCCACCATAGAAAATGGAGAAGAATTTGAACCTATACAAAGGTTCCTTTACACCTTGAAAGTTATTAAAAGCCATACGGAGGAATTTGATTTTTATTTATGTTTTCAATCATTCACTTGAGTTGGTAAGTAGCTAAACACTTCCTCTGTCCCGAGTTTTTATTCCCAGTTAGTACTTTTTGATGTCCCAAAAAGATTGTCCCTGTTTAAAAGTAATGGGCAAAAAAAGACGTGTTTACCCCTTTACCCTTCCTATCCAAAACTAAATACTACAACATAATTTAAAGCGATGATGATGTTCCCAAAATAAGGTGGAAACACAAATGGGACCAATGAATGGAGACGAAGGGAGTAGCAATTAGCACGTCACTCAAGAAACAAAACCAAACTGATGTCTAAAATAGTCACATGTCTTGATCCTTGTTTAATTACCCAAACAAGTGTCCCTGTTTGACTTGTAAGTTCAGTGTCATGATAACTGGTACAATTTCAACTATCAGTTTAAAGAGTTACAAAGAACAAATGTATTTCACCACGAGCCAGTGTATTTCACCATTCAACTCCTCCTTAGAATAGTTGAATATTGTTAAACAAGCTGGTCAAGGAAATAGCACTTTCTTCAGTCAATCGTCTCGATTGATTCAAAACTTAACTGTAACAAGAATTCAATCTGGTCCTACAGGTTTTCCCAATTTTATTTCCTTCACAGCCTCGTTCACCTCTCCAACTACGATGCTAAACAAAAACTATTTAAAACATTAATTATTGGACTAGTTAAGCTTGCCTAACCTTAATTTTCCTAGAAAGTTTTTATTAAGTAGCATTTCAATAAGGAAAAGGCTAACTACGATAGATAAAGTATAAGAAGTGCATTGATGTCCGTGAAGAGAGTGCAGAAATCTGTAAAGTGGTAATAATATCCGTTATATATTGAAAGACAACTTTAAAAATATTCCTCCTTTCCTCAATAGCACTCTCCCTAATCAGAATCTCACATAAAAGAAAATGGTTCGGAAAAAACTCTCCTAATTCTCCTTTATAAACTCAACATAGTTTCCATTATTTTACTTATGTCCAAGCATTTCTATATTTCACTTCATATTTTTAGACTTTTAACTTTTGCTGATACAGGAAAATAAACCTTTGGTAAGTTCTTTTTATTTCTTTCTGAACCTCATTATTCCATCACTAGAGTTTTTGGATAGTGGCCTACTTAGTCTACATCATTTGTTAACCCCTTTTGCAGCTCTTTTAATATAACTGCTCATCTCACACCCCATAAGATTGATTTCCTCATTTTAGGACAATGTTACTTATCTTTCCTTAAAATAAGTAAATCTTGAAATTGTAATTTCCTCATTTAGGACAATGTTACTTATCTTCATGAAAATAAGTAAATCTTAAAGTCCACATTTTAGGACAATGTTACTTATCTTTCTTTAAAATGAGTAAATCTTGAAATTGTAATTTCCTCATTTTAGGACAATTTTTACTTATCTTCATGAAAATAAGTAAATCTTAAAATTTTCAGAAATTCCAAATTAATAAATATTCATATCATCAAGTATACTTTTAACTCATTACATGCCTCATATTTTACGAAACAAACGTAAAGGCTATTCTGAATAAAACTTAAAGGATATTCTAGAACAAAAATATGAAATAAAAACCTTACCAAAACCAACTTCTAAAACAGTAAAAGTTCCCAACTAAAGTTTAGATCTTCAAATATCCTTGTTGAATCCCTTTTTTGGTTCACCCACGCTCATTTATATCTCCATCCACTCACCCTTCATGCCTGTATCCAACTCAAAATCAATTGGCATTTGGCAATGAGTGGAGAGGCCGTCTAGGCTCATGTACTAGTTTTGGAGGTTATAATTAACCAAAGTAGGATAAGCTCTAACACTCCCCCGCACGGGCGACCCCTTACTCACACTTGGAGAGTAAAACAACGGATCTCTGACATTGGGATTATAATGAAACTAGGTGCACTTGAGGCACACAACGGAACAACCAACCAAGAGTGTCTTGTCCAAAGCCTCAGAAACTGTAGTTCTAATACTCCATATTAAAGCATCCAACTCAAAACCAATTGACAATGAGTGGAGAGGCTGCCCAGACTCATATACTAGTTTTGGAGGTTATAATGAACCAACATAGGACAAGCTCTAACACTACCCATTAAATTTCTCCTCTGAGGTTATTCATACGATGATTCCTAAAGGCACGTTACAAGCAAGTGGCAATGCAATATACAAGTTTATGGAGTCAATTGACCTAGTCAAATTCTACAACCGAACAATAATATTCACCTAATTTGGGATGAACATCTTATTTCACCGCACTCAAATATTCTAGACCTTTTGGGTACCATTTGGGATAAACTATCCTTTTGGTCACCATTTTGGAGATAATCAAGCAAATGAACCAAAAATTCTAGTTAGGGTCAAAACTAGGATGATCCCAAAGCACAAATTAAATATAAAATTTCATTTAATAGAGGTTAGCTTAATGAATTTTTCTTGTGGAAAGACAAATTAGGATAACCAAATTGCATAAGAATCCTCGAGTCACCACTTATTACAAGCTCTCAACTTTACTAGTTTTGGCAAGCAGAAGGTAACCAAATGGTAAGTTACTCGAGAATGCATGGCTTTTCAGGCAGGAGCGTTTTAGGGGAGCAATAGACCCCTCTCTAAAAAGAACAAACTAAAGCTAATTATTGCAAGAAAAGTAGAACACAAGGACCACAGTTGGCTTTGTCCTCTCATCACAGCTGATATCATTTTTGAAATGATTCATTCCATGCAAGATATTGGATCTTGTTGATAAATCTATAAAAAGATTATGAGACTGAAACTTAGGTAGATACTAGAGTACAGGCCAAAAGAGACCGGGCGATAAATGAAGCAGACTTTGAACATGAGTACATTGAAGAAACGTCTGATGACATTCTTAGCATTCTAACAATGTTTTAGCTATTTCACCAGTAACTCATGCTTACTTTTTTATTGACAATCAGAGATTTCTATCAAGAAATTAAGCAAAATTCTACAAGAAACAGCATGAGAAGGTCAAACCAAAACTGATCAGTGAGCACTTAATTCATGGGCACAGAAACAGGTGCACAACCATGGAATTCAAAGATGACAACAGTGTTCCCTAATACCTCTAACATAAGCTCCTTAATTGCTCGCCCTGGAAGCAATTGCTCGTCCAAATTTCTTGGTAGTGTCATAATGCAATGGAAGGTTCCGGGAAAAACTGATACATCAAAGATCCAAAAAACAACTGAAAATACTATACTGAAAGGATTCAACTATTTATGTAAAATGTGCTTCCTACAGATAGACTATAGAGTGCACATGAGATATATTTAGGAAGACCTTGACATGGAAAGGAAACAGATGACAACTCATCTCGTCCAGAGACAACTAAAGTGGCTTCATAATTTGGCTTAATCTTGTCCACCTCATAACATTCTACCAATGCATCCTGCAGAGATCAAAAGACTCAATCGAGGTACCAAAGCAACAAAGAAAATGTGAATGTGATGAATTTGGTAAGGGATTACGATTAGATATCCTAATATGCATACCGTTATTTTCAAAGTCCTTCTATCCATTGAAAGATCGAATTTCATTTTAGTCACATCAGCCAGAACCCCACCTCCTGAGATAATTTTCATCCTCACTTCTGTAACAGATGCAAAAGGCATGCGATTTCCATATATGTCATAGCATCCAATGGAAATTGGTGGAAAACACAAACCAACCCTGTCCATGGAAATGACACTATGATCAACTGCCAATTCATATTACTTGATTATAAATGATAGGTTGACAAAATTGTAGACTTGGTGTACCACTTGTACTCTTGAAATTCATTCACTTGGTAGATATGCATTGGCTATTATAACGAGTTTTCTACAGGATGAACACTTAGATGGTTTAGATGAGGACTTCAAACTAGGTCTTTTCTTGGACATGAAGTCAATTAATGGGTTTGCTATTGTTCTTGATGACCACAAAGTTATAATGATTTGACAGCACTAGACTTCGTCAACAGAGATGGGGCGTTATAATGTTGCACCAGGTATCTCTCAACTCAATCAACAGAAAATCCACCACATCATAAGCCACTAGGTCTCCAAAGATCCCTTTTGACTACCATATCGTCCACACCCTTGCCCGTCTATAGATAAGGAAATAACAAGAAGTCGACTACCCCACTCAAAATTAATAAGTCACTCATTACAAACTACTATAAGTTCCAACCATCGAATCACTAGATTTTAATATCCTCTCATACCAAAGCACCACAAAACCAAGTTGTCCAACGGCTCCCAGCCACATGCATAAGAAAGCTCAAGGCTCAGACACCAGCCACAAAAGCATATAAATTGAATCATGAGTATGGCCCTCTACTTCAGAACAAAGGCGATTCGGTTCATGCTTTAGAGGATCTCTTCATGGATATAGTTGATGTAACAACATAAAATATCCACATCTCCCTATAGTTTTTTTTTCCCTTGTCGCAAATGGGCCTAGTCCAAAAGAAAAAAATTAATAGGTCAATGTAGTACTCACCGAGCAAGACAAAAGAAAAGAAAGATCTTTACATGTGAAGGCAAGCAATATTCTGAAAAGTATTGCACTGTAGGGGGAATGAACTCTCTTCCTTAATTACCCTCCAAAAAAACTCTCTTGCTTTCAACCACAACAAAAGGTACATTTCTAATAATACCATATGCATCTTGGATACATGCAATTTAAAGAAATAATTAATGTATATCCAAAGCTTAGTAACGTGATATTCCCCATTCATACTGGATTACATGAATAGCGTCATTGATGTCAAGCATATTAAACACGTGATTGAAGCTTGCAAAAGAACCAAAACTAAAAGAAGCCGAAACTACAAGAAGATCATACAATGATGATTTAGAAAAGAAAACAAGCTCCAAGAGGAATCAACACGTTTCAACAGCAATAAGAAAAGCTGGCTCCAAGAAATGCATATAAAACATCAAAAATACTTGAGCAGAGCAGAATTTGGTACATGTAATATCAATTAGTGTTATACATCAGGAGCCTAGCAAGTATGAGGTGCTTTACCTCACTGTGTAGGGTGGACTTGGTCCATCACGCAATTGTCTCCAACTCCCTACTTCAGATAAAGCCTTGACTTGAACTGTTCTTTCACAACTCCCGATACTCAACCCTCTCTAATAGAGAAAATTCCATAATAGAAACATACGCATAAGGAAACACTTAAAACAGAAGTTTTCGTATGATACGGCTTTGAAACTCAAAAAATTTCCAAAGAATGCAAATTACTTACAACAGAGAATGAAAAAGTATAGTCGCCAGCTTTTTCAAATAAGACAGGGAACTTGTGTCCCACAGGAAATATATACAAGCCCTGGAAACCTCTATGGCTTGATGGTTTTTTTAGTCCAGAATAAATATGGTGAACGTCTTTGCTCTTGTCAGCAGCTTTCCATTTTATTTGCATACTCATCTCTAATTCCTCCTTTGAAGTCACAATATGCTTTTGATCCAAACTCTTACTAGCATTCGCAGAATTAAAAGAGGCAGGACGGACAACAGCTACAACATCCTTGGGAGGAACATGTCCAGCATGAACTGCAGTGGGTAAAGGCTGAAACACAAAGCATTGATTTACAAATGATTAGTAATTTAAAAAGCTTGGTCAGGCATTAGTTTTCTATAGATTGTTGAAAGCTTGAAATCATCATGCAGTGAACTTCTTGAATCCTTCCAAAGCAAAATTTGTACTCTGCCACAGCTTAGGAAACATGGAAGGCTCGGACTAACTTACCCCATCAACCTCCAACTCTTGACATTGTCTTGCACTCAAAACTTCAATTGTGCACGGAACTTTTTGACGTTGCTTTTGAACTTGGTGTTCCCACTCGGCAGGTTCAATGGCCATACACTAGATCAAAATTACTCAAGATTTAATAGATTACTCAATTGCATGCAAAAACCTGGACTTAAGAAAAATGAAACTAAAGGCCTGACCTTTCCAGAATCAATCACACTAATGGGTATGGATATGGAGTCACGAATATCGATACCGGTATTCCCATCATCTTTCACCGAGAGTAAGCAGCAATTCTCGCTTGGGAGACCAAGTGGGCTTCCAGTAATAAAAGAGAATATTAGTACTAATTTTGAATGGGGGAAAACTGACCAAAGATTTGCGAAATTTCTTTTTCTTAAATGTATATTTGCAGATAGTGTACCTGCAAATAACCCGAGCTTCCCCTATGAAGAAGGAAAGAAAGAACATTTTAGACTTATTTGTTGAAAACAATAAATTGTGCTGTAAGTAGAAAAATTGATAAACTGTAACAATGCAAAGTCCCACATTAGATAAAATAAACATTACAAAATCACCAACTACTTGAATTTCAAACAGTCAAGGTCTTTCAGGACACTCAATAAATGATTGCATTATCAGCCAACCACTTTTAGGTTATGTTTGCAAACCTGAAATGGAGTTGAATGCAAATCACATTTGAGGCAACAATGAATAGGTTACTTACCCCCTGAATCCCCTTGAAATCCTTCAAGCACAATGCATTCTAATGTAGCATACATATTGTTCTTGTGGCATCCTGGGCATGCTCCCTTCAGCACTTTAATTTTCTGCCCTGATTTCCAAAATACTCCTTTTCTTTGAATCTCTTTGTGAACCCTCAGAACTAGAGGAAGGCAAAGAATGCAATAAATAAATAATAGCAAAACTTTACAAGTAATAGATCCATGGGAGAAAGAAAAAGACACATAAGATCTTCATCTTAGAAAAGATAAGGCAATCTGACTTGATGACAACTAAAAACCAATGTTGTTCTCCTCGCATCCTTACCATCAGAAGAAATTCCAAGTTTCTTCTTGTTTGAGGGGCTGACAACAAGAAGGGCTTGATCTTCACCACGCTCAATAACCTCATCGTACCGATCATGCATCTGAAAGATCCATTCTTCATATAGCTTCTCCAGTTGCAGAAGTGTCACTTGCTTCCCATCTTTAGATATGTCGAGTTTTACCTCTACAAATACACATGTCAAGTTTTTTGTTTAGCAGCATTTGATAATAAATCTCACATTCAACATAGTTAGAATGTGTCACCTTTGTCTTTCTCCGGGCGCTTGTCACCAAAGTTCCTCAAAACAGTAGTATATGGATGGTGATGAGCTAAATCAGTCTAAACATGATACAACCAGTCACAATCATGGCATCATTAAATTAAAAAGGCAGAAAAAACCATTCCAATGTGCTACAGCTCCTCTATTAAAAACAAAATCTAAAATGTTCAACTCAACATAATATGTTCAGGTCTTTGTATGCAATGTATAAGCAAAGAGACAATAAAGAACATATAATGACCAATACAACAACAACAACATAACCCATTTAGTCCCCAATAATTGGGGGTATGGGCCGGGGATTGATAGGAGACAGACCTTACCTTCGGCAAAAAATGCACAAAGTGGCTGCTCCCAGAATACCACTGAAACAGATGGATTGGAGACAGACCTAACCTTTGGCAAGACATGCACAAAGTGGTTGCTCACAGAATACCAATAAAACAATGGTCCCCCTATACCGCTGCGGAATCATGCCCTCAAATCAAAGCCAAAAGGCATCAGAGAAGACAGACACAAGAATCATTTTGACCAATATAATGACCAATAATTTGTTAAATAAAAAGGCAATCAGCAGAGGAAAGTAGAGTGAAACCATAATGAATACCTAAGTAAGAACTGCAGCAAATACAGAAAGAATGGGATAAGATAAACATATCCCACCACAAGAGGATATGATTTTAAAACCAAAAAAGGATGCACATATAAATCCAAGAAATAAGAAAGGAATGAAGGCAGTACTTAGTTGATTATAAATTTATCATCTTCCTTAGGATCTTGCCATAATTGTTCGGTATATGAGCATCCTTGTGTAGGCTTGGGCATGTCGTATTGTGTAAGTGTACGAGCCATGTGTTTACTGTTTATGCATATGAAAAGAAAATCCATACCTTCGATGGTGTAGGGTTAAAACCAGCATCAGTGTCTGCAAGAAGAAAAGATTTTGTTGAAGCATCACACTCGCACCGAAAATGGAAAAAGAAGAGGGCTATTCCCATAACTGATATTGAAAGATGGATATGTATGCACCACCACAACAATAACATAACCCATTTAGTCCCCAATAATTGGGGGTATGGGCGGGGGATGGATAAGAGATAGACCTAACCTTTGGCAATAAATGCACAAAGTGGCTGCTCCCAAAATACCACTGAAACAGATGGATTTGAGACAAACCTAACCTTTGGCAATAAATGCACAAAGTGGTTATGCAACTAATAAAATTACTTGTACCTATAAAGCATTTTACTCTCGAGCAACATCTCTTCAAAGTTTGGCCTTTATCTCCCATTTTTCTCCTAGGTTCCATGAAAGGAAGCCTTTTCTGCAATTAAATAAAAACCACACTACTCATAAAGTCATCCACCAATCCACTGAACAGGAAGAGAGATACTCAAGGCGATTAGACAGGTCAACCAGAATAATGCAAGAGAACCAATGACCATTGCACCTCTTGGCAATTGGTCAATGTTACCTTAGACTCCATATAACACATCTGCATTGTATTGGTTAATGTTACTTTAGACTCACCTCTGAATTTGAAGTTGTAGTGTACTCTCTGTCATTAGAAGGAATCCCTTCGAGGCAAGGCCACTATGGACCCACTGTGCTAGGAACAAGGTAAAAGACAGATACAGGCAACCACCAACAAGCCACAGATCAGATAAGTCAAGATGTTGCCACCCGGAGTTGAATACCAAACCTCCGGATTTGACCTTGAACAGATGGGCTACCTTGTTATGTAATATATCGTGTTCATTCTTTTATTGATTTTCATCGACTGGTGTGAGCTAGTATTAAATCTACAGTTTTGGTCTCTCCAAACCATAAACCTTCGGTATTGGAAGTTGAGCCCTGCACAACCCAACCCCGACTACAAAGTGTTGTGCCTGCTCAGAGGACACACCACCTGATCGAGATTGTTGACAGCTAGCACTTGGAGGGGCTCTATTATTCTCAAAATCTTATATCACAATTATTCGTTAGTTCTCTACTCCTCTCTCTTTTCCTTTAGCATAAAATACATTTAGACCTTTCACATTTTTATTGAAGTCCTCAAAATTTGAATCACACAGGCATCCGTTGCATTTAATATCCATTGCTAAGCTTGATGGGAGGTTGCAATCTCAGAATTCCGATATATTAAAATGCCACATCCTTAGTCATCCCACCTTAAAAGTATACTCGATTTACTGTTCAAAAGAAACAGACTTTGATGAACTTCTATTTGAGACATATTTCAGATCTTCAAACAAAAAACATCAACAATTCTAGATATCAACACCAAAGGCACACTTATGGTTGCAACAACCAAATAACACAAGACTCAAGGTTCTAAACTCAACAAGCCTTCCATCTATTTATTTGATTGATCTACCGCTCAATCTGCTAAATGCTTTAAACTTCCCTACTATCTCAAGCTGCATTCATTTTGGTATGTCCCATAGCATGCACCTCCCAACTACAGCCATACGTGGACCCTTGAAAACACCTTCTGAATACATTGGACAGTTTGGACTATCAAAAAAATGCTCGGATCACGGATGTCCGGAGGATAAGTGGAACCATTTGAGACTCATAGTTCTGGATCAAATTTTCATGATCCAAACCGTCCAATGTGTTTAAAACATGTTTTCTAGGGTCTTTCCAAGAAAGCATCCAAAAAAAATATCGGGAAGGGCTTGATCTAAGCAGTTTTTCATAAAACTGTATGCATACAGTTTTTCATAAAACTGTATACGTACAGTTTTTGTGAAAAGTTGCTCGGATCAAGCCCTTTACGGTAATTTTTTTTTTTTGACGATTTCTCACGGGAATCCTTAAAAACACGTTTTAAACACATTGGACAGTTTGGATTATGCAAATATATATACATAAATATATATATATATATATAGGGTAAACTTCTAATCCGGACTTTTTATACAAAAAAAAATTTGATGATCCGATCCGTCCAATGTGTTCAGAAGGTGTTTTCAAGGGCCCTCACGAAAAATCTTCAAAAAAAAAAAAACACCGGGAAGGGCTTGATCCAAGCAGTTTTCGCAAAAATATATAAATACAGTTTTTGCGAAAACTGCTTGAATCCAGGAGTCCAGATAGGAAAATCCCCGTATAGATATATAGTCCAAGATCCCTGACTGGAGGTTTTTTGGTGTTTTGAAGGTTTTAAAACATGTTTTTGCATAATCCGAACCGTCCAATGTGTTTAAAATGTGTATACAGTTTTTGTGAAAAATTGCTCGGATCAAGCCCTTCCCGATATTGTTTTTGGATGATTTCTCTCGGGGACCCTTGAAAACACGTTTTAAACACATTGGACGGTTCGGATAATGAAAATTTGGTCCGAAATTATGAGTCCCAGACTTAGGGATCCCGGACACCCTCCCGAAAATAAGAAAAAATGATTTTTTTGTGTTGCAAATTATTTTTGGAAAATTCGAGCCGTCCAATGTGTTCAGAAAGTGTTTTCAAGGGTCAACGTGAGAAATCTTCAAAAAAATCTTTGGGAAAAGCTTGATCAGCGGTTTTATAAAAAACCGTATATATATATTTTCGAAAAACCGCTTGGATCAAGCCCTTCCCGTATTTTTTTTTTGAAGATTTTCACGTGGAACCTTGAAAACACCTTCTGAACACATTGGACGGATCGGATCGTCAAAAAAATATTTGGATCACTGTGGTTCGGAAGTCCGGAGTCCGGACTAGAAGTGGACTCTATATATATATACACAAAATGGACCTTCGCGCAAAGCTCTGGAAGGGATCCAATTGAGGTTTAGACCCGGATCCTGACCTCTTGACCCAGCCAAATGACCCACGAGTGCTTTTAAGTGATTTTGTAATCTCGGCCGTTGGATCTCATCCAACGGCCCACGTCATTTTTCCCGCACAAATGCTATATATATATATATATATATATATATATATATATATATATATATATATATATATATATATATATATATATATAGGAAGCCGATCTCCTAAGGGATCCCTTAAACAAAATTTGGTGCGGACCAAGCCATTTTTCGACTTTCCGGATCAAATTTTGACGATCTGAACCGCTCAGTGTTTTTTAAATGCATTTTTAAGGGTCCACGCGGAAAATCTTAAAAAACAAAATACCCGGAAGGGCTTGATCCGATCATTTTTTGTTAAAAATGATATATCCCTTAAACAAAATTTGGTGCGGACCAAGCCATTTTTCGACTTTCCGGATCAAATTTTGACAATCCGAACCGCTCAATGTTTTTAAAATGCATTTTTAAGGATCCATGCGAAAAATCTTCAAAAAAAAATACCCGTAAGGTCTTGATCCAAGCAATTTTCGCAAAAACTGTATTTATATATTTTTGCAAAAACTGCTTGGATCAAGCCCTTTCCGGTGTTTTTTTTTTGTTGAAGATTTTCCGCGAGGACCCTTGAAAACACCTTCTGAACACATTGGACGGATTGGATCGTCAAAAAAAAATTTGTATAAAAAGTCAGGAAATTAAAAGTCCGGATTAGAAGCTTAACCTATATATATATTTCCGATACTTATGAAGTTGGAAAGTAAGGGTCTATAAGCACAATGTTGTAGCGAATGCCATGTCTGCAATACCAATTCAGTGTGTTCTTCATGTTCACTGTTCTTTGTTCTCAAAGTCACGTAAAGAAAGGTTGAGAGCAAGATTCTTGAAAAACTGTTGGCACAGAACCAATCCATATCAGTTAATAAATAAAACTGAATGTCATTAAACTCACCCAACGAGCATCAGGAAGTAGACGACCCAGCCGCCAGATGGATACACGACTAAAGCTTTCAAAGTTTTCTCTAATTTCACATCCTTCTGCTTTCGACTTTTCTAAAATCCTATCAATATTCTCCTTGCCCTTTTGTGTTTCATGCGCACATGCCAAAGGAAAATAAAGGGCAATGATTATGCAGCCATATATTGATATTACACTAAAATGGACTACTTAAAAAAACTTACAAGACGCAGAGAGGATATCACAAAGTAAAGATATACCTCAACAACTGGAAAGTAAACGAATCGTAAACGTGCATTTGCTTCTTGAGATACTCTTCCTCCTGCGGAAGTTAAAATCTTAGAAGCTACAAGCGCTCGCAAGTGGCCAACAATGCGACAATTGCTGATTATTTGTCTTACACGGGTCAAGGCAAAGGGAAGAGCAGCCCAGTAAAATGAAATATAACTATAACGCTACAACCAATGGAAAGATCATGTTGGTAATGATTTATGGGTCACTTACTTGGACCACTGGTTGCATCCAGACTAAAGCAAAGCTGCAGAACAAACTCTGGACCATTGCAGGAATGCAAGTTTGTGATAGCAACCTCCCCACCCTGTATCTCTGCCAAGTCAGTGTCGTTGACCTACAAAAAGCACTTATAGTTCTTGATAAGGTTTCCCAGATGTGGTGGATGACATGCAAATTTCATCTCTGTAAAATAAGAATCAAGAGGTACTTCCTGCACCAGCTTAAAATCACACAGGTCCTTAAATAGGAAGTACCTTAAAACTGAACGAGAATAAGATGAAATGAGAACGAAAAGGTTTGCATTGAAACAAAGCTAAAGTGAAAGGATTTCATTTTCATATCATGTATATTCTCCCCAGATGGAAATATAACCACCATGTAAGAAGAGGTACGCTATGTTAGGTTACAGAAACACAGAGAAATGATGACAAACAACGTGACCAAATTTGATTGCGCTCATGATATATGCATCATTTGAATTTTCAAGTTTCAAGTTCCATATATCACAGTTTTCCAACACTCTGAGACTCAAACAAAAAGTGAGTGAAGCAGTAAAATCTATTATTCTTCAACAGCTGTAAGCAACAAAGAACAGCTTCTTCTTTTTCGATTTCAAAGGCAAACATCCATTAGAATGGACATATAGGGGAGAATACCAACATACGTCAACACAGGCTAAAGCGTGAAACATGAAATAAAGTCAAGAGAGCAGTACAATCCAGGATCTAAATTCTCCAAGAAGTGAATTGTTAGGGGAAAAGTTTATTCTTGACTGATACCTATCTATACCCGAGGCTGGAAACTCTCTCTGTTATGGAACAGTGTCCCTTAAAGACCAGTGAAACTGTCTTTTCATATAGACGACATGAAGACAAGACGAACTGTGTCCCAAGTTTTCTTATTCGTGATGATAATTCTAGAACATCGCCAACTTCGAAGATGATCAGACATCTAGTAAAGGCCCAAAGTGCTACTTGTGGATTTTTTTATTTTTTATTTTTATCTTTCTTCCTACCAATTCTCAGAATCTTCTCATGTGTCGCAATCCACAAGTAGAATCCAACTAAACGATTGTAGTCCAAATTCTGCTTCAACATAAAAAGGTGTAAAAGGAACCTCATTGTTGAAAGCCACAAATTTTTGTCTTTCCCTTTTCCTGAATTTAATTTCTATATATGCTGCTTCCTGGAGGAATAACTGGAAACTCAAGGGCCGTGTTCGTTTGGGAGTTTTGGGCCAGTTTTGGCCCTGTTTTAGTTTTGCTTACATCATCATTCCTCTCTATCTCTCTCCACTTATTACCCCTGCTTGCATCATCAAAACTAAACTAAACCTACTAACCGAACAAGGCCAAGAAAATTCTCAGTCTCTAGGTTTTCTCACTCTCTGTCTCTCCCGAAATTCTGAAGTTAATGATCAGAAGTAGCCATTTTTTCCTTCTTTGCAAAATTCAGCAAATTTTTTGTAAAGATTCCTACATAGATGCAATCTAGGCTTTTCTCTTCTCTTCTGGTTTCTACTCTTCATAAATCAGATTACAGCACAATTAAGTACACACCAGTGGTATTAAGAATGTAGGCTTCGACAAGGCCCATCGTTGAAGAAACCAAAAAAATTAAAGAACACAGAAAAAATGGAGAGCAGGAGAATAGCAAACCTGGAACTCAACTGGCATAATTGTTCTGCGTGTATTGGACGCTTCATCACACTGCAAAATGCAATAAAACAAAACAAGTCAATGTAGTGCATCCTAAATAAATAACACCAACTGCTGACTAAGAAAACAATCAAGCCAAAACCAAAGCCCTGGCACTAAAAGATTTAATACAATCCAAACTAGTAAGGATATTACCATCAACGTCGCTTCAATACACTTCAATACGCGCAGCATAAAATTTGAATTTATGTGATCACATATTAACTTTTCAATGACCATCTCAATATAAGTAATAGTCTATTGTACTCATGTGGACATCATAGTCTTACCTTGACAATACGACTACAAATAGAATTTTACAAAAGCATCTAGTGTTGGTGCAGCCGTGCAGACAAACCTGGATATATGGAAAATAGATGTCCTTCAACTTGCACTGGAGTTGCACTATGTCCAAGTCCTTCATTTTGGGCTTAAAAATCTCAACCTATCACGTTTGTAACAACAGGTGGTAAATATATCCGTTACAAACCCAACCAAAACAAACCCTCTGTTTAACTGCTGCTGATGTCAAAGATGGTAAAAAAAAAAATACATCAGATTTTCTGAGAGGCCTTCCAATAAAGAGCTGGAAGTACGAAGATGCATTTAGATCCTAAAGATACAACATATAAAAAAGCATCTTGCGGATGAAATAAATATATTAGTAAAAAAAACTTGAATCATGAAAAAAACATTTAACTTGCCAACTGCCGTAAATAAAAAATAATAAAAGAAAAAGAAAACAGCATGGAACTTATCCAGTATCATCGACATATGCAATTATCCCGTGTGGCATGAATACTTTAGCGAAAAGACTTGTCTGTTTTACGATGGACACTTCTCCAAGACTCCTGTCCTGAAAGTCTGCCTCCTACACCAGTGAGACTGCTAAGAAGTTCAAACTGGAAAGACAGACGTCTCAAAAGTCAAACCTATGGCATTGGACAAGAGATGCTTTGTTTCTTACTTTCTTTGGTCGGCAACAAACAAAAAATTATAACAAAGGGGAACAAAAAGTATAGGAGAAGAGGGAAAAGGAGTCTGCCAAAGCAAATATGGAACAGTAAACAACTGAAACAAGGCTAAACCTTGCAACTATTGAACGGATACCACCTTCAAATCCCCTTGAACAGGAGATGTTTGAATGTTGTACACTTTTGAGGGCTAGTTTCCGGAATTGGTATAGTTAGTGAAGAGTCTCAAGACTATCTTTTGATGCCAAATCAGCACTACGCCTATCGTGCGCAGTTTGTGATTCTTAGTAGGTCATAAGATGCAGAAGCATTTAAACAGCAACCGGACCCCACTCACAAAGCGCATACTAGGCCAACCAGTAGAGCAGAAAGAGGAGAAGAAAAACTATGCTATAAAAATTACCTTGGTAAATGAACCCTGGGGTGAGCTCCTTATTTCATCTTCGGTGGGATGCCTGATGCCCCCATCAGTCTATTATGATTATAAACATGCAGATTTCAAAATAATCGGTAAAAGACTGGGAGAGAAGAGACACAGCAAGAATGAACTGAAAAAGGAAGCTTAGTTACCCTCCATGTCTTTTCCAAACCAGAACGGCTTAGCAAAGCCTCTCTCTCTAGGTGCAGAGTATAAACATTCTTAGAATCTTTGGTCTTCGAAGAAACCAAAGCACGCCTACCATAAGGAAGTAAAATGGCTAAAAGTAAAGTTGTATCCAAGATAATGTAATGCCTGTACAAAATGACAATACAAAAATTTTCTTCTATAAAAAGTAAAAACCATACCGGCCCAGATGCATTGAAGCTATTGGTCCTCCATACCCAAACATTCCAAAGACAGGCTGCAGTTATCAAAAGCAGCTTTTAACTCCAAAATAAAAAGAACAACAAAGATATCAAGCAACCACGGAGAAATTTAGTGATGATCTATTGATACTTAATGGTTCCTAAGCACATCTAATGAAATCAAAGTTAGGAAAACACGTTGGAGAAACAACAATTAGTAGATGATGTTGCTCATTATACGCATGTTGCTTAAAGTTCACTCAAGGCATGAGTGCAATGTTTGAAAATCTGGTAAGGGCCCCGGCAGTTCTTGAATAAGCCCCATGGTTAATCAATCGTAATCCATGCCAAGAAGAAATGAAGTAGCAAATATACAGAACCACCAATCTGGATAGATTCCATAGGAAAGAGTTTCAGTATACGTGCAGGCAGCATGTTGCTGTTACGGACTGTTGATATAACATGTGAAGTTGTAGGCAATTTGTTAATTTAACTAACAGAGTGGGGGCAGAGCTGTCCAGCACATATTATTGAACCAACGTGCACTTTTGGTCCTCAATTTCCAATATGCCCACAAGTAAGAGGATAAAACGCATAGCCGTGAACTTGAGACCCCTTTACATCAATCATCTTCCACCAACAGTTCCACCGTAAACACCTATCTTCTACACGGGCCAACTACAATGCACAAATGCCTGCCCTCCAAACATTTTGAAAAGCTTCCAAAATCATACTGCTTTTTTCCAACATTTTTTTTTTTTTTTTTGTGTTTCCTCGTACGTTCCACTGACTTTTGCTAAAACATCTTGAAAGATTTAGAAAAATAAAGAGGTTGATGTAAGGGGGTCTTTTGTAAGACATGACTCCCAAAGGGGCCAAATAGGAGTGGAAGCATTTTATACAGCCTTACACAAGCAGAAGCAACAGCGAATTGGAGAGCACACAAAAAATAGCCCTGCTTTTGATATCAGAAGCATAAAAATCAAGATAAATAGACTTTTTGAACGTCTAGTTTCCAAAGGTCATGATGAATGATAAAATGGTTCAAATATGTAAAATTACAGATACTGAGAGAGTCCCAATACTGACTTCAGCCTCCCTTCACAATAATTTTTATGATCCCCAAAACATTGGAAAATAAAATGATTCAACAGATAAACGTTTTAACTTTTACAACTATTGAGTCAGAAATTGAAGAGTTATTGGATTTATACATATTTTGTGGAGAGCATACCATTACAATATGGACACTACAAAAAATGCACACATGGTGAAAGTTTTTTCCAACTTATTTTACCGTTAAATATGGAGGTTTGCCCCCTATTCCATGCCCTCTAGATGCCCTGTGAAGAGAAGCTCCCATCTTCCCCCTAAAAGTAAATCATGACATAAGAAACATTTCAATGGATAGTACCAGGATAAATCAAAAAGATTCATTAGAAACAGTTCAAATGCGAGGTATGGCATGAGTAGAAGTACCAGCACCAACCACATAGCATAGGCCACTTGCAGGAAATAACAAATGCCTTCAACAAAGCCAAAAACATCATTTAACTACTACCATTTTCAGGAAACTGAACTCACAGGAAATAGCTATTATGTAGCAAGGTCGGCAGATTTTTCAAGGAAATCCTTGACCATGGCCAACTAATTTCTGAAGCATGATTTCAGCTGGATTTACCAACTTCTGTGTATCAACTCAGCAGCATTCAAACAATTTTAAAGGCAACATAAGTTTGATTATTGAAGTTACACTACTGTAAGACCAGCTTTGTGCAAGAGTGGCTTAAGTTGTACTAGAAGTTACACCAGAAATAATCTTTTTTTATTTTTAATTACACTTTATATTCCCCCTTCTTCAGATTGAGTTTCAAGTGGACATTCTAAGTTTTACGAAAAGGATGCAGTGATGGTTGTTCCCAAGGAAACAGGTTTAGTGTCATCCAATAAAGTAAACAGAAGTTAGAAAACCGTCATACAGCTTACAGATTTTAACCCAATAGAGAAGCATCATCCAATTCATAACCGAAGTCCACCAAGATGAATAAGATAAGATTCTGCATCATACCACTTTACTATAGAGTTCTCATCGCTGCCATCCATCCCAGGGCCAGTGTCGAAAATTATGATTTTGTCCTTTTTAACTTCCACACTGCAATGGATGAATTTGTATCTCATAGTAAGGGAAAACCATACTGGGATGAAGCAGGTAAAACACAACAAACTGAACTTAATAATTGCAGGCTTTGCAGCATAGGAATGGTATGCAGCATACACAAACACACGATAACATGAATAAGAACAACAGATAAACATACCACAAATTCACTATGAGAAAAAATCTTTCCATATGAAGATGTGACCCGGAAAAACCAAAAAGCAAGCAACTAAAATTTTGTCAACAGTCATCTGAAGTTCTGAACCCAGTAACCAAGGAAAACATATGAACCATTATCAAGTTTCAGTTTTAATTCGAAGTGTGCCAGTTGTAAGTTACATGACAACCCTCTATCTACTCTCTCAGAAATTAAGATAAATTAAGTAAAAAAATGGAGCAGTTACGTAAGTTTGGCTTCAATTCCCAAAAAAATATACCTTAACATTGGGCAAAAAATACCCCTTTTTATTCTGCTTTAGAGGTGGTTTAGAATTTACATAATGAAGCAAGTTTTCAGTATCCTTTTTTTGTCAAGAGACTCAATATAACGAAAGGGATTGCTCACTTCTATGTTTCATATGTAGCCAGGTTGGGCCATATATTGGCATAGTGCATGTTTGTCTTCTGGACTTTGAACAAAACATAAAAGAATGCTTTAACCAGAAGCAAAGGTGTATATACGTACCTAATCAATCTCCTCTCATTTACACTATTGGACCATACTGCTTGCAACGAATTATCCTGGTCAGAAAGTAAACTGAAGTTACTAACAACAAAGTTAATATCAACACAGCCAAATTGAAACCATAGAATATCACAGAAACTTACAATGAGGTCCGCAAGGGCAGTCTCGAAGTTGTACTCTTCTGGCAGCTCCATTAGCAAGTCGGTATCTGGAGTCAGATCCCACATATTCTACAACCAAAAGTGGAAAAAAACTAATCAACCAGTAAACGAACGGTGCTTGTAGTTAATCAAAGAACTGTGTTCAATGCCCAACTCAACAATACATTATGTTTGCACAAGGTACACAACTAACCTCATAAATCTCTGCAGCCTTTGACCCGTCCTGTTTCATCATAATCAACATGTAATTAGCCAAACCCATGCAACCAAAAAGCATATTTGATTCGCCAAAAATGAATCTACAATTACACAGTATGGATTGCCTCATTCTAAAATTTACAGTTCACTAGAAACTAACAAAGTGTACAATACGAATAGTCATCAGTCACTATTTTTGGTGATTCATCATTCCATTAGAAATCCAAGAAATCACCATTCCATTGCTTCCCAAAACCGTTAGAGTAACCCAAACATTACCTAAACCACAGACAAGGGTGTAACAGAGACTCACGTGAAGCCTTAAGATATGATATTTGTTGGGCTTGAAATTCTTGAAACTGATTCGTCTTCTCATCACATTGTCAAAAGCATCCACGAAATGCAAGTCTTCGCATTTCCAATCAATCCTCCTCTTCGGCTTTTCAGACTCCTTCTCCCGCAGAGCCCTGAAATACTCGCCCTTTACAAGTTCGACAAACTCGTCAATAGACCATTCCAATCTCGGGTCCCGAATCTTCAGCCCCAAACTCATACCATTAGGAAACAGCACCCGGAATTTAAATATCTTTTCAGCCCCAACACCATTGCCACCATCCTCGATTTTCACACATTGTGTTAACGGCCTCTTCTTCGGCCTCTCGTCGCTCTCCAACTCGCTGCTGTACGGCCTCTTGGACAGCCTCAGTTCTTGCTTCTTCGCTTCCATCTCTGTACAAACAGATAAGACGCTTGAATTCCATACAATCACCTTAAAAATAAACGTGGGTTGCGCTAGTGCACAGTGTATACATCGTACCAAGACAGAGACATGTTTACACACATTGACACGAGTAATATAGTCGTAACACATAAGTATCGCATCAGAAATCGAACATACACTGATACCCATATCTGTGGAAATAAAAATGAAAGGATTTCTCACTTTTCCTGAAAGTTGGAGAGCTCAGTTCAATCTAGGGTTTTCGCCTCTGTATGCAAGATAGATATAAGGACTGTAAACAGAAACTCTAATTCTGTGAATTTGCGCTCATTACATCAAGGCACAGACATCGACAGATGTATACATATAGTAGCTATGAATAGTAAGAACTGTGAACACAGAAGATCATCGATACATGTCTATAGTTGTTTTACTACGTGCGTATCGCATCAAAAATCGTCCATACATATCCGCCGATACATATATATATATATATAGAGAGAGAGAGAGAGAGATGAGTATTTTCAAAAAGGAATTGAAAGGACTTCTTACTTTTCGAAGCCAGTTGAAGCTACTCTCTGGAGAATGAAGAATTAGGGCTCCGGTCTGCTCATAAGAGAGACATGGAAGACGGACGGACGGACGGGGAGAGAGAGAGAGGGAGGGAGAGAGAGAGAGTTTTGAGTGGAGAATGCAGAGTGAAGGCGATAGTGAGGCAGAGTAGTGCATGAAAAAGGAGGGGGAGTGCGCAGTACGTACTGGGCGTTGCTATGTTCTTGACGCGTGTCCCTGTTAAAGAATCATGGGGCTGGGATTCATGGGCGCATTGCGCACACGGCTCCCATTACCTCTCCTTCGTTCCTCTCATGGAAGATGAAACGGATGCTACTGGGAGCGGAGGGAGTAGCATGCCACCTGGAATCGAGCCTGTGTGCTGAGCTGGACGCCACGAGAGACAGTGAGTGCTGAGCTGGATGTCAACGAGTGAAAGGAGTGGCGGACACAGGATTTGGGTAATAATCCGAATTATGGATTATAAGATTATTCATTTTGTCTTTATTCAAAAAAAATTGTATTTGTTAGTTTTACATCAAGATTTTGTAATTTCTGGATTCCTCTCGACGAGACGAATCTAACAAATATAAAATTATGGTCAAAGCTCAATTTTTTTTTAATAAAGCCAAAATAGGCGGATTATTTGGCCAATAATCTAAGTATTTCAGCTTTATTCAAAAAAATATTTGGTTTGACCATAATTTTATACTTGTTAGATTTTTCTCGTCGAGAGGAATCCAGAAACCACAAAATGTTGACGCAAAACTAAGAAATGCAAAAAAAATTGAATAAAATGAATAATCCATAATCCAGATTATTACCCAAAGGAGGCCAAATGTACAATATTGTTCCAACACACTCACATGGTCAATGGCGGAGTCGGGAATCGAAATCGAAGGAGGTCAAATTATGAAGAAAAAATTAGTTCTGTAATTTTTTTCAAAACTACATCCAGTCATTCGAGTTTTATTAGTCAGTTTTGTTAAATTTAAAAATCAATTTCGACAATTGTTATTATTATATTATTCGACAATCGTAATATTATTATCGCACTATGTTATTCGTTATAATTTAGTGTTTTCAAGTTCTTACTAGTTGATTTTTTTAAGTTCTATAATTCTTTTAAAAATACCTATTAAAAATATAAAAAAAATACTCTGAAATAGAAGCAATGTGAATGTATTAGAACAATGTTGTACGTATATCACTTTTGATAAGGGCCATTTTCATAAAAATTTAATAAATTAACTGAAAAACTTACATAATGCTAAATAAAAAATATTTGAAGTTGTTGAGAATCCGGGCACCCCACACCGACAATATTGGCTTTGTTCGGTTGACAACTTTGGCCCAGTTTTGAGCAACTCTTGGTTTTACTGACATCACTATTTTTTTCACTTTTCTCTCTATCTCTCTCCAATTATTACACATGTTTACATTATCAAAACTAAACTAAACTCCCTCACAACTATCAACCAAACACAGCCATTACAAATTTACAACCACACCAAATTTACACAGACACATAGTGGAGCGCTGAGCTGGAAATCAGATGTATGTGAGTGACAGTGGAGCGCTGAGCTGGAGTCCACATATGACAGTGGGACGCGGAGCTTGATGGGTGCGTATTCAACACGAGAAAGATAATACATCTGGCGGCACCACAACCAACCACAAACCCTCTCACACGCGTGTGATGGGGCCCGGGTACCCCACCTGCGGCCCCATCACACGCGGCGTGTGAGAGGGTTTGTGGTTGAACGAACAAGGCCACAATCATTTTTTGTGCGCATTTTACCCACTGTGCGTATTAGACTTGAGGCCCAAGTTATCTGGACAGATATTCTAGACTTTATGTGGGGCCGGCGACATGTGCGACCCAGACTGTTGGGACCACGATAATTAATGATCCCAATAATACTGTACTAATGACGTAAGAAAGTGAAAATGTCGGTATATGGCATAAATGGCTGAATTCCATTGGGGAATGATATTGATTTACCCGTAAAATTGGTTGTGCTTGGTCTAACTTGCTTAATTTGAATCTGAATTTGAATTTTTTGATAAAAACCTTAAACATATTCGCTAAGGGGGAAAATTAGTTCAAAACTGACTCTTTTTAAATATTTTAGATTATCTCTTTCGAAACAATTTTCATATTTGATAGTACATCAATTTTACTTTTCTAATTCCTTTCATTGAAACAAATGAATTATTTTTATGAATTTCGTTCAATCGTGTTGCTATTTTGGAGCTAAGTTATTGTAAAACTAACAAAAAAGAAATTTCTTTTTATTTTTCAAAGGGAAAAGTTAAGATTGCTTTTTTGTGAAATTTTGTTAATTTAGCATCATTGTTCAGCTTTTAAAAAAGCTAAGACTTTACGACCAAAAGCATAAAAGAGTTCACTAAACCCCCCAAATAATTCTAAATACACTGATTTTTAAAAATTATCTCGTCTTGCTTGGACCTTTTTCTCAAGTGTAATCCATAGTGTTTTTACTTTTCTAATTTCTTTCATTGAGCCGTTCAATAAGTCTATAATATACAGGAAATTTACCAAAGTTCACACACAAAAAATCATAAAAAATAAGTTAGGCAAAACCACTCCTAAAATAAGCAATGCAGATATATCTATCGGTTTACACGGTTCTGTTAAATTTAATCGTAAATAGTTTTGTCAAAATCTGAATCTTTTGTATGTGTATGGCAGAGAGTTGTGTTTTGCGGACTACGTTTTAGGCCTTGTTCTCCAATAGATTTTATCTTATAAAATCTAATTTTAATAAAATCTATGATCCTCAATAGATTTTATCACACAAAATCATTTGGAAAACACGTTTATCAAAATTATATTTTATCCATTGGGAAAATAATAATATGATTTTATCAACCTCCAAACAAGACTAGATTTTATCTCCAAAAAATTCATTCGAGAACAAGGCCTTAGACAAATTATGGTCGATGTCTCCAATCACCTTTAAGAGTTCATCTCTAATATTGACAATCAAGGAAAATGTACACAAGTGTGGAAAAAAGGAAGGAGAATGATTTTGGCACTCCATTCTCTTATATTGGCACTGCACTCTCTTATAATGACACGCTAAAATTTGTCTTTAATTTTTTGCAAAAAATACACACAATATAAGTACTAAAAGACAAATTTTGGAATGTCATAGTAAGAAAGTGGAGTGCCAAAAGCATTATCCATAAAAGAATACAAATTTATATATATAACTATACCCATGTGTGTATGTGAATATCACAATGTACACCGATATCTCCTCCAATCACCATTATCGCTATTCAAAACATATAGACGTAACAAAATGACGCCCTCATAGACCGAAATTGGGGTTTATATAGTGGCCCAAGGCACTAAAACCCCATAATGCCCTTAATTGTGGGCCCTTTAAAATCTCTATTTGATAAATGAATTGTTCATTTTCTCAAGAATGCTTAGCATATCATGTGTGAAAAAAATCACATTTGTCAGATATAAGTTGATACACGATTGAGACACATTTGCCTGACAGTTGAGTCTCTAAACCATATTGGTCATTCATTCCTGTGAAATAAATGGTATTCAATCAATCGTACATGCAACTACCAATATCCAATCAATTTAATTTTTTGCATCAATGACATACTCAACATTTTTCGGGAAAATATATGGTTCAAATCACAAATGGAGATTTTAGAGGCCCCACAATTGAGGGCACCACAAAAACCTCAAATCCCATAAGAAAGGTGTTGAATCTTAGAAGTTTGTGTAGCCTTTTATTAAGGCTAAGTTTCCACTATTGTTTAAAAGGTATTTTCGATGTGTATTTTGGCCAGTGTCGTCTACAACATGAAAATAAGTCATTTTCCTCACATACATCACGAAGATATCATTTAGCGAAAACTACACTAACTATTGACTCCAATAGAAATATGGTATTTTTATTGGAAAGTTACCCTAACAGCCCTTTTGGCTAGTCAAATGAGAATAGAAAAGAAAAGACTATGGTTTCACTTAATGATAAGAAATGAAAGAAAAGACTAAGAAATGAAAGAAAAGACTGTGGTTTATCACCATCTCATTTGGATACACAATGGGGGAGATAGTGGTTTCTTTCATGCCATACTTATTCTACCAAAATACCCCGGTGTGGTTTTGATGGTGTTGTACTTGGGGTCCTGAAGAATCAAGCACATGGAAGAATAAGAAGAAGAGCAGTGTGTGTGTGTGTGAGAGAGAGAGGGGAAGTCTTGAAGAGAAGATCAATCGACTTTGGCCCAACATCAAATGCTCTTGATCTCTTCTTTCTTCCTCACATAGAATCGTCAGACCCTATAAGCGAACAAAGGGGTAAAATGGGCAATCAAAAATTGATCTTCTCCAATAATGATTTCTCACAAAATCTCACCAATATTGGTGAGAAACAAAATGGGGCTTTCAAGGGGTTCTTGAATCTCACCCTCTCCTTCCCTCTTTCACCTCTCGTGCCATCCAAACATGGTTGAGAAAATCCTCTCCACTTGAATTCTTTTCTTTTCTCGTGAAAACCCCCCATCCAAAAGGGTTGTAATTACAAGGTTGGTAGTGGACATGATACTTTTTTTTGTAGCTTGAAATTGGCATCCTCTTACCTCTTTATTCAATAGATTTGGTAAGAACGTGGTCTATAATTTTGGTATCCTTGCCCAAAAGTTTCCTCTATTATTATTACTTATCATGCGGATTGGAGATGGCCTAAGCAAAGGACTGGGGTTATCCAGTCTATCATGGCTCAAGCCCATCCACTTTAAGCTAGATTGTGGGAGGTAGATTAAATTATATGGCTTCAATCTCCATTTTCATCACTAAAATTATTCCCCAAAATTAACCCCCCAATATTTCCATTTGTCTGTTAGCTGGGGCCTTTCTTAAAAAAAAAAAAAATTGGTCCATCTAGATGACAGTGTAGAGGTTGGCTGTATGGTGTTGTAACTTTAGTTGTCTGATATTGATTATTTGTTTTTGGTTTTTGCTCTGATTTGTTGCTGCTGTTTAGGTGCAAAGGCTGTTTGGATCCCTCCTTTTCCACTTCTCATATTTGCTTATTGGATTTTGTTGTTTGGCTGCAAAATATGTTAAATTTTTTGACATTTTTAAGAGGAAAAAGTGGAGTTGGAGGAGCTTTTTGACTTATCATTTTCTATTTTCCCAATTTTTTTTGTTAACGAAAGACTTACAAAATGTATACTGTTCATATATCCCGTACACTACTCTTGTTGGAAAGTATATTCTACGTATTTCTCTCAAACATTCTGCTATATTTAAAATACATTCTAACCACAATCCAAAAAGCTAAAAGCAAAAAGTTAAAAATGAAAAACTGAAAATGAGTTTCCCAACGAGATTGTTCTTTTTTTTTTTTTTTTGAGCTTTAATAAAAGGAAGTGCTTATAATAAATAAATACGAGTAACAATTATTACTGAATAGTTCAATTTAGCCATCATGAAACACTGCCACAAAAGCACCGGTAAATGTCATACTATATGATACTACAAAAATTCCAAATGTGTTTTGATCATATCCACTCAAGGTATGCTTGGTATTATGTTCATAGTTTTCCGAGAACACTTTCTTCTTTTGGAAAATGTCTTGATAATGGAGATAAATATCCTTGGAGAGAGAGCCAAATATCCGTGCCGAACTCTATCCTGATATTGCTTATGTTTTTTTTCCCCAAAGTATTCGATACGGGGTAGTATTATTCTCCAACAAATTGTGAGAGATAGGTAAAATGAAAAGACTGAGAACTCAATAACTCTTGTGACACCAACGACGTCCGTAATCCACGGATCATATCGGTTTGAGGAAATGCCAACTCCATAAACCTTCAAAAAGCAATCAGAAAATTTGAAAAGATTGCTCCAAGAAAGGCGTAATAGAACATCTAGAGTACATGAGCAGAACAGAAATGTGGTGACATGCAAAATCAAAAAGTAATAAAAAAAAAGTTGTGCTAGTAGTATACATCAGGAGACTTGCAAGTATGGGGTACCTTGCTTTCTAGAGTGGTGTCCATCACATGAATATGTCTCCATCTCCCAGCTTCATATGTAGCCGTGACCTGTGTATTGTGTTACAAATGACAAACCAATACAAAAAAATAAAATAAAATTCCAGAATAGAAGCACATGCATCAGAGAAAGTGTTATAGCATGAGTTTTTCATAAAATCTCTGAAATTTAAATTTTTAAAGTAAATTTTAGTTATTGACTTAAAGAGAAACGAAATAATTAGAGTCAACCGATTTCTTAAATAAATCAGGGTAGTTTCATCCCCTAGGCCTAGAAATATGTAAACCGGAAAAACTTTGTGAGACGATGGTATTGAATATCATCAATAAATATAACGATCATTTAGATGCCCTTACCAAGGGATAGAGGGGCTTTGTTCGGATGACTTCTCAAGCAAAAAAAAAAATCGTAAAAAATGGGGTCCACCCTCACCCCTTGACTTTTCAAATACATAGTGCGAGTAATTGTTGTATTTTATTAATTATTCCATTACAAGTTAGGTTTTGGGAGTGAGAGAGAGGGAGAGGGCAATTGCATTACACGTTGGGGTTGGGTATGGGGGTGGGGGGCCACTTCCTCAATTTTGTTGGTCAAAAAGTGGAATACGTACAGTGTGGAAAGGGTTAAAAAGTGGAGTAGTACAGAGTGGGGCCACTGAGTCAGATGTACAGTGTTAATAATTTCAAATTTTGAAATAAGTTTTGAAAATTGATTTTCCAACTTAGCCATCCAAACAAAGCCAGGAGCTCTTGGTTCTATCACTTGTGTGCCGCCCTTAAACCCCTTCTTCTTGAATTAAGGTGCAGGAAGAGAGGTGCTCTCCCCAATTGCCTCCCAAACCCCACCCCCTTTGCCGGCCCTTTTTTTTTTTTTTTTTTTTTCTTTCTAATTTTATTAATTTCATCTACTAACTTTATTTATTTAATTAGTCATTTAATTTGATTTATTCAAATTACATTTGCAAGTAAATTATTTTCTTAAATTTGCATTTAAATTTGACTTTATATTTAGAAACTTTATATTATTTTAATTAGTTAATTAATTTGTCTTAGCAATGAATAATAAATAAAAAACATCCAAAAGTGAATAATAATAATTCAATCACGTTTTAAAGTGAATAAATATTACAATCACGTTGGCAAGTGGTCAGCCCTAATCATGTATGTCATAACTTAAAGCCCATCCTTTACCTTCATCCGATGCATTGTTCCACCACCACATTGGGATGAGTGGTACAGGGTGATTAGGGTGCAAAAAAAGTTGTACAAAGTGATTGTTAATACGGGCAATAGCTTTTTCTTGGCGTTGTCGGACTGGAACTGGATGGGATCTCAAGGGCAAATGAGTAAAACAACCTCCAGCATTCGTGTCAAATGTGTGTAGTACAATGTTGTATCGTGATGCGATGACTACCCCCAAACTCATACAGTCCATCCAATTTGTATACGAAGCTGTATGCATCCAACAGCTTAGTGACTTTAGTACCTCATCTGTCATATTTGGTTCCAGATAAATGACATTGTAGAGATATCTATTCTGCATTTATCCCTTTCCCTTTCCTTCTCAATGTAGATACAGCCCTAAAGGATGAAGTAGATTTTTCTGCACAAGAAGGTATGTGTCATCCACTTAGTCAAACAACATACATTCAAATGGAGAATCCAAGTGGGTATGATTCCACCAAAACTAAATGTAGTACATACCATTTACACTAATCAAGTGTAGTACATACCATTTGCACTAATCAAGTAATTAAAAAATGAAGTAAATAAACAATATTTAATAAATAAAAGAGAAAATAAAAAAGGAAAAAAAAATTAGAGCATATTAAAAAAATATATATAAAGAACGAGAATTAAAAGATATTAGAAAAACAAGATATTAAATAATTCAAAAAGAGAAATAACATATTAGAGATTTCTAAAAAGATAGAAGAGAAAAATGATATTAATAAAAGATATAAATAAATATTTAAATAAAATAATTGAATTAAATAAAAAACTATATAAAATAAATAAATGAATTAAATAATTAAATGAATTAATATAAAGAAATGAGTTAACTAAATAAACAAAATAAAGAAATAAATTAATATTAATAATAGAAAAAATATAATTAATAAAAGATATAAATAAATATTTAAATAAATGAAATGAATTAAATAAAAAATAAATAAAAAAATAAATGAATTATTATAAAGAAATGAGTTAACTAAATAAAAGAAATAAATAAATAAATTAATAATAATAATAAAGTTATAATAATTAAAGAAAGTGAGAGGGGTAAAACCGTAATTAGTGGTGGGCCGGGGGGGCGCGGGTGTCGGGGGGTGTTAGGCATAAAAAGAAATTTCCGTGCGGGAAACCTTTTCTATCGGGAGCTCCCCCATCGTGAGTTGTTCGCTGAATTTGAAGGAATCCGATACTTTAGATAACGTGATGAAGAGAATAATTTCAAAGCTAATTTTTTTCTTTTTCATTTATCAAAAGCATCCTGCAAAAATGTAACTCTTTGGCATTGTTCACTTTCCTTCTTTACCCATTTCCAAAAAAAAAAAAATATTCAAAAAATTCTTTCCTTTCAAAAAATTTCTCTCTCTACTCATTACCTTATCATTTCATTTATCTTTCTAATAATTACTTCATTATTCTCATTTTCAAAAATCGAACCAAACACTGGGGTACTTAGGGTAAAAAACCACTTTTGTCCTTATTATTATTATTATTTTGCATTTGTTTGTTTTGCATCAAGATTCAATAATCCATCTATTTTTGCTTTATTCAAAAAAATTTAAATTTTGACCATAATTTTTATACTTGTTAGATTCGTCTCGTCGAGAGGAATCCAGAAACCACAAAATCTTAATGAAAAACAAACGAATGAAAAAAAAAAATTGAATAAGGACAAAGTGGTTTTTTGATTTTTTACCCAAAGCACCCCACTATCTCAAAAATTATTCTCAAAAATTTATTTTCAAAACCCATCCAAGCACGGCCTTTAATTTTCCAATCAAATCCTCTAGAGAGAGAGAGAGAGAGATGGGTCAATTTAGTGAAATGGAATACAAAAATGATAGAGACACCCTCTCAACCACTCCCCACCACACCCTTTCTCACATGTGTGGTGGGGCTCGCCCGGCGGGTCTCAGTGGACCCCACCACACATGTGAGAGAGAGTGTAGTGGAGAGTAATTGAGAGGGTGTGTATCTATCATTGTTCAAATGAACAAGGGAAGGGAAGGATGATATCTATGGTGAGCAGAGTGAGTGATTGCCCCGCTGGAGGCCCACGGATGACAGATGTGGGCTGAGCTGGAGGCACAAAGCCCATTATGCAACAGAATAGAGCTGAGCTAGCGACCCACTTAAAGACAATCCAACGCTGAGCTGGACAACCAATCCCAGTCCAGTGCCGAGATGGATGTCCACAAGCTCCAGTCAAGCACTGAGCTGGACGTTCAAAGCCAGTCATGTGCTGAGTTGGATATCCACAAGCCACACGGTTAGGTGAAAGTATTAGTTAGCTCTTGGAGCAACGCTCCAATGGCCCTAGACGCCACACATTTGGTGAGATCTCTCGAAATATTGCTCACCGAATAACCTCTCACCGGTTACTTAGCATTGCGCTGGAATTCCAAAGCAAGTCACGTGTTGAGTTGGATCTCCAAAAGCTCACATGACATTTCAGTCGAGGGTGATGGGTGTGACTTTAAAACAATGCCAGCATAAATCAAATTTTTTTTCCCTTGATAGTTAATGATCAATGACGAGTCATTTATTCTGCAACTAAAGGTGAGTTTTTGAATGAATTTTATCTAAATTTTATCAGGATTTGATAAAATCACGCTTTGATTTTATCCATTCTTGAAGAGAGTCGATAAAATCTTCAATTTTTTAATCCAAAAATCTAAGATTTTATCAACTCTATTTGTGAAGGGTCATATTTTAATAAAATCTATTAAAAAACTCACCCTAAAATATTAACAAGAAAATCTTTTTGTTTGATCCAACCCTAATAATCAAACTATGATTTATTATGTAAAGAGCTAGCCCATAAACCAACCAGTATTTTTGTGAAACAATTTCACACCAGCATTTTTGGTTCAAAGCTCCTAATGGTACCGACTGCTTGACACCAATGGTGTATTGACTCTCACACATGTACGGATTCTCACACAATTAATCCGAACCGTTAGATCATTTTAAAATCAATTTTCAAGGGCCTCTTGAAGGAATCAACTAAATTTGACGCCTCTAAGTACTTGATTCAAAATCACCTCGTTTCCTTGAGTTGATTTTGGATCAAGAACTTAGAAACGTCAGATTGAGTTGATTCCTGTCAGGGGCTTTTGAAAATTGATTTTAAGATGATCTAACGATTTGGATTGACTAAGTGAGGTCCGCAAGTGGTCCCCAATGTCGATCGGTAAACATCGGTGCATCCCATCCCATTGGTTCCTCTTGCATGTCCGTTTTTGGTTTCCTCGTATGTACGAGTACTACTGCTAATCGATTACTGACCGACACAGACCGCAGCGTAGACGATAGTTATGCCGCCGCCAAGTGTCAAAATTCACAACACCAGCAGCAACGAGAAACAACGTCGTTTTTGGATCTATTTTCGAGTTTCGCGCTTCCATCAGTTTTCTTGTGGATGCACCACTCCTCTCTATCCCATCTCTCTCTCCTTTTCCTTTTTCGTTTCACAGATTTCCTTTGCTCTTTTTGTCTCCATTCACGATCCCTTACGTCCACACTCGTCTCTCTCTCTCTCTCTCTCTCTCTCTCTCTCTCTCTCTCATGGGGACTCTGCGCGCCCCTCCGCCCATCCACCCCTGCAAATCGTTCCTCAATTCAACAGATACTACTACTACAAATCCCAAGTTGGGTGTATGTTCGTCGTGGAGACGGAGAAATACCGACAAAATTGGGTACCTGACGCTTCGTAGATCAGTTGGGGATGGGAGTAAGGCCGGAGGGTTTCGAAGCTCACAAGATGGGTCTTCGATTATTGAGGACGAGAAGAAGGGGAAGAAGGAGGGTCTTCTTTTGGGCGCGGAAAGGGATGTCACTGGCTCTGTCGTTGGGTTTCACTTAATTCCTCCATCTGGTACAAAATATCTAAACGATTGTATTGTTTACTTGTTTGGTAATTCCAGTGATTGGGATCAATGTCCGATGTGATTTTTGTGCATATGAAGTTATTAGTGGAGGAGCAATGCTAGGGTTCTTGTAGTTGTATTATTTTCCCCTCAGATTCTTCTGATGATCAATATACTAGTGTATTGTATACGATGCTTTTTAGACCGTTTAGGGGGAAAGTTTTTATTTCTCTATATAGCATTGTTTTTTGAATTTTACTTGATTATGTAACCGGGCAGTACCAGAAAATGGAAATTCTTTTAATGGTGCCTGGCGTCTAGTGTCCTCCATAGAGATACTGTAAAACGAGGATCTTAACTGTAGTAATTTGGGCAAGTGATTATGATGGAAGGTCATTTGGGCCCATTTTCAGTATTTTTTTTTTTGTTAGTAACTGAGGTGGCATGGCTTAAAGATTCAGTTGCACACTTAAGACTGGTTTTTTTCAGTCACATGTTTTTTTGTGTTCAATGGGTCTCAAGACTATAGTATCGACCATTATGTCATAGTTGTTTTTTGTGAATGAAAGTTTACCGGGTATTGATGTTTATTCTGCTGCCAGCTTTACGGTTAGACTGATTGTGGAGCTATATATAATTCATGGCCGGGCTGCTATTGTTTTTTAGTATTGCGATTAATCTATCGCGCTTATTGCTGTTTCCCACTTCTATATGTGGATTACTATGCACTGCTAACTCTAGCATTCGCAGCCCGAATGTTCTTCTGAAATTCTACCAATTCAAAGCATCATTGGTTTTGAGACTCTTTTTTTGAATGGCCTGGTTTTGAGACTCACCTACTTAGAATTGTGATATTTGAAGTTTTGTTACCTTGACGTAGAAGTTTTAAAATGCAGGTGTCAGCAAAGTCATTGACGCCAAGGACAAGCTAGCTACAGATATAGAAGAAGTGGCTGAGGACATTGAAGGAGAACAGAAAGTCCGGACCAGAGTAACCTATAGTATCGTTTTTGTTACTGCTGAAGCTGCACCTTATTCAAAGACAGGAGGCTTAGGAGATGTTTGTGGTTCTTTACCTATAACACTTGCTGCTCGTGGACATCGTGTCATGGTTGTCTCTCCTAGATATTTGCATGGTGGGCCATCCGATAAGAATTTTGCTGGTGCATCTGAAGTTGGTTCCCCCACGAAGATCTATTGCTTCGGAGGGCAGCAGGAGGTGAGGTTCTTCCACGAGTACAGGGCAGGTGTTGATTGGGTAAGAGAACTTTTTCATGCTTTATCGGACAATTTACTTGCTAAAATTTGACATTACTAGTATTTTATAGTCTTTTCTGTCCAGTGCTCAACATATGACCAGTGCTCAATATTTGCATGTACATATATGTGGATAGTTAGGCATATAGATTTTCATAACAGCTCCTTTTCCCTGCTTTTAGGTATTCGTGGACCACCCTTCATACCACCGTCCTGGAAATCCATATGGTGATCAATTTGGTGCTTTTGGTGATAATCAGGTATGTTTTTTTGGTTTTCTTGTTATCCCATTGAACTTGATGAGTTACTAATGAAGTTGTTATTCTATTTACTAACAGGAAAAGTTTTCCTTTCTTCTCATCCTTTTTCATTCCTTTTTTTTTGGTTAAGCAGTTTCGGTTCACTTTGCTTTGTCACGCAGCATGCGAAGCTCCCTTGGTACTTCCATTAGGAGGGTTCACGTACGGGGAGAAATGTTTGTTCATCGTTAACGATTGGCATGCTGGCCTTGTACCAGTGTATGTGATTTACTTGCCAGTTGTTTCATTTTTTCTCTACTGCTTATTCATGTGTTTCCTGCATATTGTATTTTGTATTACCACTACATGGGTGATGGCTTTCTGGAATCTTGCACAGGTCTGCAATTTGCTCTTGTTTATGAATTTATCACATCACAACCCGTCATCTTTGATTCTTGAGGATGTTTTATTTCTGTGATAGTAAATTAGTTTAGGATAGCTAGTTTGTTCTGTTTTTAGACGTATAATGTTGTCATTCTTAGGCAAGATTGTTGGGTTATCTACTTCTCTCATCACTGTCTTGTTATTATAATCTGGAACAGTCTATTCAAAGGCCTCGAGCAATGGTGATTTGAAGAATGGATGGAAGGAATGAAAATTGAATTGTTGTGGATTCCAATTCTACTGTAGGTGCAGAACCTAAGGGTTCTACCGTTCTAATCTCTGTTCTACATCCTAATTAGTCCTTCACAAATGGCCCTAGTCTTCTCCTAGCTAGCTTTTAATTTATTCCTTTTGAAATTTCAGAGCAGAGATTCGTCACCGTAGAAATATTCAAGACATGGATGAAGCTAGATTTACCACGCTACATTAAGCTAGGCTTATGTGGATAAACCTGGATTGCATTTAGATCTTTCTTTCCTCAAGCTTAACTGGTGTCCGTTTTAATTTTTAACTATCAGTGATCATTGGTTTCAGCATGCACTGCAATATTAGCTATTGGTACGGAGGTTGATGTTGGATTGATAAAATTTTAGAGAGTTTATCTCCTTCATTACTTGCACATTCAAGAAACCACTATGGTAGGTCTGGATCAAGACTTAAGCTTCCTCCCTTCCCTCCTCCCCATGTTTTTAACCAAGATAGAAACTGTAATATGGTAGGGGAGTGGGGACACTGTTTTTCACAATTCCTTGTATTGCTTTTTGTTCACTTGTCAATCCAATTTCGTTTTATTATGGAGTTCCTGGTTGGCTGGAGATGAATGAATCACTGCTATGTTCATCTGGTGCTATTTGAGCATTTGTTTATAGCAAATTCTATATTAACTTGCTTTTCTTTATTGGTTTTGGTAACTGATTCTTTTTGTTGGATATATAGAATATTTTGGAATGAGATAATTTCGGACCTGTAGGTGATGGGTGTTGTTTCTTTTTTGTTTCCAAGGTGGAGGTTTTCAAGAATTTTATCATGTTTCGTTTGGAACTTGGTAATAATTGGGCGAAAATTGATTTCCTAGTGGATTGTTTCAGGCTTTTGGCTGCCAAGTATCGTCCATATGGAGTTTACAAGGATGCTCGAAGTATTCTTGTAATTCATAACCTTGCTCATCAGGTAAATAGTTTTGCTTATTTATCTCTGAACTGTTTAAAAAATAAAATAAAGAAATTCCTTGATAGCTATACAATCCATAGATAGTTTCACAAAACCAGATATTGATATTCAACTTAGTGCCACAGAGTATCCTAAACACAATATTGTTCATTATATATGCAAGGGGGTGGAGGCTGCAGCAACCTACAGTAATTTGGGTCTGCCTGCTGATTGGTACGGAGCAGTTGAATGGGTATTTCCGACTTGGGCAAGAACTCATGCCCTTGACACTGGAAAGGCTGTAAATGTTTTGAAAGGTGCAATTGTGACAGCTGATCGTATTCTGACAGTTAGCCAGGTTATAAAACTGCATTTCCTATTTCTTCTTGAAAATGATCCATGTGCAGCCACGGTGTCACTATGTGGATATTTTCCTTGCCCGATATTCATCATTTCGTAAGCTTCCAAACTTCATAATGTGGTGGCAGGGTTATTCTTGGGAAATAACAACTGTTGAAGGTGGCTATGGTCTAGGTGAACTCTTGAGTAGTCGAAAGAGTGTTCTGAATGGTATGAGTTTTGTTCCTTACATTGGGTGGTACTTCTATTGAGCATTTTGTCTATTAGAAAGATGAATAGTTGAGAGATAATCATGCTAAAGCATACTTTTTGATGGTTTTCATCTCCATTCCAGGTCTATGACTAACTAGACAATGTTTCAAGATTTTAGAATTTTGTCCACATTTCAAATATGTGATCGAAATTATCTTGGCAATGAGTTCAATAGTAGAGAGGTCCTGGTATTTTCTAATCAATTACAAAATTCTCAACACGAATCTGTCAGGTGTTTTGGAACTTCAGTGGTCTCTCTGTCACTGATATAATGGTCCATGTGTGTTTGGTTTCTGTAGTGCTTTCATTCACAGTACTAGAGTGTATAAATCCTTGTGTATCTTAACTCTACAATTTGCAGATGGACCAATAGATGTTCTTTAATGCAAACTATTCAAATTAATACTGTGGTTGTAAACAGGGATCACAAATGGCATTGATGCTAATGAATGGAACCCATCTCTTGATGTGCATATTCCTTCAAATTACTCGATTCATGATCTCTCTGGAAAGGTGGCCACCTATTTTTTAACTTATTTTTTTGGGGAATTACTGCTTTCTTATCCTGAGTACTTATAATGTGCAGGTTGAATGCAAGATAGCTTTGCAAAAGGAATTAGGCCTTCCCATTAGACCTGATTGTCCGATGGTGAGAGGAAGTGCTGGTAATATGATAATTATCTACACCTCTATCCTGTTCTTGATTTGGGTATCTCTTTGTATAGATTGGATTTATTGGGAGATTGGACTACCAAAAAGGGATTGATATAATTCTATCAGCAACTCCAGAACTTATGGAAGAGGATGTCCAGTTTGTGAGTTTTCTAACCTATCTGCTAGTATTTTGTTTGTAGTAGTACATAGTTTTCAACCAACTTCATCAAAGAGCAACTTCTAAACTAACATCATATTATTGTTGGGTCAACAACTGGTTTTTCAAGTTTGAGTTCTTCCCTCTTTGGAAGTGCGATTCAACTTCAATTTCATCCTTACATGGGGCATTATCTACTCATGGGGTCTGGCATGGTGTAAATTCTTGAATATTAACAACTGATTGATCAAGAACCTCAGCTGTTAGATATTATGTTACAGATGTATTTATATTATCTACATTGAAAACCTGACCAGATCAAAGGGAAAGGCCTAAACTGGGTTCTCTTTTCTTTGCACAAGTTATTGAACATCCCTATTAGCTGAAGCTTGAAACTTCACTAGGTGGGAATGCTATGCAGTGATAAGTTGCATAGATATTAAAATAAGTTTTATTCTCGCTGTGTGCAAGATGATCTCTGATTGAGTTGCATTGTCCATGGGGGGTCTTTATGGTCAATTATATGGCAGAAATCTCAGTTAAAATCACAAATTTTTCGCAACTATGTTTCATTTGATCCAATTTGTTTCAGGTGATGCTTGGATCTGGGGAAAGACAATATGAAGATTGGATGAGAGTAACGGAGGCACAGTATAGAGATAAATACCGGGGTTGGGTTGGATTTAATGTTCCCATTTCTCATAGGGTAACAGCAGGGTAATCCAAGACTCCAGATTTTTATTTTGACTTATGTAATGAGTACTTTTTTGAATGATTTTCTTACGTTTCAACATGTGCAGCTGTGACATACTATTGATGCCTTCAAGATTCGAACCTTGTGGTCTAAACCAGTTGTACGCAATGAGATATGGAACTGTACCAGTGGTTCATGGCACTGGAGGACTTGGAGTGAGTTTACTTCCACTAAAGCTCTGTTTTTTTTTTTTTTTCAAAATATTTTTCTTCCAATTTAAAGCCTCCGTTTCTATCCATGTCACAGGATACGGTAGAGAATTTCAACCCATACGCTCAAGAAGGCCTTGGTGAAGGCACTGGGTATGTATTTATCTTAAACTGATGTGTGATAATATTCCAGTTATATCTGACATGGGCGTGTCAAAAAGAATAGCACGTGGAACTCCTACGAGTAACCACACCCATAATCTGGGGTTCAAAACAGACCGCTGAACATTTAGCATCTATCAGTGTGGTTCATGTCTGAGGCCTAGATACAAGGTGCTCGTGGGAGGTGATTTTATGCTAGTTGAATATGGTCTATATCTTCAGTAAGCAGATCCCCCGAATTATCTTGGTGACTTTTTGCACCAGTACTAGAACAAGACTCGTGTTACTGCTCACATAGTTAAAAGGACATGGACAATTCCAATCTACAGCGCACAAGATGTGCACTTGCTTGTTTCCCTCTCTTTCCTCCTTCGTTTCTTCCCCATTATAAGTCTAAAAAATGACAGTAAGATTTCATTACTGACCCTTGAAATTTATATTGAAGTGCCACCTTCTTGGTCCATTTAACTTCCGCACTAGGAGCTGATAATGCTGAAACCTCACAATCTGTGTACTGTTTTTATTGATTTCTGATCACTTCTTTAGAGATACTCATCCAAATATTGAACTTGTTTACAATTGTCCCAGCTTCGTCTTTTTTCTGTCCTATTTTGACTTGGGTAGCTGATAATGCCAGAGCCACACTGCTTGTGCAATTTTCTTCTAGCATGATGTGGAAGTAACAAATTAACCTTTGGCATTGTCATTTGCCTTTCACATGCACTAAATAACATCTGCTTCATGCATTGGAATTAACATTGTTTGTGGAACATTTTCAACAGGTGGACTTTTTCTCCTTTATCACGAGAGAATCTGTTGGCGGTACGTTAAACTCTTGTGAAAGTACTATCTACTTTTGTGCCTTAATTCATAGTATATTTTAGCTATGTCAACTCCTCTTTGGTTTCGTAAGTATGCTTGATTGAATGAGAGGTTTCACAAGATGCATGCATGGATTGTTTTTTCTCTTTGGGTGCGCGTTTGATAACTTTGAAGATGCATATCATTATAATGCGGGATTAGGAGACCACAAAGTGAACATAATGATTGCATTAAGTTAATATTTTTGTTTTCTCATCAGTTTGTTCTTACAAAAATCCTCGACCCACCATTGCTGATTTTTTTGGCAGGCACTAAAGTTCGCGATTCAGACTTACAGAGGACACAAGTCTTCTTGGGAGGGCTTAATAAAGAGAGGAATGGAGAGAGATTCCACATGGGATAAGGCTGCAGTTCAATACGAGCAAGTCTTTGAATGGGCCTTCATTGATCCTCCCTATGTGATTTAACACGAGAAGAAGAAGAAGAGAGGAAGAGACCAGGAAGGATGAGTTTTTCTTAGTATCAGGCACACAAAAACGTTTTCCCGGCGGGTGAAGTGGGTGATAGTTTTATCGTTTGTTAGCTTAATTCTTTTAGTTTAGGGAGTAATAAGCTTGTTCCACAATCTTACCACTTTATAATTTGTTCCTGTCTATATGGATCAAAGAGTTTCTAAGACTGGGATCACACTACTAATATTACAAGTCAAGTTTGATCCTTAAATCCGGCTGCAGTTGTGCAGGAGATAAACAACCACAAGAAGAAGATAAACAGGTGAGATCAAGTTTGGAGCCTTTCCAAGATCCCAAAATTGTTCCTCAAATCAATTTTGACCCAGTGGAAGTGGGGGAAATTTCAATTGACTAGTGCGAAGAGGATTGGTTCCAAGAGCGTTACGAACGAGGAGGAGAGGTCTATTGCTGCCAAGCGAAAGGAACGGCTTTAGGATACCGGAAGGCCAAGCAGCGGGTTTGGGCGGTATTGTCCTTTGACATTATTCTTTGCTTGATGGAACTGGACTGACCCCTCAATCCTCCGTATCTGTGTTCAAATGCATTATTGGTTATGGGATCAAGTAAGAATTTTATACCATGTTTGTATGATGATTGATGAGAGACAGCATATAAAAGGATGCAAGCTTGGGCTCTCAACATGGAACATCAAGCCTTTATTCGTGTATACAAGAGAAGTAAAATATTTCAATGCCGAGTGGGCATGCCTTGTGGTGCCAAGCGCGCATCTTGGCTGTCCAAAAGTATTCTAGACGGCCTAGATTTCTCCTACTCTCTCTTTAAAATTTGGGCTATCCAAAAGTGCATAAATTTTGGATGGAAAGGACAACAAATAACAAGCGTCCATAAATTGTGTTTTTGTTAGAGTATCCCTCCTCTCAACGCATGCATTATCTGGAACACTCTGCCATTTCCATATTCGACGTATTTCAGATGCTTGAATGCCCGGCTAGCTCGAAGTGATTTGGAGAGATTCTTCTTTGTCGATGGTAATCGATCATGGTATCCATAACGTTGCTTCCTTTCCAGCCAAATTTAGATTTTGTTTTGCTTCTCCCAATCATCGAGCCTTATCAACTCAACTCTGTCCTTGTCCTCTGGCCTCTCATTTCGTTTCGTTTCGTTTTCCTTAAGTACCGTCGCTTGAACAGAAAAATGTAAATGTATAATGAAACATAAACAAAATAAATTATGGAAAGAACAATAAATAACAAATTGTAGACATATATGTCTATGTATTAGGGTGATCAAAAGAAAAATGGTGACTGGAAGTGATAGGGCAACAATTTCTTTTGCCAAGGTACAAAAAGCATCATACTCCAATATTGTACAATAGCCGGGTATGCATGCAATAAAGTGTTTTGGTACCCTGTAGAAATTTAGCCATAAAAATGAAGCAATTGTACCCCTGGGACCAATCGTGCAAAAGGAAATATAAATATATACTACTCCCTCCGTCCCTTTTTAAATATGTTACTTGAGATTCTGTGCCATTTTCAACGGCTTATAACTTTTAATTTATAATAGCTTTTATGATTTTGAAAATTTTGTATAATAGAAATAATTAAGTTGCATATGTTTTGAGGTTCACATTAAAAGTTATAAACCGTTGAAAATGGCACAGAATCCCAAGTAACACATTTAAAAAGGGACGGAGGGAGTAGCTACAATCATTTTACGGTATCAAACTAAAAGTTTTGCAGTTAAGAAGAGTCATTAGTGCGTCTCCAGTGACATTTCATTATCAAATGAGTATGTGACAAGTTGAAGAGCCATTAGAACGTGTTAGGTACCTTAAGAGGTCTCCATATTATTTCCTCGATCATCTTCTAAACTTGAAATGTTTTACTTTTTGATGATTGTACGAGTTGGTAAATTGAAGAGCGAAAGAGAAAGCGAGACCCAAAAAATATTCGATAGAGATACGGGTACAGAGGCCATGGTACAGAAAACGTACCAATCGCGTTTGGGGACCGACTTTTGGGTCTACATGAGTGATCCGAACCGTTCATTGTTCTTAACAAAATTTTCCGAGTGGTCTCTCAAAATTTCAGCTCAATCAGACGGTTGGAAGTGCTCCAACCAAAGTCTCACCATTCCAACCACAATTTTTTTTGGTTGGAACGGTGGGACTTTGGTTCGAGCACTTCCAACCGTCCGATTGAGCTGAAATTTGGTGGGACCACTTGGAAAAATATTTTAAAAAACAATGAACGGTTCGGATCACTCGTGTGGGATCCACCCAAACAGTGGCGTAGCTAGAAAATCACACCAGTGAAGGCACAATTAGACCATAAACGCCAGAACTTTGTAGTGAAAAAAAATTACTCTTTTTTAAGAATCTAACATGCCTTGATTTTCATTTGAAAGGAATCTCTTTTGGATAAATGTGCCTCATAGCCTATTTGGGTGTACCCTTTGAATTCTAAGGGGAAGTCTGTGGTTCGAGTTAGTTGAGAGATTTCCAACTCTTTCTAGTTGTTAACACACTATTTTTTCCCTAACCCTTGCCAATGTATATCTTAAGGGAAAAAAAACTTACATTTTATGGTAATATAATAATTATGAATCCATAAAAACATACTAGTTTTGAGGCAAAAATTCAGTGAATTAAAGTTTGTTTGTGAGTAATTAGTTATTTGATGGTTTTAGGATATCTCTGCGTGGCGCCGTAAAATCCTTCTCCATGGCCCTTTTTTTTTTTTTTTTTTTTTTTTCCGGCCTTCATCATCTCAAAGTTGGATAACAATCATATATTTAGTCTCAAGTCCAACATCAATATATACAGGAGAATGATGTTATAATACCATATAGTGGCACCCCAAGAGCAATAATTAATCTTTTGTAGGAAGAATATTATGTACGGTAAAATTTCCAATACCTTTTTCTATAAGAATGCAAAAAAAAAAAAAAACACCTACTCCCTAAAATCCAGTGTGGCCCCCACACTGGTCCTATAGTGGCTCCGCCACTGTTCCCGAATGCGATCGGTACATTTTCTCTACCATGGCCTCTGTACCCCTAGTCGGGTCCAAAAATATTACACTTGTATTTTTCTTCCCTAACATTGACCTTAATTTATTTGACATATCGAATACCCATTAGAGGTCAGGGGGTGTTCGATATTTTTAAAAGGAAAATGTATCTAGCTTCTTTACTGCTACAATAAAATACCCTACAAGATAACTATTAAGTAAAATTTCCACTATGGTTGTTGCCTTTTCTTTTTCTTTGGGTCCCAGTGAAAACAGGTTCCTCTACTGGTCCTCCTAGATTGTTGGCTTATTGATTTGAAGTTAAAGCAATAGGTCAGGTTCCTCTACTGGTCTTCCTAGATTGTTGGCTTATTGATTTGAAGTTAAAGCAACAGGTCTCGGGTTCGAGGATTGGTACCTCCTAAAACAGGGTCCTATGTATCGGGAGCGAGGTGGGATAAAGTGAATCTGAGAGAAAAAGCAATAACCGGAGATAAATGATCATTGTCATAGCAGAAATGACTGCATAAATGATGCTCTCATAAACAATAAATTAGCTTAACACATCAAGAAAACAATTAATTGCGCATGCGCCCAACTCAACTAGATCACCTCCTAGGTCCGGTTAAAGACAGGCCAAAGCCTAGGAAATTCATAAATTTTTTATTCTGTTTCTTCATTTGGAGTCGCTCTAGCTCCTTAGGATAGGTAGGTGGGAGAAATTATGAGAGGAAGGGTAGGGGAGAGTATCCCTCCTCTTATTAATACATCTTCATAGGTATGGTACATTTGCAGATAGGAAAATGAATATGTATGGTGAAACATATAAAAAGATGCAAGGCTAGGACTTTCAACATGGAACATCGGACCTACATTCGTGTATACAAGGGATGTTGATGGAGATGACAATGATAAACAAGTGTGCACACATGGGAGGTAGTCGTACTATATATATGTCTACAAGTACCTAGCTATAGGGGCGGATGTAGGGGTGCAAAATTATCAAGTTTCTACACATGTTTATGTACACAATCTCGTATTCTTCTCAGAACTAGTAAGTAACAATATTTAGATCAAAGACTATAATTTTTTTTATGTGATTCGGGTCTCCACTGAGCACAAATCATGTGTTTGCCGTTGTCTGGCTATGTATCTAAAAATTTACATGTATTAGGGTGAAAAAAAGCAATGTGGTGACTAGTGTTCCACTAAGTGTGTTTTTTGGCTTTTTGCGACTTTTTATGTGAACTATTGTTAGAGAATTATCTATTTCGAAAATTGCAATAAACCAACCTTTGGTTTTTTGAGTTAGTGGAATGGGTAGGGCAACAATTTTCTTTTGTGAAGGTACAACAATCATCATATATATATATAGAGAGAGAGAGAGAGCTTCTAAAATGGGAATTCCGTTTTCTGACCTCTATGATCCAATTTTTTTTTTGACGATCCGAGCCGTCCAATATTTTCAGAAGGTGTTTTTAAGGGTACTTGCAGGAAATCTTCAAAAAAAAAAAAAAAAAAACCAGGAAGAGCTTGATCCAAACAGTTTTCGCAAAAAAATTATATTTACAGTTTTTGCGAAAAATGCATGGATCAAGCCATTCCTGGTATTTTTTTTTTGAAGATTTCTCGCTTGAACCCACGAAAACACCTTCTGAACACATTGGACGATTCGGATTTTCCAAAAATAATTTGCAACACAAAAAAATCAATTTTTTTCTTGTTTCCAGGAGGAGTGAACTAGAAATTTTCTGTATATATGTAGGATCAACTTCTAAATTTCTAATGAGGGGTCCTTCATTTTATATAAAATAAGGACCAAGCAATTTTTCCACTTTCCGAACTGAATTTGACGACCCGAACTGTTAGATGTGTTTAAAATGTGTAATTAAAGTCTACCGCGAAGATTCGTCCAAAAAAAAAAAAACCCGTAAAGGCTTCACCCAATCAGTTTTTGTTAAAAACGTTATATGTAGCATTTTTAACAAAAATTGATTGGTTGAAGCCTTCACAGATATTTTTTTTGGATGAATCCTCGCGGTGGACCTTAATTACACATTTTAAAAAATCTAACAGTTCAGATTGTTAAAATTTGGTCGGGAAGCATGAGGTCCTCATTATATATATATATATATATGAAGATGTTTTAATGAGAACTCCCTCAAAGATCTTCTCCGTGAGGACCACCCTTTTTTGATTTTTCAGACTAAATTTCTACGATCCGAACTGCTCAATGTGTTTAAAACATATTTTCCATGGCCAACGCGAGGAATCACAAAAAAACCATATCCGAAAGGGCTTCATCCGAGCGGTTTTTCATAATAACCATACAAATATAATTTATCAAAAAATGCTCAAATGAAGTCCTTCCGGATATTATTTTTGGACGAATCCTCGCTGTGACCCTTCAAATCACGTTTTAAACACATTGATCGGTTGGGATCATCGAGATTCGAACCTGATTAATGAGGTCCACAAATTACGAGTTTGAGGGAGTTCTTAGTAGAACGGGATATATATATACACCGGTGATCCAGTCCGGGATCCCGGATTTCCCGGACTGGAGCATTTTTCAGTGTTTTGATGCTTTTAAACATTGTTTTTGGGAAATCCGAGCCGTCCATTGTGTTCAAAAGGTGTTTTCCAAGGTCCCCGCGAGAAATCTTTAAAAAAAAATACCGGGAAGGGCTTGATCCAAGTAGTTTTTCGCAAAAACTGTAAATATAAAGTTTTTGCGAAAACTGCTTGGATCAAGCCCTTCCCGGTATTTTTTTTTGAAGATTTCTCGCGGGGGCCTTGGAAAATACCTTTTGAACACATTGGACGGCTCGGATCGTCAAAAAAATATCGGGAACATGGAGTCCCGGATCCGGGACTTCCGGACTAGAACACTACTCTATATATATATATATATATATATATATACAAAATAAACCTGGGGGAGTCTCGTACTTGAATAAATGCATGCAATGATTTGTCCTTGTAGATTTTCTTTCAAATAGACAAAAGCAAAATCCAATGGTAGCTCAAGTGGTAACTAATGAACCTGCAGTATAGTTAAGCTGTAAACCAATCATCTTGGGTTCAAAACGTAATTAATCTCTTGGGGCTAGGTTTAAAGAGTCTTTTGTGAATTTCCTAATTTTGACGTGGATGACTGCCTTTGACTGAAACATTAAAGGAATTTGTTAAAATGCAAGCAAATTGATTCGGACATCTTGATGGCAAAAAAAAAAAAAAAAAAGAGAAAAAGACAGAGCCATTTGATTCAGACATAAAAGGTGGATGGTAACCACATTAGTTGTGCAATATACCGCAGAAAAGAAATTAGGACACCGCAATAAATTTACTAGAGGAGGATGAGCTCAACCGCCAACTGTTTTGTTGAAAAAACAAGAGGAGTTCCATTTAAAATTTGCTCGTTGAAAAAAACAGGAGAAGAGTTCCAATCAAAATTTATTAGGTTGTCGGAGAATTCTACGGTACACACCCCTTACAAATTATTCTATATGAGATTTTGTGACTAGAGGTATGAAACGGTGTGCGGTATGTATTCTCATACGATAGTCATAAAATTTCATATAAGTCACAAAATCTCGTATTTAGAGCCACACAATCTTATATTAGAACTGTTCAAACCGGGTAGACTTGATGCGAACCTCATACAGATAGTCTCAAAATCTCATATTGGAACACCAAACCTCATATCTAGTCCCACAAACTCTCATATCAGTAATTACAATAATAAATATTGGATCTGTCACAAAATCTTATATTGAAATACAAAATCTCATATTTAGTCCACAAACTCTCAATATTGACAATCACAATAATAAATATTTGAGTCCACAAACTTTCATATCCATAAACACACTATCTCATATGATCAATGGTCAAAGGGGTCACAAAATCCCACACAGCATATGTGGCGCAATTTCAGCCGTCCATTTGTATGAAGTGCATACCATACGCCCTTTCATACCTCTAGCTACAAAATCTTGTATTTAGTGTCACAAAATCTCATATTTAAGGCCACAAAATCTCATATGGAGTAATTTGTAGAGTCGTGTGCCGTAGCAACACGCTTATCACCCAAATTGGAACAAGGATTAATTGAGCCAATATTGAGTAGCTTGAATGTAGTAATGTTGAACATTATAATCAATCGGCTGAATAGTGGAGTAGTAACTTGCTTAAAGCTTGATTTGAAAACTTAACGAGTTTAAAAGATTGTTCAACCTCAATTTGTTTAGATAAAACGAAAGATCTCAAATAAGTTTTTAACGAGCGAAGTTGGAATCAAACTCGAACAGCTAAATATGTTCGTAAGTCATACTACCACTATCATATACGAGAGGTAAAGATTATCAAAAATTAGTTAGGGGTTGGTGTTCATGTAAGAACACCCATTACTAGTGATCCAAAAGCTGCAAGAGAAATTTTAGGTCGACTGCTACAGGATGGTTGGCCCAAAGAAATTTTCATGTAAGAACACCCGTTACTCAAACAGCTTAACATGTTCATTGGTTGAGCCAACACAATCAACACTGATGAGCAAGGAGATTAGCGGGGGCTTGTAGTGACTATAGAGTGTAGTGAGTAAATCTCGGCTATTAAAAGTGTTTTGGACAGTCTGGAGTGCGAATAATTCAACTCTTTGAGCGAATAGTTTATTTAAATCTAGACCGTCCAAAACAAAAATGGACGGCCGAGATTCTCACCGCACGCTTATAGTGAGTTGCTCACTGCATGCCCCCGGTTTCGCGCTTGAGCATATGGGACTGCTTATTAGGTACATGTAGTAATTTAACTCTGTTTTTGAATGGATTTTATCTTATAAAATCTAGTTTTGATAGAATCTAATATTCTCAACGGATTTTAGTAAAACTAGATTTTATCTCACAAAATTATTTACAAAACACATTTATCAATCCTAAATTTAATCCATTGAAAAACAATGTCATTTTATCACACTTCTAAACAAAAATTACATTTTATCAAAATTAAATTTTATCTCATCAAATTCATTAAGGAACGTTAACACACTAGCGCTACCTATGACCCAAAACAGATTCTGACTTTGGCTTTGAAAGTTGGCTGATTGGCTCTAACAAATGGATATGCTGTGATGAATTTTGTACTTGATTTTGATATAGGCTCTATTGGCGGCAGATTTATTAGAAGAAGCCAGTGTGGGCATGGGCCCATACTACAATTTTCGAATTTGTTTTATTTATTTATTTAATAAAATCAGCTTTTTAGCTTTAGAATAATAAATGCAAAGTCATTTGGCCGTTCTTTCCAAGCATGGAAGCTCATTGTGCTTTATTGTAGAGCCTAACTTTTACTAATTTTTGTTCATGACTAATAATTTTGTTTGTATTTTTTTTTAACGGATTGGTTGTTAACTGCAATTCGGGATTATGAATACATGCATACACATATGTTTTGCTAGTGTTTTTAATGAAACAAGTTCATATTAATGGCATATCATATTGTCGAGGAAATTTTCTTTTTAGCTTACAGTGCTTTTGATTCTTGACTACGCCACTGGTATATATCGTTTATAAGTGTTATCCCCCTCCTAATGTTATGATGCTGATTTAAGTCGCGAGAATCACTCCCTTTATTCTCTCAGTCACCATATAATTTTTATTGAAAATTGATCGGATTAAGCCTTTTCGGGTAAATTTTTTTTTTTTGTGGAGGCTCCTAAAAAACGAATTTTAAAAACATTGAGCAGTTCTGTGGCCACCCTGCCGAAGTTTCACAAAATGGTTTAAGAAAACAGTTTCGATTGATTGACGAGAATCGCCACGCGAGTTTGAGGACTATACCCGATAAACTAGTTTGAAAATGACTCTTTTGCCCTTGGGATAGAAAATATTGCACCAATATGCTTTTAGTGAGATTTCTCGGGTTCGAGAGCTAGGTTACGAGAGGGGAAGGAATTTAAAGCACCCCTCTCGCCTGACACGATTACCGGTCTCTATTTAATGCTCAAGGGATATTAATAAAATTTTGTTTCGATGAACTTTATTCACGAAAGGTATGCAATAACACATGAATGCACTTAAAAGCCAAAGCATGGTACGTGGATGCTTGTGCTAAGTGTCATGTATGCATAGTGATATGATGACATACAATATATTAAACAACTCAAAATGTGACTAATCAATATTGGTAGCCCTCAAAACAGATCCACAAACAACGCACGATTGCACCCGGATTACATTTCTCACACCCATACTGAACAAGTTCAGGCGCTTGGGGTCAATTCAGGTGCCCACAATGTGCAAGTTCAGGTACCTGGATTCAATGTAGGCACCTGGATTAAGCAAGTCCAGGTGCCTGGAGTGTATCACAATGGGATTTTCTTTAATCCAGGACACTAATCAAACCACAAATAATGACTTTGGGGATTATTCTCCCATGTTTATAGTGATGTATGATGATGTTTTATGCTAGATAATTCTCAAAATTAGAACCGAAAGATGGTTTGTACTTGGACAATAATGACTAAGAATGTTTCATGGATGTCACATGACGATCTCAATCCTAACTTTCTACATGATTCATGACCCCCTATTTTTACCATTCTTTTTAGAATCCATGTGATGAACTTTTGTCTGAAAGAAAAGAAAACAAATGATAAAACTTTCATGAATCCTTTTCAAACATGTGAAAAATGCAAATGAACACAAACACCCTCTTTTATTCACTAAAATGCTTATGATGTAGCTTGCTATTCAATGATTTGCATGATACAAATCATAGACATCATATTATTGCCCTTATTCACTTGATTTTCCTCTCTAAAATGCCATGGATCAGGCTATATTTTGATATTTTTGACCATATGAAGTGAATAACATGCAACCATGTTTATGCTCAAGTTAAAGTGAAAATGAAGCAAAAAATATAGTGAAATACATTTTATGTCATGTAATAATATATTTTTGCCATAACTATTGGAGAAGCCCTTAACTCATTAACACACTAGCGCTGCCTACGACCCAAAACAGATTCTGACTTTGGCTTTGAAAGTTGGCTCCAATAAATGGATATGCTCTGATGAACTTTGCACTTTCTAGTACTTGATTTTGACATAGGCTGTACTGCCAGATTTAAGTGGGAATGTGATTTTAAGGCCATATGTAGTGTAGTTAAACGCAAAAATTAATCAGTAGTTAGGACAGTTAGCTAACATTTTCTGTTTTTGTGTACTCCCTCCGTCCCTTAAAGTTTGTCACTTTCACTATTCCAGCCCTATGAAAAAAAATGATTATTTCTTTTAATCTGTAATGTTTTATATAAGGAATATGGATCTCATTTGATAGATTTTAATTGGATTTTTTGAACAATATTTTGAAAATCACATAAAACGTTATGAATTGAAAAATATAGGCAATTTAAAAATGACACTCACTCCCAAAAATGTCAAACTTTATGGGACGGAGGGAGTACATAGTAACATAGGCTCTACTGCCAGATTTAAGAGGGCATGTGATTTTGACATAGGCTCTACTGCCGGATTTAAGAGGGCAGTGTGGGCACATGCCTGCACTGCAATTTTCGATTTTTTTTTTTTTAATTTATAAAATCAGGCTTTTAGTTCTGGAATACTCTCCGTCCCAATTTTATAATCTTTTTTGGAGATTCCAACTTAATAAGAAGACATAATCATTGTACTTTTAAAAACATGTTTATCTTATTTCACCCCTTCAATCATTACACTTTTTTTTTTTTTACTTTTTATTATTTTTAATTATAAAATATAAGGGTATAAGAGGAAATTTCTTAACAATTACTCATTTAATTTTAAAGTAGGACAATATTTTTGGAACGACAAAAAAGTGTCAAGTGAGACTATAAAATTAGGACAGATGAAGTAATAAAGGTAAAGTTATGATGCCTGGTCACGAGAATCACTCCCTTTATTCTCTAAGTCACTATACATATATACGGTTCCGGAGAGCCTGCTTTGATCCGTGGCTTCCTCCACAAGCAAAGCGGGGCCCCAACAGTGTTTTATTTTGCTGTTTTTTGCGAACCTTCACTTCGTTTCTTGTATTTGTTGTTTTTTAACCCGTTCGACCGCTCAACATGCATATGATTTTACCAATATAAATCCAAATAGCTAGAGATTTTATGGTACCGGCTACAATCTTTGTTTACAAAAGAGTTGTTACATGCATGTTCTTCTTGTGTGACTTGTCTCTATCAAAATCCAGTTCCTTAAATATGGAAGAGTATAAATAAACATGATTTTTCACCGTTGCAGGTACAGTGGTTATAGCCCAGACTTTCCTTTTTGGATGAATATGCATTTACTTCTGATCTTATGCGTTAGGTTGGTATCATGATGAGTAGACAAGATGTTTGCATATCAATCAAACCCCGTGGGATTTTGATCAAGTGGGCACGAGAAAGCAACAAGTACTGGTCTTTCATGAGATCGCTTGTTTGAATCCCACGGAGGCCAAACATTTCAGACCTTCGGACCACTAGAGAGTGGAAGGTTGTCCCGGTTGGTAACTTCAAGGCCCCGAGTTGCGTGCCGCTGCAAATTGACAAGGACAGGCAGTAACAGTAAAAAGGAGAAGGTGATTGTATACCTAGAAATTTACTGCATCTAACAACCCCATCTCTCCTTACTAAAAGCTGTATCAGTCTATTTTTCTCCGACCAGAGCACATGCAGTCTCCTTCCTAGTCTGAAATTCATGACAGCTGAATATAGAAGGCTGGTCATAGTTACTAACGCTCTACTTATGGAGAGGAAATGAAAACCAAGTTTGGATCAATAATTTTGTGGTAGAAAAAAGAAAAAGAAAAAAAGTAACATAATAAACAATAGAGAGATGAGTGAAAGGGAAAAGGAAAGAATTTAAGTTTTAAACGACGTTTTTAATGATCTAATTTTCCTGGAATCAAAGAAGTGTGATAAAGATGAATCTCGGTAGAAAGAATCTAAGCGAAAATAAAGTAACTTTAGAACAAGATGATTTGATTGGCTTCAACAATGAAAGAAATATAAGAAAGAAACACAACATACAATTAAACACAAGATAAACGTGGTTCGACAATAAGTCTAAGTTCACGAGGAGAGGACGAACAATCAAAAGCAATAAGAATTCCAATTTCCATAAACAAATGGCTCTGGGTCTGCTAAACCCTAATTACAGGTTTGGCCATGTTATTGTAAATGTGCATCCATGAGGTCATGTGTTTCATTCCCATGGAGGCCAAACACTCTAAACCTTGCGGACCTTGCAGCCATTAGAGGTTTGCCGGGTCATTAACTTCAGGGTATCATAATTAGTTGAGGTGCACGAAAGCTGGTTTGAATATCTGTATATCAAAACAAGAATAAACAAATGGCTCTGCTATTGTGGGCTATGGTCTACTATATTTTACTGGTGAGGGAGAGAATACTAAAGCAGAGCCGGCTTAGAGGGGAATCGGAAGAAGCAACCGCTTTGGGCCTCCAAAATTTTGGCCAAATTAGGGGCTCTATATGTTTCAAACTCTCTATGTATAATTAAATGCCCCTTCTTTTAAACATACTAAGTCTTTGGTATTAGTGACATGAGAATTACCCTAACTTGTATAAAATCTAGTGTTCAAGTCTTGGAGTGAGATTCCATTGCCTTTTATAAATTTTATTATTATTATTTTTATTTTTTCCTCTTTTTTGGGACGATAAAAGTATATACATTCATCACTATTTCACTGATTTTGAAATATAACACAATCGAAAAACAATCTCTAAGTGACCCTTATTGCAGTTGATTTAATTCTTTTGTTACAAATATTAAAAATCAAATAGTCAAGTGAACTATTATAATTCTATATATTTTTTTAAAATGTAGTTAAGAAAATGATCTATTTTTTCTCTTGTAACTTCTTCCAAAGATACGGGTCTTGTGAGCATACTTTATTATTTTGAAATTGTCATCTGTTCACGTAAATTTTATGTTATAATAGTTTTTGTTTCGAAAAATACTAAGGGCCCCAAAAGTTTTGAGCTGACACCGTACTAAAGCATTCTGGTTGAACCGTTGAGGGCCAAGTGAATTCTTCTGCGTTTGTTGGTGAGATCGTACGGAACAACGTTAAATGTGGTTGACAGGAGAGGTCCATCCTCCTCAACTTTTTTTTGCATAATTTCAGGAGCCAAATATGTTGTACCATAGGATTTGCCAGAGTTTTATGCACCTCACCCACTAATCAAACGAGACCAAAGAGTATAGAAGATGGTTTTGTAGTTTGATGAGTTAATAGCAGTTGGTGAATGATGATTTAAAGAGAAAAATGACATTTTTGTAAATAAAGAAACCAAATAAGGAGGGGGATATGTAATCCTAGGGGTGGGTTTTTTATTTTTTATTTTTTTAATTTTATATTATCAAATATACACTGTGGAAAGAAATACCTCCGCCTCGTCCGGTGGCAAGCACTGGGTGAAGAGTGCTCAACTAATCCGGAGATATAGCATCCACCCTTCATATCGCTCTCACAAACGGGCTCTTAACGGACAAAAAATTTCAATTTCATAGACATAATATAAATGCAATAAAAAGTTATGCACCAAACATTTTAAACAGCGAACCTATGTAATTTATATATATATTCGATCAAATCCTACAACAGTATCACGGGTTATTTAACACTTGTTTTTATAATTAAGTGTCCGAGCTAGCTTATGCTCAAAATTTAAGGTGGGTGGTTGCTCCTGTCAAAACCCTGGTCTTGTGTCTCTCTCTCTCTCTATATAACGTGCTATAGATACTTAAAGATGACAAAGGGTTCCAAAGAAGAAAAGAAGCAAAAGCTTGAGAAAGATGGCAGATACAGCATGTGGTAGTTTCTTCCCAAATTTGAGAACCAGGAAAGTGGTGCTCCACTCCTCCTACGGTTCTAGAACAGCAATACTAAACACTTGGCCAATGTGGTCTTCTCCCAATCTTTCTTCATCAAGTGGGTATCTATCCTTCATTTTCCTTCTCTTTTTCTAGCCAGCTTCACAGACAGTGGTAGCATTTTTTTTTTTTTGGATGGGGTTTGTAGCCTTTTATTTTTTCCAAAAAAAAAAACAAAAAACAAAAAAACACAGAGATACAAAGCCAACCAGCTAAACACTTTATGCCTAGATAAACAACCACCTCTCAACACCAAAGAGCATAGTTAAAAACATAACACACCATCTCCATTCTCTGGTTGTTTGTAGTTGAAGAGCTCACTCCCATTTGGGTTGGTGAAAAAAAGAATATGCGTAGAAAGGGCTGGTCAAACTATGACTCAAGCTGGTCTTGAGAAAGTGGATCTCTTTCTGGCTTTTTCTAGGTAGGACTAGGTCAGACTATGATCCAAGCCCATCTTGCGAAAGTGGATCTTTTACTGTTTATTTTATTTTATCGGCAAATCTCTTATTGGCTTTCTACCACTATACTCTAGGACTATGATCCAAGCCCGTCTTGAGAAAGTGCATCCCTTGCTCTTTTTTTTTTTTTTTTTTTTTTTTTTTGGGGTAATTTACCTTTTCATCGAAAGAAACCAATCAGAATAGAAACGCTAGGCATCTATTACCAGCTCTTTGCTACTAAGCAGCAATACTAAACACTTGGCCAAAGTGGTCTTCTCCCAATATTTCTTCGTCAGTAGGGAGCAAGATTGGGAGAAGACCACAAATCGATGAAAAAACATGAAACCATTCTGTTTCAATAGAGGTACGAGAAAGGGTTGGGGGCAATGAAGTAGGTGAAGCGGTTGGAATAGGACAAGGTTAGACTAAAGGCTAGCACCCGTCTCTGGATCTTTCGTGTGACGTACCCGTGTTGTTAGGCCCATCTAGACTGCTCTTGTCTTTGACTCTTTCGGTCACACACAAAAAAATTGTTTTATAGCTGGCCAGCCGCTCTCTGCTAGTTTTGTGCTTAGCAAAAGGAAAGTAACCTCTCTGGTCTCAATAACATGTACGAATGATAGCATTATTTAGAGTAATTTCTCTCATCCTCAGGTCAAAAGCAAAGAGGACAAGTGAGGGCCGTGGCTTCCCCTATTTCAGCTCCAAAAAGAGAAACAGATCCAAAGAAGAGAATTGTGATAACAGGAATGGGACTTGTATCAGTGCTTGGAAACGATGTCGACACATTCTACAACAAGCTGCTCAACGGGGAGAGTGGTATTAGACGAATTGATAAGTTTGACGCCTCCGATTACCCGGTCCAAATCGCCGGGCAGGTTCGGGATTTCTCTGCAGAAGGCTATATTGATGGAAGCAGATATGAGAATCTTGATGACTGCTGGAAGTTTTCACTGTTTGCAGCAAAAACAGCTCTCCAAGATGCCAACCTCAGTCCCCAAGTCCTCAAAACTGTAAGCTTTTCTGTTTCCAGAGTACACATCTAACTACATTTGGCTCTCCGAGACAAACTAACTTTATCGGCTAATCGTTTCGATACATGTTGCGAGAACACAACCTAAATCTCAATCAGCACCAAGTAGATATTTTTTACATGAAAAGGAAAATGGAAACCAAATAGAACCAAACCATACCAAACACTAGCTTATAACATACAGATGCCACGACCACAAGATAATTTTTTTAGGCCAAGATTTTTGTAAGCTTCGTATCGATCAGGGATTCGTAGAGAAATTTAGCAGAGCGAAAGAAAATGACAGGGTAACGGAATGAATGAATACCTCTACAAAAGGTTTAGAAGATCATCTTACACATCAGACAACACACACTTGGTACATACGTGCTTCTATACTTCACTGTCTTCTTATGTTTACTCTTCATAAGTACTTCCTCGGATGCACGATTGACAATCCGAACCCAAAATAGCATTTTGTTTGTCTAACATATTCCTTCTGCTAAAAGATTTTTGGCTCATAGTAAAATTCTGTTTTTGGCAGCTCGATAGATCGAAAATGGGAGTGGTGGTGGGATCAGGAGCAGGAGGCATCAAAACCCTCTACAACGCAATGGATGCTCTTTTGAAAAAAGAATACAGCAAGGTTTTAACCTATTATTATCCAAACAATATGGGTCCAGCACTTCTGGCCATAGAAACCGGCTTTACAGGACCAATCTACTCCATCTCAACAGCCTGTGCGAGTTCAAATTACTGCCTTTATGCTGCTGCAAATCACATCATAAAAGGGGAAGCAGAAGTCATGTTGGCTGGTGGGACGGATGCTGGAGTGATTCCGAGCGGCATTTGTGGGTTCAATGCTTGTCATGCTCTGTCGACCCGAAACGATGAGCCCCAGAAGGCTTCAAGGCCGTGGGATAAAGGCCGTGATGGTTTTGTCTTGAGTGAAGGCTCCGGTGTGATGGTAAGGAAAACAATTCTTTCATATGCAGCAGAACCATAGTAGTGTGTTGACAGCGAAGCTTTTATTCTCAATGAGGGCATCATTCGCCAAAATGAGGGTCATACTGTCACCTAAGAAGCACAGGCACCCGTAAAAACGCATCCGATGCTTCTTCAACATGTCTTAATTGATAAACTAAATTCATAGATTGAACACTTAACTAACCTTCGTCATGTGTGATTAATCACTTCATAGTAATAATGTCACTCTTACATGTTATAATGTCTTGGTGTTAAAAGCATCTAACTCGAAACCAATTGGTAAAGAGGCCGCCCTGGCTCCTATACTATTTTTGAAGGTTATAATTAACCAAATGTAAACAATTCGCGAGATGGTGGGTGTAGCACCTATAGAGGAGAAGTTAAGGGAAAATAGGTTAAGGTGGTTTGGGCATGTCTATCGTAGGCCAGCAAATGCAGTAGTTAAGAGAGTGGATAGGATAGCTTTGGGTAGAAACGCACAAGGGAGGGGAAGACGCAAATTGACTTTAGATGCGGTAGTACACAAAGATCTAAGTATACAGGGTTTAAGCGTTGAAGTAGCATTTGACAGAGCTCAATGGAGAAAAAGGATTCATGTAGCCGACCCTAATTGATTGGGACATAAGGCTTGGTTTGGTTTGGTTATAATTAACCAAATGTGGAACAAACTTTAACACTCCCCCGCAAGGGCGATTCTAGACCAGCACATAGAAAGGTAAACAAAGGATCCCTAACATAGAGATCACAACGAAACAAAGTCATTGTAGGGTAATTAATCAAGAGAGTATAGTCCAAAAGACTCCGCAAGCCTAGCTTAGCTTTGATATCATAGTAAAACATCCAATTCTATATCAATTAACTTATCAGGAGAGGGAAAAAAACTCAATGAGCCGAGAGGCCCTAGAACTAGTTTTGGATGTTATAATTAACCAATGCGGGACAAAATGATATATGAATAACTCTTGATTTTGACATAATTATTTAGTGTTCTATGGCATATTTTAAATTTCCATGAATACTATATAAAAACATTTTTTTTAACAAGTCATGTTCAATACTGTGAAAACCAACGCATCGGTAATGTGTCTGTCATGTACTGTGCCATCACCATCGCAATTTTGTTTGTTTGGAAACCAATGTCCAGTGGCCTAAATGATATTTCAATGGTCAAGGTTATGGAGAGCTTGGAACATGCAACCAAGAGAGGAGCCAAAATCATAGCAGAGTACCTAGGAGGTGCCATATCGTGTGATGCTCATCACCTGACTGATCCTCGCTCTGATGGATCCGGAGTTGCAGCCTGCATATCCAAGAGCCTGGAGATTGCCGGAGTATCTCCAGAAGAGGTCCTGAAATATATTGAGTTTTGGCCACCAGTAACCCCAAAACGGCTATAATACCAGTTAGTTCTAATAAAAACGTATGTCCTGATGACAATACAGGTGAATTACGTAAATGCTCACGCGACGTCCACGCGATTAGGTGATTTAGCTGAGGCCAGTGCAATAAAGAAGGTTTTCAAGAACCAGCGAGAACTAAAGATGAATGGAACAAAGGCAAGATTACAAAGTTCCAGTTCATAAATTTCTTGACGGTGCTCACATTACGTGTCTTCATTAACATGGTTGAGGCTTTTTTGGGCAGTCGATGATTGGTCATGCTATAGGAGCAGCAGGTGCTTTAGAAGCAATAGCAACAGTAAAAGCAATCACTACCGGCTGGTTACATCCGACTATAAACCAATATGTATTTTGCTACTAACCTGGACTCCAATAAGAGTTTTTTCAGTAATCTCGAACTGTACAAAACAATCTAATATGATTTTTGTTGCAGAATTTGGAACCCGAGGTAATGATTGACACTATACCAAATGGAAAGATAAAGCATGAAGTAAACGTTGGTAAGTATGTCACTTTTTCAATGTTTTCCTACATCACTACATGCATAGCGCAAACACAAGATTATGTCCAAACATAGCACCATGGCCAGATCTATGAAGTACTTTCAGGAAGAAACATAAAAGAAAACAAGAAAGAATTGAGCATCATCATGAGGATTTACCCCCTGCAAAACAACTTTTGTCTGCTGTTCTCCTAGATAAATGCTTTTTAACTAATCTAGTTTCTGCCTATTGAACATAGCTATCTCCAACTCTTTCGGCTTTGGCGGACACAACTCTGCTGTTGTTTTTGCTCCCTTTACACCCTAAGAAGCGATCAAGATCCTCATTCAGGAGAAATGGGAAAAGGTTATGGATCTGTTCAAGTGGGAGTTACACGTTATCTGTCCTGGCTGTGAAAAGATTACTGTATGTTACACTGAGAACTGAGCGAATCCGAGCATTGGGGGCTTCTAGGAAAGTTGCTAATCAAATACTAAGGTAGAAACTGGTATTGTGAGTTTTGTATTTCAGTTGGGTGTAAGCATTTGAAGATTTTGGACACCTTTGTGCCGAGATCTACCAAAAACCAAAGGTTCGTATAATGCGTCAACCTTATTGTAAAATACATAAGAAAAAGTAGTAAAAACCAAAGAACTTGTTCTCCAATTTAGTAGTACTGGTTGCACAAAAGTGATATATAACCCTTCAAATTTCATCTTTGTTGTTTTAATGGTAGAAAAAGTTCAGCTTCTAGGAATGTTAAGGCTCATCCATTCTATTGTCTTTTTTCAATTTAAGACCATCACTAAAAGCAAACAAACAACAGTTTCTGGAAGAGGATTCAAGTACTACTGGACCAATGGTAGTTTTATGGTAGGGTTGCCGTAGAATTTCCTATTCCACCGACTAGGATTTTAGGTCAAGAAGTAGAGTTCAATGCAAAGAAACAGCAACACCCCACCACCTCCCACCAATGCCTTTCTCTTTCCCCAATGCAATTAGGGTAAGCTTCCTACCCATCACATCTGCCAGATGCAACAGTTGATGACCATGAAACCTTTTATCATTGTGCCAGTTGCCAAAAAAATCTGTCTTATAATTCCAGTGTCCTTTTCATTTAGATTAACTGATGCCACTTGTAATATTATGTGGCCTAGCCTTTAAGACCCAACTACCACCAACAGATTTGGCAAAAGAATGTGTGTGCTTGCCTTCAAACTAGTACTCCCTTCATCCCTTTTTCATTGCTGAGTATTCCATTTTGGGTTGTCCCTAAATAATTGTGTGTATTGAAAAGTTACTGGGTAAAAATTTGTATAATTATTATTATGCCAACTTGAAAAATAAATGGGTAAAGAGTTATTTGGCCAAAGTGAAGGATAATTTTGGAAAGTGGACGAAACAATTCATGTGAAAGGTGTAAAATGGAGGTAAAAGTTGATATGAAAGGTGTAATGATGATGTCTCTTTAATAAGTTGAATTTATGAAGCAACACACATAAAAAGGGACGGAGGAAGTATTCAGATAGTGTACTTACTATGAGAAATCAGAGTTGTTCATTTATGGCACACTAACATAAACATCACCTAGTTGCAGGCCAAAATTAATGACATAAGATCATAAAGTAAAATTGACGAGCAAAAAAAAAACCCGTCAATTATCAATAATTCCTCTCAGATTCCCATGTGACAGATGGACCGGTACTATCAACAAGTAGTTGAACCACAAATACAAATACTTATCCTCCCTCGTCCTACCAGAACTATATACTGAAATTACTTCTCATCAGGAAATCACAGCAACGTAAAAATAAACTGTATAACAAATATCCACCAGCTAGAGAACTATATACTTGGGCATTAGGGAATAGTACCTTACTAAATTTCTAAAGAGTGCATGACAGATGTAAAGCAGTCTGCTGTGGCGTTCTACCCACAGGGAGTGAGTTTCTCATTGCCTGCACCTCGAAGATTGTCATCTTTCCAGTCATTCCATGCCCTTGCCTTTTCTTTGGCATCATCATCTTCTTCTTCTTCACCTGCCTTCATCTTCCGATTGTTGAACCATCACGAATTGGCTTCATCCGAGAGCTTGGCATTTCTCTCCTGAATTTTGTTCAAAATCTCAATCTCCTTCAATCCAGCTTCCTTTGTGCTCGAAGTTGGCAATCTAATAATCCCAAATTTTCCAATAAGCAAATACTCCATCCGTCCCAAATTTCTTGTCCATTTACGTGCGTGCATGCCATTTTTCAATTGCATATATCTTTCAATTTATAATGTTTTTACAATTTTCAAAACTTTATTTAATAGAACTCATCGACAACTATCAAACGAGATGCATATAAACTAATTTCCTAAGATGTCATGAACAGTGAAAGTGGACAAGAAATTTAGGATGGAGGGAGTAACTAAGTAGTAACAACAATATTTAAAGCTATTTTCAAACTTCTTCTGTGTATTGCCGCTCAATTTTTTTTGTTTATCAAGGTTGAAAAAGTAGATATAACACGTTGAAAAACTTGTGCTGCCATTCTTTCCCTTTCACTAGATAGGTTTTCACCCACAAGACTTGCTGGCCCAAACATCAGAAGGCCGATGTTTGTGTTCAAGTGTCTGTGAAACATTCGCTCACCGCATTCAAGTGTCTGAAACATTCGCTCTCACTTCTAAAACATCTTGAGCAAACTAGCACATTTAATATGTGGAGCTCGAGCTGCAGCATCATGATGCCCGGCTTTTGCTCTCTTTGTGCCCTAGTCAAGGGGAGCCTGTGAAATCTCCTACTCCCCTCCCCACAAAATCGAAAAAGATATACATGAGAAACAGAACAGATTGCTAGAAACCGTGCAAAAGGGATGGGGAAGTGAAGCAAACCGAATTGTCCACAATCCACAAAATTCAGAGTCACTAAGAACGGGTCAGTTGAGGAATTCAAAGAGACTATATGTATAGGTGCTACAGGAGTAATTCCAAAACTCTCCTCGCACACTTTCGAAGGAAACTGTGATCTTCAACATTCATGCATACCAGACACAATATATCAAAAAGGAGAGAAAAATAAAAAAATCGAAACAAAACAGAAATCGGGAAAGAAAAGGAGGAAAAAGAAGCACCCGGTTTGATCTTCGGGAAAATCGATCTTAGCTCCAGAGCTCTGGTCGAAAAGTAGAGGCGCAACTCCGGTCGACGAAAGAGAGAGAGAGAGAGAGAGAGAGGAAAGCAGGTTGAGACTGGAGAGAGAGAGAGAGAGAGAGAGAGAGAAGTCGATTTGTACGGGAAGAATGAGAGGGATAGAGAGTTATCAGTGGCAGTTTTGCAATTTGTGGGAAAAGTGCTTCCGGGTTTTTTTTTGCATTCGTTAGAGCATCTCCTACCCATCTCTATTTTTCTAAAATGGAGAATGGAAGTGACACATTGGGGAGAGATTTTGTAATTAATGTCATATTTTTATACTTTTTTGGAGCATCTTGGAGGGATCCATCATCTTTTTGTACTTCAACCCATCTCTATTCCTCCAAAATGAGATTTGGTTCTCTATTTTTTGAGGATCAAAATAGTTTTGGAGGACCAAATCTCTAAAAAAGATAGTAGGACCCTCCAAGAATCTCTATAAGTGAAGAAAAGAGGACATTAATTACAAAATCTCCCCCCAATGTGTCACTTCCATTCTCCATTTTAGAAAAATAGAGATGGGTAGGAGATGCTTTTATGCATCAGTTCGGGCGTTAGGGGACTTTAACTTTTTTTTTTTCGGAAAATCTGGGGTACCTCATATATTTGCACCGAAAATGCACACTCCGCCTCTGGGGACCGACTTTAGGGTCCTACTTGAGTGATCTGAACGTTTATTGTTCTTAAAATATTTTTCTGAGGGAGCCCACCAAAAATCAGCTCAATCGAAAGGTTAGAAGTGCTTGAAGCAAAGTCTCGCCGTTTTTTTGGATCACTTATGTGGGACCCAAAAGTCGGTCCCTGGAGGCGGGTGTGCATTTTCGGTGCATATATGGGGTATCCCTAGCAGCGTTTTTTTTTTTTTTTTTTTGTCTTTATTTGATTTTTTGGGGGTTTATTAGTTTTGCATCGATTTTTTGAGTATTATTGGTTCGTCCCGATGAGAGGAATCCACAATGTAAGAAATTAGTATAATTAGAACCCTCAATTTTTTGAATAAAATCGAAAAAAGTGTAAAAAAAACTAATTTTTTGACTTATTTTTGTCACTATTTAAAAAAATTTAAGCTTAAGTCATAATTTTTTATTCTTCTCGCCGAGATAAATTAATAACATACAAAAAGTTGATGAAAAACTAAAAATATGAAGAAAAAAAAAATCAAATAAAAAGACTTAAAAAAATAAGTTAAATTTTAACTTATTAGGCCAAACTTTGGTTTGGGAGAGGCGATGGGGCCAGAAGCGATCCATAGCTCAAAACCCCAAACGCCTCCGCCGCTACTCAAACCTTGGTCTTACTTGAGGGAGAAACATGGGATAAATTAATACTACGGTAAATTATGCCTTATTTGATAACCCAGATTCAACACTTAAAACTGAAAGAATTGAGTAATAAATAATTCAGTAGGTTAAATAACTACATTTTGCATTACTTAAAAAATTAAGTGACTTTTAAAATGAAAGCTAAAATGTTGATAAAAATTAACGGCTATAATACCATAGTTAGTTCTAATAAAAAAACGCATGTGCTGATGACAATACAGGTGAATTACGTAAATGCTCACGCGACGTCCACGCGATCGGGTGATTTAGCTGAGGCCAGTGCAATAAAGAAGGTTTTCAAGAACCAGCGAGAACTAAAGATGAATGGAACAAAGGCAAGATCACAAAGTTCCAGTTCGTGAAATTCTTGACAGTGCTCACATTACGTTTCTTCATTAGCATTGTTGAGGCTTTTTTGGGCAGTTGATGATTAGTCTGTGCTTTTACATCCTAAAAAGTGTTCAAGATCCTCATTCAGGAGAAATGGGAAAAGGTTATGGATCTGTTCAAGTGGGAATTACAGGTTATCTGTCCCGGCTGTGAAAAGATTACTGGATGTCACACTGAGAAATCAGAGCATTGGGGACATAGTCACCCTCTTCACACTAGGAATAGGGATGGGCATGGGGACGGATCGGGGCCGGAGAGTACTATCTCCACCCCCAATCCCCAAACCCCCCTCCCATATCCATCCCCTACCCAATCTCCAACGGGGATTTATTTTCATCCTCCATCCCCACTCCAAATGGAGAACGGGGATCCCCACAGGGATTCGGGGATCAAATAATTTTCTCTAGAGTTACAAGTAAATAGCAGTAGAAACCCAATTATAAATCATTTTTTCCATAAAAGCCAATCACTGGGCAACCCGTAGATAGCACACACACCAGCCATGACAATGAAACAAAATATGCAGCAACAAATCATTAAGAAATCGAAGAGTGCCCAGCATATTCTTCACATTTGAACAACAGTAAATTGTCATCAGTCTTCATGTCTCTTAATTTTGCCACAAACTTAGCACTTAGCAGGTTCTGAATAACATAACACGGGGATTTAGTGTGAGACCCTATATGTTTGGAGAAAATTTAGTGTGACCCCAAAGTTTCATAATTCATGAATAAACCCCTATATTTCGGGGATTATTGGGCCGGGGCGGTCGAGGGGACGGAGCCGAAATGATTTTGGGACAGTCGGGGAACGGATTCGGAGCGGATTCGGGGCGGGGACATGCCTATATCCACCCCCTATCCAATCCCCAAACATTTTCAAAAAAAATCTCCATATCCTATCCAATCTCCAAACAGATCTCCACATTGCCGATCCGTTCGGATCGGAGATCGGATTGGATTCGGATAGGGCGGATGAAATGACCAACCCTAACTAGGAAGGTTGCTATTCAAATACTAAGCTAGAAACTGGTATTGTGAGTTTTGTATTTCAGTTGGGTGTTAGCATTTCAAGATTTTAGACACCTTTGTGCCAAGATCTACCAAAAACCAAAACTCGAAACCTAAACCAAACACAACCCCAGTGTCCTTTTCATTTACATTAACTGATACCCACTTGGATTTCAGGTCAAGAAGTAGAGTTTAATGCAAAGAAACAGCAACACCCAACCACCTCCCACCTCTTCGACCAATTCAATTAGGGAAAGCTTCCTACCCATCAAATCTGCCGGATGCAACAATTGATGACATTTTGGTTTTCAAGAACCGGTTTTCTTAATTATTATTCAATTATTACTCTTATTTTTATTTTTTATTTTAATTTTTCTCTCTATCTCTCTCCAATTATTAATACTTATTTTTTAATTATTATTCTTATTTCTTTCTCTAATCATTATAAGAACCAAAATTCGAAACCTAAACCGAACACAACCCCAGTGTCCTTTTCATTTACATTAAACTGATTACCACTTGTAATGTTATGTGGCCTAGCCTTTAAGACCCAACCACCACCAACAGAATCGACAAAATTAAGGTGTCTCAGAAGAATGTGTGTGCTTGCCTTCAAACAACATTCAGTTTTTATTTAGGCCGAGTTTCCACTAAAAATACCGTCTTTCCACTTTAGTAAAAAACTGTGAATTATCTCCACTGAATGGTATTTTACTATTTTTGTGATGTATATGAGGAGAATGACTTGTGGAATTTTTTTGAAAATACCATCCAACCATAGTGGAAATTCAGTCTTAATTTCAGGAAAAAACCAGCAAAATATTATTCAGATAGTGTAAGAATTACTATGTAGAAATGAGAGCTGTTCATTTATGTCATATTCAATAGCACTTGATGAGCAAAACAAACGACTATCAAGAATTCCTCCCAGATTTGCTTTGCACAATAAAATACCAATCAACTGTCGATTCAGATAACCATTCACCATTAACAAGATTTAGAAGAATATACGACTGATGGACCGGTACTTACCAACAAGTAGTTGAACCACAAATGCTTATCCTCTCTCGTCCTACCAGAACTATATACTACAATTAATTCTCATCAGTACCTGTAATTGCTTTTTGACAACAATCAAGAAATGAAGAACCCTAATTATCTACTCTCTCTCTCTCTCTGGAGATTCGTATTTTCATTAACACACCAGGAACAGTATATATATGAAGTCTTTTTATACAAGAGAACAATATAGAGAGATACAAAAACAGAGATACATAGCATCAGCCTTTTCTTGATTACTCAACAACATGTCCATCTCAAAACTAATTGACAATGAGTGGAGAGACCTAACATTATATTTAACGATCACTCATTTCATCCGCAAGCGATGTGAGATTATATTCATTAACATCCCCCTCACGTGCGTAGCAGCGTTTGGGTGTGGATTGTGATTTTTTTTTATATATGGGGTGGAATGGGCCCCGCTTTCATACCATGCGAAAATTTTATATCTATCTCAAAACTAATTAACAATGAGTGGAGTGGCCCAACATTATATTAAGTAATCACTCATTCTATTCCCAAGCAATGTGGGATTATATTCTTTTCGCTCATAGAAAAATTTCTTCTTCTAGCTTTAGCATTTCTAGAGGGTCAAAAAGCCTCTAGTATAAATTCATGGCAAGACTGTGTAATGAAGACCTCAAAAATCATCAACATAGCAACTAATCCTGAAAGACCAATTGGCTCAACATGACAAAACCCACTATAGGTTGAGGGAACGCCTTGTTCGTTCAAACTTATTCACTTTATTATTGGTCTCCATTATAAATACAAATTATACAATGGAGGAGCGATGTGTTTGCACACTCTCTCGTAAAGCCTGGATTGCCAAGGATTTGCCCAACTTCTTGGCAATTCCAGGACAAAATCAACATTGACACTGTGGTTGTTTCCAACAAGCCACCTGAGCCCTTGAGACATGGGAATATAAAATTTATATCTGTATTTAAACTATGCTGAAAATAGATATAACGGGTACCATTACCGATGTTGTTCGTGGCCACCTGGATTAAAGTTTTGGCAGAAGGCTCAAAGCCTTGATGGAGTCTTCGTCTGAGTTGACCGGTTTCTGTGGGCACTACCTGAAGAGCATCATCACCTTTACTTTTGTGGTTGCAATCTACGGAGTGTCATTTTCCGTCTTTACCAACTACTCCACTTTTACTGTGAGAAGGATGACAATCTTGCCACTGCAAGCACCCCTGCCCCTGCCCTTGAGTGCTTTGATGTTTTTGTATGGGTCTCTTTTTATGTGGGCCATTACCCCTACTCGGCACATTTCTTTCATATTTTGATATAGGAGTAAACATTGCTGTTAACGTCCTTTGAAAGGGGGAGTGAATAATTTGTATATGCACACATCCAGCCGAGGAATAACTCACGCGCGGTTGAAGAATTGGATTTTCAGTTGTCCTCTACACATGCATTCTCAACTTTGTAATCAAGATTAGGATCCGGGGTGTATGTTGTCCCAGATTGCGTATTTATCGATGCGGGCGTCAGGTCTTTCGGTAATGGGCCAATTTCACATCTTATCCAAATACATGTCCAGGCCGTCTGCTACCAAAAAAAAAAAAGCCATCCATTTGTTTGAACGGACGGGCCGGTGAGGATTGACAACAACATGGATCTTTGTCACCATCCCCCAATTCTCAAGATTAGAATAGTTTTGCTGATACCGTTGTTTTAGAATTTTGGTGGTTGTGTTCTCCGTAAATTTGATATGTGCAAGCATTCTTTTTAGAGTTTGTTTAGTCATGATGTAAAATATACTACTGTGAAAGAATTATTATTGAGAACAACTTTGAGTATTTTACTACCCATGAATTCACTTTCATGTCTTATACACTTTAGGCTTGTCTTAGGCCATGAAACAAGCTCATTTTAAGCCTTGAATCTGATTTGGGTTTTAAAGAGTTGAGTTTTTTTTTTTTGGATAATCGGATGTCTGGGCTAGCTTTTGCATACCTCAACTAATTTTGGGGTTCTAAAAATAACGATTGGACATAATTCCTAGTGGCCCTAAGAATTTACTGGCATGCGGAATCGAACTTGAGATCCTCAGCAAATCCCCAAATTTTAAGGCAAGAACAGTTAAAGAGTTGAGTTTGGCTACTGGCAGTTGAAGGGGTTTGGTCTGGTCCGGGTTGATTGGAAGTTTGTTAAAATACTGTACCACGTGACGAAAGTAAAAGCTAACCGGCTGAACTATACGATTATTAATGGGAAACATTTTCATGAAATGAATTTGACTTTAGCAAATGAGTTTTTCAAAAAAATTTAGCAATTTAGTTGCTAAAATTAATCATGATTTTAGTAAATGAGTTCAACAAGTGCTAAAATCATGGTTTTAAAATAAAAAAATGAAATGGTTCCGTATATCGTTTTTTGATTTTTTTTCCGCACCAATTAAAGTACTCCTCGTGTACTTTAATTTGTTATGAAAAATTCGAAAAATATTACACGGAAACACTTAATATTTTGACTTGAAATAAAATAATTTTAACACCTACTGAACTCATTTGCTAAAATCATAGTTGATTTAAGCAACCCTCAAACGGAAAACTTAGCCTAAAAATGATAAATCTTCGAAAGAGAATTACGCAATTAAAAGAATGCTTGGAAAATCTCGGTCCTTATGGAAATGTTTGATTTCAACTCAAACAATACACTTCTGAATAATTTAAAAAAACTCAAATAACACGCAAAATGTTCGAATCAGACTCCAAAATATCCAATCTTTACATGCTTTTATTTTTACTAGCTCTGTTTGTTTCGGACAAAAAACATTTTCTAGGAAAATCTTTTCCAAGAAAAACAATTTCCCGTGTTTGGTTGCATGGAAAATGAAAGTCAATGGAAAATACTTTCTGAAGTCAACGGAAAAGGAAGCTTTTGAGCTGAAAAATGATTTCCGGAATTTTTGGGCGGAAAACATTTTCCCGTGAGATGCTTCTCCATTCCGTCAAAACCAACGTCAGCTCTCTCTCTCTCTCTCTCTCTCTTACACACACACACACACTCATATACTTTCGTGTCCAAGGAGATTTTGCGTGCGAATAGTACGTAATCAAGGAAAAATCGAAGACGCCTCGAAACAAACTCCTCATCTCGATTTTCCCCAAACCACCAAAAGAGTATATCTAAGGGCATCTTATTAGACTCAACAAAAAAAATATCAAATTTAATCTCAAAAATACTTTTTATAAATTAACAAGTCACTTATTCAAAAATTTATAAAATCAAACTCTCTATCTAAATTTTACTATTCCCCTCAAGTCTCATTAAAAAAACATTTTTCTTAAAATATTGTTTCCCAATTGGGGGAGTTGGGTAAGTGGAGTACTTTAATGAATAAACAATTATTAAAGAGAGAGAGAGAGAGAGAAAGCGAGTGGTGGGGCCAGCATGAGGTTAGACGGACATAGAGGGTAGCAAGTCAGGGAAGAGAAACTATTAAACGCATCGGTAGCCTGTAAACAATAACGTTACCCAAATACCGAGTTACTGTAGCAAAATTATAAATTTTGCAAATTAGCCAAATGTTTGTTGAGACTGATTTTGGGATGTTTTTTTCACTTTGACTCAACAAAATATCCATTTTAGGCCAAAATGCTAAGAGGTGATGGGGATCTTTGAAGGGACAAAAGGAAGGCTATAGCCCAGTGGGGGTGAAAAAAAAGGGGGAATTATATGTAAAATTATATCCAAATAGTAAATTTTAGTCCACCTCAATTTTTGTTTTTTGTTTTTGTGTATTTAAAATTTCATTCTTTGGTTTGGCTTAAATTTAAAAAACTTGGTTTTTGGTTTTTTCGTTTTTGTATTGGGTAAATTACACCGACCTCCCTCGAGGTTCTTGACATTTTTCGACCTCCCCCTCGGTTTTGGAAATGACATTAACCTCCCTTACTTTACAAAGTAATATGCACATACCTCCCTTGCCGTTAAAATTGACCTAACGGCGTTAACTTTGAATGCTAAAAGACTATTATACCCTTCCTTGCAAACAATTTATGTTACATTATCATTACATATTTTATGATAACACATATTGACAAAAAAAAGTAAGATATTAAATTAGACAAACCTTAAAAAAATACACTGTTAAAAAAGAGGGTTGAAAATTATTTAAATAAATTAGAAGGAAAAATACACTATATTAAAAAAAAGGGATTAAAATTTTTACTGTTACTATCTTGTTTTCAAAACTTGGCACAAATTTTTTCCTTAAATTGGACAAACCTAAAAAAGAGTAAATTGGACAAACCTTAAAAAAGAATACACTATGTGTTAAAAAAAGAGGGCTTGAAATTATTTAAATAAATTAAAAGGAAAAAATACACTATATTAAAAAAGGGGATTAAAATTATTTAAATAATCTAAAAGGAAAGCAAAATCCACTATATGTTTAAAAAGAGGGTTAAAATTTGGAGTACTTAAATAATTTAAAAGGAAAAAATTTGTGCCAAGTTTTGAAAACAAGATAGTAACAGTAAAAATTTTAATCCCTTTTTTTTTAATATAGTGTATTTTTTCCTTCTAATTTATTTAAATAATTTTCAGCCCTCTTTTTTAACAGTGTATTTTTTTTTAAAGATTTGTCCAATTTAATATCTTACTCTTTTTTGTCAATATGTGTTAACATAAAATATGTAATGATAATGTAACGTAAATTGTTTGCAAGGAAGGGTATAATAGTCTTTTAGCATTCAAAGTTAATGCCGTTAGGTCAATTTTAACGGCAAGGGAGGTATGTGCATATTACTTTGTAAAGTAAGGGAGGTTAATGTCATTTCCAAAACCAGAGGGGAGGTCAGTGAAAATGTCAGTAACCTCAGGGGAGGTCAGTGTAATTTACCCTTTTGTATTTATTCAAAAAAAATTTACATTTGTTAGTTTTGCGTCAAGATTTTGTGGTTTCTGAATTTATCTCGTCGAGACGAATTCAAAGAGTGTAAAATTATGGTCAAAAGTACTGTAATAGTTTTTTTTGAATAAAACCGAAAATAAACCAGGTTTTTGGATTATTTTTCGTTTTTATTCACAAAACTTTAAATTTGGATAACAATTTTATACTTTTTAGATTCCTCTCGTCGAGACCAGCCAAGAAACCACAAAAAAATCGACCGAAAACTAACAAATGCAAAAAAAAAGAAAAGAATATGAACAAAGTAAAAAAAAAAAAAAACCAATTTTTTTCAATTAGCCAAACCACGCCTAAATGAACACTCATCCAAAAATAAATGAACACCCACCCAAAAACTTATCCACAAATCAATCTCCCTTGAATAACCCAACACAATTCGGGTTAATATCATATTTTGCATGTGGGCCAAAAACATAATAAAAGATAAATTGCAGATTTTTTTTTTCTATTTTTCTTGCATAGGGCCGAAACCCCCTTTAAGCAATTTCAAACATCGTAAAGTTCAACTTAAATAGTGTATATTTTTGTGTATTGGATCCGCTCTTGCTCCACTATATACGTTGTCAGTGGTGAAGACGACAATCTTAATTGCATCGACATGTGTCGTCCTTCTAATTTCATTTTCGATCTACAATTTCATCTACATTTTGTGATTTGATTTTGATTTTGATTTTGTGTGATTTGATTGGGGAACTTTAGCTACAGGGTTTTGCCTTCATTTGCTAATCTTTCCTGGGATATGAAATTTAGGTGTTGTGTCGATTTTTTCTTCATTCTTACAACTAACAAATACCAAATTCCGTGCGGACTTGGCCATTTTTCAACTTTTCGGATCAAATTTTGACGATCTGAACCACTCAATGTTTTTAAAATGCATTTTCCAAGGCCAACGTGAAAAATCTTCAAAAAAAAAAAAACCCGGAAGGGCTTGATCGGATAAGTTTTTATTAAAAACTTGGATCGTCAAAATTTGATCCGAAAAGGCCAAGTTCGCACCAAATTTTGGTGCGGGATCCCTTAGGAGACCATTTTCCTATATATATATATACCCCACACTTCTAGTCCAGACCTCCCGAGAATAAGGAAAAATGTTTTTTTTTTTGTGTTGCCAATTGTTTTGGAAAAATCCAATTTGTCCAATGTGTTCAAAAGGTGTTTTCAAGAGTCCCAGTGGCAAATCTTCAAAAAAAAATACTGGGAAGGGTTTGATCCAAGCAGTTTTTCGCAAAACTGTACTATTGAAACATCTTCTGAACACATTGGACGGATCGGATCGTCAAAAAAATGCTTGGATCACGGAGGTCCGGAGGAGAAGTGGAACCTATACATATACAAGGAGCTTCCAATAAGGAAACCTTATTTAAGTTTTCATGTGGACCTAGCCCTATTTTCGACTTTCTGGACCAAATTTCAAAGATTCGATCCGCTCAATATTTAAAATGTATTTTTAAAGGGCCCCGCGAGGATTTGTAAAAAAAAAAAAAAACTAAGAAGAGCTTGATCCGAGCAGTTTTCGGTAGAAACTATATATTGGTTTGAATATTCAAAATTTGGTCCGAAAAATTGAAAATAGGGCTAGGTCCTCATGGAAACTTAAATAAGGGTCCCTTGTGAGGGAATTGTTTAAAATTAATAGAGTTTGTTGATACATAACCTAACTTGGCTACCAAAAGCGACACCTCCAATCCAATGTGTGGTATTGGAGACAAATTAATGGTCCCTCTTATTCGATTTTGCGAGGGAATTAATTGAACCCTATAGTGCCCGGACTCGGGGGCATGTTGTCTTGGCAAATTATACGCCAAGAGCGGTCTTATCTTGACCTCGGCCAGTGGGTGGATCGAGTTTTGGGGACGGCCGGACACGTTCGACACTTTTTCTTTAATTTTGAGTTTTTTTACCCAAATCATCCGGAAACCGTCCCAAAACTCGATCCGGCCGCTTCCGAAATAGTGCTTCCACGCTTATAGAATGTCAGATTCTGATTTTGTAGTCTTGGCAAGACCAGATTACTCAGAATCCCCTTGTCTCTTTGCGAGGCTTTTCGATCGAAATCCTAATGGCAGATTGGATATCCAACAATGAGCCGAAATGAGATACTCCTATTCATTAATTCCAACTTCATACTCCTGTTCTTGTGTTTAATTTGGTACCTTAAAAGAGAAGTAAGGAATCTCATTTCTGTTAATGTTTCCGCATCTTCTTAATACGGCGAATTCCATTTTTGGTAGCTTAAAATACAAGATATGATACTTGCCAGAATTTTATTTTTGTAATGGATGTGCATATCTATCAACTTCGCTTGACACGATGCTTTCTTTTTTTTGGCTTCTTTCATTTTTTGTTGATCTAACACCTTAATACAAACCCAAATTTGTTTTTTTCTTTCCAAATGGTATAACATTAGTGAGGGTCAAAGGGGGTGTTGGTCGGTTAACAACTTAAAGGGGTTCAAAGTCTCTCAATATACTCGATCCCCATACCATATGGGCTAACATGTAACAACCACATCTTTATTATAAACATAGTTTAAATTAAAGACAAAGTTTAAAGTTCGGTCTTTTCTTAATGTAGACCTCATGTTCAGTAATATTTCGGTTGGCCCATTAAATTTAGCTTTGTATTATTTTTTGGATGCCTCCTTTATTTTTTTTTTTAAAAAGCTTAGAGAATTAAAGATTTCTTATCTTATATAACAAAAATTATAATAAAAAAATTAGTGGTGGCTGGCCTATAAATTTATTACTTTATTATTCTCTCCGTCCCTTTTTAAGTGATACCTTTGGAAAACGTGTATTTTTTGACGTTAAAAAATGTACTTCCGTAGAACATTTTAAATTTTTTTTGCACCAAATTAAAGTACTCGATGAGCACTTTAATTTGGTATTAAAAAAATTAGAAATTATTTTTTAGGGATTTGAAATTGCACATATTCCGATAGGAATCACTTAAAAAGGGACGGATGGAGCATAATAATAACACAGTTTAAAGTCGTTGTGGTGACAATTGCCGTCACTTGTCCCTGTTTGCTCCATCCTTGATTCTAACATTAAACAACGTTTATACCACGTTCATTTTGGTACCATTTATAATGGCCCCTCAGAAAAGTGACTCGTACGTCTTTGTAATCTTTACATTGGGCTTTGAAAAGTCAAGGCCGGCTTTAACGAAATACGATGATAAAAAATTCAAGGGGAAAGAGAGAGGTGGCAATTTATGTGGTGAGATTTAGCTATCTCACATGAATGGACATATCGTATATTAGTTGATGAGTGAAAAAGAAGTATATATGGAGCAGATTAAAATGGGACCCCTTGGCCCTAACACATTGATGGATACCATTGTGTTTCCATTTTCGTGCTAAAGCCATGCCATGTGGTTCATAACTTCATACATGTACAAGGCCCACATTTGATTATGAATGAAAAATGGAAATACTGAAAAACACACAAGAACAAGTGGAGATGTGACTAAAACAGAAGCAGTTTTTTTAAAGAAAAAAATACGTACATGCGTGTAACTCAAATTTAGGCTTAGTTTGTCAAAAGTTTTAGCAATTCATTTGCTAAAATCAACCATGATTTTAGCAAATGAATTGAGTTGTTAAAATCATGGAAATTTCAAAGCACAAAATTAAGTGGTCCTGTACTAAGGGGCTTATTACTGGGGTATAGTGAGTCCATCTGACCGTTTATCTCTAAAATGAACACTCGAATTTAAATCTAAAGAATGGACGGCTGTAGTATAGAAAAAGCAAAAGAAATCCTCAGGCCACCTTGGAGGTTTCATGTTTGCCGGCAACTTTTATTGAAGCCGCTATCAAATTCAACGGCATGAGGACAACATTTGGCACTGGGCATTCTTCCTTCTAGAAAATGAATACTTTTTTCACTTTATCTTTTTCCGATGAATTTGGCTTGGTGACGCAATCTTAGTTTCGGCTAAATTATACTCCATTGCATTACCAAAACTTCCTACTAAAAAATATTTTAATTTAGAATTCAAAACCGACTAAGTTCATTTACGGGTCTGGATCCTCTTCTTTCCAAGTAGCAGATTGGAAGAGATAATTCAGATCTGAATCTTACATTGAAATAATCACTAGTTCGGATTTATTTTTATCGGCAAGAGTTTTTGAGCAAATTCAAAATCATTAATTGCACCAAATGGAAGGTCAAGATCTGGATTGGCTTCTCTAGTACAACCGTTGAACCGGAGAGAATCCATCTCTTTCAACAGCTGGCTATGGACACAATAATAATCCATTGAAAATTTCACCTATATTATAATTTTTATTTCAATATCCAAGAAAATTGTACAAAAAAAATAAAAATAAAGGAGCCATACTACGTAAGCAGATTTTTGTGTGCGTAGATTCAAACATAGTATATACAGCATTGTGTTCTCCCATTATTTTATAGCATTCATGTGTGAAGGCGGTTGCGAACAAATTTATGTTCAGATTTGTGTACATAAATTTGTGTTGGCAATTGTTTTGAATTAAAAAAATAAAATAAAATCATGCACAATTCTTTACTTAGGCCTTCTTCTTGAATGAATTTTATCTCATAAAATCTACTTTTGATCAAATCTAAATTCTCAATGGATTTTAGCAAAACTAGATTTTACCAACACTAGATTTTATCTCACAAAATCATTTACAAACACCTATATCAACCCTAGATGTAATCCATTGGAAAAGTTCATTTTATCACACCTCTAAACAAAATTACATTTTATCTCATAAAATCCATTAAAAAAACAAGGCCATAATAGAGAGAATTAAACCCTGTACTCAGGGATGGTGTCGTACACAAGATGCAATGTAGTGTATAGGACACCATCCGGTCGTCCATTTCAATAATGGACGGCTCGAATTTAACCCGAGTAATGAATTACTTCCAACCGTCAGTTGGTTAAATTAAATTCAAGTTATGCATTATCAAAATAGTCGACTGAAGAATACACATTATCTCAAGGTGCAGCACATTTTGTGCACTGCTGGGTCCCCTTGCTCAACCCTGCATATATAACCTGAAGGTTTGTTATCTAAGCCTTTTGAAGCGGGTCCCACATTTTTCAACCGACACGATGTAAATAAGAATATATTCTAACCGCCCTTTTCTTGTGAAGAAGAAGCGCCAGAACCGTTTTAAACCCGCTCCCCTTCTTCTTCTTCTTCTTCTTCTTCTCTCTCTCTCTCTCTCTCTCTCTCTCTCCACACTATATCAGTCAGTTTGAGTTACACAAGAGTAGGAATTCTGAAAGAATGGGAGCCGAGAAAGTTGAGGCGCAGTCAAGCCGACCCACGCTGGACCTGTCCCTGCTTCCGCAGCCAAGCCAGCCGTCCGACCCGCCGGGACTGCTGACACCGCCACTCCAACCGATGGCCTCGGTTCCATTCCTGTGGGAGGAGGCGCCAGGGAAGCCGCGGCCCTTCCCTCGCGCCACCACCTCGCCGACTTCAAAACCCAAGGCGGTGAGGTGCTTAGACCTCCCTCCGAGGCTTTTAATGAATACAGAGGGTAAAATGACCAGCACGCCCTCCCCCACCACGGTCCTCGACGGGCCGTACTCGGCCGCCGCCGGCGGCCGCGCGCTGTCCCACACGATGTCGTTTACTTTCGGTAAGGCGTCGTTTAGGATTCCGGCCGGAAAGGAGAGGGTGAACTTCAGTTCTTTGAGGTGGGAGCAGAGTTTGATCAAGGAGGATTACGGCAGCGAGTCTGAGGGTATTTTGGACTTTTTGCCTTCCGTTGGTGTTGTTCCAGAGAGTCTTTCCCCGGAGGTGAAGGTCACGAAGACGAGGGTTCGAAAGAGAAACAGCTTCTTTGGCTCGTCTAAGTCTAACTTCTGGGTACGTATTTGTCAATTTTTATCAAATTCACTTATGATTCATTCAAATTCACTCAAATTGTTCATGTTGCGCGTTCTTCCAAGAGATCGTTCATGCCAAAAAATAAAATTTATCACACAACGATAATCCCGTGATCAATCGTAGTGTGTATTTTTAAGATCACACAATATTTACTTTCTCTGGATGCGACCGATCATGTGGATGTTATTGTTTGACCAACCAATTCAGTGAATTCATGAAAATGATGCTCTTTTATCACGTCTCGAAGTATCTCAACATTCTTCACGGTTAAATGTTCGTAAGGCACGAGCCCATAGATTCAATAGTTTTCAGTGTTAATGGGCTTACTTCGCTTCGAGAATTATTAGAAATTGAGGCTTGAATTTGGCTACTCCTGAACAATTAAATTTGTTTTCCAAAGTTTTCAGTGAAAATTCGAATTTTTATATTCCATCTTTCATAAAAGCTGAAAAAAGAAGAAGAAGAAAGCCTTAAAACAGAATCTTCTTTCCCCCTTTTATACTCAAACTTTCAATTCAAAATTTTGGGATGCTTTTTTCCATTCAAAGTTGATTAAAGCAGATAATCTGTGATTCAAACTACGGTCAGCTGTGCCAAATTCTCAGTTCCATTTGTACACTTTATGATCAAATACAGAGTTTATATGTTTTCGTTTTGATAACCGGATGGGCCATTTATCTTGTAAAATTTTGCAGACAAGCATTTATGAAAGCGTTAAGCAGGCAGTGCCATGGAGGCGTAAACAAGAAAAGATGCGAAGGATGGTCTACTGATTGTTTCTTCACCAGCCGTTTATGATCTACTCGATCGTATAGTTGACATGCCACGTTTGTGCACGCGCAAAGTTTTACCTAGAATTTGTATTTATCGACAAAGTATATCATCGGAAGTTGTTCTAATAAATGAATTATACCATGTCGAAACTCGTCGTTGATGTAATGGTGCAATTCCATTAGATTGATTTGCTTATTGTGTTTTATATTTTGTTGATATAAAAGAAGATCAGTGGATTCTCAATCAGCAAACAGATTGATCTTTGGAGTTTTAGCTTGTTATGGTTTTCTGTTCACAGGGTTGTTGTTGTGTTTCTTCGTTTGGAGGGGTTTTTGGTTGGGTATCTATATTTCGAGGGGTTTTAATTTGTTGGGTTTCAACTTTCGATGCGTGGTTGTTTTAGGTTTTAGCCTTTTAGGGGAGTTTTGTTCTCTTTTTGGTTGGTTTCTCGCCTTCTTGGCTTTTCAGGTCTCGGGTGATTTTTTTCACCAGTGTGGCCTTGTTTCTCTCATTCCTGGCTTTAATGAGTGTGTACTGTAGTCATTTCCCGTAAGATTAATAAATTCTTTTGCTCAAAAAAAAACAAACAAACAGATTGATCTTACATGAAGTTGCAGTTTGAACTAATGATCCCTGTACTATGTTCATTGTGTCAGTTTAGTCCTCTCCTGGCAATTTCAAATCCAACAAATTTGCCTTTCAGTTTCGTTGTACTCTTAACAACATGCATCTACACGCGGTGAGACATGATTTAAAAATGGGACAAGATTTAAACTTTGATTAGTCTGCCATTCGGTATCTTGTACGCTCAAGTTTCCCTTAAACTACATTATCAATTTATTCATTTTATTTTGATAACTTGGTGCTTTGGTCAACTCATGTGCATCTTGACCAATTTATTCAATTATGAGTGACAAGTTACACCACGTCAACTTATCAATTATACGCAACGGTTAAATAAAGTGCTTTCTCAAGTTAGGAGGAAATCACGTGGGATCTACTTGTACACTTGTCGAAAGAATTTGAGTATCTATTTAAACAAACATAAGAGTAGATTGAGAAAGAAAAAATTAACAAATAGGATGGCCAAGTAAACTTTGACTCGACGAGCAAATGAGTGGGTCCAAGTGAATAGGTTGGTGGATGCACGTTACCTCTGGATGATTAGTTGATCAAATTTCATGGTTAATAACCTAATTAGCAAATGATAAGACTAATTGAGCTCACTCACTCAGAGTCACAATTCTCAGCTAACCCTTTCTCTCCCAACTGGATCATCAACTACTACTCTAATCAACCTACCACCATCTACTTACTCTCCGATACGGGTTTTTTGGCCTATAATAACAGACAAATTAACAAACCGAAAAGACATCATCCATGTTGGACTGATCACGGCCGTTGAATAGTTGTAAATTGTAGTTTGGTTAATTTAAGCAGAATGGAAATGGGAAGCATTTTACTTTTTAAACAGTAGCGTTACATACCCAGAATTTTTACTCAGAATATTACTCAAAAAGTTAGTCTAAGCCACTGATTTCCCAGAATTTTTACTCAGAATATTACCTAGAAAGTTAATCTAAGCCACTGATTTCACTTTCTGAATTATGTTTAGGATAAAAATTCTGGGTATTTAGCATTTTCCCTTTTTAATTTAGCTTGTAATTAAAGAAAGAGGATGAGATTACCATCAGTCTCACCAACGTGGGCAATTGTGTTTCAGACAAATTAGATTCCAGCCGCCATTGCCACTAATTATTGTCAGACAAAGAACTTGATTTGGGATCATTTTTAAGTCAACTAAAAATGATTTATCACCTTTAGGAGATACGTTCACATTTTTATAATGTCTTTATTAATTGAAGGTACTCCAAGATACTCTGTATTTGTACACTTTATGATCAAATACAGAGTTTATATGTTTTCGTTTTGATAATCGGATGTCTGGGTAATTTATCTTGTGAAATTTTGCAGACAAGCATTTATGAAAGCGTTAAACAGGCAGTGCCATGGAGGCGTAAACAAGAAAAGATGCAAAGGACGGTCTACTGATTGTTTCTTCACCAGCCGTTTATGATCTACTTGATCGTATAGTTGACATGCCACGTCTGTGCACGCGCAAAGTTTTACCTAGAATTTGCCTTTATCGACAAAGTATATCATCTGAAGTTCTTATATATATGAATTATACTATGTCGGAACTTGTTAAGGAAAATTGTCCCACATTGCTTAGGAGTGAAATAAGTGATCACTTAATATATGTTGGGACCTCTCCATTCATTGCCAATTGGTTTTGAGATAGATATAAATTCTCCACATGGTATCAGAGCGGGGCCTATTCCACTCTACATTTAAAAAAAAAAATCACAATCCATGCCCCACGATGACAGACCAACAAAAAGGCTGCACGATGATAAGACCCAAAAGTGGCCACACGTGATAGACCACAAATGCGGCTGCACGTGAGGGGGATGTTAAGGAAAATTGTCCCACATTGCTTAGGAGTAAAATGGGTGATCACTTAATATATGTTGGGACCTCTCCACTCATTGCCAATTGGTTTTGAGATGGATATAAATTCCCCACAAAACTCATTGTTGATGTAATGGTGCAATGCCATGAGATTCATTTTCGTATTGTGTTCTCTATTTTGTTGATATAAAAGAAAACCAGTGGATTCTCAATTAGCAAACAGATTGATCTTTGGAATGTTTAGCTTGTTATGGTTTTCTGTTCGCAGGGTGGTGGTTGTGTTTGGAGGGGTTTTTGGTTGGGTTTCTATATTTTGAGGGGTTTTTGTTGGGTCTCGACTTTCGATGCGTGGTGGTTTTAGGTTTTAGCCTTTTAGGGGAGTTTTGTTCTCTTTTTGGTTGGTTTCTCGCCTTCCTGGCTTTTCGGGTCTCGGGTGTCATTTTTCGCCAGTGTGGCCTTGTTTCTCGCATTTCTGGTTTTAATGGGTGTATATTGTAGTTATTTTCCTTCGAGATTAATAAATTCTTTTGCTTAGGAAAAAAAACAAACAGATTGATCTTACTTGAAGTTGCTGTTCGAACTAATGATCCATGTACTGTGTTCATTGTGTCAGTTTAGTCATCTCCCGGCAATTTCAAATCCAACAAATTTGCCTTTCAGTTTCATTGTACCTTGTCTGGTCGTTAATGCTTGAAAATTTGAGGGACGATAATTGATCCCTGCACTTCTCTCATCATGTCAATTTTCTAGTTTAAATATCAAGTGCACCATAATTTTTCCCTTAAATTTTTCATGTGCCAATTTAGTCCACATGGTAATGACTGCAACAAATTGGACGGAGAATAATAGTCCTAGAGACAGGGGCGGAGTCAGAATTTTGGTTAGAGGGGGGGCAAGAATAAGACGCATTCAAGGGGGTGCAAGGATTTTGGTTCGGAGGGGGCAAAAAAAAATAATCAAAGAGGGGTCAATTAGCAATTTTGTGAGGTTACTAATAAAATCCCTATACAAATTTAGGGGTCAGGAGGGTCAACTGATCCCTCTTGTCTCCATGTGGCTCCGCCCTAATTATTCCGCTCCCCGGTCTAGTCAAGTCAAAGGTAGACCATCCACAACACTAGGAATACCGAACAGTTTTCTCGCATACCCAAGTTCTGTTTCGAACACTTATCTAGTTTACATAGTTTCAGATGATTCATATAGACACAAATTCTGGAAGATAATTGCATAAATTAACATGAGGACATTGCCCTGTGGTAATTTCAAAAAAGACAACCACCAAAACAAGATCCCCCTGTGTCCCCCTCTATTTCACCTAGCTCTACTGATTAAACTTGTGGACATTGCTATGTGTTAGAAATTATCAGGTTCCTTCTCTACTGAATCACATCACACATTAGGAAGAGCAGCAGCCATGGACCTTCTCCTCTTGTAATTGGCCTTGAAACAGGCCTGCCTTAACTTCTTGGTTCTCTCTGTCAATTCGAGTTCCGGTAGCTTCTCTACCATCCTCCTGTGCTCTTCCAACACCTCTATTTCTGTTGTCAATCCCAGCTCCTGCATCATTTCCCAAAAGAAAAACATGACAAATTCGTTATAGTACTTACAATGATTCGTTTTGGTACGAAAAACGAGAACAGAAACTTAGTACGCCACATGCCCTGAATTGCAATACGATATGTGAAGTCTTTTATGATACACAAGAAATTCATTATAATACATACAATAATTAGTTCTGGTATGAAAAACGAAAACAGAAACTTGGTACGCCACATGCCCTAAATTGCAATATGATACGTGAAGACTTTTATGATTCGTTCTGGTACGAAAAACGAGAACAGAAACTTCGTACACCACATACCCTAAATTGCGATACGATACGTGAAGACTTTTATATAAACATGTGTACCTTGACATTGTGAATGAGTGATTTCAAGCTCTTGATTTTGCGGTGGGGCCACCTCATGATATTCAACTCTCTGCATCTCTTCTTCAACACAGTAAGTCCAACTTTCAACTCCTTGGCTGCTTTTGTTATCGGAACATCAAAATACTTCTTAATCTCATCCAATTCCAACGCCGCAGACTTTGACCTCATTGTTCCACTGCTGATTTCCCTATTAGTAATCCTTTCCCCCTCTTTTGTGCTTGAAAAACTCTCGGGAATCGCGACCGGGACTTCACTTTTGATCATGCCCCCACTAAAACAGTCCAAGAAAGGATCACTAAAGTTTGCGGCCATGGGGTTCGACAGCTTAGTATCTGTGCCAATCCCATCGTAAAACGATGGAATGCTGCTGAAGTCCCAAGAGCTGACACCACAATTGATATCTTCGAAATCGCTGAATTCAAAGTGGGTAATGCCATTGTTTTGATAGGGAAGCGGGCACGGATCGAATTCCAAGAAATTGTTCATCAAGTTGTCGAAGCTGTCAAAAAGCGTCAGGGGTTGATCCAATATTCTGCAAAACAGAATAATCCACCATAAATACAATGTACATCGAAAGGTGAACAAAAAAAATATATTAATTTTTTCCTAAAAAAATGATATAGATGGATGGAGAGTAAGATTAACCCAGAATTAGTCGACGTGCTTAAAAAGTAGCCCAGACATCTAAGTTACAAGAAAAAAATTTAAAATCTAGAGAGGTCCATTACCCTTGATTTTGTTTTTGCAAGTATAACCAATCATCAAACTCATTCTGGTAAGGCTTCTCCTCAACTTTTGGAACGTAAAGTTGCAGAGAATCCATTGTTAGAGAGAGAGAGAGAGAGAGAGAGAGAAGGGGATGGAGAGAGAAAGGGGGGAGATTGTGGGTATAAATAAATTGGGGAGGAGATGGAAATTGGAGTTCGTGCACAAGAAAGGATTGTGCATGGGAGTTACAAGTAGATTGAGAGAATCTAGTAAATGTGAAATTAATGAGTGAACGATTACCAATCACAAAAAAAAGGGGGGGCTGCATCATTTGTTGTGTCTTTTAAATGCTTGGTTCAAGTTACTTTTGATGTTTCACGCGTACATTCCCCAGAATAGTGTAGGTACGCGTACGTTCAGATATATATATATATATATATATATATATATATATATATATATATACGCCGAGGATCCGGTCAGGACTCCCGGACCTAAGATAGGTCCGGACCTCCCACTTCCCGGCCATTTGGCCGGGATCCAAACCGTTGGATGTTTTTAAAATGTGTTTTTAAGGTTCCACGCGAGAAATGGGAAAAAACGAACGGGGGAAGGGCTTCATCCGAAGTATTTTTTGATAAACTCGCGATTTTACGGTTTTATCTAAAAAATGCTCGGATGAAGCCCCTTCCCGTATTTTTTTTCCCATTTCTCGCGGGAACCTTAAAACACATTTTAAAAAAACATCCAACGAAATTTGATCCCGCCAAATGGCCGGGAAGTGAAAATTCCGGACCTAAGATAGGTCCGGGAGTCCTGACCGGAACCGGACTCTATATATATATATATGTATATATATATATATATGTATATATATATATGTATATATATATATATATGTATATACATATATATATATATACATATATATATATATATATATATATACATACATGGATTTTCTAGTCCACATCTCCCGTAAGTAAGGAAAAAATTATTTTTTTGTGTTGCGAATTATTTTTGGAAAATCCGAGCTGTCCAATGTGTTCAAAAGATGTTTTCAAGAGTTCCCGCGAGAAATATATATATATATTTTGTGAAACTGCTTGGATCAAGCCCTTCCTGGTATTTTTTTTTGAAGATTTCCCGCAAAGACCTTTGAAAACACTTTTTGAACACATTGAACGATTCGGATCGTCAAAAAAAAATTGGATCATGGAGGTTTGGAAGTCCGGAGTCCGGTCTAGAAGCTTACCCATATATATATGTTGCACGGTCAGGACGGACTCAGGAATGGAACATCGAGGTGGCCGGGATTTCGTGATGTAAAGAACCAGAGATCAGCTTATAAAGAAAATCATTTTGGTTTAGAAAATATTGTGGTATTTATCTTAAAATTGCAATTGAAACAATTAGTGTATGACATGTGAATTAATAAGTGGGGTGAAGCCGCGTTTTTTTAAGAGTACCCGTAAGATAGAGAGAAAAACAGAAAGATTAAAAACTTACGAGGCGATTTGGTAAATCTATATGAAAATTTCCAATAAGGGCTATTCTAGGAGAGTTATTAGAGAGATAGGGTTGCCACGGCCACCCAACCACCCCTCTTGGCGCCCATCGGCCTTCACATCAACAATGATACATGTACAACAAACGTTTCCAACACACTTACATGGTGTGTGGTGCCCACACACAATTGAGTGTGAAGTGTGTGTAGGTTCTACACACCATGTAAATGTGTTAAAGACAAGTTGAAGACTTTTGTTGTACATGTATCATTTTTGCCATCCCCTACATAAAACATAAATCATCACTCAATTCATAATTTCCCTGGTAAAGGATTCTTGTTTTAGTTGCAAGGCTCATCGATAACATTTACTATATACATTAAGGTATATTAGTATTAGGAGTATCGATGTTGTTCCATCAGCTCCAATTTAATAGTATCTTACACCAAGTGGTAAGTTCAAAAAAAGAAATAATAACAAATTTACAAATTTATAACTTAGCGTGGAAGATTAAAATTTGTGCTTCAAGTAAAGTTTCTAAACATGTGTACATGAATTTAGGCCCCGTTTCACTAAGTTTTTCTTTTGGTTTTTTGGCCTTTTTATATGAGGAGAATGACATGTCTCATAAAGCGTGAAAACACAAAAAGTCACTTAGTGGAATGGGCCTAATAATATTTTTACGTGTAAAAGTTTCTTCCATTTTGTTGTCTTTTATACACCAAAGTTTCTTACGTATTGACAGCTTGTATATAAGTGCATGCATCGCATGCTCCATACATGATAAATCCATGTGAACACGCAAATCCAAAGAGGAATTTAATGAATATCTGGTCGTTACGCGAGAATTAACGAGGATAATTATAAAGTAATTAACTGCGCAGTAAATCTTAATTCGTTCATTGGTTGGATTAACGAGCTAACTGTTCTTTTTTTTCAGTTTTACAACCTGGATTTTGTGTTTCGCAGTGACAATAATGTTGCGTTTATTAAGATCATGAGCCATCAAAGCACCCACGTACTTAATTTCGCCATGTAAAAGATTCCAATTGCATTGCATTGAAAAAAAATTAAAGTTGGTCATAAACATTCCCCCAAAACAACCATTTTCAAAAATGTTACGGACGTGTACATAAATCTGTGTTGGACACCTGTTTTGAATTCAAAAAAAAAAAAGAGTTAACGAACGCAAAAAGAAGTGCAGAGATTCAGATAACAATGTATAATGAACCGTTCGATGTGTGTTGACCTCACATTTACCAGGTGACTACGTGAGTGACTGAGCATAAATAATACATACACACAATTTTGTAACCACAATTTACCCAAACACACACACAATGCACACTTGTGTGTGTCTAGGTAAATTGTGGGTAACTTTTGTGTGTGTATGTATCATTTTTGGTGACTAAGAGTCATGTGCGGTAAATAATTCTAGACACATTTGTGTTTGGGCCGGCGTGCCTCCGCCTGTGTTTGTTACGTTGGTTCAAACTTCTGATTATTTATCTTTCGGTAATTATTAGTAGAAAATGGTTTTTTAATGACACAAATCTTAAAAATAGTACCGAACCTTTGATTTTCACACACTAATCTTAAAAAAAGCTCCGAACCTTTGTTTTAACGCGCAAATCTTGAAAAACAGTTTTACAATTTAGTAAAAATGGTCATAACTTAGGCTTCTAATTTTCACGATACTACACGTGCAAATTAATTGTAGTAGGCTTAATCGTACATGTTGGCATAACCAAGGGCCGAACATAATAACCCTGGGCAGAAAGTACACGTTGGTTAAGCTAGGGGCCGAACATATATGTTGGCATAACCAAGGGCCAAATATAGTATCTCTGGAGCAGAACCTGATTATTGGTTGAACATAGTTGTTGGCGCAGCTAAGCTGGGTCTAATGAGGTCCAACCCGAGTAGATAAGTATAGTTCGGATACAAATCGAAGGTTCAATTTGATCACATGGCATTAGATGTATTATCCATGACGTTACTTTAAGAAGCAGTTAAGATATGTGCCTATCACGAGTTTACTTGGGGCCTAAGTCATGTCACTCTGTATAAAGGGTGGTTCTAAACCCTATAGAGGTATGTCATTACTACTCACTCTTAAACTTTATATTTTTCCTCTCCTCTGATTGAGGCTGGCTTAGGCATCGGAGTGCCGACTGGCCGAACCTACCCTTTTCTGAAGTCGTTCAAGTTTTTTTTTTTTTGAACAGAAAGACATTTGTATTAGACTAAACATCCGAAATGAGGAGATGACTGAGCCCAACTGGGATCAAGAAAACCCAGTTCTGAGGCAGTACTCCTAAAACAAAGGAGGCCACTCAATGGGCAACCTTATTAACAATTCTAGGAATCAAAGAAATAAGCAAACTAAAATTTCTAACAGGCGCTCTAATGTGCTAAACTCTACAAGCACACTCCCAAGGGAGGTCTGATTCAGAGACACTTAAAGAAATGATATCTCTGTTGTCGCTTTCAATCTGCACTAACTGAAGGTTAAGAGCTTTCGCCATCAGATAAGCTTTTCTCAAAGCCATGGTTTCACACACTAATGCTAATGGGCCGGCAACTTTGAACTTCTTTATGATCTCACCCTTGTGATTCCTCATGACCACTGCACCGAAATCATCTCCAAAACCCTTCTTCCAAGAAGCGTCACAGTTGAATTTCACTTGGTTTTTTTCAAGTTCAAGTTGGTTGCCCAAGTTTTATAGCAAGTAACCAGTCGATCAAAGTAAGAGTTGACTTCGGGTATTCTATAAGCTGGTTCTAAGCCTTTTGTTTAGTCAGAGCTCACGGGCAAGTACACATTGGCGTACGTGGCCGGTAGGCACTAACGGTGTTCTCTCTTAGAGGCCTAGGTTGAAGAAGGCGGCGCTCCACCTAGATTTGAAGAGTATATCCAAAGAAGAACCAGATCAAAACACCTCCCCACATTTACTTGAAACAAAAATAATACTCCCTTCGTCCCAATTTCTTGGCCCTTTTTGGGGAAGCGGGTTTTAAGGGGTGTGAAAACTTTGTATTGACTTTTCTATTTTGCCCCTAAATCCAGTCAATATTACTGTGACTAAATTTGTGAGGCTAATTTATTATATGAAAGTCAAAACATAACCAATATAGATCTTGTTTGATAGATATTAATTAGTTTTATTATACAAAATTTTCAAAATCATAAAAACCGTTATAAAATAAAAGATAATAAACTAGCCAATTAAGATGGGAAAAAACCTTTTGAGGGTAAAATTGGAAAGCGATCCAATTTTGATGGATGTTTTTAGAAGTTTGACAAATATTTTTTGACATCCCAAAATAAAAAGAAGGACCAAGAAATTGAGACGGAGGGAGTAAAGTCTTTTTCATTTGTACACCCATACAATAAATTGTTTCTAACTTTTATTTTCTTTCTAGTCTTATGATTTATGTTTATTTTCTTTTCTTGGGGATTAGAGGAGGAGAAGTTGCAAAGTGTTGACATCCGAACCAAGAGAAACCCAAGCGGCATAAAAATGGGCTTGTGCTCGTAAGAGAGATCTCAAGTTCGAGCAGATATAATTACGTTCGGTCTGCCGCTATAATCTTATCGAATTTACAAACTACCGAATCCACTCTTGGTTTTGTTAATTTGCCTTTTCTTAAAATTTTGGTATCCAAACGTTGCCTAAGCGAAAAATTAAATATCCCTCGTTCGGGCCAAGTTAGCCACTTTCTCTGGCCCAGCAAAACCCGAGTGCTGGACTTGTCCGGCCATTTTCGGCCCAAAGAGAAAACTAAACCTACTCAAACCAGAGGGGGACCACCCCAGGCCATAAGCCTGAAAATTGGAGAAAACTAAAAAGGCCCAGTGTGTATAAGCTGTGAAAAAGGTTTTTTTTTTTTTTAGGGTGAATGACGGCCGGTATAGGAAATTCAACCATATACATGGATAGCAGGATAGGTCCAACTGAGTTGTGGAAAAGCACCACCAATGTATTTCGGCAAATCATGACCCCCACCCACCCTTCACTCTCTCTCTCTCTACTCACCGTATATGGGCATAATTTCTCTCTCTTCAACTCCTCAAATTTTATGAAGATGTCTAAATTCTAGAGATAATTTTAAGCTTCTAAATCCCAAGATACCTATGAAAGTTTGTTTAAACCATTAAAAATCCTATAATAGTGAAAAGTCAAGACCCTAAACCTAAATCATAGTAAGATCCCATGATAGTCTTTAAATCTTTAAGCATCTCTACATGAAAGTTGTTTAAATCTAAACCCTAGCCGCTTAAATCCTAAGTAAGCATCTTATATAAAAGATCTAAATCTAAACCCCCAAATTTTAAATCCTATGACTCTACATGAAAAAGATATAAACCACTAAAACTCTATAATGTGAAAAGTCAACCTTAAATCTAAACCCTAGCAGATCCTATGGCGCCATGATAACTTTTTAAATCTTAAGGCATCTCTATAAAAAGACATAAACATAAACCCTAAAAGCATTCAAATGAAAAGTCATCTAAAACACTATAATAAGAAAATGCACTATAAACCTAAACCAAAAAAAAAATGACTTACCTTAATGGTACTTAAAAAAATAATTTATTTTAGTGGTAATTATATAGAGGTCTGTTTTTATTTTATTTTATTTTACATCTTCGGCTGTGAAAAAAGCTGGAGAATGAAAATCAATTCCTTGGGCCCCTTCCACCATTCACGGCAATGATTATGGTTTTTTAGTTCGGAAATAATTTGAAAGTGTAAGTCGAAAAATATAAAAGAAAGAAGATTAGTTTTACTTGGGAAAAGCAAAAGCAATAACCAATCAAATTAAATGTGGGACCATTGTACTTGTACATTTATCACGCAGTTGATTGTTACGGCCATAGATTGTCACTAGAGATTGTGTTGTAGTTTTTGGACTTTTAATGCCAAGACAAAAATGCATAAATTTTAACTAGTCTTTTTACAAAATTTGTATGGTACCCCCACTAAATTTAAGTCATTAAATAAAAGAATAGATGAATTCGGGCCATTAAATGAAAATCACCATAGGAAAGAAGGTGGTTTGGCTCTCTTTCAGCGCAATTGTATTTACTATAAATACAGACTTCACTTATCACAATTTATGGCATATACGTGTGGTAAGTGTGGTATCTTTTGGTGGTAAGTGTGATACTCTCTCCGTTTCAAATTGCTGGTGATCTTTCCTTATTTAGAACATTTCAAAAAATGTCTACATCTTCTAATTTATAATACTTTTTTATATTTAATATGGATCTTATTTGATAGATCTCAATTAGCTTTATTAAACAATTTTTTTAATTATAAAAAATGTTATAAATTGTGAGATAGACAATTGTTTGAGTGACACGGCTACCCAAATGTAACCATTATTTTGGAACGGAAGGAATATATTTTTGTACTGTAGTTTGCAGACTCAATATTCGCGGTAAGTAAAACTAGGACACTAGTGTTCCAATACCACTTTAAGACATCATAGCTGGATCTGTCTTCTTAAGGCCAAGAATTTTGGTTTTGGGTTCCAACTTGCTCTCGGAATAAGGCCATGTGATTCACACGTGTTATGCTAATATGATTGTCAAAAACTCCAAAATGTTTCACTCTATTTTTATTTTATTTATTTATTGCTTGCGACCTTGGATTGTGCCGTAGAAAGTGTTGCCCCAAGCGTAGGGCTAGGTCGGAGGTAGCATAATAACCGGTAAGACCGGGTCGAATCCACAGGGACCGAACGCACCCGGCGTGAGAGTTGTCTTGCAAGTGTAGGATTTCAGCCTTAAAGCGGCAAACTGTGGTTTTTGGATTTTGTTGGTGAAATTCTCTTAACTTCGAGAACGACTTGGAAGATTAAAAAGATTAATTAAACTAAGGCAAAGTCTAGGAGATTTTAACAACCATAACTTAGGCTAATTCGTTCCTCTCTTGTTGAGATTAAAATTCTTATAACCATTTGGCAAACGTCTAGGTTGACATCGCTCCAAGCATCACACGTGAAAAGGAGAATCAACCCTTAACTATGAGAGATCAAAAAGATTAACAAACCTAGACTTTGGTACATAAAATCGATCCTAACTCTTTGAACTAGAAATGGTGTTCGATAAAGTGCAGGATTCTTGTGTCATTTATACAAACATTTGAGTCAGCCTCTATCCCTAAGCATCGCGACGCACCAAGTGGTCATGCCCCCGCGACGCGGCGATCAAAGGGGTTTACTGACCAATTTTGATACATAAAGATGAACCCGTGACTTTATTAAACAAGAAGTGTTTGCGATTTGGCGAGAAGAACGAATTAAACCTAAGTCATGGAGTGCTAATCACTCCATGACCGAGCCTAAAACGACTACTCGATCATAACTACGTAAAACATGACTTTTTATGAAGGAAATAAAGAACATAACAAGTAACGAAATAAACTTGATTTTAATGAAGATGCTATCCTAGCCTATCACTTTATACTTGAAGAAGTTAACAAATAATCAACCAAACCAAGTGTTTCTTAAGGAAATGGCAAGAAGAACAAGTAAACTAAATACTAGATGGAATTGAAAATAAACTAGATTTTTAGGTAGAGTTAAACAAGAGCAACAACATTAATGAACATCAAAATAACATAAGGTTAACACTTATATTAAGAAACTAGAGAGAGAGAGCTTGAAAATCCTCCAATGGAGGAGCAAAAATTAAACTAAGGAGGGAGAGCTAGGAGAGAGGAGGGAGGAGGGTATTTATACTAAAACCCCTTTACATTGGCTAATTATCCCAAAAACATACTATAAGTGGAAAGTTTCCATAAATGGAAGATATTAAAGCAACATAAAATCTGTCAAAAATCGCCATAATTGAGTTTGGATCGATCCAAACCTTCTTTGGATCGATCCAAAGTGGTCTGTTGAAGAATTGATGAAGTTGGATCGATCCAACCTTATTTGGATCGATCCAAAAGGCTCTGGTTGAAGATCATGAAACTTGGATCGATCCAAGACTTTCCGGATCGATCCAAAAGGCTCTGGTTGGGATTTATGAAACTTGGATCGATCCAAGACAACTCGGATCGATCCCGGATAATTTGGTCGAAGGCAGATTTTTGACCCAACTTCGCGGGCACACCCCGGCTTCATCCGAACTCGGAATGAGGCAATTCTTGAACCGTTGGAAAGCTCTATGAGTCTACTTTCAAACCCAATTGACCTCATCTTCTGGCCTTTGTAAAATGAGAGATATGAGCCTTTTTCTACCGGTTGGTCGGATTTCCTTGAGCCTCATAACTCTACACTTCTTGTTCCTTTGTTCCGGGCCTTCCTTGAACCTTCCAAAGCTCCTTGAATCGACTTTCAAGCTTCGGCGATTTTCCTCCACGGCATTGCGAGGTCTTGGATACCTCCGGGTACAACCGGGGATTATTTGGAGCTTTGGACACGCCTTTTAGCTCCGATTTTCTGAAACTCATCAAAAACACAACTCGCGCAAAATCAATCATATAAAGGCACAAAATGCACGTGTGTGTGATCCCAACGAGCGAGATAAGCCCGGATATATACAACGTATGGGGCTTATCATTTATACATAAATTCCAAATTTTGTCTCACAGTGTTCTTTCTTTTTTTCTTTTTTTATCGGCTGTCTTACAGTGTTCTTGTTGTGAATCTTTTGAAACTTTAAAGACTAATTTTGAAGTGAGTCACAATCTCATTGCTTCTAACTGCAACAATCATTGATCCACCGCTCCGGCCACATTTTAGAAGCATTACACCTTCAAAAAATGTGGTTTTTATACATCTGAGACTCGCCCTATTTGTTTGAAGGGTTTGAGAGGGGATATAAGATTTGGCTGGATATACATAATTGGGTTGTGTATATCCAGTGTTTGTCACATTTTTGCTTTCCGAAAATGTATATTCTTTGATATTCATATACCTCTGTGATGGGATAAATTTTAGACACACCCCCCAAACTAAATTATTTCTCGGCTCCCTTTACCATCCTAACCCACTACCGCTAGCCCACCCACCACTACTGCAACGAGAGAGAGAGAGAGAGAGAGAGAGAGAGAGTTGCAACGCACGTGGCTCACCACTTTTCCCTTTTTCTGATTTTTCTATTTGGGACAAAAAAACGGGGTTTTTTTTACACAATTTTTACATTATCCAACTCCTCATATTTCCATTTTACAAAAACAAAACAAATCAAGTAACTTTTAATTTTTCCCTGTGAAAAAATATCAATCCAACTATATCCTCCCTTTACAAGTGGTGGCTAGCTCATGCGGTAAAGCTCATGGATGTCTTACACTGCATCTCGGGATCGAGTTTCATTCCCTTCCCCCATGTAATAGATTAGGAATGATGAATGAATGAAAGAAAGAAAAAAACTATATCCTCCTTTATTATATCCCTTTTCACCCTTCCAAAACATATCCTTCAAGAAAAAAAGGTATTATATTCACCCTCTCAATTTTTACATTTACGAATTTCGTAGGCTGTGGAATGTCAACGATATGTTTTTCCATGCTATCGCTCTACTTTCATTAATTCACATTCAAATGAATCAAGCCGTCCGTGAGCTCGGCTCGGTTCGGCTTGAAAAGAGCTCGTTCAAACTCCGTTCGTTAAGTTTTTATTGAGGCTCGGCTCGAGCTCGAGTTCGTTAAAAACTTTAATAAACAAGCCTGAGCATGGCAAAGCCCGGCTCGGCACGGTTCGATAAGGCTCGTTTACATTTTAGATGAATAAAATAATATAGCTATTTATTCCAATTTGATATCCTAATGCACTATATTTTCAAAAATTTATTAAATTTCACTATTATTTTGAAGTTGAGACTATTTTCCTGTAGAGTATATAAATATAAAATATATATATACACACACACACACAACTAAACTTTCTTTGTTGTTTTAAACCTATGTGAGTATGTAAATATTTTTTCAGTGGTTCGTTAAGGTTAGTGAACAAGCTCGAGCTCGAGTCAAGCTTAAGTCAGTTCGGCTTGAGCTCGACTTGTTAAGTTTTCACTAAGCTCGAGCTTGAGTTTGTTAAAAAGTTAATAAACAAGCTTAAGCGGTAAATCTCAGTTCAACTCGGCTCATTTTCAGCTCTAGACTTAGGTGTTGTTTGATAAAACTGAAAGTAGAAAGCTGAAAATTAAGTACTGAAAACTGAATGTTGAATTTTTAAGCTAAATAGCTGTTTGATAAAACAAATTAAGCACTAAATTAAATTTTTAATTTTTTTTTTGGGTTTTAATTGTCTCTTAATTTTATTAATGGTCATCATGTATTTGTGATAGTAGTAGAGTAGTGATTGAGAGGTAGTGAGGGTGGTGGTGGTAGTGGAGTAATGGTGGTGGTGGAATGATGGTGAGTTGTGGTAGCAATAAAGTAATAGCGGTGCAATATTGGTGGTGTAGTGGTGGTAGTGTGATGGATATGGAGTGGTAGTGATGGTGGTGGTAAAGTGATGGTAGTGACATGACAATAGTAGTGGTGGTATATAAGTAACAGTGATAGCGGTGGTGGTGGTGTGGCAGGGGTGGTAGTTGTGGTGGTAGCGGTATGGCGACGGTGCAATGGTGGTGGTTGTGGTTGTAGCAACATGCGGTGGCGGTGGTGCATAGTGGTGGTTGTGGTTGTGGTGGTGGCGGCGGTGTGACAATGGTGGTGGTGGTAGTTGTGGTGGCAGCGACAGTGGTGTAATGGTGGTGGTTGTGGTGGTAGAGGCATGGTGGTGGCGGTAGTGCAATGGTTGTGGTGGTGGTGGTGGAGGTTGTGGTGGTGGTAGTGGTAGTGACAGTAGTGACGGAGGTGTGATGGTTGATTGTAAGCACATAGGAATTCAATCAGAATTAAGTAACTTAAAGCTACTTAATTTTTATCAATTTTTTAGCATACATTTAAGTGATACTTAATCTGTTAAGTAACATAAAATTTGATTATCAAACCTACTTAATGACTTATTACTTAATTGATTCAGTTTTAAATACTGAATCTATATTATCAAACAAGGCCTTAAGTCCATGAAAAATTCCCGTATATTGGCAACATGAATTTTTCGATGGTGAACATAAAAACATTCGACTTTCTCTTCGTTCAAGAATTCAGAATATGGCCGTTTTGGGTCTGTTGGAAAAACATTAGAGGGCCAATACATATTACTACATGGAAATTTCAATAAGTAATAAATCAAGGAGAATTTTTTTTTTTTTTTCTGATCCAAATCATGGAGAATTTGTCACTCACAAAATTATGAAGTATAGAATCGATGGAGAACATTTTTCCTTTTTGGCTAATCCCAATGATGGCCCTCACACATCCCACAGTCTCATTTTTTAGTTTGAGAAAAACTCTTTGACGGCCCCTCCGTGACTAGTGTGTTTGTATTGAGCAAATTTGGACCGTGGATTATGAGATTCAACGGCTCGGATAATGCATGGATTTTATTTTATTTTTTCCTCCAAAATGTTTTTAATGAGTAGAGAAAAAGAGTGTGTGTATTGATCCGAGTCATTGAATATTGGAATCTACGGTCTAGATTTGCCAGCAAACCCACCATTCACTGAAGGGCCATGAAATCTCTTTTAGGTTAGAGTACTACTTTGCCAAGGGGTTTGGTTTGGCCAAGCAAGCATAAGAAAATACTCCTTTTATTAGAATCTCGTGGAGGCCTAACCTTCCAAATATCAGGGTCATTGAAGAGTTCTCTTAGTCGTTAATTTCTGAGTATCCAAATTAATCGATGTATGTGTAAATTGACCTGGACATCCGGCTAATAAACCAAACATTTTGCCATATAGGCTAATGCTAATGATCACCTCACACATGCCATAATCTCATTTTTATTTATATCCGAATATAATACTATGATATTTTTAGAGGAAAAAAATTTATTTTAAGAGAGTGAGAGGTTGTGTGTTGGAGGTTTTAAAATTGCAATGATTTGTGTCTCCTTGAGTAGTCACAAAATTGGTAGCAACACATGAGTGTCTCCCAAGGTCACGTTTCCACTGAGTGAAGCTAGCCCCAAACAACGCATAGCAATAGCGTGTATATCTCACGCATGGTAATAGAGTATATAGATAAGGAAAAGTCTTCGGTAAACAAACCCATTAATGATTTTTTTTTTTTTTTTCTGTCTTTTTGTGTATTTTGTGGCTTTTTTATGTACGGATACACCCTTTATGAATTTTGTAGCACATTTTATAGATTTTAGTGGACCAATGTATGAATTTTGTGGTTACATTTATGAATTTTCATGGTGTTATTTACGGTTTTTTGAAGTGTTGTTTGTGAATTTCGTAGTAAAAAAGACAGGATAATCTTTGCTGTTTTTTCATGGTGTTATTTACGATTTTTAGTGGACCAATGTATGATTTTTTTGTTCCAACATACAAAATCTTTGCTGTTTTTTTCCCTATCTGCAAATTTTTTAGTGTTCAATTACGAGATTTTAAGAATTTTTGTGGCCAAAAATCCAAAAATGCATATCGTAGGCCAATTTTTAACTAAGAATAATACATTTGTTTACTAATCAAGAATATAGTATTTTTCTTTAAGTAATTTGATACTCTTTCGTCTGATACATTTGTTTAGTAGATAAATATCATGTCTATGTAGAATTCATTTGTGTCTACTAGGGATGGCAATGGGGTGGAGTGGGTGGGGCGGGGTTGGGAAGGTGCCGAATTTAGGGAATGATCGGGTCCCCAAGAGCAATTTTCTCTCACTTTGTTCTCCATAGAGTAGTTTGATAAGAAACCAAAATAACGATGAGATATGAGAGTTAAAAAATATGTACAAAGAAAACATAAAATAGTAATTTACTATTGGTAGTTAACTCTTATTATATCAAGACAATAGCTACAAATACAAGAAATACACAAAAAATACTAATACTAACAATAATCGGAGTTGGATTGGGTTAAAACAGTAGGGGGGAGCAACTAGCAAACCCAACCCATTTGCTTTTCGGATAGGGAAATACCCTCTTGGATCGGGGCGAGGAGGTCTGAGGCTAGAACGGAGCGGAGGTAATTTCCATTCCTAGTGTCTATGGACATGAATAAGAAAGGATCATGTAGTAAAGAGATTTTAAAATATTAGCAAGCTGCTTTAACAGAGTTACTAACGGAATAAAATATTTATGGTAATGATTTTTGCAATCACCTTTTTATCACACTCCCATTTTTACTTTTACTCGCGTGAAATCACCATTGCACCTTTTCTTATTTCACTTTTTTCACACTTCAACGGAAAAAGTAAATTTTACATGAACAAAAACAAAAAAAAGTTAGCGTGGATGATAAAATCGATTCTCTTGTTATTTTTTCTCTTTAAGTAATTCGCTATTCTTTCGACTCACACATTCATTTACTAAATGAATTTCAGTATACGGAAAATTCTTGTGTGTCTATAGACACGAATAAGAAAGGACTACATAAAAAGTGAAGAGATTTCATGTGATTATTGGCTTTTATTCTCAATCCATGTTCATATTTCTCAGCCTCACTCTTATGAATTTTAATAGTTTGAGATATTTTTAAAGAATCATCCTCCTCCCTCCTCTTAATTCTTGTGATTTTTTTTAAAAAAAATTAATATCATTGCAAAGCTGAGATCCAGATAAAAAGTAAAAATTGACTTAATTCTTGTAATTGAAATAGTGGAAAACACTTGAGGAGGAAAAAAAGAGAGAAATCCTAAACTCTCCACGCTCTGGACGTGCCGCGTGGCCCAAGAAGTTCTTCAATTGCTACATCAGAGCATCGCGTGGCTTAAAAGGGGCTTTTTTTTCTCCATGGGACCCAAGTTACTGTTACAATTATTACAAGTTTTTATATGTTTGATAATCTCCTGCATGTAATATCCCATAATATTAACTGTTAAAAAATGCCTAAAAACATGTTGGAAGTAAACACAGTCGCACAATTCTTCAGTGGTACCATTCGCTCTTATTAATTCTCGTTCAGTAAATTTAAGAGCTTTGAGTAATTTGAAATACGTTTTCACATTCGCACTCCTACTTATACTTTCGCACCGGCGTTGTGGATTTTTAGACATTGATTTGTCTGTTGTTTAATTAAGAAGCTATACGTTCAATGAATTTAGTAGCTTTGAGTATATTCGTAAGAAGCTATACGTATCAGAAGAATATAAGTATCAGAATGAGTCCCTTTTTTGTGTGTGTGCATCTACGCGAGTTTGAGTCTCTAATGGTACTTTTGTAAAAATTCACATATACGATGTCATTGGGATATTGACGCCTTCAAGTTTTAGAACACATATTTCAATGATTATTTTTTGGTTAAACGTCATGATAAGTATGTTTTGGAGGGAGTACACATGTTAAGTAACTCCATCTAGTGATAGAGAGATTTGATTCTTTTAGGGATTGGGGGGCTCTGCTGCCCCTTGAGGTTGGCCGGGCTACCAATCCTATCCGCGCCGTTCATTTTGTGCATCAACAGTTCAAATTTCACCTCTCTAAAGTGTATCCAAGCTGTCCATTTTTTAATGCAATATGAGTTGTTGATGCGCGAAATAGACGGCGCGGATGGAATTGGCAGGGCCTGCCGACCCCACGGACAGCAAGCCCCGGATCCTTCTTTTAGGCAATGTTTGAGAATGACTTGTCGATCATTAATTTTAAATTATGGAGGTCTAGCTTTATAATATGGCTCAAGTCCGCTGACTAATTTGATCACTCATCCCATTAATTTTACACCGCTGACTTCTGGCCGGAAATGTATTTCTATAACATCTCTCAAGTTCGCCGAGTTATTTAAAAATTCATTCCATCAATTTTACATGGCCGACTTCCGGACAATAATTTAACATGTCTAAATTCCGTCGAGTTATTTAAAAATCCATCCGAATAATTTTACGCCGCAGACTTCTTTTTTCCTATTAATTTCCAGACACGAGATCATACAACGACTCAAAGTCTTTTCGGAGAAATCACTTGCGATATTCTCATTGTCAAGTTTGTCTAACCCAATTGTTCGATTCTCAAGCAAAGAAAAGGCTCATATCTAATCTTATTTCTTGAAATGGATACCCTCGTACTCCTTTTAACCTTACAAAATGAAAGAAAGAAACTTTGTCGGAGTCTGGAGACACCATATGGATAGATAATTAATTTAATTAACTAATTATAAATGTTTTCTATTTGTATTTTGATTTTTTAAATGTTGTTATGGAGACAAAAAGAGAAATCAAAAGTTCATTATGTAGATAACACTTTGTTGGGAAATCTTAGAAAAGACGTATCTCAGGTGACTTTTTGCATAATTTCGAAATTGCCCCGCATTGTTTTAGAGCTAGCTCATTTCTTAGCCAACCAAGGACTGGCTTATTTTGTTTAATTTTTCGGTTATAGGTTACGGACGAGTTTTTGCTCCAACGTTGTTTCCATTTGTGAGGATGCCAATATATATTTTTAAAAGCTTATGGAGCAATTTGACACAAAAAATTCTTATTCTAAAAATGCATTATGCCAAATCTTATATAGTATAGCAGAATGACTTTTTGTGAGGAAGGCTCTCATCGCGACAAGTGGCACAAAATAGTTGGTTTGTCGTATAGGATTTTGAGCGACACGTGTGACAATAATTCAATTACCATTAGTAGGTAATTTCAAATTTCAAGCAAGTTGCATAATTTAAGGAATCAGCACTCAGGATTTGTAAAGAAAATAATCTGTCAAATAATTTTAAATTTCAAATATTAATCAATCAATAAATTCTACAAATGAAACAATTAATTACCTTATTAAATTTATTTAAATAATTTAAAAAATCACTTGACATTTGCAAATAAAAACAATAATCAATTAGTTTTAAATTTCAAATACATCAAAAACTTATAAAAATGAAAATGTCCATCCCCCATTTTCTCAACCATCAGTATAAAAAATGCTAAAATCTCTCAATCCAACCAATTATATTCGTACAAACCTTATTGTTGTTCTTATACTTTGGCTAAGGCCATGGTTGGCTTGGTGCAAATGAACAAATAACCCATATTTTGGTAATGGTGAGTAAGTTCGTAATAATTTTTTTTCAATTTCTATTAGTTGGTATTCATTTTAAAAAAAATCTATAATGGCTTTCGATGTCGAAATTTATGTTGGTTAAAAAATGACTCGGCTTTTATAGGAATGTGAGAATCTTGATGAGAAAATCAATCGATTGAAATTGTCAAAACAACATTTTGAAGTAAAAATGGTCAAATGGTTACATAATTGGAATATTATTCTCAATTGAGCAATAAGTGTCAAGTTAATAGTTGTTGTTGCTAAGATCTTGAAAGGTACAATACTGAATTACTATAGGACTATCAGATGACAAATAAGATCTTAACAATTCTTTTAGCTAACCTTTCTTGAGTTTTGTGGGATAGAATTTGTTCTCTTCTTCTTCTTCTTCTTATGACAAAGTGACATATAGTATTATATTCTACTTTAAGATAGAATGATGAATATCTATCTAACTTAAACAATTAATATATGAACAAAATAAGAAGCCGTAGAATACAGTTGAATTATATTGTGGAAAAAAAAATCAAAACTCAAATACATGCCATACACATATATATGATATGTAATAATCGCAAAACTAACAACCAAATATAAGAAACTATATATCCATATGAGGGAATTAATATTTTGAACCAATCATACATTAGGCATAACGATTGCACCATTGCAATGTCCAGCTCCATAAACAAAGGAGTTAAGCCCCAGAGCAAAATATGAAGGTCGTGAGGTATTTAAACAAGTTATAAGATTTTTTTGACAATTTATATTAGAGAGTAATACCTAGGGATGGAGTCGTATATTTTGACATGGAAAGCACCTAAAATTAATATTCTTCCACCTCTATCCCACAAAAGAGTAGTCTATTAATTATAAAGCGACGTACAATTTTTGGATAAAAATCTCAATTAGTTCTTAAATTTTATATGAAGAAATGTATAAATAATGTACGGAGTGTTTCATTTTTCTATCCAGAAATTAGAGGGTTTTAGGCAATGGATTATCTTTGCGAACGGAGGGATTATAAGTATAAAAAAAAAGCTATAAGTGTTCTAAGATTAATTATTTATAATACCCAAAAGAATACACATTTTCATAGGATTATCATCATCAACATGATTAATACCCAAAAATTACACACTTTCATCGATTAATCACTCATCAATATGTTTAATACCAAAAATAATACACGTGTTTTGTAGAATAACATTATTCTTGCTATACAAATTTAAATTATTGGTATATGATAACATTAATTCATCCCGTACATAGCATGGTTTTCCGCTAGATTGTGGAATCAAAGTGCTCCAAACATATAATCATGTAGCACAGTACAACGCTAGATTTTTGTGGAAAACTAAACTAACAAACAAATAAGGTCATTTTAATGTTGAAAGTATTAATCAATAGTTTTTAAAAAATCGGGTATTGCGACTCCGTGCATAGCACGGGTTTGATGCTAGTTCTATTTATATGGAATGTTTCGTTTGACTAATTAAATAAAACATTTGACATCACATTTCAAACGACGCAAGAACTAACATCTTATTTAAAGTTGGTTTAAATGTCAATTCATTCACTTGGCATATCATGCCGAATTTGATATCCTTGGTTGAAGATAATGTGAATGAGCAGTTGATGCACGCGATGCTTGTGTCCTAATCTTAATCTACAACTATGCTAGGTTTGGCTAAATAAGTTGGCTTAACTTTTTTTCGTCTTTATTTGATTTTTTTTTGGCGTTTGTTAGTTTTGTGTTGATTTTTTTGAGTATTATTGGTTCGTCTAGACGAGAGGAATCCAAAAAGGCAAGAATTATGATTAGAACCCTCAATTTTTTGAATAAGATCGAAAAAAGTGTAAAAATTTGACTTTTGGCTTATTTTTGTCTTTATTAAAAAAAAAGTTTCGGGTCATAATTTTTACTTTTTGAATTTCTTTCGTCGAGACAACCAAATAATACTCAAAAAATCGATGCAAAACTAACAAATGCAAAAATATGAAATTTGTACTTAGTATTAATTGTGTATGGAGTTCTTCCTCTTTCGTAAAAGAAAGTTTGGGACCCTATTCACAATACCTCAATTTACAATGCACTATTCACTTATATATATATATATATACACACACATACACACACACATATATATTTATAAGTGAATAAAGACAAAAAAAATATTCCCTTGGTTTCACTTTTTTTGTCCAGTTCTACTATTCACAATATCTCAATTTTTTTATATTTTCAAATGTATAATATATATATATATATATATATATATATTTAATAGTGATCACTTTGATAGTTTTGATGAGTTCTAGTAAATAAAATTTTCAAAATTGGAAATAAAAAAAACATGTCCATAAATAGGCAAGCAATTCAGGACGAAGGAGTAATCCATTTAGGTATAGTTTTTCCCAAAGATTTTGGCAACCCAATTGCTAAAAGGGTGTTGATTTTGGGGCTCCATTTTTTGATGGAGGCACTCCAAAATTTAATGAAGTTACAAAACTACTATTTTCAAGATATAAAAATCATTGGAGACATTTCACCCCCAAATTATTTTCTCATTTACTAAGAAACTCTAAATAGAAAAATGAACCAAAATCAAACATAAACATTAACATTAGGTTCCAAACATTAAACATCCACAACATAAACATTAAGTTTCAAATATTAAACATGCGCCTATGTCAGATTGTTTCATGGAACTTTGCACCAAAAAATAAATAAAATAAAAATAAAACGTTGCTAGAATTCTCTAAAAATAACAACACACAATTGAAAATGTTGATGCTGCAAAATCTTCATAACGGTTGCAACACAAGATATTCATACTTTCGTGCTCATTATTTACTATTTTTCTCTCAAAATCTTCGTAACGGCTACAAAGCTATATTTTAAAATTCATAGTGAGACAGCTAAAGCACATTACCAAAGTGATGCTCTAGAGAAGAAAAATAACAGAACTCCCAAGCGACTTTGCATGGACAAAATAATGGTTCTACAATCATAGGCTAAAGACCACTTTTCCAGGTTATTTTGGTGCAACACATGGAGATAATAACTTAAAGACTCTATCAACTAAACATTATATATGAAAGTAAGCAATTCAGTGACGTGCAGTAAGAGGAGTTGAGTAACTATCTACTTTTTCCGATAAAAAAATAACTATTCTGTTTTTTTGGAGTGCTTGAAGCAAAAAAGAAGAGTAAAGGTTTTTTTGGAGTGCTTGAAGTAATTACAAAACTTGCAAAATGATAATTTTGAAAAACTACTGTAGTTTGGAGCTCCTGCATTAAAATTGGGAGTGCGAATATCAATTTCCTTGATAAAATCACCATGATTTTAGCAAATGAGTTCAGCAGGTGCTTAAATCATTGTTTTGAAATAAAAAAATGAAGTGATTTCGTGTGTCGTTGTTCAATTTTTTTCCGCACCAAATTAAAGTACTGCTCGTGAGCTTTAATTTGGCGTGAAAAATTTGAAAAATAATACACGAAAATACTTAATTTTTTTTTATTTTAAATACTATAATTTTAACACCTGGTAAACTCATTTGCTAAAATCTTTTACAAAACTATGCATTAGATTATTTTTTTCAAAGGACTCCTTACTGTTTGGGTTAGTTTTGCTTTCGAGTTGAGAAATAATAATGCCAGAATTATTTTTGTTTTTGCTAAAATTATAGTGCATAAAAGGCTTATACTTTGCACATGGTACAAAGCTTTTAAGCATTACAATTTTGACTCAAACAAAAAAAAAATAACACAAACAAAAACGATTTTAACATTAGCACCGTCCTTTAAGTTTAGCTTCCTCTCTCTTTATTTATTTTCTTTTTTTAAAAAAAGCTTCCTCTCTCCACTCTTAAAAGAAAGGGCAAAAACTTTTGCTCTTCCTCATATTATGGCCCTGGATTCCCACTTCATACCGACGTGCTCCCCTTGATGCCATTGTCGCCCCCACTCCCCTTCTTCTGCAATCATCTCTCTCTCTCTCTCTCTCTCTCTCTCTCTCTCTCTCTCTGTGCACACCTCTTTGCTCGTTTTCTGGCTTTCTCGTCCTCAAAGATACCCCCCAAACCTGTAGCTGTCATTTTCTACTCATTTGGTCAAAATCACAATACCAAACTGCTTTTAGCCTCTTTCAAACGAATGGGCCTATTTATGTCTCCTTTGGCCTTCTTCACCAACTGGGTTTCATCATTCTTGAATGGGTATTGAAAAATAGTACCAGGTTAGGCTCCCGCATTCACTGCCTCAATTGCTATTTTGTCCTCTGTTTGGTTGCCGAGTAAACTACTCAGAAAATGAGATTTTGAATCTCCCATTCACATGAATGCATAAGGAATGGTTTTGGGTTGTGGGTTTTCCTGTGAACATCGGGTAATTTAAGGTTTCCTTTTTTTATTTATTCTCTCTCAGTTTTTTGGCAACCGAATTGGGGATTTTGTGAATTATGCCTCTTTCGGTGATTTTAAGGATGAATGTCAATTGGCTTACTGGCGAATATTCTTCATTTGATAATTAACCGTATTGGAGAAGATTAAGACAAATGGGAGGACTACTGAAAATCCATATGTTCATTTTAGTACTGTTCTTATTACTCCATCTTTTACTGTATTTGGTACTTGCAGAAGAGTACGGACTAGGAATTCCTTCAAACTAGGTTAGATTTTTTCTCCCCTTATTGCCAAATGTATTTTCCCTATTTTGAAGTCATGGATAAATTGCGTCCTAGAATTTTGTTGAAAATGGGCCGGAGAATGTCATCTAATTTGTTTCAATTATTTTTCATCTGTATTTCTTTTAGGTTCGTCAGTTTTTTCCCTTAATGGAGACGATGGTTTCATCCGTTCCGTTTTCCATCCCAAGAGAACCAGCAAATTATGATGAGGTTTCTATGCAGCAAAGCTTACTGTTCTCTGATAGTCTCAAGGTAATCTCTACCTTCTTTTCTAGGTTTCATCTAAAGGTGCCCCCGCCGACAATGTTAGCAAAACCAAATACCACATTTAAGTTTTTTGAATTTCATCTTTTACTTTCTTTCCATAAACCCCATTCATCAATTGTTTCCAAACACTGCTTGAGTAAATTCACATCCACAATGTGGGCAAAAAGACTATTTATCTTTGGTTAATTAGGAATGAATTTTCCAGCATGCTGTGTTGTTTAAGCTGCCCGTGTAGAGAAATGCCTTGGTTTAGATTCTACAAAATCTATGGGGTCAAAACACTGAATTGATGTATGGCCGACGTGCTTCAGTTTTGAAATCAGTTCCAAATGTCAAAAGCACCCGGCTGTGTTTATCTTTTGTAAAAATGTGACTCAGTTTCATCTCGTTCATTCGCTTTATGCTTCTGCCTCTCAATCTTTCTTACTACTATTTTTCCATGAATGTACTGTTTGCCAGTCGAGGTTTTCAGTACATGGAAGTATGGAACTACCTATGATTGGCAATTGATCCTACTGATTTCCAAAGATCTTAGATCCTACTGATTTCCAAAGATCTTAGCTGTGTTCGTTTCCTAGTTTTAGTTTAGTTTTAGTTTTGATGACATCATCATTACCCTCATTTCTCTCTCTTCTCTCTTCACTCATTACACTTTTTTACATTATCAAAACTAAACTAAACTACCAAACGAACACAACCCTTGTAATTATGTTTTCCTAATGGATAGTTTTAAAACTTTGTCTTTTTATGCCTCTTGTTTGTTTAGGACTTGAAGAATTTGAGAACACAGCTATACTCAGCTGCAGAGTACTTTGAACTGTCATACACCAATGATGACCAAAAACAGATGTGAGTTTTACACTAATTTGTTTAAGCTTTGATGTTTGCACATGGTTGGAATTGTTGGAAAATGAACTGTTTTGTGATTTCTAGTGTTTTGATTTGTCGAATGCCTTTCTATATTTACAGCGTGGTGGATACATTGAAAGAGTACGCCATTAAAGCCCTCATAAATACAGTGGATCATTTGGGTTCTGTGACATATAAAGTTAATGATCTCTTGGATGAAAAGGTCGATGAAGTTTCTGGAACGGAGCTTCGGGTTTCCTGCATTGAACAGGTATTTTCATACTTCATTATTATTGAGTGGGTCATCTAAAGGTTTTGGCTTTCTGTACAATGAAATTTTTAGAGGAAATTCATGGTTTAGACTTGGAAAAATTTACGGAAATAATATGTGGTCATTGTTAAGTTGTGCTCCCCATTTGTCAAAATTAAATATTGTTCAAGCAGGCAAACGTTAGAGCAAAAATTTGTTTTTTTTAACATTTTGATGAATCTTACAGTTTGAAAGAGTGATTGCAACTAGATGCTGGAAGTTGGTTGTACCTACAGTCCAGCAGTCAGCTAGTGAAAGATAATACAAGTGCTCTTTTGGGACTGATTTAGATACAGTTCTGTTTACTTGAAAATTTGAAGGACCATTCTTGCAGGGGTGGTCCTTGTCCCCTTAGCCTAATTGGATATTCCAAACAAGAATCTTAGATTTGACCTTTTCAATAGCCCTTATGTGTTTATGAATAAGGATGATCTTGAGACAAAGGCCGTTGCTGATTTGCAAATTCACCGGTAGTATTGCTTTACATGGAAGGAGATATTGCTCTCAACCCTCAAAGAATTTGCTGATTAAAATGTTAATACCATAGATTATAATGTTAATACCATAAATTACATACAAGTTATTTGAGAGTTGAGATGCGGACAGAATATAGCAGTTACTACTGTTACTTATTGACCTGGGAACTCAGACTGTATGAAGCTGTATATATGCTGTGTAACTTTATCTGGGAGAAAAGCTCTCTCTTCCGATGATGAATGTGTTAAGTAGGTTTGTGTATTCAAAGATAAGACAGAGTTGATCGATATCAGTTCCCTTTAAAGCATTGCTTTTTAAGAGAAGGAAGCACATATTGACCCTCTTCATTCCTTGATTGTCATATCTTAGAGACTTCGGACATGCAAAGAGTACATTGACCGTGAGGGACTTTCCCAGCAGTCGCTAGTTATTAACACTCCCAAGTATCACAAGCGCTACATTTTACCAGGCAATTTACACCGACCCTTTTCATTTTCAATGAGACTATAACTGAACAACTTAGTTTTTTGTTGGAGTTTGGAGATGAAGGTGTTGGAATTTTTGTGTTTCTCCAATTTGACATTCAGTTGGAGAGTCAATGCGTGGTGCCAGCCGCACGACATCAAAGTATCAAGGATGCAGCCTGGATGACTGGGATGATTGGCATCGATTCAGGAATGGTACCATGCTGCTCTTATGAACTATTCTAGCTGAACTTTCACTGTTTTAATCATGGTTTATTTTGCTATAATTTCCTTCTTATTTGCATTTTTCTCATTTCCCCTTTCGGCCCCTTCTCTGAAGCTGTTCGAGCTACAATTACAGAGACCCCATCTTCCTCAGTCAGGTACCAGTCTCTAATTTCCTTTCATATTATATTTGGCATCGGATCCTTCCCAATGGATTCTAAGCTTCACGATCATGCCCAAGTTTCGTGTGTTTGGAGATTTACACTCATCATGCGGATGAAAGTGCATTGGGACAGGAGAACCGAGGATCCATAGCCATTATTATGGTGCGTCAATGTACTTGCCAATTGCCCAGATCATGAGAATAATACTTTTTCATGCTATGCAGAAAAGAGCTCTCCCCGTCACCTACTTCGCGACCTTTACTGCAAACTGGAATCTTCTTGTTCACCAGTGGCACGCCAAATAAAGAACTAGGTTTGTGCATTTGTACTTTTCGTCTTAACGAAATGTTGGTCTCATGAATCCTTGCCAATAATTCCTCATTTTTGTTCGTTTTCTTACATTTGAACTTTCTACTTGCTGATGTTTGCATTGGCTGTGAGAATTTTTCAGAGAAGCGAACAGTTTCACCACATCGATTTCCTCTTCTACGCTCTGGATCTCTCGCTAGTCGCCCAACTACGCCAAATTCGAGAGCAACCACTCCTAACCGAAGTCGTCCCACCACTCCAAACTCTTTGGTTGCAAGACCACGGGTACTAGAAACTCAACACTCTATATTCACTTTCTTTGATATATCGAATGTTTAATTAGCCAATATTGGTTCTGCATAAATTCATAAACTGATTTTTGCGTAATTTTTGGATATTGTTCTGTGCATCAGTTTCCTTCAGAGCCTCGAAAATCAGCTTCAATGCGTGTCCGACCAGAAAAGGGGAAAGAAAACTCCAAAGAGATTGAACAAGCCCCCAGCAAAAGTAAACGTCTCCTCAAGGCATTGCTCAGTCGTCGCAAGTCCAAGAAAGATGAGATGTTATATACTTATTTAGATGAATACTGATGAGAAACAAAACGAACAGAAAAGCTAAAAAAGCAGCAAGCCCAAAACCGGGATGCAGTCTTAGTCTGTTTTTCTTTCTATTTTTGCCCCCTTTAAGTTATTAGTGCTACTAAGTTCCTTCATTGTGATTATCCAGCAATGTTGAGTTCCATTATTTTCATTATTTATCTATTTAAATTTGGTTGCAACCATTGCATTAGTTCATTTGGGAAAGAGTCTCTCAGTACCTGAACCGATATTCCTCCAACAGGCACCAGGACCTCAAATTCCATTATGCTTTTTCATGGTTCCAAAAGCTGGAATTACCGTGTTAAGACATTCTGACTAATTTTTTCCGAGCACATGGGCACTGGAACTCGTAAATCTTCTTTTCAGCAAAAAATTATCTGGAGCTGAAAAATTCACAACCATAAATCTTCTGACTCCAGTTCTAAGTCCGGAATGGACATTGCCAATCTTTACCCCAGAAGTCGGGACTTATTGCAACTGGTTGAATTGAATTGTTTCTTTCAATTATCAAATAATATAGGCTTTCCAATGCGTAGTTAAACAATGCACATAAATAAACATGTTCACTTACAACAAAGAGTTGACATATTTAATCTCAGTTACAAGATATGAATACTGGAAATACCAGAGCAACTCATATTCGGTTGTGAACAATGGTAGGACATTTGTAGTGGAATTGAAGTACAGACCATCTAATACAATGAATGGCCAACCAAAAGCTTAGAAACCAAGAATTCATGCCACAGTCAGAGCTTAGATGCAAAAATTACGTACTGGAATCACAGAGCTCAATGGCTGGAAAAACCAGCAAACAAGTGTATTGGAATGGATGTCATAATTCCATTCCTTGACCGAATTCTTCAATTGTTTTTGTGGCAAGCGTAAGAACATCCACGAAGGCACTAAATGATGCGCGAAGAAATCTTGCTTCAACTGCTTCAAAATGCCTGTACAAAATGAGAATCAAAATACAAGCTATAATACGTAAAACACATCACAAACTTCTGCGCTGTTCATAGAAACTTTCTTTTGTACTAACATCCAAGAAAACCTAATGGGCATTGGGTAGTATAACAGCTATCGCACAATCTTCTCATAAGCCACTAAACAAGGTCTCAAAAGAACTGGTTAAGAAGAACTCACACAACAAGCTTTCCGTTAGATATGGTCATCTGCCTTTTCACTTTGTCTGGCTGCAACTGCAAGTAAAATAAAAATCAGCAACAGCTACTTGAAGAACTACAACAAAGCAAAAGTCAGTTCGAATTGAGGCATCATGGAACACCACCTCCTTATCAACAGCCAATGCTGAGTAAACAATTTGAGCTTTTTCTACGGATTCATAATCTACTTCAAAATCACTGCCAAGGGAAAAATGAAAAAAAAAAAAACTCTCGATCAAACAAACCAAAACAACCAAACCAGTAGTGCACTTTTGGTATTTGGAAAGAAACAGATCAATATATAGAACTGAACACAATCTGTACACTATTCTTGGTGCTTTTATATGCATTCTTAAGTCCCCCACAAAGTACCAATAACCCGTGTTAAATGAACTTGGGTAGAGGTGTTGGGAGGGTGTACATGTCTTAAGTGAAGGATCCATCAAATTCCCATGCTAAGGGACGGGAAATGTTCATATTCCTTCATGTACTTCTCACAACTTCTGTGAAAATGGTGTTTGTAATGTGTCCTAGAGCATTTCATCCACAAAATGAGAGCTTCGTCATACAGTATCCTTGAATTACCAAATATTCCAACTAGTCATTTCTGACACATATTCCATGCCATTAACCGAGTGATATGTTTTCAACACCGGTACTTAATACTTAAAAACAATCCACTAACCTTCTTCCTCGTTGTTTGTGAATGAATTAGGGTCCCAAGTACGGAAATAAGTAAAAAGCAAGTCCGAATGTGTAAGATTAATCACAATGCTAAATATAAATCTTGAAAAGATGCATGGAACTGTGCCAGATGGCCCAGACCCCATATCTACAAAACTGAAAAATGAGAGCTACGGAGATAAAGTTTGGATGCTGTAATACTACTTATCCATACATATGAAAGGGATTAAAAGAAAAAACAATGGACTGATTCACCTAAAATTGAGCAACTACATGGCAGCTAAAGAAATCATGTGTTTCACGCTAGGTAACTAAAAAATTTGGTTAAAGGAGTGTAATCTATTCTGTCTACAAAACTTGGAAATAGCTAGACTAACAAAAAGCAAATCAAACTGACATTTTGAACAATTGTGTTGGCATCTAATGCTGTGAAGCCAACAGAAAGATTCACGTCCAGCAGAAATTCACATCCAGCAGTAAAGATTCAGGTCGTTCTGGATGTGAATTTCGAGGTGGAACTCTAATGCTGTGCAATGAGGTCACTTCCAATAAGACGTGAATCTTTACTAATGAAGCCCTAGGATTTTCTAAAAATTGAAAGATGATAACTCATTCGATTGATTCAGTTTCTAACTTCCACTACGACTGCTTATACTTGCAAGATTTAAAGCTAGACTGTCCTCACGGTAATTGCCAGCACAAATTCAACTATCCATAAGTCCAATGGCCTAACCTAAAATAAACAAAACCCTACTCAGAAACCAAAATAAACAGAAAGCCCTAGGAAAAAACTCTTTGTTAAGGTTCAAAAAAAGATTACACTTCTGTGTCTATAAGCTTATAACTACTTACAGGGTCAACTGGTTTGAAGCCAATTCACGTAGCGTAGAGTACTGATTGAGTACTTAACTGAAACATAAATTTCATATAAATCAGCACTCCAACTCTCTATGCTCCAATTCAGACCGTCCTCTTCACTATTGCTTGTCTATGGAGGCTAAAGTTAGGCATTTTGAACATTTTTTTTTTTGGGTATACGCTTCACATATGGGATATAATACATACTCCCTCCGTACCAAATTTTTTGTCCTTTTTGGAAATATGTGCATTTTACACAAAAAAAAAAAGAAGATGTATAAGCATTCTTTTCTTTTCAAAATTTTTTATACCAATTTAAAGATCTCGAGTAGAAAAAAATGATGTAAATTTTTTTGAAAAATAATTTTTGTAAACCCATCATTTTTTACATCCAAAATGCTAGCTTTCTCAAAAGGGGAACAATTTGGGACGGAGAGAGCAACTTACAAGAAAGTGCCTTCATTTATTTACACCATGCCCCGAAACTAATAGGATGAAAACAGAAGCAGAATCATATAAAAATTCACCAACACACATGTCTTTTTTTTGGTACTGAACACACATATATCACCAAAACCCTTCTTTGATTTCAAACCAGAGCCTTGAATTCACCGACAGACGAATTCAAAAACCCACCATAATGAACCAAGAAAATGTAAACCCAGAAAAACCCTTCATAACATGATTTTTTTTTAAAAAAAATCCCTGTAAATACATAAAACCTACACACACACACATGAGAGAGAGAGAGAGAGAGAGAGAGAGAGAGAGAGAGAGAGAGAAACCAGCTGAATTCCCAGAGGGTGGGAGGAAGTGTTTTGCCTTCTGTTGTAGCAACGGCGTCCATCTCTCCCTCCGTGGCAAAAAAGATTGACGTCGTTTCGGATTTTTCTCTTGAGATGAAAAATGGGGGCCTGTGAAGTGTGAACCACTAGGGCAACACGTAGACGTAGGCGATTAGTGATGGAGATGGCCCAAAGAAACACTATTTGAAAGCCCAAGCCCATCTTAAAATAACAGGCCCGTGCCAACCCATTTAGCCTGCGAAGGAATTTAGGAAAACAGTTTTGTTTCCTTTATTGCCGTAGATGTTTGAATCCTAGATATTTGTTGAACAAAAATGATAAGAACACAATTATCCGGACACAACACCCAATGCAATTCTTCACATATACGTAGGTTCTATGCACATTTATTATGCGGGATCCTCATGTATGCGAGGATGTTCGGTGTTTTGTCTGGATAATTATGTTCATAGCATCTCTCTTTGCAGATATTAAAAAAAAAAACTTGGAAACTTTTGGGAAACCTGGAAGGGAATGCTGGAAAGAAAAAATCCTCTATTTCGTTGTATTTAATTTTTAGAATAAAGTAAAAGGACTTATCGTAATATCCGCAAAGTTATAGCGGTCTTGTTCGTTTCCCAGTTTAAATTTAGTTTTGATGACATCGTCATTTTTCTAATTTCTCTCTATCTCTCTCTACTCATTACACCTGCTGACATCATTAAAACTAAATTATCTAATCAAACACAACTACCGTAACACTCAGTAACAGTATATTTAGGGCTCAATATTCGCTAAAAATGAGTATACGTGTAGAAATGGAAAAAAATAATCACAAATTGAAAAAAAAAAAAAAACGTAGATCAAAGCAATATTGGGTTAGACTTAAGGTTGTTTCCAGCCACATGCGTATTCATTTGGTCGGTTGGATAGGTATTAAATAAATGTATACTCCCTCCGTCCCAATTTCTTGGCCCCTTTTGGGGAAATGAGTTTTTAAGGGGTGTGAAAACTTTATATTGACTTTTCTATTTACCCATAAATCCAGTCAATATTACTGTGCCCAAATTTGTGAGGCTAATTTATTATATGAAAGTAAAAACATATTCAATATGGATCTTGTTTGATAGATATCAATTAGTTTTATTATACAAAATTTTGAAAATCATAAAAACCGTTATAAAATAAAAGATAATAGACTAGCCAATTAAGATGGGAAAAGTACTTTTTAAGGGTAAAATTGGAAAGTGACTCAATTTTGATGAATGTTTTTAGAAGTAGGACAAATATTTTGGGACATCCCAAAATAGAAAGAAGGACCAAGAAATTGGGACGGAGAGAGAATAGTTGTCATCATTTTTGCCAGATTCTCTACCAGTGCTCCTGGAAAAGAGATGACTATAAAAATGGAAAAGAAGTGTAGCATACAAGAAGCCCCAAACCAAACTCAGTTGTTACAAATCTAGCAATTTGTATACTCCTCTTCTTTTTTTTGGGTAAATTGTATACTCCTATTTGACATCAAGCAACGTATTTTATGCGACTCAGAAGAACTATAGAAATAAATTTGTAAGTTGGGTGGGATTATGGCAACAAGTAAGTGGTTTACCACTCAAGCTCCCATGTTCAATCCAGAACCACCAAAAATCTCTTATAGACTCGCGAGATTTGCTTGAACATTAATTTAAGGACTCTAAAATTGGTGGAGGTACAAGTAAGTTAGCACAGACCAAGTTTATCAAATACTCACAAGATTAGTGTATCAAATATTCATAAGATTACAACCATCACATGTATTCTTTTATTCACCACATTGAAGCACATATCCTTGATTGCTGTCGTTCAATTCTTTTTGAAGCCGTTCAATGAATAAATAAATAAAAATCATTGATTGCTCATTGGTTATGACAACAATAAATCTGTATCAGAAATAGAATACATCAGAAAGAATACAAATCTTCCTTTTTATTTTTATTTTTATTGAAACTCCATAAGGGTATATCGAGAGAGGGAGAAGGTTACATTTGATAGCAATAACCCCAAAAGAGAACAAAAACAAAAGATATCCAATAGAGAATTTGATGAAAAAAGATGAAAACCAAGCTATAAAAATGTTGGGAAAAATGTTTCGGATACTAGGGGTGAGCAAAAAATCCGTCAAACCGTGAATCCAGTCCAAACCAATCCAAACCGATTGGTTTGGTTCGGTTTTTTTACTAGCGTGGTTTGGTCCTGGTTTAAAAAAATTAGAATCCGTAGTCAATGGTTTGGTTTGTGGATTTATGTTCATGGTTCCGGTTCCAATCCGATCTGAACCGTGTATATTATATATATAAGCCATAATAAACTAACTTCCTAATTTAATTTATTTTACCTAAGATTTATAACTTATTCCCCAAATTTCATTTCCATATTGGAATATTAAATACTTCAAAGAAATTTTAACCGACAAATTCTATATTTATTTGGTTATATATGTACAAGATAACCTATATGTAAAAGATATAGGTTATCTATGTAAAAGATATAGGTTATTCGGAGAAATTTTCCATCTGATAGGTTATATATGCAAAAGATAAAGGAAGAGAAGCTACATAATTCTATATTTATTTGGTTTTCCTGTCACTTTCCTTCCCTTGATAAATTCTTACTTAATTTTTATATATGATATATGATGACCTATTCATATATATAAACCTAACTTAGAAAACCTAAATTTCATGCCTCTCGTGCCCATCCAAAAATAAGCATTTTTTCTTTTCTCTCTCAAAAGTTCTGACTCCATGGCTCTCGTGAATGTAAGAAAAAAAATCCCTATTTGCTTTGATTTTTTGTGTTGCTATTTTTTTTTCTATGTTAACAAATATTTGATTTGCTTCTTACTTTTTTTTCCCTGTCTTTTCTTATTAGACGCCAACTGCCATTGAAGGGGCTTCTCAATCTCACCAGCAAGTTCCTCCTACTCCAGTGGAGACTCAACAACCCTCTACTATGAAGGTAATATCTCCTCGTAAATCAAAGGCTAGAAACTCTGATGTTTGGCTTCACTTCAGTAAAGTTTTGAAGGAAGGGAGTAAAAAGCCTACTGGTGCTAAATGTAATTACTGTGAAACCAACTATACATGGATTAGTTGTAATGGGACTTCCACCTTGAGAAAACATCTTGAAAAATGTACCCAGAACCCATTCAACAAAGAGAAAAAGAAACAAAAGACTTTGCATTTTCAGTCTAAGGTTGAAGGTGAAAAGGTTGAAAGCAGTCTTGGCTTGTGGAAATTCGATCAAGTTGCTTGCAGGAATGAACTTGCTAGAATGATAATCATAGATGAGTTACCCTTTAAGTTTGTGGATCATGAAGGTTTTTGTAAATTTTGCACTGTCATGCAACCAAACTTCAAAATAATTTCACGTTTTACGGTGGCACGAGATTGTGTGGCCTTGTATGCTGGTGAAAAAGAGAAATTGAGAAATTGGCTAACTAAATCAGGTCAAAGGATTTGCCTTACCACAGATTCGTGGACCTCAATACAAAACGTTTCTTACATGTGTCTCACAGCTCATTTCATTGATAAGGATTGGAAACTACACAAAAGAATTCTAAACTTTTGTGTAGTTACTAGTCATAAAGGTGAGGCAATTGGTCGGGCAGTGGAGACATGTTTGGTTGAATATGGTATAGAAAAACTGTGCACTCTCACCGTGGACAATGCAAGTGCAAATGCCGTTGCTATCGAATACTTAAAGAAAAGGCTTTCTAGAAAAAGTGGCACTTTTATTCTAGGTGGAGAGTTCTTTCATGTTAGGTGTTCTGCCCATGTTCTAAACTTGATCGTGAAAGATGGGTTAACTGAACTTAAGGATTCAATAACTAGAATTCGTGATGCAGTGAAGTATGTAAGGAGTTCTCCACAAAGGGAACAACGCTTCAAGGCATGTGTAGAAAAGGAGAGGATAACATTTAAGAATTCTGTAATTCTTGATGTTCCAACTAGGTGGAACTCCACATATCTCATGCTATCTGTTGCTATAAAGTTTCAAGGTGCATTTGATCGATTAAAAGATGAAGATCCACACTTCATCTTAGAACTTAATGATAACATTCCTCAAAGTACAGATTGGGATGATGCCAAGGTTTTTACCCAGTTTCTAGAGAAATTTTATGATGCTACAATTCTATTGTCTGGTTCTTCATATTGCACTTCTTCATTGTTCTTTACTGAGGTTTGTGCCATTGAAAGTTTCTTGTCTGAATGGTCAAAAAGTACAGAATATTGTTTGAGTGCCATGGCTATTAAAATGAAGAAAAAATTTGACAAGTACTGGGGGAAATTTGAGAAGGTCAATTTGTTGGTATTGCTCGCTGTTGTGTTGGATCCGCGTTGTAAAATTAGGTACGTGAGGTTTGGTTATTCTAAAATTTATGAAGCTGCGAAGGTTGATCAACAAACTCAAAAGGTAATAGACATCTTAAATCGTATCTATGGTGAGTATGCTAAATCTGAATCATTTAAATCATCTTGATCTCAAATAGTGTATGAGGCAAGACTTAACCAGCCAAATATTGGGCCTAGCGAAAGTCAACAAACATTTTCTTTGAAATCAAAGTTTCAAAAGCATTTGGCACAAGAAGATAATGATGGAGGCAAGTCTGAAGTAGATAGATATTTGGAGGAAACCTGTGAAAAAGATGTTCCAAATTTTGATCTTCTTAATTGGTGGAAGGTGAATTCTCCAAAGTATGCAATTCTTTCTCAAGTTGCACGGGATATATTAGCTATTCCGGTCTCTAGTGTTGCTTCTGAGTCTGCTTTTAGTACGGGAGGTCAAGTACTAGATCGATTTCGTAGTTCTCTTACTCCCAAGCTCGTGGAATGCTTGATTTGTGGTCAAGATTGGTTCCGTGCTTCACCTGTTCCACTTGAAGTGGAAGAAAATCTAGTGGACATGGAAGATATAGAAAAAGGTAATATTTATTATTATGTCCTTTATATATTGCATTTGGTTTAATCCACTATTTTAATTTGTTACTATTACCTTTTTTCCAGCTCTCAATGATATGAATCTTGTTGTGGAGTAATCATCACAAGTTGGATGCTGCCTTGAGTGTTTTGGAATTGTTGGTTGCTGATATTGCCTATTCACTGCCTCATTTCATTTCTATAGTTTTAAGTGTTATCTTTGAATTATGTTTGGTTAAACTACCTTTAGATGGTTAGTAGTTGGTATTCTTAGTTGTTTCATTGTGGTGACTTTACAATATTTTGTTTATTAATTTAAGATGATAAGACTTGAGGCATTCTACTCTTATTTTAGTTGATTGATGTTAGTGAGTGTTTGTTATTTTTATGGAATCAGATTTAATATAAGTTTTGGTTAATTAATCTTATCAATTTTAAGTACTCTAAATTGTTTTCGGAAATAATATATTAATTTTAAGCAAACCATGGTTCGAAACCGAATCCAAACCGTATTTTAATGGTTTGGATTGGTTTGGTTTTATGCCTTTCATGGATTGGTTTGGTTCTCCAAATTCATAATCCGTAGGTAGTGGTTTGGTTCTTGGTTTACTACAAAACCGAACCAATCCGGTCCATGCTCACCCCTATCGGATACTTGGCAATAGAAGCATTCCACAAAACAATTCTTATTGATAATAAAACTTGAAGTTACAAGTTACAGGAACGGAATACAAAATTAATTACAAACCGAGCCGAGTCATGTGTGATACCATAGTCTCCTTAAAGAAGATTCGCCGTCTACCTTAGGGTGTTGTAGACTTTGCTGGCGTCTTCCTCCCAGGATAAAACGGCTAAACCACGAGCCGACGAAACACCACCTTCGACTGCCTTGGCGAACTTACTTTCGTCTGCCTCTCACTCTCTTAAAGAAATGTATTTTTGGAAATGAGTTATCGAGTACGAAAGACTTGTCCAAGCAAGAAGAAGATGGACCTATTTATAGGCAACCAATGGCCAAGTCCACCCAAGGCCTCTAGCCTTGGCTTGCAAGGAAAGTATGTAGCATTGACTCCGCCGAATTGAATGAGGACAATGAATCTCACCACGGGGGAGAATGTACTCCAAGACTTAGTGTACACGTAATGGAACACATCAGTTGCCTCGAGAGACCCTCCGCGTGCCCATTTTAATTCATACCGAAATTCTAAAATTTCCAACAAAAAATCCCATTATGAGATTCATATTTTCAGACATCAAATAGCATCCAAATTTGCTTTGAACTCCTCCACTGAATACATCTTGAGGCTGAATTTCCTTTTAATCCACAAAGCAATTCTGGTTTTGATCAAATCCCAAACCTCGAATACCCGATTCTGCATTCATGCTCAAACGTGTCATTTCTCTCTTTCCAAATAGACCAAACCACTGTGAAAAACATGCTTCCCAGATGTGTTTTTCAAAGTTGCGATAGCTACTAGACGTCCACCAATTGAAACAAGAAAGCACATCACCTGGGCAAACCCACAATTGCTTCCACCAGACCATCATAGAGGACCAGTTATACCAATCAAACTTGCAACGAATGGGAAGATGATTTGAAGACTCCACTGCCTCGGAACATATTGGACACAAGTCATGACCACTTTCTGCGTTGCAAATGACACCCCTCCTTGTTGCACCAGCATATTGAATCCCCTACCAAACTAATAATTCCACTCTAGGGAAGACATAAATTTCTCTATACTGCTGCCAGAACTGAATTGGCCTAGAATGTCTAATCTTCGCATTTGTATATGCAGATTTAACGAAAAAAACCTTTTGTGAAATCCATTCCCGCTGCAGCATGTTTCTGTTGGAGTTGTTAATTGAGATCAAAATTCTGCTTCCTATAAACAAGCAAACCCAAAGCCTCTTCCCACACAAACAAATGCCTCCTAAAATGTAAATATTCCAAACTGATCCTGCAACAACATCCCTTACAATGGCTTCCTTTTGAACTGAAGGTAGATACAACCTGGGGAATTCCAGCCCAAGAGCCTTCCCTCCCAACCACAAATGTTCCCAGAACTACGTTATGAACTTTCATTTCGAAACCTTGTTGATTCAAACTACCCTGACTTGGATGCTGATTACCAACTGCACAAACGTCTTCCCAAACCACAGAGGTTATTATATGGGCTTGTAATTTCGGACACAAATAGTCTTCCCCAATCGCATCTTTGGTGGATATAACCCAAAATGATTCTTTTCAACCACCATTCAGATAACAAAACCTGATCATGCTTCATCAATAATTTAGTCCCTAACCAACCAAAATTTCTGCCCCAGCAATCTTATCCCATTTTATTACTGTTGGTACATCACATCCTCGCCTATAGAATTTCTCATTGGCTTCCATCCCAGCGGGTTGAAAATGGCATCGGTAAACGATTCCATAACGGTCACTGTAGATAAATCACTCCATGGTCATCCTAAATAGACATTCATTTTCGAGACGTTGGCTTCTTTGAGCAAACAACTTTCAACATTGAAGGACCAAAGCAAATCAGATGTGCTTGTAAACAATGACAGTATATTAACAGTGAAATTAAATAGGATAGGAACAAAGAATTCACGTTACAATAGAGATTAGATGTGAAAACAACATAAGTGTGTCATATAAAGCCACAACTCAATGGCTAGAAAAAAAGCATAGTGTATTGGGATGCATATCATAATTCCAGTCCTCGACCAAATTATACGATTGTTTTCCTAGGTAGCCAAATGCAAGAACATCAACGAGTGCACTAAAATGATGCTTGACCAAATAGTAATCCATCTAAGAGAGCGTTAAACCTCCATAATACATGACACCATTTTGGGGGAACCAAGTATCCTCTCAATGAATTTGTTTGCCATGCATTGCACTGCTTCATAGTAGTGCCTCATGACCTTGTACCCTTTCCAGTTAACTCTTCTCTTCACATTTGCGCCGACTCATTGGTTGTGGTACTCACGGTACATAATGTCCTCGCCGGTAGAATCTCCCATCGGCTCCCATCTCAGTTGGTTGAATATGGCATCGATAAAAGATTCCAGGACCATCACTGTAGAGAAATCTCTCCATGATCATCCTAAATATGCATTCATCTCGAAGACGATGGCTGCTACATTCGGTGTAATTTCTGGTGAAGTTTTGAGCGAGCAATTTTGGATAACATATCCCATTTATTCATTAAGATGATCTCAAGTCTTAACATCACATCGCAGGTATCACGATTATAGAGATTGCAATTTTGGAATACTGTCGCGGCATTACCAAAGATGAAATTAGTGGTGCCATAAATATTATACTCTCAATAAAACTGTCGTGTGGTGCCATAAATATCACCCCCCAATTTCATCTTTGGTGCAGAGGTGGCAGTATTCCAAAATTGCAATCTATATGCCCGAAAGATACCTACGATTTGTTCACTGACAAATTCTTGAAATCATCTTAACAAATTATTGGGATATGTTATTCAAAATTGCTTGCTCAACGCTTTGCCAGAAATTGCACCCAACCTAGCAGCCAATGTCTTTGAGATGAATGCCTATTTAGGATGATCATGGAGAGATTTCTCTACAGTGATGGTCCTGAAATCGTTTATCGATGCCATATTCAACCAACTGAGATGGGAGCCGATGGGAGATTCTACCGGCAAGGACATTATGTACCGTGAGTACCACAACCGAGGATGCGACGAAAATATAACGGGAAGAGTTAACTGGAAAGGGTACAATGTCATGAGGCACTACTATGAAGCACTGCAATACATGACAAGCAAATTCATCGAGGGGGATACTAGGATCCCCCAAATTGGTGTCTCTGGAGGTTTAGCACTGACTTAGATGGATTGCTATTTGGCCAGACATCATTTTAGTGCACTTGTTGATGTTCTTGCGTTTGGCTACCCCGAAAACAATTGAAGAATTTAGTTGAGGAATGGAATTATGATATGCATCCCAATACATTGTTATTTTTCAGCCATTAAGTTGTGACTTTATATAACACCTTTATGTAGTTTTCACGTCTAATCAATACTATGGCATGAATAACCAATTCCTATCCTATTTAATTTCGCTGCTAATGTACTACTATTGTTTACAAGCAAATTTGATTTACTTTGGTCCTTCAATATTCAAAATTGCTTGCTCAAAGCAGCCGACAGCTTAGAAATGAATGCCTATTTAAGATGACCATGGAGAGATTTATCCACAGTGATCATCATGGAATCATTTATTGATGTCATATTCAACCCACTAGGATGGGAGCCGATGGGAGATTCTACCGGTGAGGAGGAGACATACCAAGAGTAGCACAAAATAAAGCCACTGCTTGGGTACCCAGTCTGGCCGTGTTCTCCATGGTTATGTCTTGGACTAAAAAGTGGGCCCCATACGCTTCTATACAACAAATTATTAATATGGACATTAATACAATTAACAATGAGGATCATGACAAATAAAAGCAAGGATCACCGTCAACAAACTTATAAAAGCCTCCCCAATCTCAATAAATAAAGAGTAAGAAGGATCAAGGCTTTGTTCTCCAATACATTTTATGACATAAAATGAACTCATTTTATGTCTTTCCTTCTCCAATACATAAAATGAAGGGAACCATTTTTTTGCCCTTTTTTAAAAAAATTTCAAACTCATTTCTGTCAAAGCTTAGCCCACCCACAATAGAAGGTAAAATTACAATTTTACCCTCTAGTACACCGTTTTCACTTGCCTATCAAACAAAAATGAGGGTATTTTGGTAAATATACCATTAGTGGAGATTTTATGACAACTGCATAAAATCTATTGGAAAAACAATGTCATTTTATCATCATTTCATAAAACTCCAATTAAAATGAGAATTCTCATTTTATGGCATAAAATATATTAGAGAACAAGGCCCAAGAAAGAAAAAAATACAACACCAGCGATGATCACCATCAACACTGTTCCTAAGATAAGAAATTTTCAGCTAGTTAAGATATCAGAAAAGAAGTCATACAAAACTAGACATCGATGTCCTCGTTTTGGAATTCATATGAATGAAGAGCAAAAAGTAACTTGCTTAAATTGTTAATTTCATAACTAGTATTATTAACGCCATATCAATTAAAAAATTTAATCAAGAACCGAAGACTGTAGACTAAAAGGAAGCAAATCAAATTTCTCAAGAAATTCGAGAAAACTCATTAAATTCAACATTCTTGCAAAAAATTTATAAAAAAAAAAAACCCTAACCAATGAGTCTTCTCATTATCTCATACAGTATAGTGCTTTCTTCCAAGCGGTGCCATAGGAAAAATCGAAAACAGTTAGATTCCCACTGGTTCAATGAAATTATAAACAAAACCGTAAGAATATAGTTAACGGTGAAATTTTCAAATTGCATGGAGGATAAGAACAAAAAAAAAAAAAAACATTTTTATTGTGTTAATTGTTTCTAAGGGTCACCATTTGAATTGGTGTCTCTTTATTTTGGAGATCGAGCTACCAGTACCAAGAGTTGTGCTCAAAAGAATCAAAACTTGATTTTAGTGAAGAAAACATGACCAAAGCCCTTCATGTCCAGATTGCAAAGCAAATCTAAAATAGTGATGGTGGCTCTGTAATCTTTACAGAGAAGTGAGCAAACTTAGCTTCCAAGTATGTGATAGGCATTGACAGGGGCACGTTTAATCCCTTCCACCGGAGGTGGCAAGGAGGGTGAATAAAATTGCACTCCAAATATAGGTGGATTGAGTTGGGTTTGGGCGGATTGATATGAATTAAAAAGGTCTCACTCCTGCAACACATTTTTTTGGTAAGGTTATAGTCACTTGACATTACTTTTTTCAAGATGAAACGCTTTTGGTGAGACCAACACTATTTCAACAAATGGAAGCGAAGATAATGTTCAGTTTTTAAGAGGGTGAATGAAATTGTGAACAAAATTACGCTCAAGTGTCAGTCCCATGAACATATCAGATTCAGACCAGATCCAAACATCTTCATCAAAATATGACTTATCATCAGAAAATAAGCAAAAAAAAAGGGGCAAAAATCAAAAGAAACAAGACATTACAAGTCGTTCAGAGGTTGAAGCAGGGTTGAACCAACAAAACCCTTAACAAAAACACAAGAAAAATTGGGTATCCCATTTTTACTTTCTCCACTACGAGAGACAATTTGCGAAGAAATCTGGATAGGTAGTGAGAGCAAAAGGGGGGGGGGGGAGAGAGAGAGAGAGAGAGAGAGAGAGAGAGAGAGAGAGAGAGAGAGAGAGAGAGAGAGAGAGAGAGAGAGAGAGAGAGAGAGAGAGAGAGGCAAGAAATAAATTCTAGAGAGAGAGAGAGAGGGTGGAATATTCGGATCTGATTTTGGCATTCAAACTACAGGAGAGTGGTAGTTCAAGGAGGTGTTAAGCATGAGGAGAGAGAGAGACAGAGAGGGTGGAATATTCGGATCTGATTTTGGCATTCAAACTACAGGAGAGTGGTAGTTCAAGGAGGTGTCAAGCATGAGGAGGGCGTTTTTTTTTCTTTTTAATTTTTTTTTTCATATAACTAGACGTTCAGATCAAGTTGTGCACATCAGGACTAATTTCGAAACTTTTAAATTAACAAACAGATATAATTCTAGTGGCTCAAGAGTTTTTTTTGGATCCGCAGTGCCTCAAGAGTTTGCATCCTCTTTTTGTTAGTGTCGTTTCATTAGTATTTTCTTTGAATTAATACAGAGAGAGAGAGAGAGAGAGAGAGAGAGAGAGAGAGGATAAAAAAAAATACACATGCTCTGTGCATTGGTGTCAACCCGCATACTATGGTAAAAAAAAGGGTTAGGTTGGGTTTGACTTAGCTTATATTCAACCCATCCATACTCAACCCACATACTATTAATCCATATTCAATCCATTCATATTCAACTCATAACCCATATCAACCCACATCAACACAACCCAACCCACCTATTTGACACCTCTAAAATTGTATCCCATTTCACACATATAGGCCCTTGACCAACTGGAACAATTTACCATTAATTCCTATATCTTGGCCTAGTGGTTAAGAATTATAGCACTTAGGGTTCCCTCCCTCATACTGTAAGTTCTTAGGTTAGAAGCCTCTCACATTTTATCAACTCTTTTGGGTCACTGTAGGTTTGCCCGGTCGTAAGTTTCAAAACTCCGAGATTAATCGAAATGCAAACAAGCTAGCCTAGAACAGTGAGACAATTTACACGTCAACTTAAGTTTGATTCATGCATGCATACTTCATTTATTTATTTATTTTTTAAGAAACATTCACGCATTTGTACTATACATGTACATAAAATGGACAATGCCCTATTGATGGACCTAGACACAAATCGGTTTGTGAAGACCAAGTAATGGATGGGATTTTTAGAAATTCAAAATGGTCTACAATCACGGCGCAGGTCCATTTTTTTTAATGTCATGTATCTAGTTGGATTTGGGAGCAACTCCTTGGCTTTTGTGGTATTTGTCGAAGCCTAAGAGGCTTAGTTGAGGAAGTAAATTGGGCTATTACTCAAATAAAAGGGTCCTCTTTCCATGGTAGAGTTTATTGAGCTGTCTTGACTACTGCTATATATCAGGTATGGGGAGCTCAAAATCTGTGTATTTTTCAGAGTACCATTCAGTCCAAGGAGGTCTTATATAGCAAAATTGTCCACCAGTTGAGATCTTGTATGTCCTCCTGGTGATGGGTCTCCAAGTTTGCTACAAATCAGAGGTAATTGGCTGATGCTTGGGATTGTGCTGGTCTTGTTATGATTGGTTAAATTTTGATGGGCTAATTATGTGCTGTGACTATGTTGCTTTTCTTGAGAGAAAAATTCAAAAAAACTTTTGACCTTTGGACTCAATGCCTCTCACACACACTTGAACTTTAATAAACATCAATTAAATCCCTGACTTTGACATTCTGTTGTCAATTCCCACCTCCCATTGTTCCATTTGCCGTCCAATGCTTAATGGAGATTGCTTTCGTGGACATTTACTACAGGTCTAGCCCCCTAAAACAACGTCTATTTGACGGTTAGTCATAGATTTCCAATTCTATTTGTTACATGTAGGACTAACTCTGGGGTCCCCACAAACAATCTGAATCATTTAATAATTTTAAAATAATTAATCAAGTGGTCTTGTAAAAATTAGGTCAAGTAGAAATTTACAAGTTATTGATCTAATGAGTTCAATTTTTCATTTAGAATCAAAGCTATTCTTCATCCTCTCCTTTATCTCCATATGCAGGTCTGGCCTTGAGATTTCAGAGTCTTAAGCAAGTTTTTGAAAATGGGGCCTTTCATTTTATTCTTTACACATTAGTTGTTCAATATAAGAAGTAAAATTGCCTTGTGGTTCAATGACATACCACGGCCGGAAAACATGTTTTCAGTACTGACGATTGCGAGATCCAATCTCAATGCCATCAATTTGAAACTGATTTTGGTAAAACTTCAAAGGCTTAGTTTGGAATCTTGAGGAGGCTTGGGATATGATGCCTTATTCCATGATTCCGACATTTGGGAAAGACAAGAATGGGAATGTGATGACATACTTTTATGATTCCAATACTTGGAAGAGAAAAGGAATAAGAATGTTATTCCTTGTGACATTTAACCAGAAATCACATTCTCAAACTAAATGAAAATTTGATACCTCTCTTATCCCATACTAATATGAGAATCCTGGTTCTCAATCATTAAAAAATAAAATTTTGACTTTGATAAAATTTTAAATTAATTGTTTCTTGCATAAGATTACTAAACTAGTCCAAACACTAGAATTAAATTACTCTAGGTATTTGATTCCTAGTAATTATAATTCTATTCCTACTCAAGTAGATTCCTAAGAAAAGATTTAGATCGATTATATTCATATTCTTACTCAAAATTCTGGTCATCCAAACATAGCTAAAGAGTGTTCAAGTTAAAAAATTAGAGACAGCAGAGATCAAATACAACTTAACTAACTAACTAACTAACTATAACCACAACTTTGTGGAATAGTTGACATACCTAAAATTTAATTCTTCATGAGGCTCTATTATTGGGCTAAAAACATGAGGCCCAAGCCACTCATCTGGTAGGCCTATACTTAGCGCCGGGCCTACAATAGGTATATAAAACCCTAGGGCTCCTGCTTCGAGCATATTCTTCTCATATGTATTATGCTTGATTTCAACTAGACCCGTACTAATGGATAAAGTGGAGGTTAGTTACTTAGTTGTGTGCTGATTTCCTGTTTTTCTGCTGGTCTCTTCATCCGCAGTGGTCGCAGTACCATCGAGTATTGTTGATAACGTCACACCTCACGAGGAGTAGAGATTGTTACTTAACTGTTGTTTTGGCTCTCCGATAACGTCACACCTCGGTCTACCCGTAAAAGGAAAAATCATATACACGTGCATCGGCTGGTATCCATCACGTATCGTTTGTATCCAATTCATGGACAGGTTTACGGCTGTTACAGTTGATACTCGAACGTCACTGGTTATTTAAATAATTTAACATTATTTTTAGTAAAATAAGATTTGTAAAATTTCATGCTCGTTACAACTGATTCCCGTAACGTATTGTTCAATACTCCCGATACTTGATATTGTTACAATGTAACCGTTACCGTTATGTATACCAAAACCATCACTTAAATTCTTGGGAGTGACCAATGTGTTTATGTATTCGGTTTGGTCTGATATTAGGGATGACAATTTCCCCAAACCCGATGGATACCCGCCCCACCTCCGGCTATTTGGAGGCGGATATTATTTGATTTTTCGTCCAATAGGAGCGGGTATGGTACAACTTAAAGAATCCCCGGTTGAAAATGGAGCGGGTATGATTTTGTGGTACCCGTCTCCGAATACCGGTACACGCCCCCGTTTCAAATTGTATACATATTTTTATGAATGTATATGCGGGCATATAGTAGTATATAAATGTATATGTATGTGTGTATATATATAAGTATGCATATTGGTATAATTTATGTATATTGTTCCGAATTAAAACTATATATGGTTTAAGTGTTAAAAAAAGTTTAATGATGGTAGTTTTTAAAATTATATATAATCTTGGTAGACTATTATTTCTTCGCAACTTTCTATTCTATTTTGTTTTAAATGGTTGTTTTTATTAGTATATGACACATAAATTAGATCTTATCATCTCTCTTTTCTTTTCTTTTTTTCCAACTAGTTTGGATATGGATTTACCCGAATATACCCGATTCCCAATAGGAGGCGAGTATGGTGGATTGCCCACTATCCCTTTTGGGTATGGAGGTGGGGATGGGGAAGAACTTCACAATTAGGGATCGGGGGTAGAATAGGGTCCTCCGATCCATACCCTACCCGTTGCCATCCCTATCTGATATGATCCTTTCTTAGATCATCAGCTGCACGCTAAGGATGGTTTAAATGGATACGGAAATGAACGCTTTAAAATATTTTTCGTGGAAAAAGGGGTACCAACCCATATGTCCAAAAAAATGTAAAGAGCATGCGGGGACCCATTTTTGGGCCCCATACAAGTGATACGAACCGTTCATTATTTTTAAAACATTTTTCCGAGGGGTTTTTTCAAAATTTCAGCTCAATCGGACGGTTAAAAGTGCTTGAACCAAAGTCCCACCGTTTCATTTTGATTGAAAAAATGAACTCCGTATCACTAGAGTTTATCTCAAAAGAAAAAAGAGAGAAACACCGAATCAACCAAGTAATTGTAAGTCCAATTTCTCTCAGAAATTAATGCGTTGGTTTAAGCATGCTTAGCTCAAAATAAAAAAATTCCTCGAGGACAATTAAGAAATCTTATGTATTTTAAATTACATTGATATGTTACCATACGAGTTGATCAAATGTGATTTTGAGAAATCGAATCTTTTACAATTAGGAAATACAAGCGAATCAAAAAAATATATATAAGGAATTAATTTATGGGTTGGCATTGCTAGAATATGTACGTGTATTAGTAAATTTGCATGCCCATTACAATTGAAGTACTTGTCATTTATATTGAGAGAAATTGGACTTCAATTGTAATGGGCATGCAAATTTACTAATACACGTACATGTCCGCTATTCGCCAAGCATGCGGGATGGCATCGTCTCTGAATATGGTAACTAAGTGTTAAAATGGGTTTGATACAGTGTAGCCAAATTTATTTTCAGAAAAATAATTTCACATAAATCATCTTCGATTATGTACGATTCAATTTTTGATTGACATGATTCTTAACATGGTTTATCTTCTTGAAAATATCTACAACATGAACTCTTTTGATCTTACTAATAATCATGTAATGAATCACAATCTAACAATTACTCGACCACCTTGCAGTTGCCGTTGTTCTCAGAGAAAGGGGTTGGATCAAATGTGGCCAAATCTATTTTTCAAAAAATAAAATCACACAAATTTTCTCGGATCATGTACTAATAAGAAATAAATTTGTATAAAAATTATACAAGATTTATCCTATTGATGAGATGTAAATGTTGAACAGTTTCGATCAGATCAATAATCTACGAACAAATCTCGAGCGACGAATTAAGTTGGAAGCTTCAAACGGACAAAACGACGTCGTTTTTGGTACGTGACATAGGTTGAACCTATGTCACGTACCAAAAACGACGTCGTTTTGTGTAATATCTCATCTCTTAAACGGCTCATCTCTGGCGACGTCGTTTTGTATTAGGCCTGAAATATCCAGCCCGCCCCGGCCAAAGTGGATCTCATCTCCGACCGTCGGCAGCGCTGCTCCAGTCGTCCCTCTCTGTCTCTCTCTCTAGGTCTCAAACGGCCGTGAATTTTCTTGGAACAGATTCTTGCCTTACATTTAAGTTGTTGTCGAAGGCTGCGGAGAAGAAGATTATGGAGGCTGGAGGAGCTGTTTTGCTCACCGCTTAGGTTAGTAATTAGATTTCAATGGATTTGAATGTTCGAATTTTGTTTGAGTATTTTTTATTTGAAATTTGAAATATGTTGGATCTTGTTATGTTTTCGTTGTTAGTAATATGATTTCGATTTGGTTGGATCTGTTGGTTGAGTTCATTTCGATTGGAAAATGACATCCATAAATTATCTTCTCGCGATTAGGGCTGCAAATGAAACGAGTCGATTTGAGGTCATTTTTTAATAGGAAATGCTATCGGTATTTTATCTTCTCACAATGTATTGATTCCCAAGTCACATAATGCGCGTTTGTCGGTGAGTGCGAAAGTGTCCTTTATGAACATCCCAAGCTGGAGTACTGGAATTGTGTGAACGAGGATTAAGAGCGTGAGCGTAGAGCGAGAATTGATGGCACAAGGAGTGCCACATTAGTTTTCATCGCTTGGGTTGGATTCGGTTATATATCGTTCTAATTGATTTGTTTATCAGAGTTTTGTTAGCGTGTTTTGGTTTTGAGATTTTTAGTGTTTCGGATGTTTTTATCTTTCTTGGTTTTCGGATGTGAATATGATTCATTCTGAATGGAAAATGCTATTTGGTTTAAATCTTCCCGCAATTTATTGATTATAGTTGCTGCTTGCTGGTGCTGTGATGTGATTGCATTGGAGTATTATATTTTCGTGTTGAGACTGTAGGGCTGCACTTGAGCTGAGCCAAGTCGAGTTTTGAAGTGTTCGAGCTTGGCTCGCTCGAAACTATCCTAGCTCAAGCTTGGCTCATTTACGATCAAGCTTTTCGAGATGCATTGATTCTTTTTTTCTGTGGTACACTTTCTGGCTTCTTAAGTGGTCTTCCAATTGTTTCTGTCCTTAACGTGAAGATGGTATTGCAACTGAAGATTGAACTTTCTCCGACCATTTGACAAGTATGTGTACAGGCTTTGCTAGACTATTTAGTATTAACTGCTGAAAATGGATCATTGCTGAAATGCAGTGTCTGGTATTTCTCCATCGTATGTTTGCAAGTCATTATTTTGTGAGTGAGGTGAACCAGATACAGTGAGCTAAGGCTAATGACTGTGTTGCAGCGCTTATGGGCAGAGAAATAATTGGTTCAAAGATTTTTTTTTTTACTCGCAAGGGATAAGCTGATCCTGTTTGTTTCTGTGTCGTGTTGGGGTTAGGACCTAGGGTAGTAAAAATACTTATAGCACGTGGAAAAAGGTGAACTAGATCAAGTCTGTTGGGATCATGGATTTATATATCGGCTGTATCAATTATTCAGCCTGCCGATATGATACGAATTTGCTCATTATAATGAGTCAAATGATTGTTTTGATGCTTGAAGCCACATTGTCCAGAAAGTGAAACTAAGTTGTATGATAGAGTGAATATTGAGGTCTTTCCAGACTCTTTCTTTAACTATGATGCCCTTTCTGATGAAGCATATTTCAATTTCGACGAATACTTGACAATATTTCTCAGGTACAGCAAACTGGATTAGAACTCATTATTTGAGTTTTTCACTCACGATTTTGCATTGCAGTGGTTATTACTTAGTAATGGTGGTGGAATGGTGGCGAAAGAGGTTGAAGTGATCTTGGTTGCAGTGGAGTAGTGGTGGCGAATATCGTGGTCGGGTGGTTGCTATGATGGGTTTAGAGAAAATGGTGCATTTGGTGAATGGTATGGGTCGGTTTAGCTCTATGAGTTTTGTGCAGATTGGTTAGGTTCTCATAATCTTCAGTCCGTAAGAAATAATTTGGTTCTTGATTTACCATAAAACCTAGCCAATGCGATCCGTGCTCGCCACTAAAATGAACTTTCAAGAGCTTAACTCAATTATCAAGCATCATCTTAGTTCCCGATTGAATGACAAATTAAAAATTTAAACATAACTATATTCCGAAATATAATTGGATGAGAGACATGTACCACAATCTTAAATGGATCTGAGAAGGTATCACCTTTGATCTGCAAATTATATCAAGCACACAACAATTAGCGACAATTTATTTTACGTTAACAAGAAAAAAAAAAAACTTAGGAGTATTTTTGTTACAAAACTTATTCAAAAATGTACGACGAAAATTCAAGAAATTCCGTCCAAAAACATTTGCACATGTATCCTAAGGCCTCGTTTGATTCGGGTATTAGGAGGGTGGGATTAGACTATTTTTGTCCAATCCCGCGTTATCCCTTGTTTGGTTCCGCAAAAATGGCATGGGATTAACAATCCCGGGACAAGTTTTATCCAATACGTATGGGATTACACAATACCTGGGGGGTGGTGGGATTGTTTAGTCCCGGATAAAATGAACGCGGAAGGGAAATCCACCAAATTGCAAAAATGCCTCTTGTTTAATCCCGAAACGTAGTTTAGGGAACCAAACATGGGATTGGCCCAAACATAAGATATCCCAATGTTAATCCTGCATGAATCAAACAGGGGATTGTGTGAGATTCAGTACTAAATTAGTCCCAGGATAAATAGTCCAGGACTATCAATCCCAGGACTATTAATCCCACTTTTTTTAGTCCGCGAATCAAACGAGGCCTAAGAGAATGACTTGTCTCGTAAAACGCAATAAGTTACTTTTGAGTTTATGTCAGGAATTGAAACAAATCCTTACATAAATATTTGAATACATATGGTGCTGATCCAAGTTATCATATTATCGATCAATCTAGAAATAAATCAGAAACTGTTTCCTATCCAATTTAATTCTGGCTGAAATATTTTCAATTGGTTTTTTGGTTTTGTCTTTTTCAATTTTTTTTTTTTGCATTTGTTAGTTTTGCGTCAAGTTTTTGTGGTTTATAGATTCGTCTTGATGAGACGAATCCAAAGAGTATAAAATTATGGTCGAAACTATTTTTTTTTTTTGAATAAAGTCAAAATTAAACCAATATTTTAAACATTATATCCGGAGACATGCCATTATGTCCTACGGGGTCAAAACGATGTTAATACTTAATAATAAGACCATCCATTGACAGATCGATCAACATGAATGAAGTTGGGCTGGTATAATTTAAACATTATAGTATTGTCTTATAATTAATACTCATATAGACAGTTACATAATTAATACGTACGACTACACGGAACTAATGTACCTAAACCTATCTATATAAGAACGGAAGTTGGCATGCCATTTTATGCACTTCCGGACAAAAATACCCTTCTCCTTTTGGCCTGACAAGGTTTAAATGTTTGGGATATTTTGGGTATTTCAAAATTTGTTTTGCCACCCTTCTGCTTTGATTTCTCTGGCGCTTAAAGTCACTGAATCACCAGTGTATCCCGGATTTTGCGCTACGGAAGAGACGCACGAAGTAATTTCCGCCGAGAAAAGGACTTCTCTGTGTCTCCCGAAATTTTTCTTCTGTGGTACTAGTACGTGCTAATGATGGTTAGAAAATCCTTCGTTTTGATCGGGTTACCCGTATTGGTGTATACATGTCCAAGTAATCTCATTTTCCTTTCACTTCTCCCTTGACAAATTCAACATTTGAGCATGTTTAAGTCATGGTTTTTGCAATTCACTACATAACTTTGTGAAGTTTTATTCACCATACTGGCATGTAGAAAGCAAGGTTCTAAAACTCGCTAGGTGCTCCCAGGGCGGCCAAGCACCTTCTAGCTTCCAGGGCCGAGTACTCGGCATCTAGTCGGGCAATTAGTCTGGATAGTCGGGCTAGTCGGCGAGGGGACATCTAGCGCCTGGGCAGCGAGTACTCGGCCTTCCAAACCTTCTTTTAGAACACCTACTAGAAAGTAATAAATTCTCTCTCTCTTTGCAAAAACCACTGTTAAATCCCTTGATTTCAATTCCACAGTTATCCAAATGGGACCTTAAGTTCTGCAGCATTCTGATATGGGCATCATCCAGCAATGAAATTTCAATGAAACCTCCCTCTTTGGTTGTTTCCATTTTATTTGTGGTGGGTTGGTCTGTATTCTATTTGTCATACTTCTTGCTTAATCTGTTAGGTTGGGAGTGTTGGACCAATACTCGTTCTGGATTGTTTCAGGGTCAAGTTAGGTACCTTAAGTTATTTGCAAATATGTGCTTTGTTATGTGATAGAAGTTGCACCATTGGTATGGTGGTTCCAATGGCCTCATGTTGTACAATTGGATTCTCTATTCCATCTTCATTGGTTACATTGGTTTTAGTTTGGCAGTCTTATGACTCAAAGTACGTTTTTTCCAGAAAAATGGTCCTTTGTTCATTCTAGGTTGAATGCAATTATTGTTGTCCACACGTCAAACTCTACTTGCACAGTTAGCATTTGTTTGTCTGGATGGTTTGGTTTTCAAAAAACATAAACACCAGAATAGATTGAAAGACATTTCTAGCTTTTTGTTCATTGTTGATAAAGTCATTGGTGTAAGAGTCCAAACAGTGAATTGGAGGTCTTCCAAAACGTTCTTTGTTCCACTTATGTAAGAGCACTTGCATTATAATCATTCACTGATTTGTCAGTAGGTGATAATGGATCTGGGTCGTTTGCCAGAAGCATGTTGCCTAGGTGAAGCTAGCAGGCATTACTTGAGGGACACTGAGGTAAAGATTTTGAAGTTGCCAACAAAAACTCTTTACATTCTTAAGGGACTTTGCAAATTTAATACTAGTTTAGAATGATAAATTAGCTTTCTTCATTCCTATTTTGGACCCTATAGATTACAGACTTTTAGATTGACCATCTGGTATTCTAAATTGAAACCTTATCTAGAAGTTATGTATTTTATAATCCAAAGGTTAGAAATCAAAAGGATTAGGTAAGAATTGGTAGTCATTAGTAACACCTTGGACAAGTCAGGTATTTATATAAAAGAGATGGCAAGGGGGTGTAACCAAATAAAAAAAACAGAAAACAGGAAAAATCAACTAACAAAAAGAAGGAAGGACATACAAATCCTCTTTAAGCAAAAAATTCTTCTATCCTTGGTTCTTGATTCATATCTGTTAGCCAGGTATCAATGAAAGAACTGGAGTATGCACAAAATCTAGTTGGCAAATTTGGAGAGGACAACAGAGCTGGCATTGAGGGTACCTTACATCGAATAACTGCAATAAGAAACAGGGAGAACAAGGTAGTTTGTTTGTCTTGTCGAGTTGGAAGGGCCGTAAGGGGTCCCGTCGACATGGTTCAACATTTGCTTCAATTTGGAGAAAGCATCTTGTTTGTTGGAAGGTAAGCAGGCAGACATAACCTATAGTCAAATTCAGCGACCCTTATCAACTAGACACATCCTACATGCTCTAAATCTGAGTTATACAAGGGAGCAAGCACCCTATGAAAGTAAAATCTACTGTGCACCATGGAAATGAAGTCTGTACATAGGTGAATTAATTGGTTCATTTTTGCATTGTGGATCTTCATGCATCAAGTTTATAATGGTAATCTTTATGTGCTTACACAATTGGTTCCTCATTTGTTGCAATTTTACGATTTATCATAAAACTTATCCTGTGATAACAAATTAAAACTTGGCATGTACATAGGCATTTGATAACGATTAAAAGAGGAACAAATGTTAAATGAAAGACTTTTTTTTTTTTTCTGTTCTGTTTTGGTACTAAATGTACTTCCGTATGTGTTAGGAAATGGAATAGAATGAGTAGGGAAAATACATACTTAAGCACTCAGTGTACAAGATATTTCTTTATTCTTCTGATAGTTGCCTTGGAGATAGGATGTTGATGTCTTTGGAGAAAAGGTATTTATTTTATATAATAAAAGTTTAATATAGCATGTCTCTTAAGAGTGAAAGTGCCATTCAACCACTGTGGCAATGGAGGCTAGACGTGGGAAAGGAATCACAAAGATGGTTGAGGTCGGGGTATTGGTGTTAGGGTTATCAAGTTATTTTCTAGGAAGAAGATCATGGGGAAGCATCCCAAGGGGAGGTGGGGGAAGGGAATTCAGAGCAGAATATGTACACATTACCTCTATCTCGATTCTGTAAAAAAAATTAAAAAATTTGAAAATTTGAAAATAGGAACGTAATGTATATTCCTAAAAATAAATAATAATTAAGCAGCTCATCTCGATAGAGTCTTTCTAAGGGGGTTTTTTAATTGGAAAACCAATTGTAAAAAGTTTGCTGTGTGAAACTGATTTCATATGTTTTCCTTTCTGTTTTTGTTTAATTTAGGCTTAATTTTACATTGTTTTTGGCAGTCGGAAGATTCTATTGATGAATTGCTTCAAGGCCTTACAGATATGGATATTACTTTCAAAGCTTTGGAGGTCAATTTATCACATTGATTGTGCACGTGTTCATGAAAAATTCCAGTTGATATTTTTATTTTCCCTTTCACTTCCCTCCCTTTCTTTGTCTCCATGATTTTGCTCCGACCAGGCAAATTTTCTGAGCGATCTTTTCAATTTCATATGAATCAGATTTTTTGGGTTCAAATGATTATTTTAACAAGTGGGTATCTGTTTTTTTTTTTTTTTTCTCTCCTTTTTGTAATCTCTATCTGAGAAAGGTTTTGGTTAATTGACACGGTCTTTAGATGATTGTGATATAGCAGAAACCATATGACAACATATTATTTAACTTTGTTTTTGTCCTTGGGCACAGGATTTCTGCTACTGACAAGGGTAATAGCTGTGACATTTATTTAACCTTGGCAGTATCAATGGCTACAAGGCGAGGCACAACATCTGTGGCTGCCTTCCAGATTTGCTTACAGGTTTGGATGACATCATGCCTCCTTGCCGATGGTTTGGCTGTTGCTGCACAGGTCTCTCTCTCTCTCTCTCTCTCTCTCTCTCTCTCTCTCTCTCTCTCTCTCTCTCTCTCTCTCTCTCGCCAAATTGCCATTTAGCGACGGCATATTCAGTTCGAGGCCAAATTCCCCATGTATTGCCTGCTTGTTAGGATATGTAGTGAAGTGGAAAAGTAAACATAAACAAAGAACCGGACTCCCTTGTTTAGTTGCATCAAAAAGAAGAGAGGGAAATATTCTTCATTTTGTTTTTTCCTTTCCCCTTGAGATGGGAAGAGATGAACAATTGCTAACAATTTAATCCTTACCTATTTTCACTAAATTGATACTTCGATGAGCTAAAAAACGGTATCGAAGGAAGCTGAGAGACAGAAGCAATTGTCAAATGGGTCCACAAAAGGAGGATTTACCATCGAGCTGATCCAATAGGTGATTCATATTTTTCCTTTTACTCCTGTTTGACATTACTTCATAATGAATCCAGCGGATGTCGTGGCTATTTGATAATCCAATCCAAGTACCCTTTGAACAGGTGGTTATTATGTTAGTGATTGACAAGAAGAAAGACCATGCATTTTTAAGTAAACAGTCAAGATTTGTGCCGCACAGGTGGAGCTGGTTGCTGGTTTTGTAGAGGTACATGCATCACTGACTTTTGGACTGCCTGATGTTTTAGACACTTATTCGTAGTGAGATACAGAGCAATAGCATCATTACATTATGCTTTTACAAAAGTTTTGGGTGTAGTACTAGCGAAGCAGTAGTTTGATGCTCACTTTTTGCGTTCATTAATGGCACTTGTTTATGGCACTTATTCGTAGTGAGATACAGAGCAATAGCATCATTACATTATGCTTTTACAAAAATTTTGGGTGTAGTACTAGCGAAGCAGTAGTTTGATGCTCACTTTTTGCGTTCATTCATGGCACTTGTTTATAACACAGATTATTTTTTAGTTGTACTTTGTTGCTCAGACATTGAATTAGTTTCGTGCTATGTCTGAAAGTTCATGTATCTTACAAATTCTCATTAGAAGTAGTCCTTAGCTGAATCCTTTGATTCTTCTTAGCCCAGAGAAAGCTTGGAAGAGGCAGTGAAGAGGGAAACTTCGGAGGAGACTAGCATTGAAGTAGCCTGGTATTGTTTTGAGCATATGCTTCATTGTGTGTTGTATTTTGTTCCAATATGTTCTAACTAGAGATTAGAGTGGTTATTTTTTTGAGAAATCAATACATTATGGCTATAAAAATCTTTCTGTCTACAAATAAGAAGGCAAGAGCCTAAAATCGAGTATTAGAATTACCCAAACAAAAATAGATGTCTACTTACCTGTGGGCAAATCATGAGAACTTTGTACAATTTAAGGACAACTACCACCTTCCTTAGAAACAAGAGGACACAACACTAATTCACAAAGAATCAACCCCTTCAACCTACTGCCGACCCACATATCTTTCCATCTTATTTTCTGCGGAAACGAAGGAGGAGAAACAAATGTTTCCCCCTTTTGCAAAATATGCATTCTGCTGGTAAATTAATTATGAAGCTATTGTTTTACTTGCCATCAGGTTTTAGGTACAGATCAGTTCCCTCGAGTTCCGGAAAACCAAATGAAGTTATGGGTTCAAGGTATTGTTTCCTTGTTCCTTTTGTTTTTGAGGTAACAAACTTTTCATATATTCTTAGTCTCCTTTTTTGCTTCTTTCTGCTTGTTGGATAATACCAGTAGATAGATTGGTTGCTATAAGTTTTGATTTACTAATGAACACTTTATCATAATATCTTAGTAATATCTCGTCACCTGGTCATACATGATGATTTACCACTTTAACTAGCACAAGGTATAACAGACAGCTAATCGAAACTACTATCCCTGGGTAAGAGAACCTTTTCCTTCAATTAGTGTTACAAGTACTATTAGACTCTGCAGAACTGCTTTTGCAATTTATTGTCTTTGGTTATCATCTGTTGAACTGTTTTGGGCTTTATTGAGATGCGGGGAGTCTATTTTTTTGCTCGTGTAACGTGACAATATCATTATGATATTCCTTCTTTTCTTTTCATTATTAGGCGTTTTATCTTCTTTTAGACTAATGTATCAAGTCAAACCTTGAACAAGGTTGGCTCATTATCTTTCAGTTGGCTTCTTCTTAATTCAGTTGTGCTTGCCATACTTTCTTTCCCTGCCTACAATCAATAATTAAACTGAGAGAGAGAAGCATGGGAAAAGAAGGCAGAGCCCCTTTTGCTCCGGCATTTTTCTAGAAAAGGACTTATCCCAAGTTTTTTCACATACTAGGACTTTAGAATTGGTGTTCCTTATTTCTCTGTCCCACAAAGTAACATTGCAAATTCTTTTCTTTTCTATTTTTGTTCTTTTTTTGTGAAGAAGAAGACAACTTTCCTTCATTTTTGTTGGGGTTAGCTATGAGCATGTACCTGTATGTTTTCATAATAGATATACATCAACTACTTGTCAGTCCTATTTTGACTTAGCGGGTGATTTTCCCATGATTTCTGCCATTATCTCCTAATTCATGATTAGTTTTTCATGCCTCATAATTCGAATTGTTTGTGATCCGGTTGATTGTGCCTCGAGAGTTGGAACAATGTATAGTTGTTCCTATGAAGTGAAAAAACAATCAGTTGATGTCCACTCACATGATTTTGTGTTAGCAATCTTTTCATTTGGTAGGGTCTTAGATTTTGATGTAGAAATGCTGATTATAGCTATAAAATTTGACAGAAAAAACAATAGTGTCAAAAATTAGCTTTATTTCTGGGTTTCTCTTTTCCTCTTTTTGTTCTTCTCTCTCTCTCTCTCTCTCTGTTTTTGGTGCAACAGAAATAAGTAGACCATTTCTGCTGAAGTCAAATTACACTACATGGTTAAATTCAAATTTGCATCAGAGCCTAAACGTACATGTGTTCCTACGTCATTGAATCTGATTGTTCGCCAAGCTATGCATGTCACCTGTCTCACTTTGGCATACCAGATTATAATTTGGCCTTCTCATTTTTGCAAAATTATAATCGTAGTAGATATAATTGGAGTGAAAAGTATATTGACGATTTCTTGTGTATTTTCTTCATCATAGTCAGAGTCAACACTTGCAGCTGCTGTTAGTATGATTTTGGAGACTATGAGGGTCTAATCCAGATCAGTTTCTGGAGGGAAAAAAAGAAAATTGGGGTCGCTCAAGTGTTTGGATAAAAAAATATTGGAATTTGTGCACAAAAGAACAAGTTGTGGTGGTACGGTGACACTGGGTGTCTTGTGTGTACTGTGCACGACTTTGGGGCCCACCTCAGGTCCATCTGTTTGATCCAGGTGTTCGATTCGAGGAATATCTTGTGGTGTCTCTAGTGGAGCACATCGCCTATTCATCGGATAATTTTTCCAATGAGAGGCGTTTTCATCATTTGGTTTTTCTGGTGATTCTCTGTTCAAGTTTCTTAGGTGAGAGAGTTATTGTTTTCATTTCATTATGACCATTATTTCTACTTCTCTGTTTGGTTGTTGTGGAAAAGGTTGGAAAAGGGTAGATTTTACAATTTCTTATGTAATACAGCGCTGAAAATAAGTTGGCTCTATCAGCACAGGTATGCAATTTGCATTTGGAAGTTATGATCTAGAAGCACCATCAAGTATTTGTCACCATCAAACACCGTCATTTGCATTTGGAACGCGGTTAATCTTGGTGGTTTGTTTCATGTGTGGTGTCGCTGTAGGAGTTCAAGGTGTTCTGTTTCATTGCGTTGAGCAATTGGCAAGTTGTTGATTTCAGTAGAGTGAGCAATACACTTGCATTTGATAATGAAGATAAGCAGCTGTTATGTTTTCAAAATTTGCGAATTTTAGGTGTGTAACTCAAGGCTAAAATTGTATATGAGGTGTGTAACTCAAGGATAAAATTGTATATGCTTGCTTATACAAGTATCTGTAATCTTCTATTATCTTCCTCTCTAGAACTTCTTGTGCTTTGTCTCTTTTACTCAATAGCAGCTATCTTCTTTTAAGTCTCACGCCCAATGATGTATCCAAAAAAAAATTGCTTCCTAATAAGTGAGTCGACCTATTAAAAGACAATGTTCTGATCGTTCTTCAATGCACATTACAAATGATAGAACTCCACACAAACATTGGTACTAACAAAAGCAATTTGGGCAACTAAATCCTCACCATCCATAAGTACCCAAAAGATGATCCACAATGGACAAAAGGAGACGTGCGAAGCACGTTGTTTTCTCACTAGTATATACATAAGAGTGTGCGCACATGTGTGGAAGGGCCATCGTGCCACACTTTTTTGCATTTCTAGCCCAAGCTGGATGGTATTAGTTCTAGTTGTAATTTTTTTTCCCAACTGCAGAAAAGTGTTCTAGTCGTAAGTTGAACTCTCCTAACTCACACTAACCCACTAACTTATATTCTATGTTGTTTTTGTCTACCTTTTGAAAAATGCGATTTTATGGAATTAAAAGTCAGAATTTTGATCTAAGGGTAGTTGAGAAAATGACGACCCCTCAGTATTAATAGTTATTAAACCCAAACATTAATACAACAGCTTAAATAAAAGTGTAGAGTGTCTGAAAAAAAAAAGTATTAGATTACTTTTAAAAAAAAAAAAAACACTTGTAAATGTGTTCAAAGATGGGGTATGGTCGAAAACATTTTCCCACTTGTAATGAAGTTGGGCGGTGTTGGAAATGGGAGTATTTTGTTTATTATATTTTTTTGGCACTTTGAGCTAATAATAAATTGGGACCCAATAAACTTTTGAGGTGGGTCCGTGTGGGTGTAAAATGAACAAAATTGATTCAAGGATTGAATGAGAAATTGTCTCATGAAGTGACCCTTTGGGGTACCCAAAATTTCCTGAAAACCATGCGTGCGCGCATCACCAGTATTCGATGGAATCGGATTATGGATTGGAAGTGTCCTTAATTTTTATGGATTAAGTCTTCGGAATTGGGCTAGACTAATTAAGGTCAGCCCTTGAGTGGCTCGACTCTCTCTCTCTCTCTCTCTCTCTCTCTCTCTCTCTTCTCCGAAACCCAAGCCATCGCTAACATTACTCTTTCTCCTCCCCCTCCCCCCCAGGGTTTCAATACCCATGGCGGTGGGAGGGGGAGGGCCATGGTACTATTTATTTTTTTCGTTCGTTCTTTCTTTTTTTCTTTTGTCTCTCTAGATCAATGACTTGTCGTCTAATCTGAGAGGGTTATGTCTCTCATTTTGTGAGAGTTATTAGTTTTGTCTTTGGACGAATTTTCGTCTACAGATTGGGTCCTTTTAGGTGTGGTTGCTTTACAATGGTATTTGTGCCAACAGTGTTCTTACCCGACATGATATCGCTGGCAGGGCAACTCGTAGTGGCTTTGAAGATCTGTAATTTTGGGAGTTCATTGGTTCGAGCATGTTTGGTTGGAGTCCATCCGGTCGTCTGGGTATTCTTTGTCTTTTATCTTTAACTAGCATTAAGTCTCTTCAGAGATGCTGATTCTAGGTATGAATCTTTTAAGTGCCGCTGTTTGTGTCAGGCCATGTCTAGGTTAGGGTGAAACACATCGATTGCCTTGAGCGTTTCTTGTTCTCTATTAAGATGATTAGTTTGGCTTTATCCAAAATTTTTGTAATGAATTCCGTTTTTGTAAGTGTCGTTGGGCGTTCATTAATATAATCTTCTTATTTCTGGTGTAAAAAAAAAATTAAGGTCAGCCCTTGTAATTGGTCATTGAATGAGTACAATTGGTACGAAAGTTTTTGATTTGGAATTCAATTGTGTAATTGAAATCAAATTCAATTGTATAGCTATTGGAGATTCATCCTTAGGAAATAACTGATAAGCCATTATAAGAATTCTTTTTCGTGGTAATTTCGATAATGAATTTAGAGGCTCCCCATATTATATTCTGGGGTTTCCCTTGAATCCTATAAATTGGCCTCTTCTTCTATTGTTTCAACTTTCAAACATTGAAAAATCAACACTCCTCTATTCCTTTGTAATCGAGTTCTTGTTCTGTGTGAGAGAGTACAACACAGTTTAGTTTGACGAGCAATTCCGGTGAGGTGCATTTGCAATTGTGCAACCGTCTTATCCTGGGAAGCAGACGCCGAAGATACTCAAGAATCCATCCGGTGAGGCGGCGTATTTTGCTTTAAGGAGACCATATGAAATACAGGATTCGGTTTGAATTTTCCTTTATCAATTATAGTTTGTGTTCTTGTTTATTTGTATAATTTTCAATTTCAATTTGCTATCCTGTTTATGTTTTTGTGATTTATTAATAAAAATTCCACATTCTGTTTTTTCCATGTGTTTATTCCTACAGGTGGCACCCTTTGTCGTCTCTTTGAGATAGCAGTCTCCCGGATATATGATGAGATTAATTTAAGTAATTACTATTACTTGATGAAAAATCATTTAGGAATGACAAAATTGACTCCAAAAAATAATCACATGAATATTGGTTGAAGTATGAGAGAAAATCTCAAACCCACATTACTTGGGTCAAAGGTTAAATAATTTGGGCCTGGGCTTGGCCCAAAAGGAGAAATTCTTTGCATGGGGAATTTTTTTGAATACTTCCCTGTCTGAATGGTCACCTTCTAGTCTATAAATAGGATTCATTGCTTCCCATTTTTTCCGACGGAAATCGTAGAGCATATTCATATTGCATATAAATTTAAAGTACGACACAAGTTTGCGTTCTCTTGTTGAGTGGGATGGAGGGCTTCTTTCGATCATCGATAATCGTTGTATCTTGGGAAGCAATCGTTCAAGTATTCCGTGAGCACCAATGCGAGGGACGAATTCGCTTTAAGGACATAGCATCCAATACTTGCCTCGATCGCCAATTTTCGGAACTCTAAAATTGGCCCAGTATATTTCTGATCTTATAAATTGTTTGTGTCTGATTGTCTTTGTTTGCAATCTGTATTTGCAATATTTAGTAGTATCAACCACTAGTATATCCAATAACTTACAATGCGCGATATGTTTCTTACGATTTTATGTGTTTAGAAACAAACTCGCCACGCATCTTATGTCCAAACAAAATTTTTGTGATATGCATACTTCACGATATGTATCTTGTGATTCAATAAGATTAGAGGTCAAATCTATTAGTATATCGAAACACATCCTTATGTGAAAGTTCATATTTTAGCAAAACCCACACAATTCATGATGCAATACACGATATACTTTCTTTTTAACCGTGTCACATCATTAAAAGAAGTGAAAATTCACATCAACAAAGTTTTTATTCAGCATAAGCAATATCTTCTACATCTTGCATCGGGTACGACTATCGTTTCAATTACAGTTTACAAACAGAAATTTTCCACGAGGTTTGCTATTAACACTTTATCTAGCACGACAATGTGCACAACTACGACTGTAAACGAGCCGAACCCTATGAGGTTCGGGATCAGTTCGTTAAGGTATGAGTTAGGCTCGAGTTTGGCTTGGATTCGATTCGAGCTTAGACAAATGAGCTCGAAGTTCGCTCATGAAAAAATTTCAAAGTCGGGCTCGGCTCAGTAGGGCTCGTTAAAATTCAAATGAGCCAAACTGAGCCAAATTTAGGCTCGAATCCAGCTCGGGGTAGGGCTCGTTAACAATTTAAAACACAAACTAAGAGGGGAAAGAGATATGCTTCAAAATAACGTTACATTTGAATCTACCACATAATGAAGAAAATAAACAAATAAACAAACAAACAGACAAATCTACCACAATAATCAAGAAATCAAAATAAAAACAACACGAGAAAAAAAATACTGAGAACTAAATAGAGTACTCTTGTTAGGGATAAAACCCATCTGTTCGTAGTAGAGTACTCTAGTTAGGGATAAAAGAATAGCAAATTACATAGGAGTTTCTCAATTATAAAATATTTACATGTTGACCCCTAAAGTATTATTAATTACATTTGACCACAAGCTCGTGAGCCTAATCGAGCTGAATCCACTTAGGTTCATGTTCTACTCATTTATGGAACAAGCCTAATATTGAGGTTTAAGTTCAGTTCGTTTAGTAGACGAATCGAGCTCGAATGAGCTCTTACCGAACTGAGCCGCGAATAGTTTGTGAACGGCCTAGTTCATTTACAGCCCTATGCACAACATGCCTGCATACCAGTACTACTTCATTGGCTATTGCATGAAATGTACACATAATCATGTTCTGCATATTGTTGTACTAACTTAATTTTTCTTTTTCCATATATTGAAAAACCCATCACAGTTATATTGCCGTTATTAAATTGATAACAATATTTCGACTTATTTTTCCTGACAAAAATTATGAACAAGGCTATTTTAGAACTTAATTACTATTACATAGGCATCGTAAAGTAATAAAATCTAGATTTGTTGCATCATTAATTCTATATTAACCTCTTGACAATCGTAAAATAACATTACTCAGTTCTAAAATAATAGTATGACACATTGGTTGTTGTTTTAGTTTGCAATGATATTAACAGAAGAACCCAACTAACTGTGTACCAAAATTCTCTACTAAAATTACCAACATGATTTTTTAGCGCGTTAAAGTGACATATTTGTAGCAGAACGATATGTAGAGTTCATTGTTTCTATGGGATAGATTCTCAGGTCATTGAAAGATTAACGAGAAATTAAGATATTGAAACTATGAAAGGGATAGGGTTTTAAGTTTTTAATTACCATCAACAACTTAGAAACATTGCTTGCAGCAAAGACTTTGTGAACAGAAGCAAACTTGTGAGGTTGATGTGGGGAAAAATTGGTGAAAATGGGCATTCTTGGGCACACCTTCTCCTCAGGAGCTTACATGCTCCACAAGGAGTGATAGTGTTTAGGGTTCTAGCTGTTGCTGCTGGGGGCTCTACCATATTTTTGGTTCTGGTCAAACATAAAGGTTTAAATATTCCGAAGTACCACAAAAAAAAAAGAGGGTTTCATATGTGGATGGAACCACTACTAGGGATCTGGGCCTCACACAGACATAAAAGTGATTTGACCGAAAAATACACTATGTTGATCGCAAAAAATAATGGAGGAATTACAAGATTTCTACTCAATGTTCTCAGGGACTCTCTCCTTCTTATTTGTTATCCCTCTCCTTCTACACATACCACGTATAGATAGAAGAAGCAAAACAAAAAACCAAAAGGAGGAGTCATCAACGGCTATTACATCTGCATTTGGGTTTGTAAGGTTGGCTTGTAGAGCCTTCTTCAGCTACTCATAATTCAAAGTAGAATAAGAATGTCAAACTTGTAGAGAATTTGGGCGAGTTTCTCATGCCCATGTGCAAGCCAATTAGCTAGTTGATGTTATTCATTTCCAAATCAACCCATTTATTTGAAGTGAAACCCAACTTGCACATTAACCCAATTAGACAATTAGACATTCATATTTATATTCACTTAAAATACATATTTATACACGAAGAAAGATGGTGTGCAATTAAGCAATTTGGTGCAGTGTCAATAAATTTTGATGCGACATTAGTAACTTTCAGCATGCCGCTAGCAATTTTGGAAAAGCATGTGTGAAGTTTTGATTGGAGAGCGATTTGGATTTTCTCAAGATTGCAGCTTAGCCTCTGCAACACTATCAATTATGTGGCCATACCCAGTATACTGTGTCACATTTAAGAGTCTTTTAACACTGATTTTAAAGAGGCCAACTTAGAAAACAGTTGATACATAGGCTGGCCTATAACACCACCTTTCCAGTTCCAGCTATCAGAAACAATAGCTTCAAAGTTAGGCTAATTAGCCCAAAAATGAAAGAACTATCATTGGAGAATGACTATCCTATAGGGGTAATCCAAGCATTCCACAGCTCCCTACACGGGTAATAATCATCTTAACCTTCCTAAATCATTTCGTTTTCTTCTTTGTGAAAATACTGATGGATTTAAATATTTTGTGTAACCATTTGAGGCATAATTTAAAAGGCCACGGTTATGGAAGGTACCCTACAATAAAGAGGACCTATTGGAAGAAGCTGTTCTCCATCGATCGGTGGTTGTACGGATGACAATTGTAGAACTTACTTTTGTTATTGACAAATGAGAGGTAAGCCCATCAATAGGAGAATCAATAATCTTATGATGGAATCTGTTCCACATAGACGACACGAGTCGTAATTTTAGGGACATTGCTTCTATCTTCTTGAAGTTGTGGGCACAACTATACTAGCATGTCTTGATCTTAGTAACACTGGCAGAACGTTCTCACTTTCAGCTGCTTATTCCTTTCCTTTGGTCTTCAGATTGTTTAGCGGAGTGAACATCTATTCTTGTGCTGCCGCAGTTAAAATCAAATGACTAAACTGATTTTGCGGATCTAATCAAACATGGTTTTCGCTTGTCAGGCATAAAATTGCATATAATAGTAGAAATTCTAACAGGTGACAGAAACCTCATCGATGGTGTTGAACCTAAAACTGCTATTTTATCATGCAGGAGAATAATATTCACATCCAAAACCAAAGACAAGAATGGGATCCACTCATAGAAGGCAAGGCATCACCAAAGATGGATGACGGCATCAAAGTCCTGTTGCATTGATGTTGAAAATAAGCTCGTACATTAGTTAGCCTAGAAGTTCAGAAAGCCATGCAATGCCAAGCTTTATCCTCAATGGTTTATCCGGCGTAGAATACAACTTAAACTCAAATGAGAGATGTTCACTACAAGATCAAAGTAACTACAAATCACTCTAAAGAGAAGCGAAGGGAAAAGGAAGGGGTGTGCAACTGTACATGCACTTACCTCACGGATGTTATTCACTATAATGAAAACTTCATTAGGAACTTTTTCTGATTACAGTCTAGCATTTCACTCAGACTATACTCTATGTTGTTTCGTTTCAAAAGCTTTTCCTTTAACTCCAATATTTTCTTGAAAGCATGCCAGAAAAAGTTAGGATAGCCTCTTCTTCAATTTGTCTCCCCATTACCTTTACCAAAAGCTTGATGTGTGGTTCCAAGGAGTTACTAATGCTTTTGATCAAAATAGGAGGATAAGCAGTCACCATAGCCACTACTTGTGTACCTTCAAATCCACATCCCTTTAGGTAAGTAAAATTAGGTCTCATGATCTTGTCGACATCTCTACACAAACTTCAGAAAAATTAACTGTAACTTTTTTAAGATTCAATTCTTTCAGTCATATTGATTTCAGAAATTCCAAAGTTGGTTGTGGCCTTTTGTCAACATCATAACCCACTATATAAGGATTTCTCACCAAAACCTTACCGATCATCCCTTCTTAGCTGAGGCCAAAACTAGCTAGAAAATCCACAATCTATGAAAGATTTGATTCAATGCGCTAATAATTCTAGGACTGAGCAGTATCATTTTACCAACTCGTTTTTTAAGCACCCCAAAAGCTTGAAAGAAAGCTAGCAGCGGACAAAGCTTCTCTTCAAAACTGTGGGTAAGTATGTTAGGAAATTTGGTAACGCAAAAGCAACCTCACCGGGTTTCGTTTCCAAAGTTGCAAGGCATTGAACCATGGGGATAAGCTTGTTGTCCAAATCAAGAGTAAGTATTTTGGGGCACTTCAAAACAAAATGAGGAAGCTTTCTTTCTTGGATACGTAAATTTCTCAAGACTCAAGTAATCCCAGTTTTCATGGGCTTTTTGCCTTTGCATAGTCTCATGGCGCTTGCACTTTGGATTATTGCATTGATACTTTTATTGTAGCTTTTGTTTATTTTCATGTTCCCTGTAAGTTATTGATTGAATTTATCCAAAATATTAGAATCAAAACAACTAATTTTCCAAACCTGAAAAAGGGCACCCATAACCTGAAACCAAAAAAGAAAACAAGCTTATACAATAGAAACCCAGTGACATCGTAGTCTGAAAGCATATGATTGCGCAATTACAAAGGGCACCAGCCTAAAGTACACTGAAAGTTTCCACATGGCTACCTTCCAAACTCTAGTCATAAAATCATCTAATGTAAGATCCTTTCCAATAATCAACTGATGGATGTCTAAACTCTAGCACTTGAATCTATCTCTTTAGAATAGATTTTTATCCGCCTAAACGAAAATTTGATTCATCAACATCCACCATGAATCATCATCAACCCTGCAAGGAAACAATGACTGAGAACCCAAAAAAAAAATCACAAAAAACAAAAAAGGAGACACTAACGAATCCGAGTGCTTTCTGATGTTTGGTTCCATTGACACACCCTAAACTGCATCTGGATCATCATCATCATCAGCTTGGCAAAAAGGAGGTTGAGTACCAAGTTCTCTTTCTCTCCCTCCCTGCTCAAATTATATTCTCTGCTAAAAATGATTATGATCCAATGTAGGCAAATATGTTATCAGAAATATAATCTGGTAGGTGGTTAACCGGAACCAGGATCCTTCAGGGAGTATCCGGACCATCCGTCTCAGCTATTAATGGTTTAGATTCACAAATTAGCTCTTAGCGATCAAAGTTAACAAACATTTATGAACCATTCAAAACACTTTTGGATGGTCTAGATGCTCCCTACATGGCTCCCTGCAGGGAACTCACTACATGCTCCCCATATTTGTGGCTAATTACATATACTCCACAACACTAGAATTTTCAAGATTTAGCCCTCATTTTCTTTCTATTCAACTCAAGAGCAGCTAAATTGCCGGAAATATAAAGGGAAAGAAAAAATCAATGAAAACCCAATACACAAATTGAACAAATTGCAGCACTAGATTAAAGAGCAAAGATCAAAAGATACGAAAAGTGAAGAAAGCTACAACAGATTGAACCATAAAGAACCACATGTATCAATGGACAGTATGTAGACGTACCTGCATCATCGTCGATAGCTATGCTCGGTTCAATTTCACCAGAGACTCTATTAGTCTTTTTTTTATATATATATATATTCTTCAAGTGATAGAATTTTTTTTATTGCAAACTAGGAAGAGGGGCCAAGGCCGTAACATCATCAAGAGCCAAGGAAGTCAACCATTGGAGAAAATCGCCACTCTAGCGAATTGGCCCAATGCCCGATAGGGATTGCTTAGCCACATTATGGGCAACCGTATTATGCACATTCTATTTTAACACGAGAGAATTTGCAAGAAGAAAACTTGGAAGCAAGTCTAATACAATCTAGACTTATACACCATGTTTGGCGACCGGATATGGCAGCCGGATTTGGCAAAGACCCGGATTTGTAGTCCCGGGCCCACACTACTCCTGTGTTTGGGAAGCAAAAATTGGTCCCGGATTTGGAAGAAAATTTTTACTGTTGGGAGTTGAAATCCAGGAGCACCCGGAGTGGGTAACGATAGCCTCCCCCTTGTCGTTAGCAAATCATGGGGGATTTGTGGATTTTTTTGTACCAAAATACCCCTCCAAATCCAGGCATTTTTTTAACTTCTTACCAGAAAAATCAGAGAGAGAGAGAAAGAGAGAGATGAACCAGAGGAGGCGCTGGGTTGGATTCATCGGTCCCCGTCGCCGGATTTCTCTGGAACCTCTGTGCAGAGACAAGCTGTGAAGTCGGACCCCGTCGTCGGATTTCACTCGATACCCCGTCGTCGGTCTCCGTCGTTGGGCAGCTTGGAGTTTTCGTCACTCTGTTGTGGCTTGAATTTGTGTTGAAATCAAAATGAAAGGGAGAAGAACAGTAAGCAATATCTGGAAGAAAGGGAAGAATTATCTAGTGTGTCATTGTCCCATGCAATTAGTTGTTCCAAGAGGCTATCCAACGGCTATAATTTATTGCAACGAATTTTTTTTTCCTTTTTCTAAATTCCACAAAATGAAGGTAAAAACTAATACATATTACCAAAAAAAATAAAGTTCAAACTTTTTAGTGCCAAATTGGCTAAATGGCTATACCCATTTTGGCATCCAATTGGCCTTATTAATTTCTTAATTCTTTTTTCCGGAAACATTATTTTTTAACATCTAATATAGTTTAAATTATATTCTCTGCTAAAAATGATTATGATTCGATGTAGGCAAATCTGTTATTAGAAATCTGGCAGGTGGTTAACCGGAACTAGTATCCTTCAGGGAGTATCCAGACCATCCGTCTCAGTTATCAATGGTTCAGATTTGCAAATTAGCTCTTAGCGATCAAATACTTCTATATTTGATTCCTATTGTATTCTTTCCATGCTCATAACGGAGCTTTTTCAAATACTTCTATATTTGGTTCCTATTGTATTCTTTCCATGCTCATGACGGAGCTTTACATCCCGTGCGACCAAGCCCACTCCCCCAAATAGTATTATGTGAATTCAGTGCTCCATCCACATTTATTTTCAAATGATCAACCGGAGGGGTGAGCCACCGGTGTTGGTTATCCAGTGAAGGGGAAGGCCTATACCCAGTGAGATCACAAACCATCTTGTATTCTTTCCATGCTCATGACGGAGCTTTTTCAAATACTTCTATATTTGGTTCCAATTGTTGCCTCTCAAACAGACATGATCACGCCGAGCGAAACAGAGAATTTCCCGTCAGTGGAACAGAGACTCTATTACAGTAGTCAATTGAAGAATATGGTTCTCTGCTAGAAATGGGTTTGATACAGTGTGGCCAAATCTATTTTCAGAAAAACAATTTCACCTAAATCATCTTCGATTATATACGATTCAATTCTCGATTGACATGATTCTTAATATGGTTTATCTTCTTGAAAATATCTACAACATGAACTCTTTGGATCGTACTAATAATCATGTAATGAATCACAATCGAGCAATTACTTGACTTCCTTGTAGTTGCCCTTGTTCTCGGACAAAGGGGTTGGATCAAATGTGGCCAAATCTATTTTTCAAAAAACAAAATTACACAAATTTTCTCGGATCATGTACTAACAAGAAATAAATTTGTATAATAATTATACAAGATTTATCCTATTGATGAGATGTAAATGTTGAACAGTTTCGATTAAATTAATAATCTCAGAATAAATCTCGAGTGAGGAATTAAGTTGGAAGCTTCAAACATGCAAAACGACGTCATTTTATACGTGACATAGGTTGAACCCATGTCACGTACCAAAAACGACGTCGTTTTGTGTAGCATCTCATCTCTTAAACGGCTTGTCTCTGGCGACGTCGTTTTGTATTAGGCCCGAAATATCCAGCCCGCCCCGCCCAGAGTGGATCTCATCTCCGACCGTCGCCAGCGCTACTCCAGTCGTCTCTCTCTCTAGGTCTCAAACGGCATTGAATTTTCTTGGAACAGATTCTTGCCTTAAATTTAAATTGGGGTCGAAGGCTGCGAAGAAGAAGATTGAGGAGGGCGGAGGAGCTGTTTCGCTCACCGCTAAGGTTAGAAATTACAAGATTTCAATGGATTTGAATGTTCGAATTTTGTTGGAGTATTTTTGTTTTTAAATTTGAAATATGTTGGATCTTGTTATGTTTTCGTTGTTAGTAATATGATTTCGATTTGGTTGGATCTGTTGGTTGAGTTCATTTCGATTGGAAAATGATATCGATAAATTATCTTCTCGCGATTAGGGCTGCAAATGAAACGAACCGAGGTGAGTTCATTTTTTAATAGGAAATGGTATCGGAATTTTATCTTCTCACAATGTATTGATTCCTAAGTCACATAATGCGCGTTTGTGGGTGAGTGCGAAAGTGTCCTTTATGAACATCCCAAGCTGGCGTACTGGAATTGTGTGAACGAGGATTAAGAGCGTGAGCGTAGAGCGAGAATTGACGGCACACGGAGTGCCACATAAGTTTTCATCGCTTAGGTTGGATTCGGTTATATATCTTTCTAATTGATTTGTTTCTCTGAGTTTTGTTAGCATGTTTTGGTTTTGAGATTTTGTGTTTCGGATGTTTTTATCTTTCGTGGTTTTCGGATGTGAATATGATTCATTCTGAATGGAAAATGCTATTTGGTATAATATCTTCCTGCAATGCATTGATTATAGTAGCTGCTTGCTGGTGCTGTGATGTGATTGCATTGGAGTATTATATTTTTGTGTTGAGACTGTAGGGCTGGACTTGAGCTGAGCCAAGTCAAGTTTTGAAGTGTTCGAGCTCGGCTCACCCAAAACTATCCTTGCTCAAGCTTGGCTCATTTACGATCAAGCTTTTCGAGCTTGATTTGTTTACTAAACATGTCTCTATTAACCAGCTGAATTATTCCAAATTCGAGCTTGGCTTGTTTACTAGACACTTAAAATTTTGAGCACTCGTTTGGTAATGAGTAATGATTCAAGCATAACGAGCCAAGCCTAAAGTTGCTCATGGACGCTTTTGGTTCACTTATGTGCTTAACATTGAGAGAGGCATTGATTCTTTTTGTCTGTGATTCGTTTCCGTACACTTTCTGGTTTCTTAAGTGGTTCCAATTGTTTCTGTCCTAACATGAAGACTTAAATCATGAAAGCAATGCTTTTAGATTATGTGAAGATGGTATTGCAACTGAAGATTGAACCTTCTCCGACCATTTGACAAGTATGTGTGCTGTAGTCAGACATGTAAGTTACAGGCTTTGCTAGACTTTTTAGTATTAACGGCTGAAAATGGACCATTGCTGAAATGTAGCATCGCATGCTCATTACTTAATCTGCAGTGTCTGGTTTTCTCCATCGTATGTTTGCAAGTCATTATTTTGCGAGTGAGGTGAACTAGATACAGTGAGCTTGGGCTAACGACTGTGTTGCAGCGCTTATGGGCAGAGAAATAATCTGTTCAAAGATTTATTATTATTTTTTAACTCGCAAGAAATAATCTGTGTCGTGTTGGGGTTAGGACCTAGGGTAGTAAAAATACTTATAGCACGTGAAAAAAGGTGAACTAGATTAAGTCCATTGGGATCACAGATTTATATATCAGCTCTACGTAGCAATTATTCAGCCTGCCGATACAACTGCACCAATTTATACCAATCCTACTAAAAATTCACCCGCAACTGCCGATTCCTGATACATATCGCTTTGTATTTGATATTTTGCTTGCTTCATGACCACTTCAGCTGCTTGGACGCCCAAAATAATTTTATAACCTTCGCTATCTCTACACCCGATTCCCACTACGCAGTCTGCTACCAGATTTTAATACCTTGATTGAGATGTAGTTGAGTGCATAGCTATGTGTTTTTGAAGTTTTTGTGGTTGTAGTTGTCATGTATGTGGCGTTTATATTACAAGCGGCCATCCATTTTAACTTAAGAATTTTTCTCATCATTTGCTATAGAATCATATATTTTGTATTAGCCAGGGACACTAGGATTGTAGAGGTTAACGTTTCTTCCTCTTTTTATTAACGTCCAGGCTTTGTGGCACAAAAAGAAAATGCATAAAAGGTAACTCTATTTAATTTGTATAATTTGTTGAATGAGGAATTGAGGATCGCTTGACCTTTGTTTGACCATGTTCTCATTTTGCCTTGGTGAGAGTCGAGAGACCCCTCTTGCGTCTAAGCCAGCCTTAAAGGGCTGCCTGGGTCACGTATTGGTTATGTCCTGCTGCTTTCCATTACATCGGTGTTTTGAAGGCCGCGCGTAGAATGGAAATGCCGATGTAATGGTAAATTAGTCGTGGGTTGGTGTTTGACCATGTACATTTCGAGTTTGTCTCTTTGGTTAGAAATGGCAGCAGTGGGCTTGTTGCTATTAACTCTCTCCAGTAATCATCTAAGTTGTGCGAGCATGAAAAATGAAAATAACTTTTAAAACATTCTTTGCTACTGAAATTTGCGAGAGTGAGGAATGAGAGTGGTAGGGCAAAGTGAGAATCTACTGAAATTTGCGAGAGTGAGGAATGAGAGTGGTACAGCGAAGCGAGAATTAAGAATGGGAGCTAGAGCCGAGGACATCCTCTTGGATTAAGTCACGAAGATTTGAGATCAAGTTTTGAGAATTGTAGAGGCCAAATATGGCAGTTCAAAGCATTTGGAGGTATCAATCTCTCTCTTGATTAGTGTTGTCAAAATCTTATGCTACGTGACAATGTGTCTCACGGTTTGATATGCGCCAAGGTAAAATGCAATGTATCTTATGTTCAAATAAATTCGATGACCCACATACTACACGATATATTTCTTGCTATTCAATAGGCTTAGAGGTCGTATTGATCGGTATCTCGGAACATATCTTTTGTTCAACTTCTTATTTTTGCAACACCAGCACAATTCATGAGGCCATAGACGATATCTTTTGTTTATGAACCATGTCCTATAGTTGAAGAAGTGAAAATTTGCATCATCAGAGTTCTTATTCAAGGTATGCAATACTTATATAACTATCTTTTCAGTTTATATTTCTTCTTCTTAATGCATTTTATGATACGCGATCTACATCCTAGTAGGATACATATAATGAAAATAGCAATACACAATGCATGTCCTGTTTCGATAACTTTGGTCTTGATAGTTTGGCACTGTGAACCACTCTACAAAAACAAGATGTGAAATGATTTAGAAAAACAATTACATCTACGTCAGCCGGGCCCACATAAAACCCATGTCAAGTTTATTTAGGGGCAACCTTGAAATCTACTATCATTATACTTTCCTACTGAAAAAGTACAGAAGGTGAAAAGTAGGAGTTGAAAATCAACAGGTTACAGCAACTTACTTTGCACGAATTCACATCATCACATCCACACAGTAGCTTTCCATTGAGGAATTTCACAGCTTGAAATGTTGGTTCCACATCAATTACCAGAAGCGCAAGTATGATACTGGTGAATTGCTTTCATGAGCTCACCATATCTGTTGTTGCCTTGTGTCGAAGGGTAGTTTAGTAGCACTAAAGATTTACTACTTTTCTTCTTTAGCGGCGCTAAATATTTACAGCTCCATGTATCCATTCCCGGGCTTCCATCTACAATATTAATCGAAGAACATATATATATGCGCTAAATCCGAAATGATACCAGCACCAACCCGGTATCGATACCATACTGTACCAGTAGAAAAACCGGTACCCTAAGCGGTACGGGATTCAGAACCTTGGAGCACTCCCATTTTAGAAGGATCCTGCAACTAAGGTTCAATCCAGGGCATTTACAAGTTGCAGTGTTGATAAAAGCGAGAGCTCTTCAGTCATAGCTAATGTAGCATCAGATTTTAGGAACCATTCAACCTCAGTGGGAAAAACCCATGTTAATGAGAAGGGTTTTAAGAGCACTTACATTCGAGGTGGTTTGAATCTGAACCTCTCGTGATTGAGATCATAGAGATAATCCTAGATGTAGGTGAAGTGTCTAAAGATGTTAATAATTATACAAGTGTAAATGTAGATGATTTCAAGGGTTTGGATGGGACAAATGTTTCAATTCATGAGAGAAAGGTGTCTAAGGTTGAGAAGGCGGCATGTAATTTGCTTGGAGAGGCTGTTGTGAGCTATTTCACCCTCCATGTTTTGTGTTCTATGGATCTAATTTTAATGTTCCTTTTTACTTCAAACCATATTGCCAACACATCCTCTTTTATATGTGATTGGAGAGGTTTAGATTGGTAGATTTACGAGAAATGAGTGTAGACTTCATTGTTGCTCTAGATAAAGAGCTAAAGAGCTTCTGTATTCTCATTTTGTGACGAATTCAGTGTGATCAATGGAAAATATAATTCTCCAGAATAAGGAATTAGGTTGCTTCACTTTTGTTTTATTTTATACACATGGCACATGGTAATAGTGTTTAGAGGAAAAATTTTGGCTACTCTGTGTTTTCACTTTTTGACAAGTTACATATTAGACCCTAGACAACTTACTTTTCTTTTCATCTGGATAAACCACACCTCTGCAAAACTTAGTATCTTACGAGCTCAAATTATTTAAATTCTGATGTCCACAAATTGCTTTATTCTAAGTTCTTCTATGGAACATTTGGACCTTCATGTACAAAAAATTGTTCGAAAATCTTGACTTTCCTCTCTTCTTTTTATCCATCCAAAAATATTGATTATTCTATTGAATCCATTCTTGAGAGTATCCATTTAAATGCTAATGAAATTGGCGAAGCATTTAAATCGGCTCCTGCTTCTTGCCAGATTGGACTAATCAGATGGAATTCTCCAATGATGGGATCTGTGAAAGTTAATACAAATGGATGCTTCAGAGGCAATCTGGGAAAAGCCGTATTCAGTGGGGTATTTGGGGATAACAAGGGCAATTGGCTAGCGGGCTTCTATTAAGGACTCAAGACGAAAAGAGGTCTGTTCAGCATCTTGGAGCAAGAATTGACTTGCGTAGAAATGGAGAGGTCTGATCAAGGCAAAAATCTTCCTGACAAGAGCAATAGCTTCATTGGTTATAACTTAGGAGAGGGGAACAATGTATGTAGCAGATCTCCTGGCCGACATTGGACTCGAACTAGATGACTCCACGGTCTCCGTTGTTGATCCTTCTGTTGATGTGATGATTTCCCTCGCCGCTGATAGAGCTGGTACCTTAGCTGCTCATGTTACTCTTTTCTTTGTTCTGTGTTGAACTTACGTTAGATGGGGAAAAAAAAAAAAGTGTATAGGGAGCCAAGCTATTTTAAAGAGTGACGGGAATTCAGTGAAGGCCAATACTTGGCAATTCAATTTTACAGAATTGTATTTTCATTTAACTTCTAGGAACCAGTACAACGATGGAATTATGGAAGCATAGAAGGTCATGACATTGACATGGACATGGACATGGTTTGTGCGCAGAGAAAATCTGAGGAATTCTCCAAATTGAATAATGATTATATGAGTAATCTGGTTTTAGAAGTGTGCACCATACTAAACAATGAGCACGAGACCACGTGGTAATAACACTAGTTTTTTTATAAAGTACCAAGAGTGTACTATTAAGATATTGAGCTCCTGGAATTGGAGATATCCTCATTCAATCACTACCCAAATATGGATATTTTTTGGGTGAAATAGCTCACTTCCCAGTTTCCATGCAGTTTAATCCAACCAATCAAACAAATTAAACCTGAACCTGAGCTCGGTTGCTGTCGATCCAAAAACTACATGCCCAAATTAACATGCACCCTGCTTCATTAAGAAGGGAATTGGGGAAAAATTTGAGAGCGTATTGGGTAGCCACTTTTTGGCAGGAAATCTGGAGGTACCGACCGGTGTCGGCACCCTTGTGGATCTCAAATGGTCAATCCGAACCGTTCATCCATCTCAAAATCAAATTCTGAATGGGCTTACTTGAGAATCGATGCAATCGATTGGCTCTAAGAGCTCAATCCGAAATCACCCCATTTCGTTCAAAATGTTTTTGAGTGAAGTGGGTGATTTTGGATCGAGCTCTTAGGGCCGTTTGATTGCATCGATTCCCGAGTGGACCTACTCGGAATTTGATTTTAAGATGGATGAATGGCTAAAATTGACCGTTTGGGACCCACAAGGGGATCTCCAACACCGATCGGTACTCACAATGGGGTCTCCAACGCCAGTCAGTACCCACCGGTATGTACGAATAGCAAGGTTCATTTGCTGGTCTAAATTTGAGAGCCCATTTGAAAACAAAGTGGGCCGAATTGCTTTCTATATCAGAAATATGCAATATCGGTAGATGACTTATGTACCCATAGCAAAATTGTACTTGCATTGTTTTTGTAATATTGTCATGAATATGTGGAGTGCAAAAACTGACTATTTTTTGAACTTTTTTGAGGGGCAACCTTTAATGCCTTCTTTTGTCTTTCTGAAAATGTCATTTTGGGTTTGGTACCGACTATAACTGCGTGCATATTATTTTGAGTATTATATAGGCTCTCTCTACGATCAGAGTTCTTTAGCTCTTTAGCTCAGTTAATTAGTCGTGTAGCAATACGTAAATATTAATTGGGAGGTTCTAGGTTCGAGTTGATAGAATAATATCGATACCTTTTGTAGTAATCCAACTCAACTAACATACCCATTTTGCTAAGGATTTTTTATTTTTATTTTTTTGGCTTAATACGCTTTTCGAGATATATCATTCTCTCACAATAAATCAACTAAAAGAGCCCTAATAAGCAAAAAAGCCCAAAAAGCCCTCAACGGATATCGCTTATATATGTATATGTATGTGCTCTCTCTAGTACTCTATATTATTTGTCTTTTTGAAAATATTAATATCATTTCTAAAAAAGAAGATCGTGTGCATATATAAGTACTTTGTGTTTTCATACGAAAAGTATTTTTTTTAAAAGACAAATAATATGAAACGGATGATAATTATTACAGAAGATTAGAAGTCTTGGATGACATCAATGGAAAGTGAAGAATGAATACTACTACTAAATTATCATGATTTGGTTCCATGGACATACACAGCCAAACCACCTTTTGTTCCATTGTTTTGTTCTAATTAATTATTGTTGATTTTGGTCACTGAATATGATAAAACATTAAAAATGGTATTTTTCCATATTGTTTTGTCCATTACGCATATACATCTGAATAAAATAAAAAATCCCCAACTCCTAGAGGCCATGGAAAGCCAATACTGTAGGATGTGGATGAACAAAATTGACAAATGTTGGTCTAAAGTTAAGAATTTGGTATCTTCTTTTCCACCACCAATATTGCCGACTTTCTGTTTCCAAATAAATTACTCCTAAATGTCATTGATTATGAAAACCTCATCAATCAAATGGAAGATTTAAAAAGTTCTATTATTGCCGAAGCAAGCAATGACGGCACAAGTACGGCTTATTCTATTCTGTGTGAAAGATTTTTGAAGACGGAAGGCTATAGACCGCAATTTCTAATTGTAATAGTTTGTTGTATTATTAGTCTCACAATTGTACTAGTCTATTAGTCTAGGTTTTATAGGCTTTATATTATTACGGAGTATGACAAAACTTGTCTTTAAATGACGAGAAAATTTTGGGTGCGTGTAGGGTAGGGTACATGTGGTACCCTTACACTGCATCCGAGCCGTCCAAAAATGCAACGGACGGCTCGGATTCCATTTTTCCTTTTCTTTTTGCTTTTTTTTTTTAAATTTGTCCGGCACTTTCAATCAGAACCACCCGTTACATTTTTGGACGGCTCGGATCCAGTGCAAGGGTACCACGTGGTACCCCATTTGCACCCAAAATTTTCTCATAAATGACAAGTACTTCAATTGTAATGGGCATGCAAATTTACTAATACACGTACATATTCTGTCTCTTCTTCTCTTGGAAACTTATCTCAAAAGAAAAAAGAGAAAAACACCGAATCAACCAAGTAATTGTAAGTCCAATTTCTCTCAGAAATTAATGCGTTGGTTTAAGCATGCTTAGCTCAAAATAAAAAAATTCCTCGAGGACAATTAAGAAATCTTATGTATTTTAAATTACATTGATATGTTACCATACGAGTTGATCAAATGCGATTTTGAGAAATCAAATCTTTTACAATTAGGAAATACAAGCGAATCAAAAATATATATATAAGGAATTAATTTATAGGTTGGCATAGCTAGGCGTGTTGTGCATGTTCGAGTCGTGTTGTTCCGGATTTAGTCGATCTTCACGAAAATTAAAACGGTGATCCATGTTCTTATTGAGTTACGAGAGTCTAAAGTATCGAAAAAAAGGCTCCTGCCTCTCCTCATGTATTGTGCTTGATTTCAACGAGACCAGTACTAATGGCTCAAGTTGAGGTTAGTTTTGTTTATGTATAGCTATGGGTTTTAGAGGTAGTTAAAAATTTAAACATCCTTCTGAAAATAGCTGTCCCGATTTGGAAGGTCATATTGGCCAAAAATATGAGGCCCAAGGCGGTCGCCTGGTGAGCCTATGCCCAGAGCCAAGCCTGCCAAATATATATATATATATAAAACCCTAGGGCCCCTGCCTCCTAAATATTCTTCTCATGTGTATTGCGGTTGATTTCAGCTAGACCAGTACTAATGGCCGAAGCTGAGGTTAGTTTTGTGCTGGTTTTGCGTTTCGTTTCCATTTTTTTGCTCGTCTCTTCTCCGGCAGCGATCGCCGTACCATCGAGTAGCGTTGATACAAACCCTACTGCCAAGAAAGTCGGCGACGGCATCGAAATACTAGACAAAAACGTTGGATTGGTCAGGCATCTGTGCAACGAAACAGGGCACTACAACTTGTGTGTCGCTGCAGTTGAGGCCGATCCTCGATCTAGCCATAAGTTGAATCGTAAAGGAATTCTCCGCATCGTCATGGACAAAACGCTCTCGAATGCTACTGCTATAAAAGAGTACATCGATCATCTTCTCGCGGACAATAGTACAAAGATGGAGAACATAACTCGGGATTCACTCGAAGGTTGTTCTTCCGGCTACGACGATGCCATCTACGACTTCAAGCATGGTTTCACGCTCATGGGGTTAAAAAATTATTCCCAGTATTTGGAGCTGAGCACTATGCTTAACGTTATGTTCAGCACACCCTTTGATTGTGACCAGGGTTTTATTCAACGAGAAATACCAGCTCCTAACCCATTAACAGGGAGTATAAACAACTGCGTAGAAGATCTTGCAGATACTGCCATGGTGATTTTGGATATTATTTACCATAATCTCCGGAAAAAAGCCATACGAATTTAATGATTGGAAACATAACGGAGAATTAAAAGTGATAATTATTGTTGCTTTTTAGTATTTGTGGCTATATATGTTCTATGTTTGTGGTTCTTTTTTCTTTCTTCTGTGGCCTAGGTATTCGATGAAAATTCTGATCTTCTACTATTGGGAAATACAAAAGAATCAAAAATATGTTTAAGGAATTAAATACAAGTACGGGCTTTGGGTGGGCGTTGTTTGCATCGGGCTCGTCCCATTTGAATTTCATGTTAGCAGGTCGTGATATATTCGTGTTTGGATAAAAAAAATGTGACTAGCTATTTTGAGAAGGACGAATAAAAGCTATTTTGGAAATGGGGCCTCTCATTTGGTTCTTTAAATGTTAGTTGTTCAGTATAAGAATTAAAATTATCTTGTGGTTCAGTGGCGTCAGTGTGTAACGTGTTTTCAACGTCATCAATTTGAAACCGATTTTGGTATAACATCAAAGAGTGTTTGAGTTAAAAAGTTAGAGGCAGCAGAGACCAAACATGTGTTAGTTTTTGCCTTTTTGGCTCTGATTTCCACATTCGTAGCATCAATGGTCCGAATCAAGGCTTCTCTGGTTTGGACCATGTGATTTCGAGCAATTCTGAGCATTTTTCTACCTTGCAGCAGTGTTGGTCCGGACCTTGGAAAGTGGTAGTCCGAACCAAGGGTCTTGATTGCATGTTTTGGTGCATGGAGGCAAGGTCCGGACGGGCTTGGTCAATTGATAAAACTTTATTGCATATCGAAAAACTAAGAGTCCAAAGAGATTTCCTGTTGGACCCAAGTTGGAAAATCACGAACTAAAATAATGGGACAATCAACACTTAGGGCATGCTTGGCTATTAGCTACCCTATTAGAATTACAATTGCAAGAAACAAACTTAAAAGACATCCAAATGCAATTTATTTAATTAAAGTTCATCATTTTTTATTTCATTAATCTTCCTACCTACTATAGCCAAATATATCTATGTACCAATTAAATATATAAAAAAAACTTAAATGTAATCTTTGTCGTGACCATTCAACGCTAATTAATGATACCATGATTCCCATAATCGATAATCTTAGTTCATTAATGTTAGAACGTGTGTGAAGGTTAAGTTCCACATTGAAAAAATAGAAAAAGGGTTAGACTTTAATATACAATTGGATAACTCACCATTTACAAGGCTTAGTCTTTTAAGTGGATATGTGTCAATTAATGTATATTGGGTCCAACGAATATGGTGGACTCAGTGGATACTTCCTAGAAGTTTGGGCCTTGTGCACGCCGGTGCAGGGGAAGCAATGACAGGATCAATGCATTGTACAAACTCCCTACAAGTGGTATTAGAGCCGATGGCTGATGATCTATGGGCAGACTCTCGGCGCGCCATGTATAGGTTTGCATGGTGAACTCCAAGTGATGGAAACAGAACTATCCAATAGTGCAAGTAATGCAGTGTGCCCATTGCAAGGTGAGGCAAAGTGAATGAAACATGTGTTGCACGTTGACTCGTCGGGGAGCATGATGCCGGTGAATATGAATGACTCATAACTTACATGGGTTAGTCTTTTAAGTGGATATGAATCATTTAATGTATATTGGGCCCAATAAATGTGGTGGACTTCGTGGATACTCACCAGAAGCTTAGGCCTTGCGCACGCCGGCGCAACGGAAGTCATGGTGGGATCGATGCATCGTACAAACTCCCAACAACTAATCCTCTCATTTATCTATCTATATAATCCCCGCGATGCTAGAGTCACGAAAGGAATGCTGGGAAAAAAAATCTATCTATATAATCCCCGCAAGATGCATTGTGCTTGATTTCAATTGGGAGAGTACTAATAGGTAGAATTGCTACAGTTGATATCGGTTTTGTGCTTCTTGTGTGTTTCTTCCCTCCTTTTCTGATCACTCCTTTCCCTCTCGCGCTCGCAACACCACTAGTTGTCACAAAAAAAAAACCCTGGCGATGGTATCGAAATACTAGACAAAAACGTTGGATTGGTCAGGCATCTGTGCAATGAAACTAGGCACTACAACTTGTGTGTCCCTGCAGTTGAGGCCGATCCTCGATCGATCCAACCACGAGTTGAATCGTAAAGGAATTCTCCGCATCGTCATGGACAAAACACTTTCGCATGCTACTGCTATAAAAGAGTACATTGATCATCTCCTGACGGATAAGAGTACAAAGATGAAGAACATAACCAGGGATTCACTCAAAGGTTGTTCTTCCTGCTATGACCTCAAGCATGCTTTCACGCTCATGGGGTTCAAAAGTGAATCCCAATATTTGGAGCTGAGCTATGATGAGCACTATCCTGGGGGCACCCTTTGATTGTGACCAGAGTTTTATTCAACGACCAATACCCGCTCCTAACCCATTAACTGGTATAAAAAAAAACTGCGTAGAAGATCTCGCAGATACTTCCTTGGTGATTGTGGTTTACCTAATCTCTAGAAAAAAAGCCATACGAGTTTAATGATTGGAAAAATAAGGAGAAGTAAAAGCGAGAATTATTGTTGTTTTTTAGTATTTGTGGCTATATATCATTTATGTTTATTTATTTATTTCGTTCTTTCTTGTCTGCGCCGCTATTTGATAAAAATGACGACAACACAGTGTAATGGTGATTGTGGATATTGTTTACTGTAATTTCCGGAAAAAGGCCATGCGAGTTTAATGATTGGAAATATAGCGGACAAGTAAAAGTGAGAATTATCTTTTAGGCAATGCCAGAAGACAGAAGTTTCTTCTACATTTTGGGAAAAATTGAAAATTTTGAATTTTCAAACCATAAAGATGGACAAGCAATTTAGGAAGAAGGGAGTACATGATATTTTGATTTCATTAATGGTCCTACCTACTATAATATAACCAATCGTAATCTTTGTTGTAAGTTGTAACCATTCAACGCTAATTAATACTGGCCATGTTCGGTTTAGAGTTTTGTTGACATTGTCATTTCCCTCGTTTCTCTCTCTATCTCTCTCCACTCATTACACCTGTTTATATCATCAAAACTAAACTAAACTACAAACCAAACACATCCACTATAATCTTGACCCTGATTCCCGTAATCGATGATCTTATTTCATAGGATTACAACATGCCCCCCGGTTCCATTGCTATATCACTAATCCTCTCATTTATCTATCTATATAATTCCGCCGTCATGTGCATTTTGCTTGATTTCAATTGGGAATTTGGGAGAGTACTAGTGGATAGAATTGCTCAAACACCCCCTAAGTATTATTGTCTCCATTTTATGGTCTTTTGCCTTTTTCTCTTTCAATCCCCAAACTCTCCTTATGGATTCACCAAAAGTTTGTGCTTTTTTCTAGGTTTTGGTTCCGCTAACACCTCTTTTGAGACACATTTTTTTTCAAACAGTTTTGCAAAACTTTGACAGGAAATTATTTTTACAAAATCATTTTACTTAATTTAAATAAAATCAACGGTTTGGAACTTCACAATGGGATGTATGGGTCAAAATGTGTAACAAAATAAGTGTTAACGGAACCACCCACTTTTTCTAATATGACAAAGCCATCTATGACCTTAAGATGCTTTCGGACTCAAAACTAGCAAGCGTGGGGGGCCTACCCTCATTTTGAGTTAATATGTCTAAATGTTTACAAACTTGCAAGTGTTTTTAGAGGAGTAATTATTTAGTATTTCGGAGTATAGTTACTTTGTGCTCCGGATCACTTAAGTACTACACATTTACATGGATTCCACACACTTGGTTTGGGTCCTACAAGAATGTGAGATGATGGAGTGATCCAGAACACCACGTGACATACAGTTCTTTTGAGCCCTTGACCAGGATTCGTATAATCGATAATCCCAATTACTATATGCTTGACCATGATTCCTATAATCAATAAACAGGATTTGCTCTGTCATTAACCCTGTAATTTATCTGCCTATATAATCCCCCCGGGACCTTGCACATTCTCTATAGTCATATAAATTGTGCTTGATTTCAATTGGGAGAGTCAGAGTACTAATGGGTAGAATTGCTACAGTTGACATCAGTCTTGTGTTTCTTGTGTGTTTCTTCTGTCCTTTTTTTTTATCACTCCTTCCCCTCTCGCGCTCGCAACAGCCGGCGATGGCGGTTCCGATGAGATTCGGGATCTGTGCAGTAAAACGGGTTACTATAACGTGTGTGTTGCAGCAATCAGCGCCGATGCTCGCTCGAGCTTAAAGTCCAGTCCAAGAGGAATCCTCCGTATCCTCATGGACAGAACGCTTTCAAATGTTACTGGATTGAACAACCTCATTGCTCATCTTCTCATTAATCCCAAACTGGACTTCCCTACTAGGGATTCGCTCGAAGGGTGTGCTTCTGCATATGACAAAGCCATCTATGACCTCAAAGATGCTTTCAGGCTAATAAATTTCAAAAACGAAACCCAGTATTATATTTTAAAAGATAGAGGCTTTGTTCAGATACATTTTGAGGCTTTGTTTTCCAATACATTTTCTGCCATAAAATGAAAATTCTCATTTTAGTCGGGGTTTTATGGAATGGTCATAAAATGACATTGTTTTTTCAATACATTTTATGTAGATATTTTATGTAGTTTTCCCAATACATTTTATGGAATGGTCATAAAATGACATGTCATTTTATGTATTGAGAAAATAATGTCATAAAATCTCCCATTTTATGCCATAAAATGGGTTGAAGAACAACGCCCTGAAACAGTTTTTGAAAAAAAGTAGAAAAATCAGAGTGATGGGCGAGGGCCTACTAGAAAACGTAAAAAAGGAATAAAAGTCAAAAAAATCAAAGTGATGAGTGAGTTGTACTTGTGTAGACAGAAAATAAAAAAAAGGGGCGGGACCCGGGTGAGATGAGAAACGTTCATCTACTCCAGACTTGAATAGTCAATGGAGACAAAACAACTCTAGTGGGCCCTTCATCCATCACTTTGACTTTTTCTACTTTTTTTTCAAAAACTGTTTCAAAATGTGTTCGAACAAAGTGAGAATTGGCACTACCGAGGGCACACCCTTTGCTTGTGAGCAAAGCTTTATTCAACGAACAAAACCTCTTCGTTCGCCATTAAGATTTAAGTGTGAAGATGGATGGGAAATACTAAAATGTACAATGCCTGATTGATCTAGGCCCAATTCGGTTTTGGTATACCAAGTAATGGCAAAAAATGATAAAATCAGAAAACAACACTTGTATCCTCCATTTCAATTTAATTATGGTGGAAAACAACATTACAATCATATCCCCATTTCAATTTATTACATATTTTGGTAGAAAGAAACATTACAATAGTATCCCCCATTTCAATTTATTATTTATTTTGCTCATTACGTATCGCACTACTTGGTAGTTAAGTCACCATAATACTGAACCTGTGTTTCTGGAATCCATTTACTCCCATTGATAAACTTGTTCACAACATGGGGTATTGCTTCCAAAAGATAAATAGAGTTGCAACATTAGTTGCCAAATTGACCTTCTAATACCCACAAATGCCCATATTTCACACAAAACACAACTGCTCAGATTTCACACATGCATAACACAAATGCCCAGATTGCACAAACTACCAAGATTTCACACATGCATAACACAAATGCCCAGATTTCACACAAAACTGCCTAGATTGCACACATAAACTGCCCAAATTACACACAAACTGCCAAAATTGCACACACAAACTGCCCAAATTATACACAAAACTGCCCAGATTGCACACAAATTGCCAAGATTGCACACACAAACTGTCCAAATTGCACACAAAACTATCCAGATTGCACACAAACTGCCAATATTACACACATAAATGCCGAGCTACATGAAAGCAAGACACCGCTACGGGTAAGGTGGTGAGACATTCCAGAATGATCTAAGGCGGTTCCTTATGAGATGAGAAACAATCCCATGAAATAAGGGACCGATAATGGCAATCCTAATGTGATTGGGAATGTACCACATACGGGAACAATCCTATATGGAAATAAAGACTGACAGACATCTAATAGGAAAGTCCTATTATGAAAAGGATTTATAAAGCTAAAAGGAAACTTAGGGCACGGGATGCCTAAATCATTCAGTCTTCTACATCTATAAATAAAGCATTACGCCCATGAAAAAAGGTACGCTTTAAATTGCTTTCATATGCATTGAATGATTTGAGAGTTTGAGTAAGTGATATTAACTTAGGCATCGGAAGGCCTTTGCCGACGAGAGCCAAAGGTGCTCTAATCCTATTTTTGTCTTGCAGATTTTGGGCTATACTAAGAAAGCACGTGATTCAAACCTACGTGGATTTTATCCACATACAATTAGCGCCATCTATGGGAATCTCTTACGAAAAGTCTTTCCTTTCGAATAATCAAAAATGGTGGCTTCAAAACCTATTTTACACACTCCACAATGTGAAGAAGTCGAAGATGATGTTGAAACCAACCATGTGCACACTACGAGAAAGAGAGCCAAGACATACAAAACTCCTGCGGTTCCAAAAGCACCGCAAAAAAAAAACTCGTTGCTAAAAGATTTTACATAGGACATATCCTTAAGATTCCAAAGTTCAGGGACACACGCCTAGTGATCCATGATTCCCCAAGATCTGGCGAGCAACGAAGACGCTCAAAGACGCCTCCAAGAAGAAACAGGGGAACCTCTCCCCGCTGTGAGAGGGGGAGGAGCCCCCCGAGCAGGAGGAATCACAAGCGAGCAAGAGACCATGAACATGAGGACAACCTCGACCGAAGAGAGCAAGAGACAGAAGAGCTGGCCCGCGAAGTCACTCGGCGAGAACGAGAAATCCAGGACCTAAATAAACAACTCTAAGAGAATGAGAAGGACTTGCGCTCGCGGACGAGATTCGTGCAACACGAGAAAGAAAGAAGGAGCCATCATCGTGATGATGTCTCCATTGGAAAAACGGTCTCTCCACACAAAAAAAGAGAGGAGTGATTCTGTCGAGAGGGGGGGACAGAAAAAGGCATGGTAGGGACAGATACGAGAGATCTGGTTCCATTGAGTAGCCCCCAGTCCAATACACGAGAAAAAGGGAAACTTACCGACCAAACAGTGATCCTAAAACTGCACGAGAAGCAGCTAAGAAAGCGCTAGGCCAAATCTCCAAGTCACCATTGGCTCACTAGATCCGAGCAGAAATGACCCCGAACATAGTGAAACACTCTACGTTCATTCCCTACGAGACCAACACAGACCCAGTGGCGCACATTTAGCACTACCAACAGGCCATGTTCATGCACGAGTATGACAATGCCTTGCTGTGCAAGATCTTCCCGTCCAGTCTGGGAAAGGTGGCCTTGAGTTGGTACCATAAGCTTCCAGAGGGGTCAATCTTTTGTTGGACTCAACTTGCCGAGGAATTCACTGCTGGGTTCCTTACTACTCGAGCAACCCCAAAGACGTTTGATGCATTAACTTGTGTGAAATAGAAGGATGATGAAACTCTATGGCAGTACTCCAAACGTTATTGGGAGACTTTCAACGAGATTGAAAACTGCAGCGAAGAGTACGCCTAGGCAACATTCAAGACAAGCTTGCCTGTGCATAGTAAGTTACAAGAATCATTTACTATGCACTCAGTTCAGACTATGGCCAAGCTTATGGATAGTATCCAAGAGCATGCTCAGGTAGAGGACAACATCCTACAAGCAAGAGGGAGGATTATGGCTTGGCTACCTCAACTTCCTGAAAAGAAAGCCATGGAGTCCAAGGTGTACAAAAAGGAGTACACAACTGGAAAGAAAGACTATACGCAGCAAAGAAAGGATAAAGTAGACCCAGACTCTAAGTCCTACTTCAGCGTCATGGCAACATTCAACGTCCTGATCTACAAAATGCTCTACAGAATAAAGAATCAGCCTTGGTTTAGGAGGCCCCCTAAAATGACAGGGAACTCGGAGAAGAGAAGGGCCACGAATGAGCACTGTAGTTATCACAGGGATTGGGGTCACATGACTGAGGATTGTGTGAAGTATGTGATTTTTAACTCCAACCAGCGAGTCATGCCAACACAATTAGATGTCTGAAATTCTAGCAGTTTGCTACCATCTTTGGAATTCCTTGTCCAACTTGATTTCATGCAGAAACTTATTGTGAACATCCTTAGGTTTGAAATTAAATCAAGGTAATTAAACAATGCGTCTGGATTTTATATGATAATCTTTTTTGGCTGTAAATTTGGACTTACCTGTTTATTTCCTGTGCTTCAAAAAAAAATGTGTTCACATTAAGATCAAAGGCTCCTATAAGACCAAGTTCCAGAGTTCTTTGTTTTGGCAATTTTGTATGACAAAACACACATTTAAATCGAGTTGTAATTTTATTTTTTAGAGTGTCTGTTTAGGTGTGGAAAGGAATCATCTCTTTATGTAATGGTTGAGAGTGCGATAGTATATTTTTTGATGGTGAGTTGGGTAGGTTATTTTACTAGTTCAGAAGTTGCTCAAGACTTGCTCGAGCAACATATCCAACAACTCTTCTGCCAAGAATAACTTGAGGATTTGCGCGAGCAACCTATCAAGCAAGTTGGGCGCGGACAGCTTCTTTAAATATCGATGTGCTAGGGTTTTTTTTTTTTATGATCTCTCATAACATAGCAGCCACACTTTGAGGCAAATAGAGAGAGAAAAGTTTCTTGATTTTTTGAGTGATTACTTTGGAGTTTCTAAGCAATCGAGCGATCGTACAACTACATGCTCATCTCCAAGAAGTTTTCTACAATCTAGAAATGATTTCTAGGGAATACTTTTGGTGGGATTCCAAAAGTATCCAAGGAAGGCTTGTGAGATTCATGGCGTTGGCGATCAAGATCATTGGGTGCGGTGTACGTGTGACTCGGCAGGTGATACTTAGAACTTTGTGAGGATTTAAATCATTTGGATAGGTATTTCTGTAACTGCACAATGAGTATAGTGATTTTGATTCCTTCCCGTGGTTTTTTACCCATTTAGGGTTTTTCACGTATATCTATGTGTTGTGGGATTTGACTGCTTGCGTAATTTTCTGCTAGTTGATTTAATTAGTGATTCGCATTCATACTGTTAAGGTTTTAACAGATTTTAAGGGAACCCTGTTTTTTCAGCTCCCAATTTCTCAATGTTAAGCCATCTCCCTTAGATACTGCTCCCTTCTTGGCAGATTAGTCCTAGATACTTCTGGTATTTTTTCTGTTGATTTTAGTTCTTTGTAGTTTTTACCTTCTCGTAAAATGGAAGGTGTGCCTTCTAAAAATTTGTATTTGTTTGTGGCTTAAATGAAATATTGGATTACCAAAAAATAATCAAATGGCTCCGATTTATAGCGTGAAATCTCGAGGTAGGTACAAAAACTGGTGCATGTATACTTAGTGCACGCCAAATGATTTACCCATATAGTTTTTTTTTTTTTTTTTTGCGAGGAGATAATCAATACACAAACAGAAATAGGTATTACTATAGTTGATATGTGATCAAGGTAATCAAGCAACATGTCTGGACTGAATATGATAACCTTTTCTGGTATATATACGTCCACATACTTTTGCTGTAAATTCGAACTTACCTCTGTGTGAAAGCGACGATAACTAATTGTATTGTGATGTTTTTAACTTGAGTACTCAAAAGTCCAAACATAACCCATCTAATAGATTTCTTACATACTTCTGAATAGATTTCACTCAATGGGTGAAGATTTGAGGATGAAGGTGTGCCTTAGAGTCAATGCTGAGCAAGGCTGGGAATTCTATTCACAGAGGTATTATCATGCATTGCATCTGCCATTTGTTCAGAAAGGCTACAAGATTGGGTTGTTTGTATTCTTTAATACTCCCAATGTTGTAATTTTCATTAATAGTTGCTGTAAATGATTTAGCAGAGAGCTTAATTAGTTGTTTCTAAATTGGTCAGCTTATTTTTTACGTTATTGGTTGTCATATCCACCCTCTGGGACTCTTTAGTGCATTTGAATACTTTACGTAGGATACATTGCGTATTGCATGCGCGTATGCTACCAATGCATTAAGAAAATTCGGTATTGAGGCTAAATATCAAGCGTATTGCAAAAGACTCTTTATAAATACCTTAGACGGAATCGATTTCTTTTGTTTACTAGTGCTTATTTTGAGTGGGAGGAAAATAATAAAGTCGATAAACACCGTTTCAAAACTACATGCATGTATTTAACACGGAAAAAACCCAAAATGGGCCTACATACTTGCTGGTAAAAAATATTTGGAGGCCTTTTTTTTCATTTTTTGTGAGAGTCTAAGGCGCCGGCCTACTGAGCCTTAGCTTAGGGCCGGCCCTGATTAGCATGCGTTGGATTGAAGAGCATGCAGAACTCTCTTTTCTCTCTCCAAATTTGCCTCTCAAAAAGAATTGGGAATCCTAAAACATTGTTAGGAAGTTCAATTTATACAAGGAGATAAAATTTAAAAAAAATTACATTAAAACACTTCAAACGTCAATTCCATGCTCGTTCATTTCAACCAAGGCATGGGTGGTCCAGACTAGAGAAGATGGGAGCTAGACAAATTTGGTTGGGGTTGCTTGTCCGATTCAAGACAAATCTAGTCATTCGAGTTTTTATGGGACTGTTTTGATAAATTGGAAAATTAATTTTTAGTATTATTGTTATCATATCATTCGACAAACGCAATATCATTATCGCACTATATCATTTACCATAATTTAATATTCTTGAAAGTGAAAATCATTCTTATTTTTAATTATTTTCGAAACTTTATAATTTTTTTAAAATAACTATAAAAAAAATTGAAAAACATACACCAAAACAAGAAATTGTTCGAGGTGTGAAACACCAATAACCAACTAAAGCTAATCCAGTTCAAAAAAAAACTAAAGCTAATCAAATAACAACGTAACCGGCACAACAAAATGCGAATTGGAGGGATTAAATGGATGCATTTCAGCACTATCACCATTCTTCGCAGATTAGATGTAGACTTTTAGCAATTTTTCTGATGATTCTACTTCTTAATTTGTAGCATTTAGCTTCTTGTAAAATGGAAGGTGTGCCTTGTTAAATTATTTATTTGTTTGTGCCTTTAATATGATTAGCAAATAAATGAAATGGCTCCAATTAATAGCAACCCCGAGTGGGTACAAAAACCGGTGCATGTAAATTTAGTGTAAACCAAATAATTTACCCGTAGTTTTTTTACAAGTAGATAATCAAAACACAAACAGAAATAAACAAAAATAACCAAGGTGATTAATACTTGATACATGATCAAGATAATCAGGCAACATGTCTGGATTGAATACGATAACCATTTGTGGTATTTGCTGCAAATTCGGAATTACCTCTTTGAGAAAGCGACGATAACTAATTTGTATTGTGCTGTTTCTTTAACGTGAGTCTTCGAAAGTCAAAACATAATCTTTACATTATATTTTTGTATAAAAATTACAAGAAGCACCAAAGTATTATGAATCTTTATGAGCGTGACAAAATTTGGACCACCATTAGGTGAAGCTCTATAATTTCTACTCAACCGGTCTACAACAGACCAAACCGGTATGCTACAGTACAACGTACGTGTTCAAACCACTATGAAGTGCAACCGGCCGGTTCACCCAGCTAATTTGGCTCAATACCGGTCCATCTCTGAACTGGACCCGTGAAAAACTGCTAAGAACCGGCTGGTTCACCCAGCTAATTTGGCTCAATACTGATCCATCTCTGAACTGGACCCGTAAAAAACTGCTAAGAACCAGCCGATACGGTTCGTAATAGCCGATTTTTAAAAGTACGCTTCTACCATAGAAGGCTCTACAAAGGTCTATTTGGGACGGTATTCCTGCAACCACTTGACCAAATCAGTTACTCTTTTTTCCCAGATGAAGCTTCACAATTTGGATTCAGCTAATTGTAACCCCATATTTTTAGTTAAACTCACTCACTTATGGCAGTTTCTCCGAATGACAGAATTGAGTACATAGAGTTGGGCAAGAATAGCCAAAGAACTAAGATAAAAGCAAAACAAAACCGGAGTCCAGCTGAGCTTCTGCTGGTTGGAAGTAAGAAAAGGGATTCCAGAACAACTTGAGCCAAGACTTTTAACATGCATCCTCACAATTCATCAACCTAAGAAACTCGTCTTGATTACTTTCTCCGGATTTTAACATTGAGAGTCCACTGAACTTTCCCAGGTGGCAAAGGAATGGACTTGGGCAAGCGGAGTGGCAACTCAAACTCTCCCAAAGAGGTCAAAGGCGCCGGAAGCTGCAGATTTTCAGGTTCAATTCGCACAAAAAGTTGCCTTGCTACCTGATGTAAAACAACAAATGTATATGAGCAGAACAGAACAATCGCTTCGTGATTATATGCATTATAGCAATATAAACTACTAGGGAGCTCCCCTGTTCGGCTGACACAATCAATCAACTGAAAAAGAAATGGCACAAGGAAAACCTTCCCCATTGGAACCCAAAACCAAGAAAAAAACCTTTGGCTTTTGATGCCTGTTCTCAAAGCAAGAATTTTCTACAATAAAAATGCAGAAAAATTTCCAAATCGTATGTGCAACATAGACCTAATTGTATCTCAAAAAAAAAAAAAAGGATCTAATCATGTTGGTTGAAGGTCCGAAACAAACAAGCAAGGCCAAAATGAAAAGGACGGTAAGATAAAAAAAACAAACATGATTGCCAACAATGAGATATCCAGCTAACTAAAAGATTGGATTAAGGTTCCTTGTGTTGCGTTTTATCCACAATCATACATGCAGGAAAATATCTTGGTGTTAGCAATCTCTTACAGTCTCCACATTGCAGTGCACCTCAATACCCATAGAGTCATATGGGTCTATGCATCCAAGGACAAATTGGAACCAATTTTCCAGTGTTAGATCTTTCATGTTATTTGTTCCCAGATACTTAAATATATTGAAAGAAACAATAAATTACATCACTGATTGGTCTTTTCCAAAATGAATGACCCAAAAAAAAATGTGGCTATGAAATAAGATGTCCTTCCCGACTTGTATTTCTAATGTTTCCAACTTTCCATGCTTCCCATTTTAGGCGTGGTCAATCTTACCACCATACATTAACTGAATCAGGACATCATACAATTCAATCAAAGTGAAGGACATATATTCATTAATGGCAAGCACATAAAGAAATGTTCCAACTATACGCAGCTGCTGTCATCACACTCACTGAAGTCTTGAAATTACAGCCCTCAAGTCATCAAACTTTTACTCAGAAGTCAACGTCTTACATCTTACATACTTGAAGAACAACGCATTCTCCATTTATTACTCAATTCTCGTATAAAAAGCAAAACTACATAAAACGCCAAAACTTAACGATGGGGCATCCTGCTCGCAAGGCACATATCATAACATGTCTAAACAATCCCACATCAGGCAGCAGTATTATAGCAATTCAAATGTTGCACTTTTAAAGGGAATAAAAAGAGCAGAAAAAACAATACTAACTACATGCCCCTCTATTGTCATCTATCATACTTATGGAAGAACCTAGGCACCACAACACTAAACGGCATACGCACCACTAGGACAAGCTCTGAAAATATCCTATCACCCCCAGCATCATCAACACCAAACCAAAGGTGTTGAGTCTATAGACAATTTTTTTATGAATTGGGATTTTAGAATATAACTCTCCAAGACAGACTTCCAAGCATTGATTCCCCCTCAGGCTTTTCGGGCATTTCGAAATCTCCATCCGAAAGACAGGCAGTTCAAACACAATGTGTCCAAAGGCAAAAGAAAGCCAAAAGACTAGGAAGATAGACAGAGAACAGCAAAACCATACCTCGGCTACAAGTTCATCTTTTGTCACAGGTGAGCGCAATTCATTCTCACCGCTACCAAACCTCCTCAGAACCTGTTGAATATAGAAATAAAAGTGCACTATCACATATCGTAGTCATACAAATATGTTTCTTGCATCAAAGAAGTTACCTAAAGCAAGAATGAAATTGTTTACTGTCCCTCTTTCATTCACTGTGAATTAGTACTTGAAAGAATTCTCGTCAGTTCTTTGGCTTCTATGCCCTCACTATCAACTTCAGAGTTTGAAGAGTTGCCAGACATCAGGGCCTAAGTGCATGGTGAAACTTACTAAAGCAACCCTTACTAGTCAGTTCTTTGGCTTCTATGCCTTCACAACCAACTTCAGAGTTTGAAGAGTTGCTAGACATCAGGGCCTAAGTGCATGGTGAAACTTACTAAAGCAAGCACCCATCAGGTGAATAAATTTATAAATTGAATGTTATTCTACTTCCAAAATTTTCAAACCATTGACAAAATCACAAAAAATCATACGCATTCTCAGATCCAACTCAGAATTTGAATACTTTGTAGAAATTCGTGGGTCCATGTAATTTGCACAGCCGACTAAGCATCATAAAAGATAACTATCAACCTCTTCAAAAAAAAAAAGAAGTCAAATATGAAGAAGAAAGAAATAGATTGTCATACACTTCATAGGAACATGTAAGAGGTTCAATGAGGGTACAAACCAGCTTAGCATTGTCAAGACGTTTTGCCGCTGTATGATACTCTTTCATATGATCTTCATCTGTCTTTTTAACTACCTTAACTTCTTCAACTTCCTTAGGTTCGTAAATCTGACCAAAGCAAGTGCAAACATAGGTTCAGAATATAATCATTATTCAATTAAACAAAGACAAGCAAAATAAGTATCAAGAGACTGACCCAATAGACCCACGGGTAAAATAACATGTGCAAGCAGATTTTGAAGAGAAATGTAACATAACTCAGAATCATGCCTACTAAGGACGAGTAACAACTTGCATATGAGATGAATTCTTCTTATGAGTGAGGCAAATACAAAAACATATTATAAAAGATTGTCAGATTCAGGGCTCATGAGAGATGGCTACATGGTTAGAGAAAAGAAAGGAAAAAAAAACCAAGTAGGAACGATCGATGTTTTGTAAATATTCCTCAAAAAAATCGATATCGATAGCATTGCAGCTTCCAGTGGAAAAGTTAGTAGTCGTGAACTCTAATCACAATGAGGAGTCATGAGTCATACAAGTATCTTCGACCCTGATAGCCATCTGAATTATGATCCCAGTATGAATACATATTGACATGGCCATAATTACATATGCTTCAGACTTCCTCTGGGGTCAAATGCTAAAAACAACTAGTTATTCCCTCATTTGGCCAAATTACAAAATCTACTCATTCTTATTTCACACGGGGGCGAAACATTCCATCCAAGAACATAAGATGATCTTCCAAATAGGAACCAAGCAATGCTACTCTGTAAATAGCTCCCCAAAAATCGTTATTGATAACAATTACAGCTTCCAGATGAACAATATAATTGTAACGAACTTATATTCCTACAAGGAGTCATCGGTTGTTCAAGCATACTCTAGCCCGACATCCATCTGAATGACAATACCAGTATCGAACACATATTAACATGGCCAAAAACACATAAGCTTCATATTTCCTCTAAGATCACGTGTTATAAACAATCAGTCCTTCTATTATTTAGCCAAACTACAAGATCTAATCCTTTTACTTCGACCAACCACGACGGAACATCCTACCCAAGATCACATTTATATAGTCATCACTCACCAGAAACTTACTTAATCCCCTGATGCATACATTCCCAGTAGAATCACCATTCCACCATTTCATCTAATTACACACGTCCGCCATCATTCCTCACCTATTTATCCAAACAAGTAGTGGGATTCTCCTTTCCTTTCCTTTCCTTTCTTTTCTTTTCTTTTCTTTTCTTTTCTTTTCTTTTCTCTCTATATACACATATTCATAAGATTACATATACTATGCAAAAGATGATAACCTTGCGCTGCTCACTAATAAGATGAGCAAATTTGTCGATATTAGGCACAGCAAGCAACTTGGGCATCAGGTGGTTGCGGAAGTATCCCGGAGCAACCTTCACCGTCTCTCCAGCTTTTCCAAGCTTATCAATATTCTGTAATTTATCAAACAAATTAAGTTGTTTCATAGCTAAACAACACTTAAGTTGCAATTAGCAAAAGAAACGAATAGAAAGGATTATTCAAAAGGGACTCACCGTAGTGAGAATGACTTCCAGCTTCCTGTATCGAACACCTTGACCAGCAAAAAGCAATGGGTGATGCAATACACGATCAGAGCTCTGGATAAGCTTTCTGCCATATTGAATACAGGCCATACCCTCTATTTATGTGTAACACAATTCTCACACAAATGCAGCTGAAGGAGAAAAAGAGGGGACAAAGATCCGATCAGAGTGATAGATGATGGAATACTAAAACCCTAAAAGTGAGAAAATATATGGAGAGCGGAAATGCTAGGGACACACTCTTTAGGCACACCCCAAACCACACCGTCCTACGTGGCATGCCACGTAGGCGGTGGGGCCCACCACGTAACTGTTAGGATTCCAACAACGCACCACACGCAACAGAAGCAGTAAAATCAAGAGAAACACAACACACAATATACGTGGTTCGGCCAAATCCGACCTACATCCACGGGGAGGGGGGTTTCACTATAAACCAGAGGAAATCCGTGATCATGTGTTACACACTCACACTCTCATCTCACAATAATGAAACCTCACCAATTCTCTCGTGTATCTCTCTCCGGGAGAGCCACAACCGGCTCCCCTCTCACACTTTCTGCCTTTCTCTCTCTACATTGTGTTACCACACCTTAACATAAACAAGGCTACAATTAGTATTTATAGAGTACACATAAAAACCCTAGCCACTCCCTCTGGGCCTAAGCCCAAGTGGCCCACACGGGGGTGGAATCCCTAACCAAAAAAAGCGCTGAAAAAAAAAAGCCTGCTTTTTACACTTCATGATCCACAGAGAGAGAAGAGGAAGAAGAAGAAGAAGATGATGATGATGATGATGCAGAGATAGATGATTTAAGTGCATTTCCCAAAAAAAATGAAGCTTCAATTGAGATAGATGATTCCATTGCAATTGTATCTCAAGAAAAAAAAAAAATGATCACTGAAACTGGTAAAACACTAAAATCGAACAAAACTGAAGTTGAAACTGAACATTTATGCGCATCTCCATGAACTGAAACATGAAAAATAGAATCCGACTGAAATTGAAACTCAGAATCGTATGAGCTGAAACTTGAAACTGCAACGTGGACAAATCCACAAACTGAAAATGCAAATGAAAATGCATTTTCAAAGACAAATACAGGTACCATTTAAACTTGCTCATCCCCAATTTCACTGCCCTTGAACTACCGCCCTTGAAAAATCAAAACATTCGAAACCCTAACAGTAATGAGATTCTCTCCCTCACATTAGGTTCGAATTCAGCCAATTTAATTAAATCAATTCAATAACATCCATAGATAAAATCCGAAAAATCACTTCAACCCCCACTTTTTTTTCTAAGTTCTGGGGAAACCAATGAATCAAATTGGCACAAGTTAAGGGAGATAGAGAGAGAAAGAGAGATACCTTGGTGGTGGGTATGGCGTTGAAGTGGCGTCGGGCGTCGGTGTGTTGAGGGACGTCGGACTGTCTCTTTTGCGCCCGTAATCGATACTCTACTCTCCAGCTGAGGGGGTAGTCCAATGGGATTGGGAGTTCCTCAGTAGACACTTTTCATTCTTCATGCAAGCCAGAAGCCACCTTCTCTATAAACCCTGAATACAGTGGCGTGGTATCATTTTTATTTATCCCACACCCCCTCCTATTTCCAAACTTACCCATATATCGCCCTTATCTTAGACACCCACACCAATGTTCTCAATAAAGACAGGATAAGTGCAGGTTTTTTTTTACTGCAGATGCAAGATGATATCGGGCATTCCGGCCCAATACCGTATCGCTTTGGATTTAGCGGTACTACCTATATATATATAGTATGTATGTATATGTATGTATGTACATGTAAATCAAAAAAAAAAAATCCAAAACATTGAACTACTTACACTACGATTTATTAGCTGTCAAATAAGAGATATGCTTTTTCCTTCTCAATGACTTGAAAACACAAGTCACTAGCTGTCATTTTAGTTTTACTTCCCCCAAGAAATCTACCGACTTGGTTATCTTCCTCTCTCTCTCGGATTCCCAAAGAATGTGGCCCAGCGACCTCCGTTTCGAGACATTTGGAACTTTTTGATCTCTCTCTCTCTCTCTCTCTTCTATTCCATTTCGGATCTGCGTGCAAACTCTCTTTCATCGAGCGGCATATCATCTGCTAGAAAAACGAAGAAGTGCGGAGAAATCAACCAAATTTTGTGTAGGCGGTAAAATACGAGATAGTTACGGGTAGAAAGATGAGGGCGTCGGATCTCCCTCTCTCTCTTGCTTTCTCTTGCTGTCTCTCCTCTCTCTCTTTGAACGTTCGGATCTGCCACTACGCGCCAATTTTGCGGGCGAAATTATCGGTAAAGTGTATCTGGATTCGGTATTGGCGAGGATTTTCGTCTTGGCCGGTAAGGCCGTGTGGGGTAGGGGCGAAATTATAAGGCTAGTGGTACCGTTTACAAGCAAATCCGGTAAGTACCGGCCGGTACGGAACGAGATTCACAACCTTGACCCACACTCTTTGTTTCCCCCTCATTTGACACAAGTAATATGTGATTGTGTTTGGTTCTTTTTACTTCTTTGCAATGGAAAATGATTATATGCGAGCGTGCCAGAGAGAGTTTCGATCTCCTCCCTCAAATTAACTTTGGAAAAAACCAAATCTAATCAGGCGATTATGTTTTGTTGGTTCAATTACCTCAATTAAGAGGATTTTTCTTAACAAGTGAAGAAATGCAAACCAATAAACTTAGGAAATCAAAGAATAATGAAGAAACAAGACACTTCAATTGATAAATCAAAGATAAACTTACTTTAAAATCGTCTCCAACTTCAAGTACATAGTAACAGAACTTCGAACAGGTGATTGTTACAAGAACAACCGAGCTAAGGGTGATTGTTACAAGAACAACCGAGCTAAGGGTGATTGTTACAAGAACAATCGATATAAATCCTAATCTAATTCCTAATCTACATCCTAATCCACTTCGAACTGAGTTCGAAATCCTAAACTACTTTGCCGATGAACAAACCAAACATCAGTCTTTTTTTATAGCTGTTTGTTGAAGATTTGTCCGGGGGTTTTCACTCTTCAATTTCTTCTATTTATAGACGTTGCTTGTAGTTTGAACTTCCCGCTCCATGAATTTGAATCTAGCTTGCTTCGAACTCTAACTTCCACTCTGAGAGTTGGCAGTTATTCTTCATCCACGTCTGAATTTGAATTCTTTCTTCTTCTAGAAGCTTTTAAATCTACATGTTTGCTTAACAAACTCAAATGATAACATGTTAAGGAGATAACTGCCTTCCAAAAATATTTCACGTGTTTTAACTGCCAATCGCCTTATTTCACAAGTTTATACGTGGAGCTTGTGTGTTTAGCAGTTGATATTATGGCTTCGAAGTCATTCTTTATTTTAGCAATGGCTCGAAACTGCCAATAACTGCCTTTCTAAATTGAGAAGTAATATGACATCGTATTTAATCAACTTTATCTTATTAATCCAGCGTATTTTCATTGACAAGTAATTGCCAACGTTTGGCACTTTTGATTACGTGTCAATTAATTATTGGATTGGTTAATTTTATATGTAAACAGTGATGCTCCATGTCGTTTTTCACTTCATTGGTGGTGTACACAATTTAGAGCATCAATATGTGGCTTATAACTTTTAAGTTAAAATAGAGAGCAAAATTCCAAAAAAAAAAAACCTCAAAAAATCAGTCTCACCAAACGCCTCACCAATTTGCAGATTTTTTAACTTTGCTACATTAACTGCACAAATTTGGTACGTCGCTGTTCACGTACTGCTCACACATTGTTCCCTTTTTTATTATTACTTTTGGGGAGTAAGAGTAGAAAAAAATAATTTAATATAGTGAAGTTAGAATAGGGAGTCTGATTTTGTGTGTTTTTTGAAAAGTGATTTGCTAAATTATAAAATGGGTTTTTGAGGTTAAATTTGATGTGTTTTTTTGTGTGTGGCTGATAAAGATGCCCTTACGTAGGGCCTCAATTCAATGTGTAGTGGAAGAATGACCAAAGCGCTATATGGCGGTGACTAAAGGGCATTGGATAATTTTTTGATGACACGGGAGAAAAAAGGTGGGGACTTTACGTCTCTACATATTTTTAAAGTTTGAGCATTTTCTAATTTAGAAAATGCCCTCGTTCCCAGAAAAATTGTCATAAATACATCGAAATTAAAAAATCTAGATGGGAAAAGGATGTGTAAGGGCAAGCTACATGAGTTGGAACAATGTTATTTTGCCAAAAGAACAAGATTCATGGGTGGAGATCCAGAGAATCTTCAGAGAATCTTTGGGCATAAACATACCTTCACTAAGAAAAAGTAAACACGTACTTTATTGCAGTTTTTACACTTTTCGATTTATTTACAACTATTTCTATTAATTTTTCATAACATTTTTAACACACTTTTTGAACCTCAACATAAATCCACCGGGCCTATTTTAGCATTTTCAAAAAAAGTTTGTGCCCGCCGCCTCTAGATCCTCTTTTAGGGTATGTTTGGAACTTGAGAAAAGTGGGAGAAAATTTTTTCTTTCATCTTGTTTGATTTGAAGAGAAAAGAAGGAAAAAATAAAAAATCTTAGTATTGTGAATAGTGAAATTTTTCTCCAATTTTCCTCTTACGGAGTATCAATTTTGTTAGAGGATGTAAGTGGGTGCTGTATATGGAACTAGTTACAATTTGACAAATTTACTGGAGTGTGGAGGCGAAGAGAACTGGTGAAAAGGGGTAGAAAATTAGAAAATTAAAATCAGTTTTTTACATAAGCACACTGAAGGGATAAAAAGGGGTAAAGCGATAAACCCGGGAGGAGCGCGAAATGAACACGACCATGGCTGTTGTATCATCGTCGTCCATGTCCTTCACCAGCAACTCGCCGCTTCACCTTCCCGTAACTTTCTTCCTATTCGAACTCTCTGTTTGGTTTCTCAGAAAATCAAGGAAACAGAACCAGAAATCTTAAACCCCAAACCAGCCCAAAGTTTCAAACTAGTATAAAAAAAAACCTTATTTGACTCATTTGGGTTTGGTATTTTGATGCAGAGGGTGGAGGTGAAAGCTGCGAAGCTACCGCGCTTGAGCTTCTCTGTCCAGGTAACGAATCTTCTGTTCTAACTGAGAGTCTGTTTTCAATTTTTTTTTTTTTTTTTTGTGTGTGTTTGTTTTGGTGAAATGTCTAATTTGTTTTGTCAATCAGGCTGTCTCAAACTCGCAAAGTGGCGGCGGTGGTGGTCGTGTTCGTCGCAGAGTGTGGAGGCGAAGAGAACTGGTGAAAATGAAAAACCTAATTGCTTAGTCTTTGTTTTGGTGTTACTGAATTGTGAAATGGTGCATCTTATCTAACTGTTATCATCGTGTCAGGTTATTGATTTGTTGGTTGGATTGATATGGTTAGTTCATATTTGGGAAAAGATAATGTGGAAAAAGAATTAAGGTGAATTATTGGTGTTATGTAGCAGTCCTCGCATGAATTTAGTTTAATTGGCAGCGATTCTGAATGCAGCCATATCCAGAATAAGGGCTCTTGTGTGATGTTTCGAAAATTATTGGCTTGTGACAATATCTTGTTGTTTTTGACAAGGCTAGAGGACCTTTACTGCTTTTGCTGGCCCTTGTTTTTCATCAAAAAAAAAGAAAAAAAAAAAAAGAAAAAAGAAAAAAAAGGGAGAGAAATAAATCATCCATTTACAAAAAAAGCGTTTTTTTTTTTGTTTGGGGGTGAAAATACTTTTTTTGGGGGGGACATTAACAATCCCAAAATGTGGAGACTAAGGATTGTTGAATTGAGTTGAGGGAGTTTTGCATAGTTGTTGGGATAGGGATCTGAGGAATCAGGGGATGAAATTACTTGTATGTTGATTAATTTGGCTGAGTCTCTAACCTTGATGAGAATTGCCTGGGTTTTTGTGACAGACACTCAAAAGTATAGATGTTAAAATTGTCTCTAGGAAACCCTTCTATTGGCCCAATAAGATAATGTAAGTTGTAGGCGTCCATAAAAACTTGGTTCCTTAATTCCTTGATATATATGTACCTGTGCCCTTGTGTGTGTCCACAATGATAGACATAACTGCCATGGGATTAAAGATTCTGATGGTCTAGCTATAGACATGTATGGCTGTGAAATCCATTGCAGAAGAAGAGGTTGTAAGCAGAAGGGAAAAAAACGTACACATAGAAAGGAAACTAAAGACGGAGATATAGAATTACTGTCAATAATCTGTTTTATTCCTTATACTTTAGTGGCCAATCTTTAAAATTCTACAGACATTTCGGGTGACTATAGCAAATAAAATCAATGATGGCCAGTCCAATTTTTGCGAGCTCTTGTATGTTATTGTTTGTTGCTGTTAATGGCAGTGAGCAGGGTTTGGTCGTTGAATAAAGTTTTGTTCACATTAAAAGGGTGAAACCTCAGTACTGCCAAGTCTATCTTTCAAAATATCATACAGGGTATAGTTTTTGAAATTTTTCTGAAAGCATTTTTGAGGTCATATATGGCTTTGTCCTGGATAAAAAGCACACTTTGAGCGAACCCCTTGTATTGCCATCCATTTTGGGATTAGTGACAACATGAGTGATGGTGTCGTTTAATCCAGTGACCTTTGAAAGAGTTATGTCCATGTGGATACGGAGGATTCCTCTTGGATTGGACTTTAGGTTAGATCGAGGATCGGCAATGATTGCCGCAATAAACACGTTATACTTTTATAGTAACCAGTTTTATTGCACAGAATGGTCGGCTTTTGCTGCACTTTTTGTATTGACAACTAATGTTGTTGCGAGTGGGAAAGGAGTGACCAGAAGAAGAGTAAAGAGACACCCAAGAAGCACAAAACCATTATCAACTGTAGCAATTCTAACGATTAGTACTCTCCTGTTGAATCAAGCTGCATATGACTAGAATATGCAAGGCTCACAGGGTAAATGAGAGGGTTAATGATGGAGAACCCTATGAACAAGATTATCGATTAATGAAATCATGGTAAAGCATATATTAATTAGCATTGAATGGTAACAGCGAATATTACAGTTGGTTAAAGTAGGTAGGAACATTAATGAAATCAAAAGATCATGCACTCCCTCCTTCGTAAATCACTTGTCCATCTTTCTGCTTTGAAATCTCAGAAACGTCAATTTTGTTTAAATGTAAAAGATATATAACTTTTGATTTTTCCTAAAACATCCGTTGTAAGTTGTTATAAATGCAGTTGATAGTAAGAATATGAATGTTGCTGTCTAAACCCGAAATATTGATCTCTAGCCCCAATTTTTTTACAACCCATTTAAACTTCTATGTCTAACCCAAAATACCCTTGTCATTCACAAATCCTAAACCTATTTTTTTCTCCACCCACCCAATTGCCACCACCCCAGCCCTCATTACTGGCAAAACATTGTTGTTGTCAAAACATGTGATGTAGCTGCTTTGATTCTTCATCATTAGGGTTGCTATTCAAGATTGCTTAATCTTTTGATCTGTAGTCGTTAACAGATTATACCATCATGGTACACTGGGTGTTACAATAGTTTGAAGAGAGAAAAAATTTTGCACTCCCATTTTATCCCTTTGCACTCCTTTTGTTGTCCTTATTTATGTGAAATTTTGAAACCTTCCTTACTTCTTAATTCACTTATTATACTGAAGGTAATTTTGTGACGTCACTTGAATAAGGATAAGAAAATGAGTGCAAGAGGATCAAAAGGGATTGCAAAATCATTTTGCTAGTTAATTTTGGGAGATTGGCAAATGGTTTCTGATTATTGACAGAAAAAGGGTTGTATCCAGAACACAGGTCTTCGGCTTACACAAAGGTCCTTGAGAGAGTAGTAGGTAGGCAACTTTCCCCTTAAATTTGCAGAGAGGCTGATACTCGTCACTTGGAGCTTTACCAAAGAGCTGAGAGTGGCTATCACTCGTCATTAGTCCACATTACATCCAATATATCTGTTTACTAATACTGGGTAAAATTGTCATCCTTACCCTTGTTGAATAAATTTTGTATTCTTTTTCTAATAGTTCTTTAGAATAAAGAACTCTTATCCTTTCGCAACTTGCTTGGAATCCTTTTGCTGGGAAAGGGCCCCTTCTCTACTCTAGGAGTACGCTAGAAGTAACTGTAATATGTAGTGAATTCTTTTCATTTTTGCAACTTCTTGGAATGCTTTTTCTGATCTTTATCTGGAAAAAACTTCCTCAATTTTTTATGCTCATTGGTAAGTGGAGGTGCTCATCTGGGAAGTTGCGTGTGATTTTTCAGGCAAAGAAGGACCCCACTTTGAAATACAGAATGGAACGAACTCCTTTCCTCGAGGAGCAGGTGAATAAAATAAAAGATGGGGGAAAGCTTGTGGGATTGGACGTCGCGACATTATTGATGTCAGAGGAAAACCGGTTTGATTTTGTGAACGAGGTGGCTGCTGAGGCCATACAGTACGTTGAGAACAATCCTGATGAGTACTTAGAAAAGAAAGCTGTCCTTCATGCGCTGACTACCCGTTTGAATGACGTCGGGATTTCTCGTCCTGAGGCATATTATGAACCCGACCCTTACCAACCGGATCCTGAATCTGTTCGATATAAAGAGACATAAGTTCTGCAAAGATAGTATCGTTTATGAAGATGTTGTAGTTTCTTATCCCTTGTATCTTTGGGGCTTGTTCTTTGGTCTCTTCACGTGTTTTTTAGGGCGCGTTTTTCCTGTTGTGTTTTTTCTGCTTTTGCTTTGATTCAAGATATTATCTGGATTTGAGACATTGACCTTGTGTAATTGGATGTGTGTATGTATATCAAAATGAGTTAACTCAGACCAATTCCAGCGGTGAGTTTTAATCTTTGCCAAAGCTAAACTTTTGTCATAGCTGATCAAAACAGGAGCTCCCTTGGTGAACCAATGTTCCTTTTAAATTTTCACAATGTAATTTCTTGGTAAAGATGTTGTTTGGCAACATTCGTCAAGAGGATTGTATTCAGTCAGGAGTGGTTACTGGGTAAAGCGGAAGTCTATTCTAGCGGCCTCCCTGACAGCTTTCCTCCTCCCTACCACCCCCCGTCTCTGTGGAAGCTCATTTGGAATATCCAAGTTCCTCCCGAAGTCCGCCATTTCTGGTGGAATGGCTGGGTTTTCGACATAATCCCTTTCACTGCTTCATCAGGATCAACCGTGATGCTTCATGGAGGGGAGGTAGACCGGATGGCTTTGTGAGAGTGATCATTCGCAACCATGGGAGATCCATAGTGAATGGCAGAAGAACGAAAAATTGCAGGACCCTCGGTGATGTTCTGTGAAGCTTTTGCTCTTCGAGAAGCATGCCATAAGGCGAGGTCTCGCTCTCTCTCTAATATCCAAGTGAAAAGTGATAGCAAGCTCAGAGCTCCTCCTAGTGTAATGTGTATCTGAATTGGTTCCGCGGTGGGAAGATGGGATCATCATCAAAGACATCAAACAATTTTGGTTTCTGGAGTTAGTTTTGCAGGTCTCCTGGATTCCTAGAGCTGGTCATTGGAATATTGCTTCTCCTGGTTTTTATTTTCGGTTAAACTTAAACCATGGTGGGTTCTTTCTTTACCTGCAAGGCTTAAGGCCATTTTATGTCAGTACATGTCCTGTTTCTTCATGAAATTAGAGGTTTGGCTGTTATAAATAACAAGAAACCAATAGAATATATTCATATATTGCTTAGGATGGGAAAAATCATTACTAATAAAATGGAAAATTTTTGACAATGGCATCCACAAAAAGTAGAACTGATGGAGGTTTTTTGCAAATAACATTACTAATTACAGATTTTGGCAATTAAAAAGGGCAGAAAGAGAAATTTACGGCTTTACTGAGGATTTTTCTAATTCCCGACTTGGCTTAAGTTAAATTTTAAGTCGATGTATTGTGAGAGAACGATTTGTCTCGTAAAGCGTAATAAATCAATTTTGAGTTTAATTTTGAAAACTTTCTTGTTCAAATCAGTTGCAATATTTTTTTAGAAAGTGCACGTTTTCATTTTTTTAATACTAATTTTGAAAACATTTTACTACTTTCATTAGTTCTATTTTCATGAATTTTTTTCCATTTATGAAATTTACTGCAAATCCTTCAAATGAAAAACGGTTCCCAAGATAACACCTTTCAACATGGACCAAAGTTTGGAATACAGTTTAGGATACCGATTTTTCTACCAGTATAATATGTATAAGTAGCCATAAGATGCCGGATAACTTTTCAAATTTATGGTTTGATATAAATTTATTTCGAAAATTAAACTTAAAATTAGTGCAGTAAATTTCGGTGAGCTGAAACAGAATCATGGTTCTAGGATACCGGATTTACAGGAAAATAGGGTATGTGATCCTGCCGCACAGCGTAAGGAAAATGCTAAGTATCCTGGCCATAAAAATTACCCCAAAATTCCAAAAGTGAAACTTGCAAGTAATTATCGGGATATTTTTCATGGGTAACTAGCATTGCTCGTGAAAGCAAGTAGGGGCGGCTGAACGAGCACAACAGCAACTTCTGAGAACGCCCTGCTGCTAAAATTTACAAGCACTAAAATTTACGAGAGCGAGAAATGAAAACGGAAGCGAATTCCGAGTGAGACAAGTGTTTTACGAGAGCGAGAAATGAAAACGGAAGCGAATTCCGAGTGAGACAAGTGTGGACCCAGTAACCAAATGGACAGATGTGGATATCTAATCCGTTAAAAGCAGTTAATAACGAGTGTGGCTTCACTCTCTTCTCTTCTATCCACCACAAGAAAAAACGCTCAAAATCCAAATCCAAATCCAAACCCCTCTCTCTCTCTCTCTCTCTCTCTCTCTCTACACTGGGAGCTCGCCACAACTCAATCTTTCTCAAAATTAATGGCGTTGTCGAGTCCCCCATTACAGAGATTCCTCTCGAACAGTATCATCGACTCCAATTCCGCCCACAAGCCCTCCAAGAAGAACGTTCTGGTCAAGGGAAGAGCAGGCACCAGGTGTTGCTCCGCGATTGCGATCGACGCGCCGTCGTCTGTTTCCTCTAGTGCGGCGGGTGTCCGATGGGGTTCGATTAAGTTACAGGGCGCACGCGAAGAGATGGAAGACGACGTTGTCGTTGTCCGGTCTGACGACCTTGACGGTTTCTCTTACGCCGCTGTTTTCGATGGTCATGCGGGATTCTCTTCCGTCAAGTTCTTAAGGTTTTGAATTACTACTTTTCTTTAAATCGGGGTTTGTAGCCTGTAGGTTTTTGTGATTGTATTTTTTTCTATTGCATTCAGCGGAGCCAGAATTTCGATCCACTGGCAAATTTTCATTAAAAAAAGAGTGTATTTTTATACTTACATATCTTTTGTATTATCGTACAATACACTATACAGAGACGGAGCCCGGAGGAAGCCAAGAATTTCACTACACAACGACGACCCTCTATAATTCATAAGAAAATTTTTAAATTTTTTTTCCCTATATAATACCATACTAGAGGGTTTTTTTTCCTGCAGAGCCTACTGGCACCCCGGCTCCATTACTGGACGGAGCGGCCACTTTTTTACAAATACATGTGGAATATAGTTATCAAAACTCTTAGTATAGTTAGCATATGATTTGTTTTAGCATATTAGTATAATTAACATCACCTTACAAAATTTTATGAATTGCTTTCATGGACAAGCAATAAGTGCATATTTATTTTATGAATTGTTTTGTATGTTGTGTGATCCACCTCCTCTTTGCTTGCAAAATCACCTTACATTGCATGAAATTTGAAAATTAACTGGAATAATGATTTGTATTATTCTTGTACAAATGATCAAAGGGAGGAGCTTTACAAAGAGTGTGTCGCAACTTTACAAAGGGGGTTGCTGTCTAGTGGAAAGGACTTAGACAACATTAGTAAGGCATTACAAGAGGCTTTTGAAAGAGCCGATGCAAAATTGTTACATTGGTAAGCCAGTGTATCCTTTTCACTTCATTAGTGAAAATTCACCTTCCCTTGGATAATTATCAGCAAATGTGTTGTCTCAATATGATTGTATATTTTATATTATTTCATTGAAGGTTTAGCTGCTGTTTCATTTTGTGAAGGCTTGACAAGAGTGGAGAGGAAGTTGAATCGGGGTCAACAGCTACGGTTTTGTTCATCAGCAACGAGAGAATATTCGTGGCACATGTTGGCGACTCATGTGTGGTATTTTTCGACTCTATTCTACACTAACTGCCCACAACAGGTTCTTTTTTTATAAGAAAATCTAATATTCATTCAACTCCTTGTTGATGCAGGTTCTATCACGTTCTGGAAAAGCAGAAATCTTAACGAATCCTCATCGACCCTATGGAAGAAATAGGGTTTCACTCCAAGAAATCAAACGTATTAGAGAAGCAGGTGGATGGGTGTGTTTTTTCTGTTCTCCATTATAGTTTCTTTTCCTATTCGGATATGCTATCTGTTTCAAAAGTAAATAGGTCTAGTGATCCATTTAAAATGCTAGGTAGTAAGAATACATAAAGGGAGAAATGCTTTTTGGTGTGACCAAATTTTGAAGCCCTGTCACAAAAGTAATTTCCACAATTGTCCCTCAAAAAAATAAGTATTTACAACTACTTTTAATGCACCAATTAAATAAATGTCACGGGCAAAATTTTGGTCAACTAAAAACCACCTTATCATAACCACCATCCCCACCCATCCTAAAAACGTGCAAACACGTAGTGTTTGCCATCCCTCTATTTAACACTTAATGAAAGGGTTGTTCTGCCAGACCCGTTGTAATTCAAAAGCTATTGAATTGGAAAACCATGAAAATATCGCCTGCATAACAATTCATAGCAATTAATTAATGAAAATAGAATTGGATCAGCTTGGCTGTTAATTTTAAAACTTGTTTCATGTTTCTGAAAGAGATTCTTGCTGTGGCATGTTTGATACCAAATCGCTCTATTAACTGCTGCCTTTGCAAGTTTTTTTTTTTCTTCCCTTTGTTTGATAGCATTGTCATTTCACAACTGGTTGCATAGTTCCTTTTCTTACTCCATTTATAAAAATAAGCAACTGAAATCCGGTGGTCATTCTTTGGCTGTGGGCCTATCCAACTTTCATCTCTACTAAGCTTGTTTACCAACTTTCATGTTTACTTGGCTAATCTTTTAGGAGGATACCATTGGCCTTCCATTCATCTGGTTTGTGTGTTTGCTTAGCTTATTTTGCTTTTAACATTGTCATGGAGTAAAAGTTCATTTATATCATTTTGTCAAATTTATCATAGTTTAGTGCATTCCTTTGTATCAGATGCTCTGTGCTGCTACTGAGTTACTTTGTTGTCCACTTGGATTATGATTAATTTTCTATACACTGTCTATAGATTGTTGATGGGAGAATTTGTGGAGACATCTCTGTATCCCGTGCTTTTGGTGACATGCGATTTAAGACAAAGAAGAATGAGTAGGTTCCCTTTTCTTTTCTTACTAAAACAGATAGAGGGTTACTACCAAGTACATCCCTAATGATCTCTGGTTGTTTTTCACCTGGAAAGGATGTTGGAGAAGGGACTTCAAGAAGGGAGATGGTCACAAAAGTTTATTTCTCGGTAGGTTGCCTCATACATTTTCTGTATTTGTTTAGTTATATTTTTTGCACTCTGGTAAAATAAAGTAACCCTAACAAATCGATCAATTATAGGACTTTTGTCGGTTTCTGTCCAAATACATTGGTATGGTGTCAAAAACTAATATAATCTAGATGGTTGATCTCATGATCTGGCATCTAGTCATTTATAGATTGGCTACATGACCACATACTGTATATCGGGTAATATTTTACCTGGACGTTTTGTGTAGTCTTACTATCTGCCTTGGCTGTTCAAGGCTTGCATTTCTGACAATCTGCCATGGTTGGTTCAAGACTTACATTTCTACCTGTTAATTATTGTACTAAACTATTTCCAAGCCCTACGTATGGCTGGACTTCTGCTAAGTAATAATTGCATATGCTGTATTACTTCACAGTTCTGTCCTGCATCAACAGTTGACAGAAAACCGGTTTGTGAGATCATAAAAGGGTAAAATAACCATTAGCATACAATTGAAGTACTTCATTACTTCATGTGCTCAATCAAAGCATCAGTTTTTGATCGTACAACAGTTGCTATTAATTCATTGACATGTTTGACACTTTTGGCAATTAGAGAGGTGTATAGGCTCTTTATTGGTCTGTCTCTTTTGGTATTGTCTGCTTTTTTTGCTTTTTGACCTTTTGTTCTTCGCTTTCAAATGTAAATAGGTGGCATCCCCTTGATGCCCGTTCAATAAATTTATCACTGATCAATATATATATATGTATCTATGTATATTTATGTATGGATGCATACACAGTTGCCACTAAAATTCTTAGTACATAGAACTTCCAACATGTGCAAACTGATTGTGAGTATTTTATCTTGGAGTATAATTAGACTCTTTGACAGTTCTACTGCCAGTTGAGCTAGTTTTAGCTTTTGGTAGATCGTTTGGACAATAAAAATATATATATTTTGTTCCAGAATACAATTCGCTGGAGACCTGGTTACTGCAACTCCTGATATATATCAAGTAACTCTTGGTTCAGATGCAGAGTTTGTATTACTAGCATCTGATGGCTTATGGGATTACATTAACAGGTGTGTTGATTCCCTTCTGAACTTTTATATGTGGCATGATTTTGCTTGCATTAGTACAACTGTGATTCACATAATCTGTTTTCTCAAAAAAAAAAATTTGCCACAAGCTGAGTATCATCTCATCATTTGATCTACTGTTTCAGCTCAGATGCAGTTGATTTTGTTCGGAATCAGCTTCGGAAACATGGGGATGTGCAGGTAAAAAATTTGTCTCATTCTGGCAGACTGGTTTCAATCTTTCACAGCAGAGAGTTTTGACTTCTTTTGTTCTTATTTCAGTTAGCTTGTGAGGCTCTTGGACGAGCAGCTCTGGTATGGAAGCATAGAAGTTAAAAGTTTTAGCTGCATGTAGATCATAATTAAATATTATAATTCTAAGCTCTTGACTGTTCTAATAACATGCAAAACTGTGTATATTACAGGACCGACGCTCACAAGATAATGTTAGCATTGTCATTGCTGATTTGAGGTATGCACTTGTTTTTGCTTGGTACTTGTTTAAGCTCTTCCATTCTGCAGCTGAAACTAAGTCAAGTGGACTAAATACTGGCATTTCACATTCTACCCAAATTTCTGATATATTTATTGGTCATTAATTGTTCTCTGTCATTTTGGATCGTTTGGCATGGCTGTCACCTCTATTGTCTACAACTTAAATTCAAGTTCACTACTAAATAGAAGGTCTACTGAAATTTGGTTTGACGTGCTCTTATTTTGTGTGAACATAGAATCCATGAAAAAACGATGCACAACATCAGTTGCATCTACAGCCCTATTCCTCTGCCCATCATCCTGTTTTCAATCAATTTGGATTCTTTTCCATAGACTCTCAGTTTAAGAAGTTATACTCAATTGTACAGTTGTTTCCACTTCTAATTTTGCTTGGCTTTGACTTTTCCCAGGCGGACAGACTGGCAAAGCTTGCCTCCGCAGCAAGAAAGTGTTGTTTATGAAGTGGGTCAAGCTTTTGCTACGCTTGGTATGGTGTCATTAGGAATATGGATGTCATCTCAGCTCTCTTTATGAGCTCAACCTTGCTGACATTGTATATTGGTCCTCACATATTCCACTATTTGATGTGTATATACATGTTACTCTTGTAAATATGCATGTATCACATCTTATTGCCATTAATAATTAATCCTATCACTTTCATTCACTAAGGATAGATACATAAAACATTCATCGTTAAATAAGTCTACTTATGTGGCCCTGAGTCACGCCATAAAATGTAAGACTAGAGAGGCGGACTGGAAACCCATTAAGAAAATGGAAATTTCTAAAATCAGCCCAATAGGCTGTCGTTAAGGTTTAAAAAGTGTATCAAAATGTGTGAAAGGTGTATTAAAGTTTGTGAATGTGTTTTACAATGTGTTAAAAGATACACTGGAATGTGTGTGTGTGTGTGTTTTTTTTTTTGCCTTGGCTTATAAGAACCCTAAGAAAATTAGAAAGATTTCTTGCTGCTTGTAAACCAATAATTTTTAGAGATCTGTGTAAATTAAGTTGCATAAACATTAATATCCAAATTTTAGCAACAAATTCTGAGAAAGTCAAATCCGTGTTATATTTGACGCTGCCTACTAAATTTCAATGCTTCGAGGATACCGTAAGACAACTGTGTTGGAGTTCCTGTGCTAGTTCATCATAAGGTTAGTAATAGCTATGATTTACCTTTGGAAACCAAGAAGGCAATCTTTTATAATGTTATATGAGATTCAGGGTGCATGGTAAAAAGGTAAAACCTTTTGTATATGAAAGATAAACTATGCCAGATTGAGTACTTCGGAGAAATTGAAGTGTGGATATTGATGCAACTTACTGTGTGTGTAGCTCGGTATTTTTTCCTAGGAAATAATTTGAAATAAAAGGTTGTTCTAGGAAACTTTTGAATCTCAAAAGAAAATGAACTTGAAGAAAAAATATGACAAATAATTGATACAGCGAGCTCCATGAGATATTGGGAGAAACTTTCTCGTTAATCTGCAGAAGGTAGCTTGATGATGAAGGGTGTGTCACGGTTATGCAGCCCATGGCACCTCTACTGTCAAGAAGACTAGGTCTCCTTGTTTAGAGATGATACAATAGTGAGAGTAATACTAACCGAGGACATCGTCAGGGATATCCAAACAAATCGCCGTATGGAGGATATTTACTACATTTACACATCAAAATTCAAAACCAATAGGTTGGGATCATTTATCTAGTGTCAAAAATTTTAAATGTGTTATAGTGCTTCATTTGATCCGGTGTTTACTCTTGAAGCATCTTAACAATTATGTGGCAGCTAACTTTGTTGTAATTTTCTGGAAGGTTGGTCATAGTTATACAAGGTCAAGAAATATTTTTTCCTGGTTCATGCAATAATCTGGAATACTTTATTTATCTAGGATCTTGGTTAATTTTGTCCGATGAACATCAGCCATCATTTTGCTCGTCTCCATTATGCCGCTTATCCTGGAACTTAAACCACATACATGTTTTCCTGTAAACTTGCATAATATTGTGCGTTGTGCTTTCTCAATGCCTTCCATTCTGGCATTAATCTTCTGTTTGATAAAATGAACCAATCCACTTGATTATCTACTGAACGATGTGCATGTTGTAGTATAACTTTGTCTATAAAATTCATCTGTTTGCTTTTTCTGCTATTCTCTTCAGTCGACTGTCATTTATTATAAGATATAGGAGCATATACCAGTTTTTATTACAACTGGGAAAAGCCATGACCAAATCAACTAGTACACAATAGAGTATCTGAAACACTATCCTGTGAATTACCCCATGTGTGCTCCCTGTGCACACAAGAGGGTGCGTACAATATCTATAGAGAAACTCAATACTGAAGTGCTATCTATGGTAACTAGTTATTATCCTCATGATCAAAATCCCTCTGGGATAGTGTTTATTATTTAGATAAGGACACCGAAGCAGGGCACTTCACACAGAATTTAGGGGTTCTTCCCAGGTTTTCCCCTCCTTGGATCATGCTTAGGGTTAGCTCCCGTGTAATCATAATCCAACACTGAAACCAAAAGCTTCCTCAAATTCATTTGGACACTTCCCTTCACAAAACACGTAGTAATGATAAGCAAAAATAATGTGATTCCATAATTTGAGGTAAACCACTGATCGACAGAATATCATCGGAATCTGTAAAAGAACTCTGGATGTAAAGCTTACCTCGCGAAGTGAGTAAGTGGGTTCCGCATTATCTTTGAATCCCTCAGCTTTGCCTTGAGAAAAATACAAAGAGAACAACGTTGTTAACGGAAGAGGTATTTTGCTATATTGTGGAAATAAATTGCAGATTATAGCCTAAAACTCTACTCCTAACAAAAACCATAAAACCTATTTGGAGAAGCAGTGGGATTAAGAAAAAGGCTGAAAATTGACTTTTAAATCACTTACAATCTATAAATTGTATTTCAGAAGCACACTTAATATACTAGTAAACCTGTGGGACATTAATCAACCAAGGATATTGAGAACTAGCTCACCTGAAGATATCGAGGAAATAAGTAGAAAGAGGAAAAGCAGAAGGGAGGTCTTGATCCTAAAAGCCATAGCTGACCGTGTTGAGGAAATGTTGCGTCTTTAAAATTTCATGAGCTGTGTTTCATTGCTGGAAGAGGAGGGGAGAAGGGTTGCTTTTATGCTTGCTCTCAGTGGTAGGGATAGTTCCATTAGAGCTGTTTTGTCATAGTGCAGCCCACCCCAAGTTCCTATACAATGATGATGGGGGCGCATTACCTATTAGCCACAAAATGTTAGTCAACTGCAACAGTATGCATGTGGACACCCCCAATCAGTCTCTTGCATGGCTCAAACTCTGCCATTTTCACTTAGTTTTCTTTTTTCTGTTCTGCTTTTCATAGATGGGTTGGTTTTCTGGGTTACTCTCACCTTTTTTATAAGTCAACCTTCTTTTCCTCACCTTCCCACTACCAGAAACTTGTGGGCAGATACTTTAGTCACCTTTTATTTCCATTCTGATTGAGTAATCTGAGGTTTAGGTTACTCGCACTCGGATTAGATATCTGGTGTCGCTGTTCATAAAAAGATGATCACTTATCTGGTATTTTGATGTGATATATGTGTAAATCAGCTTGTTTGATTACCTAAAATGTACAACATATTCATTTAATAATAATGGAACAAAGCATTCATTTAGTAACCGTATTGATGGAAAAAGTATTCATTTAGTATATTGTTTGATCTGTATGTATAACAAGTGTAATCCCAAGAGGTTGATCTAGGACTTAGAGATTTGCTATCTCCTAAGGTATTAGATTTGATTCTGCTTACAATCAACTCTTGGGGCCACCTCACCTCACATGATTAGAGGCCACATTGTTAAAACTAGCTTAGGACTCCGAAAATCTCAAGGCCAACCCTGCTCTTGGGGGCACCTCGCCTCACATGCAAACACAGATTAGGCTGTGGAAGAGACTGTAGAGATTAGTATGAAGCACGCGCAAGTTGGCCCTCAACACCATCCACAAGTGTCCGATGCCTAGTATCAAACCTATATCTGGTACCCTTGTCTGGATGTCAAGCGTTCGATGAGACTAGAATCAGTAATGCTATGGGTATACCAAAAATGCACACCAAATGCACTCTAGGTGATGTGACGGATGGAGAGCCACCTAATGGTGATGCGGTGGGCTCCATATTGGATGGCTCCCCATCTGCCACATCACCTGATGTGCATTTGATTTGCTTTGGTATATCCATAGCATTATTGGACTAAAATAGATTTACTTTGGGTCTTTCTTCGATATAAGGACAATTAACAGTATCATCAGTGCTCTGTGAAAAGTGATGGTATCCATTGCAATCATTTCACAGACTAAATTTGTTGGTTGTACCAACAAGTACTTTTTTTATTATGCCTTTGATCCTCACATTTCGGCTTTGTTCACTAGTAAACCAATAGAGGGGTGACAGAAAAATGGACAGTGGCCCACAAATGAAATCAATTGTGAAGAATATCTGGAGGGTTGAATTCTGCTGGTGCCATTAGTGGGAGCACTAACAAAAAGGGGTACAAAACCAGGACACCTTTTGAACTCACAGCAATAATTTCTGTTCTAATCACTGCCCAAGACAGGAGATTAAATTAATTAATTGGGCTTTTTGGCGACCGGATGTTGGTCTGAACAACATAATTAACCTAATAAAGTACTAGTAAAACTCTGTAATCCACAATTGTTCTAGGTTTTCTGGGAACAATCTTAAAGTTTGTCTCTGCAAATTGGTCGATTCGTTGCTATTTCATGGGATAAGCCTGGTAACATGTTAATATTGTTGGCTTGTGAAGCCGGATTCAATTTTAGTCGCACTCCGTTGATGTAATTGAATAGGAAAACTCTAGAGGCATTAATTAACGTACTAATTGATTTGGACCTTTTTGGGAAGAAATTAGCCAACCAAAAAACAATTTTAGATTAATGATTTTTTGATTTTTTTTGTCGTTCATTACTGTTAATACTAATCATTTTATGGGTTCTTGTAAAAAATTACCCTAATCCGATATCAATAAGAACTTTTTCGGAATTCGCAGGGCAATTTCAAGTTAATGATTTTTTGCGATGCTCATTTTGGGTTCCACAAACATGATTTAAAGCACTCATTATTCTTAAAATCCTTTTTATGGGTTCCTGCAAAACGTTAGCACAATCCGATAACAAAAAGGGTTTTTCCAGAATCCGTAGGGTGTCTACGAATTCTGGGAAAAAAAATCGTTATCAATATTAGATTGAGCTAATTTTTTACAATCAACCATGAAAAAATCAAGAATAATAAGCGATCTTTTTCGGATCCCAATGAGTGGTTTAAATTATCATTTCGGTTTTCTAATTTCTTTCCAAACATAGTCGAGGAGGTGCAAGGGTTGGTTCCTATGCCGTGCCACGGCAGGCACTCGAATCCCTTGTTTTTTGTTCTTGATTATCTTTATGCGTTGTGTGTTTGTTAGTTTGGCAGAACCTCTAACAAATCTGTCATACCCTACTATTGCACGTAGATGTGCAGTAGAATATGGGATTATAAAAGATAAATTGGAAGGAGGGACTCACCGACAGAGTTATGAGATTTACTACCCAGTGTGTACCACCCACTAATTATTTGGCGGTAAGGGAAAAGTCTACTCACACCATTTTACAGCCCAAACTTGTAACCGATTTACCACAAGCATATAGACTCAATTATTTTGATGATCGAAAATGTTCACCGCATAGAGCATGTCAAAAATAATGACACCAAAATAAAAGTTTATAGAACGTGGATAAATGTATGATCGGGAAAGAAAATAAATCCACTCATTAAAAAAACAAATGTGTTCTGATCGTGCACATCTTATAAATCTGAATTTCGGTACTTGTATGGATATGCTCTATAAGGTGAATGTTACTGATCATCAAAAATGTTGAGGCCTATAAACTAATGTAGCAAATCAGCTATGAATTTCGTTGTAAAAATGGATGTGTGACGACTTTCCCAAACGTAAAATGCTTGGAATCGATCATGAACCAATGAGTAATATCTTTGCGGGTTTGCTCCAGTTTTAACTTTTAACTGAGCTCCTCTTCCTACAAGATGGCGGTGAGATTGGCCTCCCAAGTTTAGTCGAAGTGCATGAAAACTAATCCAAATACCCGAGTTATTAAAAACAAAAAATCTTTGCAGGTAGTGGAATATCAGAGGTAATCAATCTGTGGGCTGTACATAAGTCATAAGAGATGATCACTATTTGGAATGCAGAAGGAATAAAGTGTACTGTGCAGCAGTTGAAGTCACTAAGAAACTGCTGGTTGTGGTACATGCTATTCTCTCTCGTGCCTGCACTCACTCACCGGCTCAGGTACATATTTGGACGCTTTGTGATCGGTGGAGAAGAAAGTTGACGGAAAATGATTTGGGTACACCACCACATCCTAATTGTTCATCTTAGCTCTTTAACCAATAAGAGTGTATTTCAAATCCGAAATGTCGAAAAAAGCGTTTGGACGATTTAGATGTGGAAGTGTACATATGGGGTACTCATTAATTGTGTATCCATAGCATTGTTGGAAAGTTGACAGAACTCAAGTGGGGGTACCATTAAGTTTATTGGATGAGATTTGAAGTTTCAAGAATGTGGAGCTTGTACTGATTCAATGTACTAAAAAAAAAAAGGAAACTTAATATATGAGAAAGGCATCTCAGAAATTCATTTACCAAAAAAGAAAGAAAGCCTTGTCAAAAAAAAAAGAGAAAGACGAGAGTTTGATTTTTATTTATAACTCAAGTATTCGGATCAGCTTTTGTATACTTTGATTATGACTATGACTAAAGTTTTTTAAAAAGGTACGGAAGAGAAAGGTGCTACGCTGCTGATGCCTACTCTTTTGGTTACCCAAGATCATTGGTGTGGAGCATCATTTAGAAATACGTATCTTGACAGCTGAGAGTGTGTACACATGGCTTGTGCACTAAATCACTATAGACAGATCCGGTCATTTGTAGGGATGGTCATTATGTCCGATCTATCTGTATCTGATCTGATCCCTACTCTGAACGGATTAGTAATTTGGAGATTTGTTTGGGAATTAGATAGGATATGCTCTTTTTTTTTTTGAAAATTTTTCAGGGATCGGATAGGAAGTGGAGATAGGCATATCCCCACCCCAACTCCGGCCATGGATCTTCTGCCCCCAATTGTTGCTCCTACTCCCTATCCCACCCTCCTTTGGCCGACACGTGTCCCTTCTAACCCCCTCATTTAACTCTGTTAAAGGTCTTCCATTACCGTTTTCCTTGACGATAAATTGCCCAACAAAATCTCCAAAAGATTGACGATAAACATCAAGAAAATCCTCTACCTGGTACCCACTCCTCCGACAATCTATTGCATGAATTCTCTATGGATTTTAGAGGGGAAAAGTACGAGATGATGGAACGATTCCCGGCCCAACGAGATCGTAAACATTTACCCAATATGTTAAATCTAATCGAAAGCATGTAAATCACACAAGATTTACAGAATGAAGCGCAGCGGAATATTCAAGCTTTCGGAGATCGACGAACCGAGCCCCGCACTATAAGCACAATCCGTAACCACGAACAAGAACCCGAACACCGTCTTCTATCCTCGTCGCGTAGAGAAGACTACCAGAGCCTACTCTTACTATCCACACCGCAAATCCTAGGGTTGTAGATGGAAACCCTAGAGAGAGAATATATTGATACGAGAATATTTTGGGGAGAAGGAGAGAATTAGAACTCTGGTTAATTTCTTGTGTCACTCTTATGTATCTGCAAGACTATATTTATAAACAAATTAAGTCCTAGAGTTGAAACTCGCTTTAAACTCTCATAACAGATAAGAGATAAGAGTCTATCTCTTATTATTCTTCTAATAACCCAATCATTTGACCCATGTGAAAGATCCGTGTGTATTGGGTCCGGTTGAACCGACTCATAAATACTAACACAATCTTTTTGCCCTCCGGTTGTTTCTCACCCATTCCTGATTGCGACGCCTCTGAAATCAAAATTGAAGAGGAAGATGCCACCATTTGTTGAATTTGATTGGGTGGTGAAAAGTGGATTGGTGAGAAAAATGGTCTGCTCTTGTTGATAGCAGGGTCTAGCAATCTACTGATTGCATTGGATGTATTCGATGAATTGCATGTCCTAAACAAAAAAGAAAAGAAAGATCATTTTCACAATCAAAGGAGCCTTCAATTCCGTTATATAACCTGAATTGGAAGATGAAAATATAGTTTTTTTAAATAACATCAATAAAAGTAGGGTTTTCCTGATGTGTTTGCAGGTGGAATCAAAATGTAGAACTGAAAGTTATTTTCTTTCCCAGTGAAGAATATCTCAATCTCTTAATGGAATAGCCTCATTTTGGGAAGGTTAAATAAATTGTTTGATATTTTATTTGTGCATGTACATGTCGAGCTTTCCCACATAAATGTGTGGACAATTTATCGTCAATGAAAACAGTAATGGAAGACCTTTAACAAAGTTGAATGGTGGGGTTAGAAGAGACATGTGTTGGCCAAAGGAGGGTGGGACAGGGAGCAGAGGCAGCAATGAGGGGCAGATGATCTGAGGCCCCCAAATTCGTTCCCCGATCCATCCCCGCCCCGCCTTGCCTCATCCCCAAATCCCCGTCTCACTAAATTCTCTCTAAACATAAAGGGGTCACACTGTTATTTTGTTTGGGTAATCTAATCTAAGTATCACTATCATTTGTTCATTTCTTAGGGGATGTTCCACTAACCCAATTTTTTGAAAAACCTTGTTTTTTTTTTCACGGTTTTTATGTAATGTTTTGTGAGAGAATGACATGTCTCGATGTTTAGAAAAAATAATTTTTTGTTATTGAAATACTGAAATTGCGCTACACAATATAGACTACAGAGTGATATCAAAGACTCAAACCCTCTCCTATTCTCTCATTGTAGCTAGTTGACTGCTATTATTTTCATTATTATGCTATTGTTTTGATGTTGTAACAATCTTTTTTGGCATTCCCGTATCCGTCCAACCTTGATCTCCTACCTCTCCACTTTCAATATGATTTTGAAACTTCCCACCCCATGGGTGGAATGCTACCCGATGCATAACATCAAATTAAGTATATTTGTTCTCGATTCCATCCTTCTGCTCATTCCAGATGAAATTTTAAAAATATTCAATTTTTTATTATTTTAAGTCACTTATGTTCGTCACCTGTAGTGATTTATAATTCAATCAATCAGTAATATATATCAGTCTACAGATATTTATCCAATTAGAATATTTATTGCTTTCTACTTGTACACAAGAAAATTTATTTAAAATAATTTCCTACTCTTTCAATTTGTAGCCAAGGATTGATTTAATCCACGTGGAGTGTGTAAAAGAAAGAAAAAATGGGAAAAAACAAAAACAATTAAGACTGAAGAGAACTTGGGTTTAAGTGATGAACCGCAAAATGAATCCATAATCTTTTTTAGAAGTTTAAAATAAAAAATAAAAATAAAAAGAGAAAAACTTAAATTCTTTACTTTTTAAAATATAGGTTATTCGGAGAATTTTCAAAAACAACCCGCCCAGAGAAAAGTTCGATTACAAGATACAGTAATTTAATAAAAAGGTTGATAAAAAATTAATTTATAAAAAGCGGTGCCAAAATTGTTTATGAAAATGCAACCAACCACATGGCTACACACTCATTTTCCTTGGCTTGAAAGAAAGCTTGTCCATTTTGCTTTATGACTTTTTAGGTTACCATAAATCCTTACCCGGATATGATCTGCTGTCCAGCTAGCCTATTTGCTGTATACCTGCAAAAGTGACTCATCATATTCCCCTCATCTCACACACCATTCATTGAAATTAGGGTTAGTGTTGTCTTTCTGCTAACCAAAACAATAGCATATAGTCCGGTACGTGAATTTGCTCCTCACACAATTAACCAGAGTTCCATCTTAGGATTAGTCAACGTGCCCATAAACTAACCCAAACACCCTTGACCATCAACAAAAATAAAAGAAGAATAGCAAGTACTATTTGATTACCAAACATCAACAAACACCATAAAACATGGAAAGAGAGTAGCATGACTAAAGGTGTATTACTTCAAGAAACAGTAAGATACAAGATAATCAAAAATCACATAGCCCATAAGTTTAAAATTTATCAATTGAGTACTCAAAAGAAAGACAAGACTACATATACATTGGCTCTTACAAAGCAACACTTGGCAATCCTCATTTCAGCCCTTAAATGTCATTGCAATATGTGACATTTCAATATATTGCTCTCAACGAGAGTCAAAATATGATTATACAATCCAAAGCACAAGGGGAGAAAACAACAGGGAAAAAAAAAACCCCAAAAAGGCTGTACTTGACCGAGCAAGAAGACGGCAGCGCGCAGCACACATGCTTTTGCTTTCATGAATGCAGTGTATCAAACTTCTGACTTTAATGAAATGCCTAGTGCTAACAACTGGTAATAAAACAAATATGAAGAATGCAAGATGTAATGGCCCCAAATGGAGCAACCTCATGAGTATACATAAATAGAAAAAGAACAAAAAAAGATATGCAACCTGACTGTGACCGACCCGACAAGACGCCATTGACCTGAAACAATGCAAGACACAAACTAAATCCCCGAAAACAAAACGAGGGTCAAGAAATATGGAAAGAGAGAAGCGGGGAAAAATGGCAGTGGGGTGATCGTGAAAGTGTCATGACACCAGAAACCGGCTCTTCCGCTAAATAATTGGAGGAGCATGGGACATTTCCCCAAAAGATGACGTCTCAACCATATCAAGGACAACTGAAGAACCAATGAACAAGCAGCATAAGTGCCCAGGAAAGAATGATGGGTCGCTAACAAGGCCCCTAATTGACCGCTCATGAATGTTCAGCAACACTAGAACTAGACCCACCTCCCAACCTCAAATGCTCCAGATAGGTGACGATTTTTTGATGAAAGACTTTACTCAATCTTCCGAGGAGCCATCACTTCTCAATTCCTCTGTGACAAAAGGAAACAGACCCCGACGCCGACCTGACCACCGACCTGGACCCCATGGTGCTGATGCAAGAGTTAGTGACAAACTTGAAGACCAATTATTTCTGTTGTCCGAGAATGGTAATGAACTGACACCTTGAAATGCAAAACCTGGACCCCGACTCGACACAACCAATATGCATGCAGGGACTCCTAAAAGCAAAGTACAATACCAAGTGGCGATAGCCTCAAACAGAAATTGCACGGCTTATAGCCAACTGGGCCCATTCAGCAGATTCCTTAATCAAATGGTCATCTGAGGACAAGCATTCATTTAAAAACTCTTTGCTGGACAGTGATTGCTGAATCAAAGAACCTGCATTACTTCCCAGAGTGTCTGCTAGATCTCCAAGGACCCCAATGGCAGTTTTCATCACCAAATCATCCCTGATGACAAATAGATAAGCAAAATTTAGTATTAGCATGATACAAGAAATAAGATAAACCAGGCATGACAAATGAAAGAATGAAACTGCAAACTCACATGTCTTTCTCCATGTAAATGGTGTCCAGGAACTGGAGGATGTGCGGCGCATAAGGAATCAAGGATTGAGTTTTTGGAGAATTTTTAAAGCCTTGGAATATGCCAGAATATGCCTCCAAAATCCCATTCCTCAGAAGATTGGTGTACTCTGTCATTTCATCGTCAGCACCTGATGTGTGGGCAGATAACTCTGCTGCACCCTGAAGCATAGGCATGGCGTAAATCAAGTACTTCTCAAAATTCTCTCCAATAGCCAGTGCTATGTCACCGAAGCATGAAAATATCGGAGGCTTCACAGAGCGGTGCAACTGGTTGCTTGATAAATCCTTAAGAAGCTGAGTCATAATCCCATCACAGTAGGGCAAAATCTTATCCTCCAAGGCTCTGCATATATCACCTACTACACCCACTGTAACAGCACAGACTTGGTACTCCTCAAAATTCTGAAGACCCATTTCCAAATACTTATAAAACTCTGGCACATATTTCGCAAAGTCAGGACCTGTTGCATAAGCAAGGGCTCCGATGGCGAGCATCGCCTCCTCATGAACAGTGGCACTTCTACAAGCAAAAACCCTGAGGAAGAGATTCATGATCTGATCCACATACTGCATGAACGCAGGCTTATTAGGCTCGGATGATCCTAGCTTCTGGATAATAACCTGTAAGCAACCACAAAGAAGGCCTTGCAGTTCATTCTGCTTCTCCCTCTCTTCAGATGAAAGCTTTTGCGCCTCGAGAGTCTGATGAAGCTCCATCATAATGACAGGAACTAATTGCACCACCATCGGAGCAGTTTCATCAGTTGAACACCTCACCACTTCATTCAAGGTCTCATATGCAGCAGTTCTTAATCGCGATTCCCCAGCATCTTCCCTTCGAGTGACAGTGAGAAGGGACTGAACAATTTCCTGGAAATAAGGAGTTAGAGGAGAGGACGGACCAACATCCTCAAAACCTTGAGCAAGGAAGTAGAGAGCACCACAGGCCTTCTCAGCAACGTTAGGAGCATCCTTCATGCTCTGAAGCAGAACCGTTATAATCCGTTGACAATTTGCTTGAGTAATTATGGGTGTCTCGATAGTCGAGCCATGGAGAAATTCAAATATTCTACCCAGGGTCCAAGCCGTTGTGTCCTTCACATGGCTATTAGGGTCCTGTGTCAAGGCAGCGAGCATGAAATTTAGAGCCACATTAACAATGGGTATTAACTTGTCAGGTGAGGGACCCTCCAAGATAGAACCAAACGCATATGTAGCCCCCTCCCTTTGCCTCCAATAAGGTTTGCTGATGTTCTCTTCAATGAATGGCATCACAAGTGGGACAACATCATCTCCAACAGTTCGCGCAACCAAGCCTAGGCAGGTGCCACCCGCCATGGCGAGATTCCAAGCCCCATCGTCCTGATCCTGATCCTCTTCTTGTTTAAGAAGTGTTTCCAATAACATAGGTACAAGAGCAGGGAGTGCTTGCTTGATAAAATAAAAGCAGGGAACATCAGAATCCCCTGTAAAATCACCCCCATATTCTTCCAAAATATCTATCTCCTCGTCACAGATTGAGCTCCAGAATTCAATAGCTTGAAGAGCTACAGGCTCCTCATCTTCCCCCACAGCCTTTGCCGTGATGGTAAAGATGTCCTGTATGTAGGGAGATAATTTCTCATAATATGACGAAGAGATAGATACCAAACACTCAAAAGCTGCCTGCCGAATTTTCACTTCTGGGGACAGAGTAGCCTCACAAACAACTCTCATAATATAATCGCGTTCCATATCATTGCTAAAATTTGCCTGAGCGAAACCTAGAGCATTGTACAATGCTCGGGTAGCAGCAAGCCTAACATCATTATTACCTTCCGTTGCATTCATCCCTTGAACCACGGCTGTAAGAATTTTATTCACATGATCTTGATCTACAACATCTGGAGAAACTTCTTCACACAAATACCCCAGAGTTTCTAAAGTGGCTTGCTTGACATGACCTGGAAGCTGGTGAATGTTTGACAACAGTGATCCTATTAGCTCAGGCCACTGTCTCTGTGGCAGCTCAATGCCTGCTACCTTAGCAATGACTTGAGATGCAGTTGACCGAGCATCAGGGACAGGAGAAGAAAGGGTCTGCAGCAAGCATGTCTTAATCTGGTTCTTCACAGCCACGTCTAATGACAACCACCTTTGAACAAGCTCAAACTTCCTATGTTGTTCCTTGGCATCTAAGGCATTCTTCAGGATCAAACCTGCTAATTTACGGCTATCTACAGGCTTCTCGTTGTTAGCAAGCTCTCCTGATAGAGATAACAGGAAAGCCGGAAGATTTTGCTCCTGAAACTGTTTCAAACTTTCTTCCGCATGCTTCCTCACTGCTCCATCCACTGCTTGTGCGTTCAAAAGAACCTGGGTGACTTCCATGGCCATGGTGTACCTAAGGGGTATCACCTTTTACAAGTCAGCACCATACACTGATTCCAACATCGTACACCCAAATCAAAAATCTACTTTCAAAAAGGGGCAAAATAAAAAGGGAAAACAATTTTAGAACAGCAATCATCAACGGATTAACCTTAATGGCATGCACGAATTAAGCATTAGTAAAGAGAACTAATGATCATATGGCTTTAGCAGAAATTAGAACAACAATCATCAATGGATCAAAGCAAGAAAGTACTAGTCAACCTCCTCGATTTTTAATACAAAAAAGAACAGTTACAACTTACAGGGAAAAAATTTAAGCGAAATCACAATACAATGATGCTAAATTTTTGCAGATGTGCACAAAAATAAACTACCACATCCATATTATCAAGCCAATAGACTAACATCCAACCTAATTTCACTACACCAAAGGCGCAAAATGGGTGTTTAGTTACTAAACAAAAGTTCCATACTTTTCAAATCGATCGAGATCGCAAGAAAAATGGGTATTTCAGTAGGAACATAGGACAATCCACTCATAGGCAATAAAGGAACCCTAATTATATGGATCGGACATCCTTATACTAGGAAGAGTGTTTAAGAATGTAAATTACCCGTCAAAAACAGCGAACAGAGATATAGACGATGAGAGAGAGAGAGAGCAAGGCGAACGAAGAGGAGGAGGGAGAGAGAGAGAGAGAGAGAGAGAGAGAGAGAGAGAAGAGGAGAGAGAGAGAGAGGGGGGAGAACCTGTTCGATTTAAGATTTGTGCTGCTGCTGATTACAAAGAAAACCCTAGATCGCGCAGGAATTCGATATATATTGCGGTAATTACATAAAGAACCCTGGAACTTGATCTGTGTAGTAAATTACTCCCCCATAATTGCACTTTTTGCAGTTCAAATCCTGACTAGTGACTACTAATTTAACAAATTCTCTCTCTTTACTAATGCCTCCATCCCAAATTTTGGTCCATCTTTCCTTTTTTGATGTTGCAAATTAGTTCTTTTGACTAGTCAAGCAAAAAAAAGAAATTTCATTTTTTTGGCCAAACTTCCATTTCAAAATTTTAAAGTGGAAGGAAAATTGTCTATTAGATTTCAAATTTGTCAACACATGGTACAGGGGTAGCTTTGGAAATACATTTCTTTGTAAGAATAATGATAATTCCCACTTAAAATGTTGAATTCCAAAAGGGGAATAAAATTTGTGGATGAAGGGAGTATATTCTACTCAATTTGTCTCATTGGGACCTACCAGATGTTTGAGATACTAATTTTCCTGGGCTTTCCATATGATAGACAAAAATGATAAAGATTTGGTCTTTACTCTTTAATATCTTTTGTTTTGTTAATTGGGTGGTTTAATTGTTATCTTACCACTATATTTGCTCTTCATCATTACGAGTTGTCCTTTCATTTCCGCAGACAAATCGAAGAAATAGCACACACAAAAAAAATTCACTTTCATAGTGCAAATTTATAACGAAAGCTTATTATTGAAAAGTAAATGCGTAAAAGGATTGAAGTGAATCTTCTCAACAACTGAAGTTTCAAAAAAAAAAATTCCCATTAACCAATATCAAAAGTTGTAACCTAGGGGTTGCCCCAGCGGTTAGGACGAGTGCTCGACTTTGAGACTAATCCCTTTGGTCAGGAATTCGATTCCCCGCAAGATGAGTACTTGTGCTAAGTGGGGGTCTGTAACTAGTGTGGGTTGCGCCAGCTTCCTCCGAGGTTTGGGTTGTGCAGTGGGTTCAATTATTGGCCTACTGTAAGGCTGTTCTTAGGTTATTAAAAAAAATTAGCAGAAAATTTTGGACAAAAGAAAGTCATACATTATGACACCTAAGCCTTGGTAAACACCCATCCTGTAGTGGCTGAATGTCATTGCCAATACTTCAAGCTCCGGTAGGGCATGAGATTGGGTTGGAGAGCAATGTCAGCATGTGGTTGAATTGAAATCTCTTTTAATTTTGGGGGTCAAAATGTCTAGCATGGAAAAAACTTGTGGTACCAATGAAAAGAGTTGATAGGAGATTTGGTTTGCTTATGAGAAAAATGGAAAAATCTCCCTAAACTCCTGCTCTCAATCCTCATTTTACACTCCTGCTCTCAATTCTCATTGCCAGATTAACATGCTCGAGCCAAATGCTCCAATTTCTTTTAATTTAGGGGGTAAAAATGTTTTACAGGGCAAAAACTTGTGGTACCAATAAAAAGAATTGACTGGAGATTTGGTCTGCTTATGAAAACAATGGAAAAATCCCCCTAAACTCTAGCTCTCAATCCTCGTTTTACACTCCCGCTCTCAATTCTCTCTGCCAAATTAACAAGCTCGAGCCAAACACGCCTATTAATTTTTTGGGATTTGTTTATACATGAAGGAGATACATGAATTGAAATAGTTATTCTCATCCATTAAATCAAATAGGCATAGGCATTCAACAATACATATATCCCTTGATTCCCTTCATGTTTTTTGGTAGGCATCCCCTCTCCTTTTAGAAATTTCATCAAAGGTCTTCATGATCAAGATATTCATCATCATCATAATCAGTATCATCATAGACAGTGCTATAGAATATGTATTCATGCATTATCATCTCATCCAGAGTTAGTTTCCCATCTCCATCTTCATCAGCCTGATCAATTAAACCAGTGCCCCAGTTAGAAATCTCATCTAAAATCATCATCGTCAAACTGATGATTCTGTTTTTGTGTTTTTGTGTTTTTTTTTTCTTTTCTGCTTTCATTTTTTCCGAAAACCCTAAATAACAAAAATGAAAACAGTGAGAGCATGAGTTTAAGTTTTTTAGTTTTTGATTTTCATGTTGGGAAATATGAAAACCAAAAAATTAGAAAGTGAAAATGAAAAACAAACTCATTCTCAAATACTCTATGCATCCCAAAATGACAGTCCCCTACGAAAAAACTGCAATTTTTGGATAAAAAACTGAAGTACTTCCGTTTATAATTATTTTTGCACCAAATTGAAGAACTAATAGAGATCTGTAATTAGATGTGAAGGAAACTGAAAAATTGTGTATGTAAGTATAATATTTTTTTACTCAAAGATTATATGTTTTTCACAGAGACTATCATTTTGGGACGGAGGGAGTAGTTTTTGACATAGTTGATAAAACATCATGAAACACATGCCTCGTGAATCAGATAACTTGCATAATACTTGGCATAGGAAAGTTCTCCAGGGCTCAGGTATTGGAGTATGGGTTTTAGCTCTTCCACTCCTAGTAATCTGCCCAAACAAAAAAATAAAAAAGAAGTTAAATTACCCCAAAAGTCCATCAATAACTTTCTTTTGGGGGAAAAATGTGGCCTGAATAAAAAAATTAAAAAAAGGGTCACATACTTGTCCCTTTTGACATCAAGCTTGTCAAATATTTCTTCAGGGGAAGGTGCATTTGCACCCCCATTTTCAAATTCCACATAGTTCTTGTAGATATCATATGCTCCATTTTTGAACTCCCCCAAATTGAGTTTATCATCATGATCATAGTCAATAGGCCTGGAAATCAAAATGGAAAAAGACTAAGCATGCAATGAGAATAGATTCGCGCTACTAGTAGCACTGAAACTGGTGCATTGGTGCACGGAAGCACTACATAGGAGTTGCACCCCTATAAGTGCATGTGCAATCCGAGGCACCAGTTTACAAGAACCATTGGTATTTTGATGGACCTCAGTTTTAGTGCATTTCCCCCTGCTACCCACTAGATTAGATTATCTGTTTAAATATTCTCAGATGATCCTACGGCTGAAAAATGCATTCTAAAAGAGATACATCCAAATTCCAGTGCAGACCTCCTAGCTTCCAGTTAGGGTGCTACTATCTTTTCAATTTTTTCAGTGTCGGGTACCACGTGGCGCCTTATGTGGCACTTACAACGCCTCATCAAAGCCGTCCAAAATTGTTTTGGACGGTTTGGATCTTAAATACACTCTTGTTAGTAAGTTTGGACGGTTCAGATCTTAAATACACTCTTGTTGGTAAGAGTTGATATCTCTTACAAGTAAGAATGTATTTAAGATCTAGACCGTCAAAACACCAAGATGCGTGACAAGTACTGCCACGTAGTACCTGCTCGACACTGAAAAATTTCTGGGGACAGGGTAATATACATTATGAATTTAGAGACTGACTTTATTTTTTCTCTCAACAGCCATTTTTGAATCTCCTCATTGTTGCTATCCTCTGGGTACAAGAAACTGCAAGAGGATTATGTATCAGTTTTACTTTAACCATTTAAACAGATACAAGAATTAGCAATGATTAAGGGGAAGTTACTGGATTAATCAAATTACTCTTTAAATTCATTCAAATTGAGAAGTCCATTCTGATCAATGTCAGCATTTCTAAATTGCTCCCTCCACCACCCAGCTTCACCGTGCCCCATTCCATTTCTCTCTGTTGAAGCATTGTTACTGTCATAACCCTTTTTGAGAAACTTCTTATTGCTCCCTTTGGTAGGCAAGAAAAACCCGAAAAGTAGAAGGAAATTCAGAATCGTGAATTTGGAATCTATTTCACGATTCTGAATTTCCTTCTTCTTTCAACCTTTTCTTCCGACCAACCAAATCAACGATGTGAACGCAAAAAAAAGGCAAACATAATACTTACCTAGATCTTTGTCAGTAAAATGAGGGAAATACTCTCGGAAGGAAATGGCCGCGTCTGCATCCTTGTCACGGGATGCCAATTCTTTCCCTGCCCGAAAAGTGAGGTGATCATTCGCTTGTTTCATAATCCACGCTTCGAGTTCCTTGGATTCAACAAAGCCATCTTGTGGATCTTTGTCAAGAGATGGAAACAAATATTTCAGCCGTAGGGTTATGTTTAGGGTACCCTCATCGCTCAAGAAATCGGTCACACCCTCTATATCTAGCTCTTTGGGAACCGGGTTGTTTTCCCAGTTGGTGGGCGTGTTCCTATCATTTAAACCTTTCTCTTCCACAAGTCTCTCTATTTTAACGACCAAAGGGTCGAAAATTATAGGTGGAACTTTGAATCCGAGACGACGATTTAGGCCATGAGGCCTGTGAAATCTTTGAGTTGTTTTGATGCTGTGCAAGAGAAATAGGAAGAGGGTGAAGGCGGTGGCGGCAAGGAAGCTTTGCACCACCACCTTCGACATTCTCCGGTGAAATTTTGATGGAGGAGAGAGTTTGGTGGCTTCTCGGTTACTTCATTTTTCTGTTCTTGGTTTTGAATGGATGGTGAATTACCGTTATTGGCAGTTAAAAGGGAGGGGCAAACAGAACAATGGTTTGGTGGCTAAATGGGCTTTAGCACAATTGAATTTGGACCAATTAGTATTTATTTTGAACATATAGAAAAACTCACAATAGGGTGAGCAAATGAGGACCGTGGGATTTCCAACCATTCAATTGACTTCAAACAATGTCGGACTCAAAATTACGAATTTGACATATTTTGCGGAGACCACTCTTCAGTAATTTTACAGGAAAATTTTAAAATATATACTAAAAATAGGAAGAAAATTAAGAGGGGTGCGGGACCAAACACCCCCTCGCACCCCAGTCCGCCCCTGACCCCAAGAAAATTTGGCGCATTAATTCTTCAAATGACTTTAATACAAAAATTTGGACTCACTACATTTTTGCCAGGTAATGGATAAAAAATGCTGAAAATTTCAAGAAACTTTAGATACAAAGAGTCGCAATATGATTTTGGCGGGCTTTTTCTTTTTTATCGGGTAATATTATCAAAACTTGAAGTTTCAGGCCTAGCCACGGGCTTTTATCTTAGTCGGGTGGGCGCACGGGCTAGTAGTATTGATTTGGCCATTTGGACTATTTGGGCAAGCCGAATGCTTTTTGGGGGGTGGGCATGGGCGCATGGTGGTCTTGTAAACCGGAAAACCTTGGGCAGTGTAAAAGTGCATATAATATCTCATATATATATACACACACACACACACAAATCTTCTTATCCACACCTCCCGGAAATAAGAAAAAAAATAGTTTTTTTGTGTTGCAAATTTTTTTTGGAAAATCCGATCCGTCCAATGTGTTCGGAAGGTGTTTTCAAGGGTCTTTAGGTGAAAAATCTTCAAAAAAAAAATGCGGGAAGGGCTGCGAAAAATATATTTTTTTTAAAAAAATATATTGGATCAAACCCTGGATTGGATCAAACCTTTTTTTTTGAAGATTTTCCGCGAGTATCCTTGAAAACACCTTCTGAACACATTAGACAGATCGGATCGTCAAAAAAAAAGATTGGATAAAAAGTCCGGATAAGAAGCGGAACCTAGTCCCTATCTAATCGGGGAGTCCCAGATCCGGGACTCCACCTTCCCGATATTTTTTTGATGATCCAAACCGTCCAATGTGTTCAAAAGGTGTTTTCCAAAGTTCCCATGGGAAATCTTCCAAAAAAAATACCGGGAAGGGTTTGATCTGAGCAGTTTTTCGCAAAATTGTAAATATACAGATTTTGCGAAAAACTGCTTGGATCAAGCCCTTCCCGGTTTTTTTTTTTTTTGAAGATTTCTCGCTTGAACCTTAGAAAACACCTTTTAAACACATTGGACGGTTCGGATTTTCCAAAAACAATTTTTAAAAGCATCAAAACACCAAAAAACCTCCTATCCGGGATCCCGGATTGGATAATTGCCATATATATATATATATATATATATATACACACACCACTATAATATATATAGTACATGCCCAATGATTTAATAAAGAAGTTGGCATAAAAAAAAATGGTGGAAAGAAGAGGAATAAAGGAAAGGACAAAGTATGGGCAAGTTTTTCTTGATGCAGAGAAACCTTGGGTAAACAAAGGCCATTAGAATAGAAAATGAAGGAAAAAATAATATAAGTGTACTGGGCTACGAGCAGGCTGATATCTCGAGCTGCCGGGCCGGGCCAGTGGGCGAGCACGCAGGCGGGTTGGAGCAAAAAAATTTAATCCCAAGCCCAGCCCATGAAAAGGTCAGGTCAGATTGGGCCAGCCCACCCATTTGACGAGCTGGGGCAAAGCCCAGTGGGCTTCGAGCAGGCCACAGGCCAACAGGTGGAGAGCCCATGGAAAGGTCAAGCTGGGCCGACCCGCCCATTTGATGGGCTCAGGCTCAGGCAAAGCCCGACAGGCTTCGGGCGGGCCGCAGGCTAACGGGCGGAATGATGACGTTTAGGTTGAACCCCGGGACTGATCCTGTCGAGTACGTCTTCGGCTACTGGGTTCCATATTGGGCCTAGCCAAGCTCGCAAAGCTTAAAAAGAGAAGACGTGCAATAATGATTGAAGCTCCAAAGAGATGTCCAAAGAAAATGACGCTGCCACAAGAATAGAATCTGTGCCATCAATTTGACATCTGATCTCAACCACCTCAACAGGAGTACAAGAAAAATTAGACTACAGAGGATTATGAATAACAGAAAGAGGCACAAAAGAACACAATTGCCCAGCCAATATATCGAGGAGTTGACAAAAGTTAAAGGGTTATCGTCATCATATACTATAGCATGTACAGAAACAAAAAACAGCCAACGATTCCATCAGTTTGTGTGGGAAAACCGAATCGATTGTTAGTCAGGCTACTGCCTTCTGTAACCAAGGCCATTTCACGTCACAGATATCGTAAGGGGCGTTGCCATCATCGTCTTTTAGACCTGTGTCAGCCTTATGTTGGACGAGGAACTCAGCGATTGCTTCTCTCTCGCAAACAGCAGCATAATGCAATGCACTTTGTCCTTCATTATCCTAAAAACAAGCAGAAAAATAAGAAAAGTCGTAACGAATAAATGGAAGATAATTGAAGCAGTAATGCAAAATATTTCGATTTTTACACGGGGAGACGAAAAATCATAGATTTGTGAAAGAAAGAAGAGCACCTCAATAGAGGCTCTCATAATCTAGGTCTAATGGTATATGGTGACAATGAAAGAAAGAAGAGCACCTCAATAGAGGCTCTCATAATCTAGAGAATGGTATACGGTGACAATGAATACGATAACACCCTTTTCTACCCGGTACACAGTACACCCCAATCAAACCAAGAGACAAATCGCACAAAGCTCCTTCTATTTCTTTGTTTTGGTTCTGTGGAAAAAATTAAGCTCCTCATCAGATAGCATAGGAAGGGTATACTTTTCCTGATAGTGCTGGACATTATAGGACCTTAGCAAGAACCACTATCCACAGAAGAAATGACCCAAACTGATGCTTAATCAACCGAAAACAATGCACCAAAACCAAACAATCCAAATAAACCACTAAGAAGGAAGCAAAACAAAAAGCAAAGCAAGAATAAGAATGTCACGCCTCTGACCATGACACCAACCGAACAAACTGAGGATTTCAAGATATGCAACTAGAAAGATAAACCAGTTTGTCACATCTAAAACAAGTTAAAGGCCTCAGATAACTGTTACTAACTACTTGCAAAATAACTAGTAAGAGCATCCTTATCTGGAGCACCAAAATTTTCACCAAATTTAACTTCAAAAACACATTTTATAAATTAGCAAGTCACTTTATCAAAAACTCACAAAATCAGACTCTCTATTTTAACTTTACTATATTAAACTATTCCCCTCAAAAAAAAAAAAAACTCCCTAATCTCCCCGCCTGGGGAGATGTTTCGGTACAAAAAAGTGGAGTAGTGGACCACGTGTCATGAAGATTCTCTCCTGTTTCTGACGCAGCAATCAACCGGAAATAATAAAAAAAACTAAGTGGTGCGTGAACAGTGCCACACCAAATTTGGTGTGGTACTGTAGCAAAATAATTTGAAGAGGGAGTATAGAGAGGCTGATATTGGGGGTTTGGGGGGGTTTGGCTCCCTATTTTAACTCAAAAGTCAAAATGGGGAGCCAAATGAGGATGCCCTAACATATATATTTTTTAATCCAGTCGGTAAGTGATGGTATTAAAATTACCTTCGCATTTACATCAGCATTCTTGCTTACAAGCAGTTCTATGATGTTCAGATGACCACGATCCACAGCCCAGTGCAACGGAGTCCGACCCTCACTATCTACAATTGGTTCAAGAAACATTAATTCGGTATCCTTTAGAAAGCAATTTATTATTTACCTGCTTTGAACAGATCAGTAGGGCATAGTACAAAACAATAATGGGAATTGACACTAATTTTGATGCAAAATTATGCACGTGCATGACAACTTCCACAGTTTGCAGAGTTCTCAAAATCATGCAGACAAGCAAAGGCAAGCTAGTCAACCAACCAGGCTGCCTTGTGCAAAATAATACGCGTGCTCTACAAACAAAATCACATGTCAACAGACGAGGAGAGGAAAGTAGCAAATGAAGCAGAGGATATAATAAACCAAGCTATCTCTAGTGTTTGGCACCTAATTTTGCACCCAAGCTAACCAAGCTTGTTGGGAGCTGAATATAACACTAATATCGGCTACAATTAAAAAATCCCTAGGTTATCAACCAAATTAGTCAACAGGTCAGTGTAGACACTAAAAAAGTTTGCCTTATTCTTCATCATGCATCACCAGCTTCCTCTGTTCATTAACATTATTTTATGTATGCAATTCAATTCTCTTAAAGAAGTGAAATATATGTATAATTTAGAAGTTTAGTTTCTTAAGGAGTTTGTTCAACTGCGTAAGGCATAAGCTTATCTCAATTTCACCAGCCTAATTGCAAAAGACTACATTATGAAATCACTCAGCTTGTCAAGAGTTGCATTTGAAATTTGAGCTTGAGCTGAGCACAGTCAGTCAGCCAATAAGCCTGATCAGCTTCTTAAGAGCCATCAGACTAAGAGTATCCTGAGGCAATATTTCATTGATTCACCATCACAATAATGCTGAAGAAACTCAACAGCAGTCACAATTACAGTTGAAATGATATAAATAGTAGACTAGAGAAACAACCTTTCACATTCACAGGAACACCACTTTCAATGCATTTAAACAAGTTTGCCTCATCTCCTTCCCTTGCAAAGGCATGTATAGCATCCATTTTTCTGAAAATTGAAAAGCAAACTGTAAGGATTAACAAAGACTCCTTTTTTCCATGACTTAAAACCTGATTAAAAGTAATTTTACAGAAGGCGTTCACATATTAAGGAGCATCTATACATAAAACCAACGTTCCCTTCCCCCATCCCACCTGCCAGCCCCATCAAACATGTGCATCTCATGCACATACTACTTACACCCTCGATAAATTCACAACATTGTTATATATAACTTGAAATCTACGTTAATTCTCCACAACGGTGATTTAACAGGTGGCTGAATAGAAACAGGTAAGTTATCAAGCAAATAGCACCAAGCTGGCCAGAGATTGATTCCACCACCATTGTCCAAGAAAGATTATTCTGTATGATTAGGAAATAAAAATTCCAGGTTCATGTTTATCTTTATGTAAACAGTGAACACAATAACGTGCCTATTTTTCTTAACTACAACCAGTACAGGCAGTGACATGTACACAGTACACATAACCAAAAAGGAAAACTTGTATGCAAACTCATACATGTAAAGGTTCTAGAAACCTTACAACTCATTTCCAGATTCCTCTTCATGAATATATGTGCTGAAAACAGGCCCCATCGGTCCTCCTTTATTATCACCACTCAAAGCATCACTACTATCTCCAGCATTTATCTTCTTTTACCAGTAAGTTGAAGAAGTTGAGTTCAAAACAGAAAACGCATGGTAAGAAGATGTACAGAAACAATGTAAGCAACTTGCCGCAAAATAGAGATTTTGAACTTACAGAAGTTGAACCAGTAGCCCAAGTAGGATATAACTCCGTAATAATATCAATATACCTCTCCATTGCTTCTTCGGGGGACATAGCACCCAATTTTTGCCATGCTTGCCTAGAAATTTCACAGAAGTAAATCTTTCAAAATGTCAGTTGGGTAACTTCAGGCTTTAACTCAAAGTCATCATTTGCTTACCCACAACGAATACAGGAATACACTACAAGTGATTTTCGCTAGTAATAAACCTTCAAGAAAGTTTCATTTCAACTCTTTTTCCTCAAGTACATAACTTCACTTTTAACAAAACTTTTTTCTCAAATAAACAAATGCTAAAAATATCTTCCGGTGTCATTCAAGAAAGTTTCCTAATATCGGAGTACCACATTGTAAAATCTACTGGCACTTAGAGTGAGGACAGGTACCTTGATTTAAGCTCCACATTCATATTAACTTATTAGCATGTGCAGGTATTTCTTTAGTGCTGCCTACTATTCTTGAGGATTGTCTAGCCAGTGGAATTCTAAAGAGTCTAAAGAGTATGAGACGGGCTCTCCAAGGATATCGCAATCTTGTTCAATAAAAATAAACTGAAAATATCAATTTAAGCCGGTGTCCCATGATTTAGAACTCGGTTTTCTAAGTTTGACTCTGTTAACAATATCAGCAACTTATAGAAACTAACCATAAACTACGGCTCTAAAAATTAAAATACCACCCATCCAAATGCTAGCATTAGTGCGTATACATAACACAAAGCTACAGCAATAACTGAAAAACAAGAACACGGAAATCGAAAGCCTATAAGCACGTAGAAATACCACTTCGCACGAGCAGTCATTTTGAACGCCGACGGCTGGGGCACGCTACACGGTCCCTCGGTGGCAATCTTATACAGCCCATAAAGCTGCAACTGCAAATCACTCGACACTTTCTGCGATAACCGATCAGCCGCGGCCGCAGCGACAAACGCCGTAGCAGCACTAAATGCCTCATCTAACTCAGTACTCTCAACCCCTTCCCAATCATCATCGCTATCACTACTCACCGCCTCCTTTCCGATTCGGTCCTGCTCGAAAACCCCAGAATCCTCCACAATTGGATCATCCAAGTCGTCGGAAACCGGGTTCGGATCGCTAGACGAAGGTTCGGATTCGGGTTCAACCAAATCGGTGGCGCGAGAAATACTGAGCTTCTCGTCTCGGAAAGAAACGACGACGGATATGAGCTTTGCGAGGAGGAAGGAGAAAATGAGGCCTATGAAGACGGATTGCACGAATTGGAAGAGGTGTTTCGAATCATCCATGGCGATCTAGAGAGAGAAAATGCCGTAGAGAGAAGTACAAGGATTTTGTATGGTTGTACTGTTGCGTGTGGATTTAAAACGGGGGAAATCTGGATTGAGCTGATTTGACAATTGCTCCACTGATTCCTGTAAGATGAGAGAGAGAGGAAAAAACCCTAACTATTAAGGAGTTGGAAGACGGGTAAAATTTCCAAAGATTTTGTATTAAAGTAAATCTTTTTTTTAACAATTTATAAGCGGCTAATTCTAGCCAATTCATTTTTCCAAAATGGTGGGGTGGATGTATATATTGAGGAAAATTTTATAATTTATGCCACTTTTTCTTTTATTTTTGTACTTTTTTGTGAGTATCTTTGGAGGGGCCATTTGTCCTTTTTAGAGATTTGGTCTCCAAAACTATTTTGATCCTCCAAATATGGAGGACCAAATCTCATTTTTATTCTCCTTTCTCTATTTTTTTTTTCCTAAAATGCATACAAAAATAAAAAAATTAAAGAAAATTACAAAATTTGAAAATTCATCGATATTACATCCATCCTCCATTTTGGATGAATGGAATGGATCAATTTCGCCTCTAAATAGTCGGAAATTTTGAACAGGACCAACAATTTGGACGGAGGGGTAATTTTTTTATATTTCTTACTTTTTGGAAGATGGGGAAAATATCCAAAGATTATTACTAGTATTATAAATCTTTAATGATTTTTTATCCAATTTTATATTTCTTATTTTTTGAATGTGAATTGCATAACTCTACTAAAAAAAGTAAGAACTTTTATTAAAATGTTAGAAAATTAACTAAGAACAAAAAAATTACACAACCCTATATAAAATTATTATATCAAAACTACCAACGAAACAAAACTTTGGTATTTGGTCCCTCTGTATATCATTTTGTCTGTGTAAATCCAATGCTTCCATTTCCTCTTCATTCTATTTGGTCGAAAATCTCTATGACTTCTATAAAATGAACGATTTTGATTTTTAATACTAGATCGAGGTTATGTGAGTAAAATTAGTGGTGATATTTGTGAAGTGCAAGGTAAAGCTTCCTCCACATTTTAAACATATTTATAAAAACAACAAGTGTTGACCAATTTTTCATAGTATATGGACCAGTGATGTTCATATTTTTCACATGTTTCACTAGAACCTCGATAGTTTCACACGCGTTCTCTTTCTACTAGTAGTATTTGAAATGGAATCGAGAATTCATGGATGAGCAAATGGAAATGAAATTTAACGGAAGAAATTAAAACAGGACTATTTATAGTAATGAAGTGTAGATTTTAAATGAAGAAATTAAAACTAAAGAAACCATATGAAAATCTTGTTAAACTTTTAGGAACAAAACATTGGATCCTCAAATCAATTTTTTGAATTTTTACACTTGTTAAGTAATGCTTGAGTGGTTACGTTTGGATTACCATATTTTGGTACTCCTTCCGTCTTGTTTTGTTTGTCATTTTTAGACTTGCTTTCAATTGTTTATATCATTGCTTTCAATTACCAAAATTGTTTTATAGTTTTCGATTAGTTTTATTACATAAAGTTCTCAAAATTATGAAAAATATTAGTATAAATTAAAAGATATAAGAAATTAAAAGTTAGCACGGTATTCAAATATTGACAAATAAAACAAGACAGAAGAATTATGTTTTGGATCTTTCTATTATCTGCCCACTAGGCGTATGGTAAAACATAAAACAATCATAATTCTTACATGAAAGAGTTTTCATTGTTCGAATCTTACATGTAAGAATTCAAATTTTATGCACTTTATTGTCTGCCCATTGAGCGGACGGTAGATTAATTCTTATCTTTTTTTGATCAGCACATATTTTGGCATCTTCGTACTAGTCTTTAGTACACTGGTGAAGTTCAAATGTGATATCCTATGTGAATCTGAACTAAATTAATTTTTAATTATGAAAGGCAGTTAGTGGTATTTAACTTTTAGTAAACCTTTTTTTTTTTAAGGTTTTCGTACAAAAATATAGATCAAAGTTGAAATTGTTTTACATAAGATGACGCTAAAGGCACTAAAAAATGTCTTATTCGTCTCTTTGAACTTTTTTTCTGTCTTTAGAGAATTTTGTTCAACTTTCTTCAGTATTTTTTATATTCATTTTTTCTAACTACCAACCACTCTAGGTGATGGATAAGATGCATAAAATGCCAAATAAGTTAGAATTTCAATAATCATCTCACGAATATCAATACACTTTCAATTATTGAATATCGATAAACTTTTTACACATAATCTACCGCCCTAAGGGATGTGATTTTCCAATTTATCTCATTAAGAAGAATGATTTATCCAATAAATTTGATTCAAACCTAGTAAAAATTAAGTGAAAAACCAATAAGACTCGGACAAAAAGACCAAAAAATTTAGGCCAAAGGGGACATGGTATTTAAATATGATCATCATATCATTTCATTGCTCGTATGTAATTAAGCGGAAAGAATATCAATCGTGAAAGAAGATAGAGGGAATAATGCTAATTTGTGGCATGAATATATATCGTTTTTGGTTTAGAAGTAGTATTTAAAAAATAGTAGGAGCCATTTCCTAAGGATTTCTGAGGTTTCAAAGAAGTAAGTAAATGGTTTAAATACTCAATGTCAGTTAGAAAGAATAATCTGAGTCAAATACTAACATATAATTCTAGGGTTGAAAATGAACACAACTCATCCTCAATAATTGACTATTTGTCTGTGCAAGTTCAACTGATACAGCTTTGCTTGAATTTTTTTTCTTGATGGAAGATGCAATTTGTTTCCATGTACCATTATTTTATTTTTTATTTTTTTTGGAGAAAGAGGTAAAAATTCATTTATCTATGAAGTCGCATGTACAAACTACCGCCGGAGAAAGGCGAAGACCATTACAAAGCTAAGTTGTCATTACAAAGCTTCGGCCTTTCCATGTAGAATTGACGGAGCCAAATCTCTATCTGAGCCTGAGCTGTTCATAATCAGCACAACTAGCTACCTTGGCAGCATAACTCAAAACTTGAAGGTGCTGCAACAACACACACACACTTGACACTCCCAAAAACTACAACATGCTCAGGGACGGAGCCACTGCTTGGCTATTGGGGGCCAAGGCCACCCCCAATAGCAAATTTCCATTGAGTTTTTTTTTTTTTTTACTACTTATTCAAATATCTTATGGATGGGCCACCCTTGCTTTAATATAGAACTCCACGGGCCAACAAATTTTGTCTTTTAGACTGAGTTTCCACTGAGGTATTTTCAGTATTTTGGGTATTTTTAAACTACAAGTTGTCAATTAGTTGATGTATGTAGTCTAAAAATGCTGAAAATACCAATTACCTTACGAAAACATCACATGAGTGGTCCCTAAAAAAAATTTAATCACCATTTTCAACTCCAGTATTGTTGTTTATGTAGCGGCCCTCCCGGATATGAAATCCTGGCTCCGTCCCTGAACATGCTTGCAATCAAGATAAAATATGTTAATTTCCTTCAACCCTCACCCACCCGGAAACTGGGGTGCCGCGCAGCATATTGTGCGGGCCCATTTCGGTGCCGCGCCGGCACCGTTGTGACGATCGGAGACGTCCACCGCATAGAGCTTGTCGAGTACTATAAGTGTATCAAAAACAACTCAATCAAATATTGTTAAGTGTCACATTGAAACACAAATAAGTTGAAAAAAATGGTTTCAATAGTTTTCATCTAATGTTTCAAGACATATATATTTCAATTTTTTTCAGCTTATTTTTGTTCCGATGAGGCACTTAACGATATCTAATCGAGTTGATTTGGGTATACTAGTAATACTCGACAAGCTCTACGTGGTGGATGTCTTCGATCGTCGAAACGGTGTCGGCGCGGCGCCTAAATGGGCCACACAACACGTTGTGCAGTACGTGGCTGCACAGCACCTCCCCCGGTTCCCACCCACCCACCATCCATGCATATTGCGTACGAACACATCTGTACGCATGGCTGCATTCTATTTCACCTGATCCTATTTTGCCTCAATAAATATCTCCACAAATCTTTTAGCCAAATGTGAGATTAGATTACAAGTACGAAAACAGTAAAGAGTGATCACATCAAAAGAAGGAATAACAGCGATCGTGATGCTTCCCAATGTAGGGGAAATTGATGACATTCTAAATTTTCATCATTCCTTTTAAGAAGGTTTTCGATCCCCAGTCCCCACCTACCTACCATGAATGTTTTTCCAGGTGGGCACAAGGTATTTACAAAATCTGTTGAAGGATAAAATCATCTTTAATCGGTAATTATACTCTTTGACAAGTAAGAATACACTCTTACTAAGAATACATTCTTACTTGTCAAAGTCAAAGAGCAGTACTTTATCATCACTTATTAGGCTGACGGTAAAAACTTTCTTACAAAATTAATTCTTTGGATATTTATGGACTCAAAGAATACATAACGTCTTAAAATAAAAATCAAAACCTAATTTAATAAATAATAACCAGAAATATTTAGAAGAAAATCGTATTTTCTCCGGCTTCTTTTTTCCGATATGTATCTCATGATCAGCTTTTGCATCGTACCACAGCCTACAAAATGCATGTACACTAGAAAAGATAAATAAGTGAATTTCAAAGAATGAAGATTGAAATTATGAAGAAATTAAGAAGAAAGTTTCCAAAATTAGTAATTCTTTTATCTTACGTACTATACAAAGTTGAGATTTGAGATACATATTGTACTCACCATAAATAGTTGCATAATTCTTTAAAATAGGTAAGGACCGCAATTTTAAAACACTTAATCCCGGCATAATCGTGCCCGAAAGTCATTCGATACATGTGAGCTCATATGTATCGAACAGCTCCAGATTGACTGAGTCATTTCCAGAGGTGTTCTAAAATTACTGTCCTTTCATTTCATTTGCCCTAATTCTTTTTCCTTTGGGGGCTAGAATGGTGGTTGTATGGTTTTGAATTGACAGGGTACCAAACTGATAGCTAGACTAATTTGCATCGCCCATTGTGGAGAGCACCTGTATCAAAAAATAGGAAATTCAGGTAAATTACCAGCTTAATAAATTTGAGTACTGATATAAATAAAAGTAATGCATTTAAATGCTAGCTAGTTGTTAAACTAATGGGACTTTTATTTTATGAAGGTGGGATTTGATTTCCAATCCATATGATATATATCTCCCTTGAGTTGTTTGACTAGTTACTGTATGGATTTATTGCGGAAAATTGAGACTGAAAATTAAAAACAACATATCCTTATTAGTTCACAAATTTTTAAAAAAAAATTAAACAAGAAAAATTAAGAACATATCAAAGTATAGATGTAATTGCAGTTAATTTCTATCTAATTACTTACACATAATTTTAAAAAAAAAAAACTGAATTCGTTGATGCAAAATTGGAACAAACCCAGAGATTGGAGTCGATTGAAGAAGCCTTCGATTGATATGGAGTCATTATCACATTAAACCTATAATCGCATGTCATATATACATATAATCTAGTCCATCATAAGAACTAAATTAAAATCTAATCCTGATTGTAAAATGGATCAAGTAAGGTATAAATTGCCTTTCACTAAAAAAAAGGTACAAAATGAAAATTGATTTTGCCAAAAATGAGAGGATAATTTGGTAAATACAAATTGGTGGTCATACAATTCTTGTTTCTGTGGAAGTTCAACCCTATGTAAGAAAGAATTCAAGTACTCCAGCCATTGTCAGTGCACTATATAAGCTATCGATCCATATGAAGTTAGTTCATTAGAAACTTTGTCCTTAGCTTTATTCTTGGTCTAATTACTAGATGGTATCGGTTTTTCAAAAATTAGTCGAGGTATGCTGGAGCTGGCATCCTGGCCTGAGATATCGAGAAAAAAAGATGAATCTAACGAATAACCTAATTGCCGAAAAGATACACTTCCCATGTATATCAAAGAAGTACTAGCAAGTAACTATAACTAGGGTTGAAAAGAAATTATCTGCCTTCAACTTCCATGGACTGAAAAAACAATAAGAAGTACACAAGAATCCTGACAAGGAGAAAACAGTAATAACAGAAGCATGAATTGAGTGAAAAAAGTGGAAGAACTTATCCCAAAGTGCCCCCCAGAGATGATAGTAGACCCCAATTTCCTCCAGTTTTAACATTACTTGCTCAAATGAGCATCTCAGAAACAAACAGCACATGCAATTTGAGAAAGCTAACTGCTGTTGGAATACTCATTTGAGCAAGAAACATTACAAGGAGAGGTATCCAAATCCAATTTGCTGCTGCTGCTGCTGCTCCCTCTCTCTCTCTCTCTAATAAGTGACAAGAAGCTGTGGCATCCGAGAACATAGGAGACTACTGTTATAAATAGGAGGATACTGTTGGTACCATGTATGATGAGACGGATTTACCCAAACAAATTAAATCCAGTGAGCAATATTATTAGTGAGAGAGCCGGCTTATGGCATAAGACATTAAAGCCGTGGTTTCAAGCCCTGAAAAATCGTTTGAAAAGTGAAAAGGGGGCCTCCAAATATTGAAGGCCTTCATAAATGTTAGCTTTAATTATTTTTGTTTAATCCTACTAAACTTGAAAATCGTTCAAATATTTAAAATCTTTAGGTATACCGATTACAGTTGCATCTAGGAAAAGAACCTTTTCAAAATTACTCAAAGTTATCTTCGGTCAAACAATGCCTCAAGAAAGATTAAATGCATTGGCTTTATCGTCTATTGAGACGGACTCAATGAAAACGCTTGATTATAAGAACTTAATTAGTACAATTGCATCTAAAATCGTGTGAGAAGATTAATGTTTAAATGATGAATTTTGAAGTGCCACAATGGTTTTTTGTTTTGTGACAACTATACATACAAATTTTTGTAATGATTTTTTTATTAAGATATTTGGTTAATCAACTTTTAATTGTATGCAAAATAAATGAAGCCCATTCAAGAAATTCGTTTCAAATCCCCCAAACTTTTGAGCTAGCACCGGACACGTATGAGTCATGATTTCATATTTTTTTACCTTCAAGTCCATTGTTGTTTTAGGTCTAGCTATTCAAAAAACAAAATGCCTTAAAGGTTAAATAAAGTGGAAATAACAAAAGAATAGCTAAAACGGATAATGCAAAAATATAAAAACATACTTCTTAATGGGTGTGTATTGCAGCCATTTCACAACAATAATATTTTATTCAAAATCAAAATTCAACAAACCAAAACCTAATTATCGAGTAATCATTTGAGAAAGCAAAAAATGTCCTAAAAATTTATTTTCAAAAGGATTGGAGAGGAGAGGCGAGGTCATTTTTGAGAAGGAAAATGGTGATGCAAATTAATTTAGGAGCTATTTAATTTTATTATTTTTTAGACTTATGAGAGTAGATGGTTTTGTAATTTCTAACTAGCAAAATCATTAATGTAACCTTTTTGTAGAGATAAATGAAAGAGAATATATATACCTATGGTTTTAAGTTCAATAGTAGAAAACGTAGGGGGTACGATGACTGCGTGAGTGTGTAGAGGAATTTGTGAAGGCCTGGTTGTAAAGCCTGAACTTAGGAATAATATTACTCCCTTCCATATACAACTCTCAGATTTGAAACGTTTTAGGTGTTATAAACATTTATGACGTGCGACGTTAATTAGTTCATACGAGACTTTTTCCGATTTTAATTGAGTATTCCACTACTAGATTACGGGATTGATCTCTCAAGAATTAGTCGAGGTGTGAATAAACGTCTATCCCAGTCACCTTGAATAATTATCAAAAGGAAAACATAGAAAATGAGTACAATACATTGTTAGAAGAGGGGTGTTACGGAATTAAGGAAAAAATTAAAAGAGGTGAAAGTGACCTGGAAGCCTCTAAGCATGGAAGCTAGCTAGCTAGGGAAGTAGCACATGACATATTTGGAAAATTTGACAGTCAGTTCACATAAACAGAAGCTTGGAATTGTAGTTGTTCATGGAATGGCAGCTCAATCCCAACAACCAAAAACTTATAGCATTAATATTAATAAGAATTGTGTTATGATCACATGTTTAATTAACATTAACAAATTTCCTTTGTTTAATGAGGATCATTTTTATATTGTCCTTAGTGTTTGTTTATTGTTTAGGACATACAAGATATTGTCATGTTCGTGCATTATCATCGATACATAAAGTAAATCAAACCGAACCTTATTGATACATGAAGTACCTAGAGAAATCTGTGGTATACATCTTGTTCCGTATACCGACAAAGAGCAAACGTACGAAGCTCGGGTCGTAGAAATGAGGGTTTGGCGATATGTTATTGTTGTTTTTTGTTGCGGGACAAGCTTTCAGCTTAGCAAATTAAGTTATGAGGTTTTGAATTGTCCCCAATTTATTTAAATTTATTTTCGAGTACTAGGTATACAAACCACTGCTTGCAGTGATTTTACGAAATGATGCAAACATATTAGGTATAAAAGTATGAGATATTTGTTTTTGTTTTTTTGTGCTTCGGGCATAGATTACTAATTATAACTGCTGGAGCATTCTTGTCCTCACTTGGAAAAGACAAAGAGAATGAGATTTTGCAATAAAATCCCACTAGGAAAAAGTGAGAAGCATCATTGCAGGGACGGACGGACGAAAGGATGGATTGGCCTAAGCAACTGTCTTACTCAAGTTTTAAATTTTTTCTATAAATTTAATAATATTTTTATAAAAAAAATATAACTATAAAGGTTCGCCTGCTATAATATCCTAGATGTGGGGATAGAGATTGTTTAGTCTCACATTGAAAGTTTAGATGGGTGATTTTGGGCATATAACAAACCACGTAAGAGACTACTAGTACCTAGGGTTTAAACATTTTGAGCTATATGGTGTGGCTTATGGATCAAATCAAAGTACTGGGTCAGTGGTCTACATGAGACATTACAAATGGTATCAGAGCGACCCATATACATGACCATGTGGGTTATGGTACCATGTGTGACTTGTGGATCAAATCAAAATTCTGAGTCAGTGATCTACATAAGGCATTACACCCGCCCTACATAATGGTACTGTAATGTTCGCTCAATTCACACTCGAATTGAGATTGTTCATGTGGTGTGTCTTACATTACTGTAATGTTCACTCAATTCACACTCGAATTGAGATTGTTCATTTGGTGTGGCTTATGAATCATATCAAGATATTGGGCCAGTTGTCTAAATGAGGGATACTAGATCAGTGGTCTACATGAGGCGTGTTCGCTCAATTCACACTCAAATTGAGATTGTTAATGTGATGTGGCTTATGGATCATATATCAAGATACTGGGCCAATTATCTTCATGAGAGGTTACACCCGCCCTACTTAATGTTACTGTAGTGTTTGCCTAATCTACACTCAAATTCTACATCAGTCTTGACGACAAAATGAGGATACCAAGAATTCAAGTTTATTGGAGTGGCCAAGACTTCATTGGTGTGCTATGAGAAGTCTCTTTCTTCTTCTAATATAATAATGCGAAATTTCTATGATGCACCAATGTGGTATTGAGGCACCAATACCTCATTAAATCTAAGCCATTAAATTAAAAATAGATAAATCTAAGCCATTAGATGAAAATCACCCCAAGGAGGGTGATTTTACTTTTTTCTTGCGCAATTATATTTACTATGAACATAGGCTTTACTTGCTATAAACACAAGCTTTACTTATCACAATTTATGGCATATACATGTGGTAAGTGTGGTTTGTTTCTGTGATAAGTGTGATTTATTTTGTAGCTTGTAGTTTGCAGACCCAATGTTCGCGGTAAGTAAAACTGAGACACCGATCTCCCAATACCACTCTGGGCACCACAGCCAGCCTATTCCTATTCTGTGTACTACAAAATTACAAGTAGCAGGCAACCGAGCCATTTATTAGCAGTGGCCTTTTGTTTGGTGGGTTTGTGCATGTGATCAGTCTACCAGCTCAGGGTTTTTATACAATGTTCACCTAATTATGTCAAGTTAATGGCGTATGTACACTTCCATGTGGGACTAGCTCCCCTGCATATCGATTACTTATTCAATAATCGCAGCCGGAGCGTAGCCACGTAATGCTCCAGATCACTCCAACAAGACCAACACCACATTTATTTAGGATTCATATAATTAGTCGTGGAACTCACGAGAACATGGTGTGGCCGTGCTCTGCAAGTGTTGAATAATTAGACCTTCATATGCCTTCACAGAACCAATGATACCAAGGTATCAAATAAGGGCATCCTAACTATGCACCCCTACCATATTAATTTTACGTCAGCCGAAGCCTTGCCAAACAAAATACAGCTTACAAAATACAAATGCTGATACAAGTGAAGTACTCCCAACAGGAAAGATCAAATTAGAAATGCCAGCAAAATACAAGGGAACTCCTTGCAGCCGAAAAACATCTTTGTGAGAGCTACCAGATGATCGGTTAAAATCCTCGTTGTGGGTTGTGGGTTCAAGAATCAAGATGCGTTAACAAAACAGAAGGAAGAAACAGGAAAGATTACAGTAGTCATTATCCGAAATGAGGAAAGATTACATTAGTCATCATACAAAATGAGGATGATTTACATTACGAGGACACAAACAAGTATTTCTTTGCCTTCTTTGTGATTCTTGTGCTGGGGAAAGTTTGAATAAAATCAAGAAAAGGGTTCACAATGGGTATAAAGTTAGCCTGTCATAACCTAATCAAATAACTAAGGAATGGAGGGTGCTAAACAAAGTGCTCAGTTGGGTATTCATGCTCGTACCCATTGTAATCATAGTACAACCTCTCTCCCTTTCTAATATCTCTGCTTGCAATCAGTAGAACCCGACACTCCCCGTTCACATCAAATCTCACACACTTCACATTCTGCTTCTTCTTCCCGTCTCTGCAACATAACAAAAAAATGTCACTTTATATCGATGAGAGAATTTACTGGGCAGAGTTGGACAAAGTACAGTGGAATATATTGTTTCTCGGTGGATAAACTTACGGTGTGTGATTATTGATGCCATTTATGAAGCGAGCAATGTTACTACGCTTGTCTGGGCAGATGACTAGGCTTTTTGATGGATCAGCAGCTGAAATAAGTGTCATCATGCTATCACCATCATCATTTTCACGATTTTCCAAGTAATCCACATCTCCAACATACTCCGTGATTATAGTTAAATCCTTGATGAATTTATCAGCCTCTACTGTGAATCTGTTGATATCACACGAATAAGTTGACCTCTTAAGAAAGTTACGATCTAAAAAAAACTCAATGACAAATGAATAGAACTAGTAAGAAAAGAAACCTAATATGTAATGTGCTTACCCTTCTCGGGCATCGAAAACAACCATGAGGGGTGGCCATTCCCCTCTCTCCATCATATTCTTGCACAAATCTAGGGTTTCCATGTCTTCTTTTGGCAAAACCTGAATACAATTTTGCTTTGCATTTTCAGTCAAATAGCAACAACAAAAAAGATAAAACCATAAATGTATTAATGTGAACATGATTGAGAGCCATTTCCTACTGAAACATGTGCATGACATCTGTTGTCATATCATACAAAGGTGTGAATTCAGTACACTATGCATATGGTAAAATCAGCTAATGTTCAACGACAACAAACCATTGGAGTCCTAGTTTAAAGGGCCTCGCAATTAGAAGGTTTATGCAATTTTGCGGTGCTTCATCTTATGCTCAATGGATCCTTCCATTTTTTTGTTGTCCATGTTGATAGATTCAGCAAGGGCAATGATATACTGCTTTGGGTTTTCTTTGTGCAACTTATGTTGGGCAATGGTATGTGTTATTATGTTGTACCTGCATTCCCCCCTGCTCCAGAGCTGCGCAATTCGCTGATCTTGGAGCCATGCCGGGCACGTAGGTAAGCTCATTTCTGAAATCTGCACCAGTTGCTATCAATGCCGTGGCCAATGAAGCCATTTGTTCTAATCTCCTTTTTGGATCTTCGCTTGGATTAAAAGCCAACAACTTTCTTCTCTTCTTTGACACCTGCAAACTGCTTGTTCTCTTTCTTCTCTTTCTACTCTCTGAATGAAAAAAATGAATAGTCTTGTTAGGGAGAGATCATTTCTGTTTTCAATAAATAACAGTTGAAAAACCATGAAACCAAACTGACTGTGTAATTCCCTGTACCTGGAATGAGCTTATGCGTCAGTTCTGAAGACCTTTGTATTCGAAAGAAATCAACAATTTTTGTTTGGACAAGAGGGAAACCTGTGAAGAAGGTTACAGATGTTATTGTATTGATTCGTGACCAATATTATTTTCTGGCTGTGAGTTTAATATGAATCACAAAACTAAATCAACAAAGCAGCCAGAGAGCAAATAAGTTTATGCATTTAATCTGACCCTTAACGATTCAACAATACCCGGTTTGCTTCTAAGAGGCAATAAACACGATTTATAGTTAAAAATCCTCCATTTGAGTACAGTGAACATTTTATCACTCTTCCATCTAATCGAACCAAACCAGAGTCGTAATCAATTGCGGTTGGCAACACAAATTTGTTTTTTTCTTAATTTGATTCATGTTATAAAGAATCTAATAGGGTAAGCTACTAACACACAATCCAATTTCCTAATTTGGGGTATATTTTGCATATTTTTGATAGATATTATAAAAATTTATAAAATTCCCAAAATAATTAAAAGTAATGGAGTAACAATTTTCACTTCAAGAACATTAAATTAGAATTTCATCAAATGATATGATATCAACAATACTCGAGATTAATTTTTCAATTTATCAAAATCGTCCCATAAGAACTCGAATTACTGGATCTAGTCTTGAAAAAATCATCAAACAAATTTTTATTTTTTTTTCATAATTTGCCCCCCTCCGACCTAGACTCCTAGCTCCGCACTGCTTTGTCAGAGAACATGAGACTGGACTGGTTGCAGTATGAAATGTAAGGCTCTAAGAATGACAGGGAAGACTTATTTACTGCCTAACCTCGTTTGAAAATTAATGTGGGTGTTGTTCAATCCCTCGTAAAATGCTTCAAGAAAACCCAATCCTATGGCATTGGAACTTAGACAGATACGCTTCCCACGAGTTCGTAACCAAATCCATAACCTTGATTCGATTTTAATACAACAACTCAGCACAAATTACTCATATTGTGAACTTTAAAACCCAATACCAAGGCAAATGCAGGCGAAATAACTACTTAATCAAAATGCACGAATCATAAAACGAGCAAAAAGTACTTACTTTGGGGTTTTTTCTTATGATCTGAACAGGAAGGGCAGAACCAGGAGCCTTTGGGGACGGAGGCGAGGATGGGTCTGAGGCAAAAGAGGTGAAACCCACAATCGCATTTGTCGCAAAGAAGCAGCTCGGATGGGTACTCGCCGGACCCACATTCCTCGCAGCAAGTATCGGTGTAAGAATCTCGTTTTGTTGAGGTCGATTTGGAAGAGAGAGAGGGCTTTGGAGCCATGGTTCTGCGTCGGAGAGAAGGCATCTTGACGGAAGAGGATTGGGTTTCAAGTGGATTGGGGGAAAATGGTTGTTTAGAGGTAGGAAATGGGAGAAAGTGAGGAGCAGTAAGAGGGTTTTGGCGAAACGAATTTGGGGGGGATTTTGCCGCGAACTTTTGGTTTTTGCGGGAAGGTGGGGATTTTGGCGCCAGTAGCTCACGTTTTGGAGGGAGTGGCGGATCTACTACACTTGTTTTCCGACACAGATAAGGGTACGACCAAAGTGTATCGTGGCTTGTGGGCCCTATTTTTAGATCTCATACAAGTAATCCAAACCTTTTAATAATTTTTTGAGTGTCTGGTGTTCAAGCATCCAATGCCATGTGGTACTCTGCCATCGAGTCCCGAGAGTCAAGAAACGAGGTATCAGTGAAGGCTCAAAACTCTAAACGGCCAAGAGAAGATCAAGCAAAGGAAGGTTGAGAGACTGCGCAGACAATACTAGTATCAATAAACACCCAATACCGGTATTGAACGATTAGAATGTTTCAATGTCAATATTGATATAAACTCCAATACTGGTGTTGAACGATCAACAAGTTTCAATACCTGAATCTATATAACCCCCAATACCGCTATTGACAACAAAATTATGTAAAGTGTGTGATCCTCTTTTAATCTAGGGGCGTTTAAGACTTTTGCAACACGTTTTTTAGGTTAACTCTCTCTCTCTCTCTCTCTCTCTCTCCCTCTCTCTCTCTCTCTCCCCTTATTTCCTATCCTTTATCCCAAGATTTTAACCTTGTAACCTTTGGATTTAAGGCTTTGGTGTTTACTAAAGTTGTAGGTACTGATTTGATCTATAGAGATCTCGTTTTTATTTCGTATTTAATCAGATTGTGAGGCTTGTAGTGAGCAATCACGACGGTTCATTCGGCAATCAACGATCTGGATTATCTTACATAAAATATAAGTGTCTTACATGTAGGATAATTGCATTTAATCGAGACTGTTGATTATCGAACGGACATCCGTAATTGCTCACTATGAATCCTAATTAATCACATTTTGCATTTCCTTTAAGAAATTCATCTCCTGTGAGTAAGTAGTAGTAGCTTAGGCTTGGTCGTGGGGTCACTCCATGACCCCATCAATTTTTTCATCTCCTGTGAATATCTATTTGAGAGTGCGGAAATCCCCTCTCATCAATTTTATACAATAATATTTAAATTGATTGGAACATTATGAGTAGTTTCTTCGACCAATTTTTTGTTGCTGAAATGGATGACAAGTTTATGATTTTAGTAATCCATAACTTGTTTCTTTTTTTGCGTATTTTAGTGGATATTATAGGTGTTAATCCATCCCTTATTCCATGAACCTGAAGAGATCCTTATCCTTCGTTCCAAACATAAATAAACAATTGGTTAGATTGCAAACTCCACTTATTTTGGTTAGAAAACTATTTTTGTATAAGAAAAAAATATTGCCGAAGCGTTATTTAAATAAGTAATAGAGCTTCTATTTTGTGAAAGCAGAACAATAGATAGTGCAAAGTGCAAACTGAATTTATTGCATTTATCGGGTTCCTTAGGCTCATAGTACATTAGACCAAAATACGGCTGAGTGTTCGCCACAATATTTTTTATATTTTTGACATTTTTAGACTACAAATTGTCAAATATGTGGGAAAATGTCATGTTGATTAGACAATTTCTAGTCCAAGAATATCAAAAATACTTTTGGAAATTTCCCCCATGTCAAGTACCATGACACTTCTAAACATTATTCCATGTTCGAAACCGTTATCGCTGAAGTCTAAACATCATAAAACTCACATATTGCCCCAGGACTGACTAAATCTTGTGCCTAATTTATAGTTTGCTGAAAAGGGTGAGCCAATTAAGATGAGAATTTCAGATACGAAATCACAAGTTTCTAAATATCACTAACACATAAGGGCAATTGTATTTTTAATTTAATTTTTGAACGGCTAAGGTAATTCTATTGGAGTAGACATTTTATCTCTTTGGCCCCATTTTGTCTTTAAATCCACCACTTCATTTGAATCCACATTTTAATAGAACCGATAGATAGGAGAAGAATTTGAGTGCGTGGTATGGATGACGTCGTGTCCAGGCACAAATCTTGACCGTCGAAACTTTTTTGGACGGTCTGGACTTTAAATACACTCTTACCGGTAAGAGTATTACTAAGTGTTTTGAACAACTGAGATGCGCAACGGGTACGTCCACATGATACTCGTATGGCACCAAGTTTTTCTAGATTGATTGATTGATACTATTAAATAGAAGTGTAGGGGAAAGATGTTCCTCAAAACAATAACCACGCATTGCTTCCTTTTCATCACCATGTCATCATGTAACAAAAGCAGCATACAAACACAAGATAATATGAATACAATTTTTGATCTTTTGCCCAATCATGCGTTGGAAAAGAAGTGCAAAACCATTACATACATTGGAAAGCCTACTACTAATTAAGATAAGCGCCTCTCCATATCTCATCTCTCCATTACCCCTTCACACTCTCATTTTGTGGGCCCATGCAGAGCTTACAATCGTGATTCAAACCATTCACTTAATAGAACATGCAACAATTAACATCTCTACACAAAAAAAAAATTAATTTGATTGGATACCTATAAATACTTGATTTGTGATTTTGTGAACATGTTATTTGCATGTTCTACAAGATGAATAGTTTGGATCATGATTGTGCATAAGGAATAAGCAACTTTTTTTTTCCAATAAAGAGAGAAATTTCATTAATAATCGCAACTTGAAACATAAAGGAGTCATTGCAAGCTGAAACAAACCAACAAGAAACAAATGACCAAAAGTCAACAAACGACATGAACAACAAAACAATATTAACACTAGAAAGGATTTCCATTACCGGTGTCCGGGTGAGGAACAAAAGCTCCTGGCGTATGCTTGGCTAGAAGGTGAGCACACTGAACTACCTTTCGATCTACTTATGTAATTCTACAAAAAGTCAGCTTTGCAATCTATCTCTCAATCTATCTCTCAGGTTACAAATCAAAAAGGTGTCATGATAGAAGATTGGATGTGGAATAAGCACTTCAAATAGAAGAATGGATGTGGTATGGAGAGATGGGGCATGAGAAGAAGCTTATCCCACTACTAATTCAGCTCAACGAGCCAATCCATCTTGTCCTCCGTCAGCCCCATCTGTAGTCTGGTGAGCGCAGAATATAGTTGCTGTGACACAACACCAATTCCACTGTTTCTGTATGATATCCTGCAAAATAACACACGAGCACAATAGATTAAGTATTGCAAAGGAAAACGCAAAGATCCACTCGCAAACTAGGCCCCACAATAAGCAAATCCCAGGTAAGTAGAGGGGATTCTCTTTCAGATACTTTTATCAGGCCAGGGGGGCGCATGTCTCATTCAAATACATTTGTTTTCTTTTTAGTTTTATCTTCACTCTGGGGACAGACATCATGTCAACCGGAAGGTTACGCCATTGAATGTTTTGGTTGTTCTCAAATCTGTCAGACAGCTGATGAAAGGTTAGATGTATAGCACTATTTCGCAATGCATGACATAGCGATAAGTCTCTGTTACCTGTATGACAATGTGATATGCGAAGTGGCAATTTAAAAAAAAAAAAAAAGGCATTCAGAAGTTGAAGAGAATGAGCATTCAGTTTCTATCGGAGTGAAATGTCCTTTCTTTTTTCCATTTTGTATATGCTAAAGTGCAATGTATTGTTTCTTAAAGCTCCAAAACTTCATGTGACATTTTTCCACGAAGTCATCTAAGTTTTAACTTGCATTACCCCCCTTGGGCCAGCAATACTTTGACTCGCATTGAGTCTTGGCATAATTAATCAGAAATTCTAGTTGATCATACTACTACGATAGGAGATTGGCACATTCATGAGGTTCCATGCTCAAAAAGAAAAAAATTTGATACCATCACGATCATGTAGCTCAATTTTAAGGGCAGCTAGACGTAAAAGCTAAATGTATCATTCGAATTCAGTTAACGAGGTGAATTAGCTACACAATTATAATTAACTCTCAGCCCACTAACACCCTAAAACTCAAGCTCCCTTTTACCACCTATTTGTGGACATCATCTAACATTGGATACAAGTGGCTAGAGGTATAAAGCAATTTAACCCATTTCTTCCATTTTCTAGTTCATTATGTTTTATAAATATCAGCGGATTACTTTTCACCGACAATTCTAATGTATTTTCCGGGAAATTTTTGCCAACATAAAAACTAAAAATGAAAAACCAAACTATGCACTTGTACCTTTCACCATGATATGTTATGCTGCCCACGGGTGATATAACAACAGCGGTTCCGGTGCAAAATACTTCATCAGCATCAAGTAATTCATCCACTGCTACAAGCCGTTCCTCAACCTACACATTACCATATCACAAAAAGTAGGATGTGACTCAAGAAGTCAAATGTCCTTTGCGCAAGAAACTGCAGGATCCATCTACAAGCTACAAGACTATAACTAGCAGCAACATAAAAGTACAACATCAGCCAGGACTAAGAAGAGGGCCTAAAAGAAATACTCCCTCCATCCCAAATTGCTTGTCCCTTGTACTATTTTGGGTGTTCCAAATTGTTAGTCCTCTTTGAAAAGTTAACAAACTTTATTCAATCTTCCAAAATAAACTCTTTACCAACAACCCTCATTTCATTCAAAAGTGGAAAATATAAGGGTCTTGTTGGAAATTAATGAATCTATTTAATGTGAATGCATTTATTGAATGCAGTTATTGCATGTCTGCTTAAAAAGTAGGAATTCCCAGAAGTGACCAGCAATTTAGAACGAAGGGAGTACCATAAAATCTAGATGAAGCCGGTCACGTCACGTTTTGGTACCAGCTACATACTTGCATAATTAGTTGAGACAATTTACTAACCAGGTAACCGAAGATATACTTGTGTAAGTAAAGAAATAAAGCTACCGTAATCATATCAGCAATTTCACTCACAAAAATGGATAATTTTGATACACATAATGAATTCTCTCTTCTGGAGGGACGTTCTCAGATATGTTAAAAAATCAGAGAAATTCATCGTAAATCACTGATTACAAAGCCTAACAAAACATTGAATATAAGGAAGGCAGAAGACACTAATTAGCGGTGCAAATGAGCCAGGTAGGTTACGATATGTGTACTAAAACACAGATTCTTCAGCTATGGGAAAGGGAATAGGAATGCCGAATGTGTTACAACACATGCTCTAAAATAAGATAGAAAAGGGTTAAGCTTGTACAATATTAACTCGATTATCTAAGACCTTTCTCTTTAAAGTTTCAAGTTTGTGAAGAATAAAGACGTTTTCTTTTAAATACAACTTACACCATGTTTTTAAAATAAACAATTTAAAACATATTTCTAGAACCATTATCATTTTCCAGACTCTGTCCTGCCAAAACTCCAGTCTCAGTTGAATTGAGTTCACTATATTCGACTTACTTCCTTTCTAAGGACACTTTAAGCAAAAGAAGATGAATAACTATGTTGGCATGTCGCATCCCTATATTAACTATTTGGCAACGCTAGGGCACCACGTTTGAAGCATGCAATCCAAGCGTAACTTGCTAGGGTATTACCGACGTCCTCGTATATCTCTCTTCCTCAGATGTTATGCTGTAATTCTTTTTCATTATTTGCATTCAAAACAGCTGTCCACAAGAACATTTTGCTTGATCATACTACGATCAAACATATTCAAGCTGGTGAGTTCTGAAATATTATATTATTAGATATGTTTATATACCTTTCCGATGGTCTTTGAGGTTTGTGTTCTCGCTATTTTATTTAGTTTGAGGGATTTTCTAAGCGTATGTTCGGCTAGTCAGAAATTGGAAACAAAGTTTGGTTCATGTGGAAAATGAAAGGTCTCAGGTTTCTTTGTTTAGCTATGATAAGAAGTTAGGATTCACGTATGCAGAGTTGGTTTACAGTCCACTCAAGTATACCGATATCCAACCTGCTAACCAAACAGATTTGTTCATGAAAAGATCGAGAAAGCAAGATATATCTGCGCGCGCGCGTGCATGTGTGTGAGAGAGAGAGAAGATGCCAAAACAAAAAGGGTCAAACCATTTTAGCTTATCCATGTCATACATAATTGTTTCATAGTGATAATGGTACAAGCCATTACAAAGTCAAATTTTATTCTCTTCTCCAGAAGTTAACTCAATTGCTAAAACAGGCTTGTTCTAACTAGGCACTGCCAAAAAAAGGCAAATGGCTTGGCACCCTCGGCATCCATAGAATAATAACACTGATAGAGCTACTGTTATTCCACATCAGAAACAGTGCAAGGGATAAAGATTCATCATCAATAATAAAAGAAACATATGTTGCATTAGTTCAATATCACCAAGCGATCAACAACTCACGGCTGTCAGACCTCGGAAGTACCTGGAATCCTTGGCTTCGAGCAACATCAATTATACTCTTTCGTGTAATGCCAGGTAGGATGGTCCCTTTTATAGCAGGGGTAGAGATGACATTACCCTAAGAGACAAATAATAAAAGGATTTAAAGATGACATTACCCTAAAAGAAAAATAATAAAATGATTTAAAGATCAAAAAATAAAGCATCTACATCAATAAGGGAAGAATTACAGTGTAATGAAAAGAATTGTTGTAAAGCCAGTATGACAATCTGTCCAAAATTTCAACTCCAGCCACTTATGGTCAATGTGTTAACTGTTCAATCACGGCACCATAATCTTAGGACAGTAGAAATCCAGCTTACAAAAAATGACCACTGCAATCAAATTTTATATGATAATTGTATGATCAGCCTAAGTGCCTAACAGAAGAGAACCAAAGAGGGTCATGATTCTGGTACTCAAACTAATTACTTCCTACTGATATCAACAAAATTAGTATCTGTTGAACTATCAATTACTTTACTAGAAACTCATATCTACTGTTACACAGATCAATTTCAAGGCATTCTCATACATGAGGTTTGCAACTCACTCCTAAGTCCTAAACTTTGATCCTGTCCCAGCTTCATCAAATCAACCACAACTCTAGAGCATAGTTGTCAAATTGTGAATCAAATCGAAAAGGCCCGGTTGCGAATCATGAATCACTCCAATTCGGTCATTTTTTTAAAAATGCATAAAAAATGTAGATTTCAAGTTGGAAGCAATAAAAGTATTGTTTCATAAGATAAATTGAAGATTATGTGGTCTAAATAGTCACAAAATCCAAACTCTAAACACTTCAGATATACTAACTAGTAATTACTAACAACTGGAGAATAACTGTCTTGGACAGTTGGAATATAATAGCATATAGTATATACTCCCTCCGTCCCAATTTGGATGTCTATTTTTGAAACTTGTGCCAATTTCAATCGCTTTAATCTTTCAATATAAATCTCCAAAAATATTCAATATGGATCTTGTTTGATAGTTCTCGATGAATTCTATAATATAGAGTGTTCATAATAATTACGAAAAACATTACAAATTAAAAGATATAGCAATCGAAAAATGGCACGAGTTTCAAAAATGGACATCCAAATTGGGACGGAGGGAGTAATAATAATTATACTAGTTAGTGGGCAACTTGGCATGTGTATTACAAGTTATAACTAGCATATACTTAACTGGAATATAAGTGGGGAATGTAATGATAGGTAAAGAGTCCACTGAGAGAACATAAGAGCCACGTAGGTCATTAGTTACCTACTACAGTCTTCTTCTTCTTCGGTTCTTCAGTTCTACGAAGAGCTTTGCTTCTTCAGTTCGACGAAGAGCTTTGCTTCTGTGCTTCATTCTTCGATGATCAACAAAAATCGAAACCCACAGGTGAAGCTCTGTTCTCAGTTGAAGGCTTGAAGCCCTCTTATCACTTCTCAGTCAGAGCTCTGTTCTCTCAGAACCCATAAGTTTGTCTGAACCCTAAATTTCTGGACGACGACTGCTAAAATCCAAGATCAATCGATTTATGTAGGTCAAATTACACTCTTAACTCCTCATGTGGCATAAAAATAACATTAAGCCGCGAAATTTTACTTTAATTACGACCCGACCCGTAATTGAAGTATGGGCTGAAAATCAAAATAAAACGTGCGATTCAGCAATCAATTCGCCAATTCAGACCAGATTCTATAGCATATGCGATTCTATGTATCAGTTCATATTGTTTACAACCCGAATCATACAATTCGAATCGGGAATCATACGATTTCAATAACTATGCTCTAGAGGAATATTTAAACCAAGGTCAGCAACTGTATCACATTCATAAAAACTTACCACTCAGAGAGATACAAAGATCTTCATGGGAAAGTTGCGGACTTGCAGTGCCCATAACAATGGTCAAGCCCCGGCAAATGTAGGATTTTTTCCAAATACAATCTATGGTTACTCACAGTTCATTATAGCTGTTGTAAGTTATAACTACAGTGATCACCATTAATATAATAACATATCATATGTTAGCATTCACGTAGACCACAAATCTGGGCTCCATAGAATTTATCAGAGAGAATTACCATCCAAAAAAACAAAGATAGCACAACCATGCATACCAAGGTACTACAATGAACGTGATTCAGTCACCAACTTACCTTTACAACAAACACATTACAAGAGGAAACCTCTTCCAGATATTTCTTGTGAACACAATCAAGGTACAGAACATCTGTATATCCTTTGGCTTTAGCAGCAGTTTGTGCCTTTAATACCTACACTCCACGAACAAAAAGACAAAAAACTGTCAGCAACTCCAAATAAGAAAGGTCCCTTGATATATATATCAACTATGACTTCTATCTCCATTGGACTAGTTATTCCTATTGGGCTTATTACACTATAGTCCAAAATGCAGCATTAGGCTAGCTATAACATGCCGTACAACTCTAATAAAAGAATAACATGCCGTACAACTCTAAAAAATTTCAGGTAGCTTGGGCAATAAAGCACTTAAATTAAACAAAAAAGGAATCACGAAAAAGAGGGAGCAGGGAGGCAGAACATAAGTTAAGATTTAAGACTACTTAATAATAAAGATGGTGGAATAACTAAGTTAGTAAGTTCCAGAGGTCGTAAAAGAGAAATTAAGCAAGGACGCTGACAAAGCATGAATAAGCAAAAACTGGAAAGCTAGCTCACCGAAGCATAGTTTCCTATTGTCTTTACACCTCCAGTACCACCAGGGAATGCTCGATGCACTTCAGTGTCAATCATCAAATGTATTGGTGCAATGCCTTCCTGGAATCAGGAAACCCATTTAAACACCTTAAAGGTTTCTGATCAAGATATGTACCCATAAAATTGTGACAAACTACGAGCCAAAAGGGAAAGAGAACTTTAAGGTATCAAAGCATCCACCGACCAGAACACATGGTGGTTTTATTTCTCTAGAAAAGAATTTTCTATGCATATACCTAAAACACAGTCGTACTAAACCTAACTTGAAAGCCCAGATGATCACCACAAAGAACAGAAAGTGTACTAATGAAACATGAATAGCTAGCATATCTCGGAGAACCCAAACCCATCAAAACCCAAACCCATCAATTATTCAATGTATTTTCTAGCAACAAAATCCACAATCTATGAAGACAAATCTGGAGTTGATGAAAGTTTAAAGAAGTAGCCATTATTGGAAAAGAAACCTGCAGGCTGCAGTCAATTGCAAAAGGCATGTAGCAAATAACAAACCTTAAAATAGTTTCCAACAGGTGAAACATATATCAGAAAGGTGTACTAAGGAGATGGTGCAACACCAAGAACAGCTCCACTCCCCATAAGCAATGGCCTTATGTATAAGGAACCTCTACCAGGAGGAGGAACCTGAAAAAATCCAAATAACTTAGTAGACTAAAAAGAACTAGTAATCAGGAACAAAATTTCACAATGAAAATAAAGCTGTGCACGTTACCCATCGTTTATTTGCTAAAACAGTAGCAGTTACAGCATCCACAAACTGCTCAACTGTGGGTGAAGGCATGCACATTTGCTCAGCACCCATCCTCATTCGCAAAGCATTTTCCTCAGGACGAAACAACAAAATACTACCATCTTGTTTACGGTACGCCTTTAAACCTTCAAATAACCCCTACCCACAAACATAAAAAGCACATGAAAAAAAGTTAAAATCACAGCATTCAACTGAAACCATAACCACCGACCACAAAAAAGTAATTTAAAAACTGAAAGAATTGTTTGAGATCCAATAGCATATGATATTTCATGGACTCAATAAACCCAAAATAATATCAAGATCTCCATTAGAATTCAAAGTAATGCAACAAGCATGACATCAATAATGTGACAGTTCAGGAAAATTCTAGCCAATATCTTAGGGCAAATTTCTGTTCGACTTTACATGAAAGTTCACTTTGGTCCTTCTATTTTCAATTTGGACAATCTTAACTTTTTATTTTGGAATTTGTTTCAATGCCAACGCTCTGTTGGTTTCGGTTAATATTTTGGACAGAAAGTGGTCATGTGCCCAGCGCGTGACCATCGACGGATAGTTTTGCCCATTCCTCTTTCTACTTTCCCTCCCGTAGTTGTCCACTCTTTCTTCTCTCTTTCCCTCTCTTGCTGAATTAAAACCCACCATTCCATGGCCCACACCTATATCCCACACCCAGGAAAATCTACCACCGTCCCAATTCACACTTTACAGTTTACAATTCACCATCGCAAGAAATGAGAGCGAGAGGTTACGGTGAAATCGGTGGTTCACCGTAGAACAATTAATCACCATCGATTCGCCGGTCAAATTCACCACCACCATCACCACCCAAGAAACCCAGTAAAAAGTCTAAGAACTAATTACATATCATAGCTACTTATCTAATCAAACAGAATCGTACATAAACTCATGGGTCCAATGAAGCGAATTTCGAGGTGGTATATTTTTTCTTCAAAGATATTCATGTTTTGGGTGGAAAATTTGAATGCCACATTTTCTCAACAAAAACAGGGAATTGGAGGTAAATTGAAGCCCCGTTAATAAATTCATTTCTTTTGCTACAAAATTGGGTTTCAACTTGAGGAATTTTCGGTCAAATTGTTATGGGTATGGAGTCCATGCATGATGTTTGTTTGATGAATATGAGGATTTTTTGAACTTTTTAATTTACCAATGAGAAAAGAAGCAGGGGAGAGAAAAAGGAAGAGAGTATTTCTGCTCACACAACTTGATGGTTGTGTTGGGTATTTTGAAGTCCCAACAGATCATGACTGAATTTTCCACTAAATGTCAGTTGAAAATTAAATAAATAAAATAACAAAACTTTATCACGAAATAGGTAGAGATTTCAGATCATGACTGAATTGTCCACTAAATGTCAGTTGAAAATTACATAAATAAAATAACAAAACTTTATCACGAAATAGGTAGAGATTTCAGATGTACATACATTTCGAAAATTTTGGGGAGGATTTGGGATTCTTTGAATTTGATTGTGTGAATTGGAGGAAACCAATAGAGGGAGGTAGTGGAGACCCCTTTGTTTGGACCCAAGAATGGTCTCATAAGACCCAGAACAGGTTAGACCAGTTTTCAATGAGCAAACCATGTCTTTAAGAATCAAAGGCTTTCTCAAACTTGTAGCATCAAACAATAAAAACGCACCTCTCATTTAGCCCAAAAGATTCTATTTTTCACTCCTCGAACAAGAACAGAGATAGACAAAATCAAGAAAAACAAAGTTCACAAACCCATAACAAAGAGATGAAATCCAGCAGTATGCGATATTAAATCAGGTAGGGGTGGGGTAGAAGAGGGCAAGGAGAGAGGAGGGTTAGGACTTAGGAGGAGAAGACAGGGAGGAGTGGAGATGGGGGATTTGGCGAGGGGGTTGGGAATGAGCAAATCTGCTCCTCAAAATTGGCCACAAGCTGGGCACATGACCAATTTCCATCCAAAATATTAACAGAAGCCAACAAAGGGTTGGCATTGAAACAAATTCCAAATGCAAGGTTAAAATTGTCCAAATGGAACTAGAAGGACCAAAGTGAACTTTCTCGTAAAGTTGAAGGGACATGATAGAAATTTACCCATTTCTTAATATTAATGTAATTTACACCTGGGTATGTATATCCATAACAAGATAAAAGCGATTGAGTATCTTGGTATCGAGGATTCTGGGAGCAGCCACTTTGTGCATTTATTGCCAAAGGTTAGGTCTGTCTCATATCCATCCCCCGCCCATACCTCCAATTATTGGGGACTAAATGGGTTATGTTATTGTTGTTGTTGTTGTGGCATCGAGGATCCCAATTACAGAAGCATTATAAAAGTGGTTTGCTACAGTATTCTGCATTTGATAATCTTGACAGAAAACTGCTCCACAATATCAAATTTCTCAAGTCGCTAAAAAAGGGGCAAAGGAAATGAAATTAAACACCGCAAATTTTCTGTCAAGATTAGCAATTGACGGTTTTAATATTTCGCCTGTTTTACCACTGCAGCAATGGAGCAATAAGTATAAGAGCTGGCGTTTATTTTTCCTCAAAAATAGAGAAGAGAAAGAGGACATGAAAGAAGTAGGGATGTAATTTACCAAACTCACAAGGATATCACAAGAGCAACCCATGGATATGCCTTGTAACTTAAGACTTCGTAGCTCGTTGGATAACACACAAGGACGTCTTACGCACAAAGCCATTAATTTATGTTCTAAATTCGTACCCGCAAAAGAGAAACTTACACTTTCTAGGAAGAAACAATACATAGATTTCATAAGATGGGAAATCAGTAACCCAAAGTAAAATTTTGAGATTCCAAGTCAAAGAAAAATAAAAGTGGCGGCACAAACTCACTCACCATTAACTACCATAAAGGCATAAACCAATAAATTAAGCAACAAGTGTTTTTTTTTTTTTCATCGGCAATAAATTATGCAAGAAGTTATCGATAATTCAAAAAAGTACTGGTCCTGGGCAGGAGTTAATGCCAGATAGTAAGGACCTCAGTTGTAGTTTTCCTGGGGATGGCCTGGGATGAGGCGGTACAAGGGATAAACCACATCAACTCATTCAAAAAGATCATGATAATCTATCTGACAGAATAATCCATGATGTGAGTCAAAAAGAGAAAGAAATTTCTACTGCCAACATAGGCAAAAGAACAAAAGGGGATGAATCCTTAAGTGACCAACAAGCTTAGAGCATACACCACATGGACGTATCAAACTATCTGTACATGAGTACCATAAAAAGATCTAAAGAACCAACCTGCCCATAATTTAAGATCCCAGCAGATGGGCTCAACTCAATGTTTCCAAATCGTTGTAATTCACCTTTACTAAAAGTTTGTCCACGTGTGCATTTCATGACATACATATAGTCCGTAGGCATCAAAGCAAATCCAAGGCTGTCCCAGTCTATGTCGGCTAATTCATACCAAACATCGCTGTTGCAGTAAAAGAAGAAAAGTTAATGTAACACATCAGCACACTTAATAAACATGCAATTGGAATCTAGAAACATGTGATCAAAATCTAGAATCTATTGATGTCCAGCGAGTTATGAATCTATCTGTCTCATGTTTCTTGCATACAATATAGTCAGAAAAAACCTTTCCTAACAATTGGGATTCAGACAGACAGACAGATAAGTATGAGAAAACAATGTTCTACAGTCCACAAAGAGGCCTACCAGAAGTTGCCAACTTTGTGAACCCACCTTCTATTTGAAAAGGTAGAATACAACAGGCTTGGAATATGGAAGGCACATGAAGTGCATCTTTGACTTCGAGTATCTTCAATGCATCTCTATATCTGTATATCTCTATTTTAGAGACTGGATGTGACATATTGAGGGGAGATTTTGTAATTTAACCCTTTTTTCCTGAACTTTTTGTACTTTACGAGAAAATCTTTGAGGGACCCATCGTCCTTTTTAGAGATTTGGTCTCCAAATTTACTTTTTGGTCTTCAAAATATAGAGACGTGCACCTCCACTTTGGTCTCCAAGCCTCTAAAAAGGACAATGGGTCCCTCCAAAAAGTTGAGAGAAAGAGGGAATAATTTTGGATATACACAATATCTAGTGCCCCAATTACAACACCAACTAATCTTAAAGTCAACCTAAGAAGTGTAATAAGAAGCAACTAAAATGGCTTTTCTTCCAATCGCGACAATGGCATAGCCAAAACAAATTCATTCTATGGGGTCATCCCCAAGTCTTGGCAATTTCAAATTTGAAGCTATAAAAAATCATACAAATTGGAAATCAAAAGTAAAATAAACCAACTTTCGCACTATACAGTACTCTATATCTGCAATATCATTGTTGAGTGCTTGAAACTTGCAAAATTACAAATACGAAAAAAGAAAAAACTAGGGAGATTATTATTCTAGTCAAAGATAGTCCGAGGTTGCTTGTCCGAGGGCCAAGCAACGCCAAAAAGGTGCTCGCCGTCTCCCCCCCATGGCCAAGGTCTACCACAAGCCAACCAAAATCACCCGCACCATGTGTAAATCTCAAAAAAGAGTTACTATTTTCTAAGTTTATTTAGGGGTTGCCCGAAAAAAACCTCGGAAAAAGAGAGAAGTAGAACCAAAAGTAAGAGAGGCATATGACTTGACCAATGACAGTTGGGTTCTGTCAGTAAAACATTCAATAAAACATAGCTTAATTTCTTCAAAGGAAATTTCCATTTCCACAAATTTGGGTGGCTTTGACAGTTGACACCACTCGCAATCTCTAGCCCTGCCCTAGTACAAAACAATTATCTATTTATGCATGGAAAATTCCAGCACAGTTGCAAAATAACGATTGTCCTTCGCAAACTTGTGATGCACTTTATGGATGGTGATTTTGGTCTATAAATGGTGATTTTGGTATTAAATATCAATTTAACAAGCTGAATAAAAAAATATGGTGAACAGTGCATCCCTCCAACCCCACCCCACTTATCAAAGAAAAAACAGATCTAATTATATAGGTGGTGGATGATGTGTAAAAAGTGTATTGATAACCGAAACCAATAGATATCGGTGAATATGTAATGATATCCGTAGGATGTATTGTAAGATTTTTTTAACACCATATGCATGTTATCAATTGCACACTGGGCTATCGTTAGCTAGGATTCAATTGTAAATCATACGAGTAGGAATTAGAGATGGACAGACCTTGGGAGGGGGGCCTCTTGAATAGTGCTGTTAAGCTTCTTGCTATAGCATGTAAAGAGAAGCTGCCTTTGAAACTGAACTGCACATTTCTATCAAAACCAAACAATTGATTATCCAAATTGGGGTAATTATGGGTATAAAAGAGGAGGAAGTTTAAGGAAAAATAATAATAATACCTGGAGAGATTGAGGGAAAAATTGCTTCTTATCAGAGAAATTCTGATGAGGAAGAAGCCTATAAGCACTGTGTAATGAAGACATGAGGTAATTGGGGTTTGGTTGAAGCCCCATGAACATTGCTCTCTCCATTTTCTTAAACCAGATGTCTCTCTCTCTCAATCTGTTCCTTCCTCCGCCGCTGCCGCCACACAATGCTGATTCTAAAGAAGAAGAAGAAGAAGAAGAAGAGGAGGAGGAGGGAGAAGAAAGCCATCAATGTACGGTTTAGTTTAGAGGAGTGTATGGAAATGTTAATCAGCACCTTCCAAAGTTGAAACTGTCAAAACTTTTTTTCCAGATTTTTATTTTTATTTTTTGGCTAAGTTTTTTTTTTTTTTTTTCAAAGACAAAATCAAAGCGCTCAACGATTGTCAAAAGTTAAATAATTATGACAACTCATTTTTCTTAAATTTCAATATTTTCAGATGTTAATTACTTTTCAATAATCTTCTACTTAGCTTTTCGATGTTTTCATCATAAGTATTGAGATTAATAAGACAAAACTTTAGAAAAAAATACCAGTTGCTTAAGATTTTTTAACTTTTGTTATTTGTCATCATTTTTTACTTTTTAATCCACCATTGTCAAATGAATAATTAATCCACACAAAATAACGTAAATTTAAAAAATAATTAAGATAACACAAAAAATACCAAAATAGGAAAGAAAAAAAATTCATTAATTTAGGCTTGGTTTCCCATTTGATAAAATGTGAAATCCCTTAAAAGTTGAGTTTTAAGGAGGGTTGATAAAATCACTTTTTTCCTCCCATTAGATAAAAGCCAATTTTGATAAAATCTTCACCCACTGCATCATTTACCATTTTGACCTTCACTTTTTTTTTATCCAATATAGAACACAAATAACCTTTAACATTTCATTTTCCGAAATTAACCGTGGACCCAAGTACACGCCCAAATTAGAAACCGATATTTTAGGGGGGAACAAAAGTAACCTCTGGCTTTTTTTTTTTTAACCTGCAATTTTTATTTTCTTTATCCATTAACGTAAACCACAAATACGGGCCAAAATTTTACATCAAAATAAAAAGTGATTTCATTATCCATTCTCCCCCTCGCACTACCTTGATGGTTCCGACCACCACCGCGATGGTCTAAACAAATACGATCTTGATTCACATCCCGTAACAAATTCATCTCTGAATCAGTAATCTGGGTACCCACCTATGATGCACCGACACCTCTCCCGGACCCCGTACCGGAGTGTCCCGACACGGGGACACGGCGGGAAACGTGTCTCGACACGCCACGTGGCATGGGACACGGCTAGGTTACTTTTTTGGGTGGGGACACGGGGGGACACAGCAGGGGGCAAATTGAAATTTTTTGAAACTTTATGGGGTAAATTTGAAATTTATCAAAACTTAAAGGTAAAAAGTGTAATTCGGTCATATTATATATTATCTGACCTCACCAGTCAACCAAAATTTGCTGAGAAGTGAGAACCCTAAATCAACCAAAGAAGAGCTGGTACTGCTCGAGCTACAGCTAAAATCGATCTGTTGCTGCCAATCCAGCTCCTGCGACTGCAAAACCAGCTGCTACGACTATAAACCCAGCTACTGCTACTACTACAGTGCTATTGGTGAACCACTGAACCCTAAATCAAGCTCTTGTTGGATTCACAGTAGACCAACAGTGGTTACTGAGGTATGTGACGTCTCTCTCTCTCTCTCTCTCTCTCTCTCTCTCTCTCTCTCTCTCTCTCTCTCTCTCTCTCTCTCTCTCTCTCCTGCTACTAGCCAACTGCCTTCTGCTATATTTTTTTATTTTTTATTTTTTGGAAACAAGACATGTGTTTGTATTTTGACTCTATTTTTATGTATGTTTGCATCAGTAAGGAATGACTCTGTTTTTATGTATGTATTTAGCGTAGTCCATGTCAGTCAACATATGTAAGGAATGACTCTTTATCAATTATTCTGAACAAATTATACTTCAATTAATAATGAGTGTATTAATAATGCGTGTATTAATAATTTTTTTTTGTATCCATCAGTAAAATGTCTTCCTCAACGGGTGCTAGTAGCGTACCCACTGTCGGTGGTGAGGAAAAGGGGGGAGTACTTTGGAAATTTGTAACTAAATTGGACAATTTTCCCGGAAGAGGTGGGAATTACAAATGGAAGTGCAACTTTTGTGGTTTAGAAAAAAATGGGTCTTACACAAAGGTGAAAGCTCACTTGTTGAAAACGGTTGGTGAGGGGGTAGCGGCTTGTAAGAAGGTAACCAGTACCGATACTTTGAATTTTAAGAGATTGATGGAAGAGGAGAGAGAGAAATCTGAACAATCCCAATTTGGCAAGAAATCCTCACTATGTTAACTCATATACTTATGCCGCGAATAATAGCATACCGGGTTATCTACCTCCGGGGTACAACTTGTTGAGAATGACATTGCTTCAAAAAGAAAGGGCAAATGTTGAACGGTTGTTGGAGCCTATTAAAGGCACATGGAAGGAGAAGGGTGTGATGGTTGGAGTGATTCGCAACGAAGATCTTTAATTAACTTTATGGCAGTCACCGGAGGTTTGCCTATGTTTCTTAAGGCTTATAATTGTGAGGGGGAAACAAAGTATAAAGATTTCATGGCCACATTGATGAAGGAGGCTGTTATTGAGGTTGGGGCTAAGAATGTTGTGCAAATCCTTACCGATAATGCTCCAAATTGTAAGGTGGCGGGACAAATCATTGAAACACAATATCCTCACATTTTTTGGACTCCTTGCGTGGTGCACACTCTAAATCTTGCTTTGAAAAATATTTGTGCCACAAAAAATGTGGAGAGTAACTCAGTTGTGTATGATGAGTGTGGTTGGATTAGCATTGTCATTGGTGATGCATCGATTATTAAGAATCACAAAATGAATCACTCAATGAGATTGGCTATCTTCAATGAGTTTGCTCCTTTGAAGTTACTTTCGATTGCGGACACTCGCTTTGCTTCATCTATTGTGATGCTTAAGAGGTTTAAGCTCATCAAGCAAGGTCTTCAATTGATGGTAATTAGTAGTCAATGGAATGCTTGTAGGGAGGAGATTGGGGCTTCATTTGTAAGAGAAACTTTGTTGAATGAGACATGGTGGGATAAGGTGGACTACATTCTATCATTTACATCTCCTATTTATGACATGATTAGAGCATGTGACACGGACAAGCCCACTCTCCATTTGGTTTATGACATGTGGGATACCGTGATTGAGAAAGTGAGGTGTGCCATTGAGAAATTTGAAAAGAAGATCCCTTGTGTGGATGATGACGGTCAATTTTATGATGTTGTTCATAAAATACTTGTGGATAAGTGGAACAAGACCAAAACACCTCTTCATTGCTTGACACATGCTGCACTAACTTGGTATTTGTACCATTCACCTCTTAATTATTTATTTACTTTGTAATTTAGGTATTATAGTGAAAAATGGCTTCAAGAGGATCCAAAGCGACTTCCTCCGCACCAAGATGAAGAGGTTACAAATGAGAGGAAGAAATGCTTCAAAAGGTACTTTGATGATCCCTTGGACCGTACCAAAGCCAATATGGAGTATGCCAAATTCTCAACCAAGGATGGGCCATTTGCTGACATTGATTCTATTGAAGATAGATGGAATATGGATCCTCATTCTTGGTGGGTTATTCATGGTGCATCCGCTCAGACTCTTCAAATGATAGCCTTGAAAATTCTCATTCAACCTTCTTCTTCAGCATGTTGTGAGAGAAATTGGAGCACATACTCCTTCATTCATTCATTGAAAAGGAATAGAATGACCCCCCAACGGGTGGAGGATTTGGTGTTTGTTCATTGCAACCTTCAGCTTTTATCAAGGAGAAGTCCACAATATTGTCAAGGGCAAACAAAGATATGGGATATTGCGGGAGACCAATTTTCACTTGATGAGGTTGTGCTGCTTGAGGTTGCAAACCTCTCACTTGATGAACCCGAAATGGAGGCCGTTGTCTTTACGGAAGATGGAGATGACATTGAAGAAGTGATGGAAGTTAGATCTAATTGAAGTTTGGGGATTAGTTGCTTAAGAGCAAATTTGGTTGTATTGAAGTTGAACTATGAGTGTTTGTCTTGTTTTGAATGTCTTGTTTTATGGGTGTTTGTTTGATGAATGTTTGTTTAATGTAAGAACTAAGAACTTATATTTGATCTTTATGATGAATGCTTTGCTTGCTATGGAACTTAACGGTTGAACTATTAAATGCTTAATGTAACCAACTGTTGGTTTAATGGTTTTTAACTTTTTATCCTTCACTTTGTTTGCTATGTATCTATTTTGCAGAACTACAATGGCTGAAAATGATCAAGTTCTTTGGAGTTATGTTACTAAACTTGAAGATGCACAAATAGGGGGGCTTACCAAGTTTAGGTGCCATTTTTGCGAACTCGAATTATGGGGTACATATGCTAGAGTGAAGGCACATTTGCTAAAAATTCCTGGAAAATGGATAAGATTGTGCCCAAGAGCGACTTCACAAGACATTGTTAAAATGGAAAGGAAGATTGAAGGCTCAATTGTGGAGGTGAATCCAGAAGAAGTTGAGGAGATGCCAGAAGTGTGAAAAAGGATAACTTAACTTAAATATAAATATATATGTATGTAAATAATTAATTAATTAATTAATTAAATCAATATACATGTGGCGTGTCCGTGTCCCCATTTTTTTAGAATTGTCGTGTCCCCGTGTCCGTGTCCGTGTCCGTGTCCGTGCATCATAGGTACCCACTAACAGTGACGGTGCCAATAATTACATTCAGGGGTGGTGTCGTTAAACAAAAGTCTACTGGTATTGTTGTGCTCCCTTCTTCCCAAAATGATATCCCCTACGAAAAGATGTATAATTTTTGGATAAAAAATAAAGTACTTCCATTCCCTTTTTCCCCCAAATTTTCCGCATCAATTTAAAGAGCTAATTGAGATCTTTAATTTGGTGCAAATAAACTCCAAAAATCATAGATGGAAATATTTTAATATTCAATCCAAAAATTGCACATCTTTCCATAGGGGACTATCATTTTGGAAACGAGTGAGTAAATTGTTTAGTAAAAATATGAAGCGCAAGGTTAAGTGCAAACTCAAGCTTTATCCTGACCTATCAATTGTAAGATCTTTAAATGAAAGTCTTTTGAGGAGTATTTTTTTAACAATCCAAACCGTATCTTTTAAAACTGTTATTGTTGCATTGTATGTGTAAAAATTCAAGTTGTTTGAACATCAGTCACCTAATCCATTAGTGTAAAATAAAATATTTTTTGACATTAGAAGGCTCCGTCCCTGCGGCCATTAATTGAGTCATGTACAGTGCCCTATTTCAATTGAGTCATGTACAGTGCCCTATTTCAATTGAGTCACGAACATATATTCTCAATCACTGATTATTCCGAGATCCAAAGGCACGAACATATATTGGGAAAACATGCGATTCACAAAGGTCGACGAGGGAGTTGTGCAACAGGCGTGTGTATATCTAGACCCTATGTGCACGACTCGTAAAATTTGGAGTAAATTGGACTTTTACCTGTCGTCGCACTGGAGCTTCTTCGCTGTGGAGATCGTCGACGCGTACGGCCGGACTGCGACTGGGATGTGGAAGAGATGGATGCAGGTGCTCGCCGGAGGAGGAGAGATTGGCCGTGGGGGAGAGGGAAAGAGGGCTGGCGGCAAGAGAGAGCCGTTGAGGTGAAAAATGTGAGAGACTGGGGAAAGGCATTTCGGGAGGGGTTTAGACAAAAAAAAATAATTTTAAAAAGGGTGAAGGGTGAATCCGGTTCAAACTGAACCGATTCACATGTTTTAAATTTTAATCGTAAATTAATGGTCTAGACACGTATTCAAAAAATTAATAAACCGTGAATCAAGGTCCAAACATGGATTTTTATTTTAAAACTGTGGATTAACTGATTCGGACCATGAGATTTTTATTATATAGTATAATTTTACCACTTTGATAAATATTGTCAATTTGATATAGTGTTATATGCTATCTCCTATAAATATTGTCATTTTGTATTAGACTTCAATGTATTCCACTACCTTGCATTTGTATTGGACTTTGATGAATTCAGTAATTGTTCACTGCATTCATCAATAGTTGTTCACTGTTTTTTTTTCCAATTAAATTGTCTTTGTTTCTATTATACTATGTAATTGAACTAAGCTAGATACTGCTACTTGTTTAGGCTTTGGTTGTGGCTTCATCACATGTTCCATTTAAGATATTTATGTTTTTTACTTTGAATTTTTTAGGATTTTATTTTGAACAAACTATTTGTTATTTATTTACATATGACATGCAATCCGTGGATAAAACTTAAACCTATCCGTGACTCGTGGGGATTGAAACCGGATTGTGAGACTCTTGGTCCGGACAAGGATTGTTTTTTTTAAAGATCGCGATTCACAGATTAGGACTAGATTCATGACAATTTGATCCGATCTGAACCTTGTGCACCCCGAAAAAAAAATCGCTACAGACAATTACTGACTGGCTTTTAGCAGAAGATGAAACTCCCCGTAAGTGTTTGGAAGTTGAGGAAAAGGGATGGAAAGTGAGAAGAAATAAAATGAGGGTGAGTTCTTGAATGGATTTTATCAATTCGTGGACAAAGTTGATAAAATCTTAAATTTTGGCATTAAAAAATCAAAGATTTTATTAACTCTCTTCACGAATGGATAAAATCCATTCAAAAACTCACTGTGAGAGAAAAGATTGAGAAAAATTTTACTATTCCCAATACTTAAGGGGTGTTTCATTAACAAAAAAAAATACTAGTATTTTTTTTAAAAAAAATCAAGACAAGCCATTATTTTACAATACATCACATAAAAATACTGTGAAAAGCCAGTTTATTATTATTAAAAATACTATTATCGAAACACCCCCTTAGTCTGGTTTCCCATTTGATTAAATGGGAATCCCATAAAATCAACTCGGAAAGCCGTGGAAATGAAGAGAAAATCTTTAAGTTTTCCATTCCTTTGTTTGGTTCCAGAAAAAAGTGGAAGGAAAATATTTAAATTCCTATTTAAGTTTCCTCCCATTTTCTCTTCAAATTTCCCTTTAATTTCCTTCTTCTTTTTTTTTTTTCTTCTTTTCTCTTTCTTTTACCTAAGTTCCAAATAAAACCTTAGTAATCGTGAGAAAATTCTGTGTGCCGGACGGCCCATCCAATTTTCGACTGCCCGGATTTGTTGGATACATGATGTAAAAGGCTGTCAAATGACAAAATTGCACTTGTACATACCCATATTGAATTATGCATTGAATTTTTATATAATTACCACAAATAATTAACTTTCTAGTAATTTAGCGACTACATATAATGTTATTTTAATGCTTTGTGATTTAAGTAATTTTTTTGAAAAATTTTATTTTATCCCTACGCCATTTACATAAAATTAGGTTTATTATGGCCTGCGTTCACTGATTTATGCTTACAACGTGCCACGCCATATAAATTTTCCTTCTTTTATTTCTTGTAAGTTTGCTATGCACAAACACAAAAAAGAATCGAAGCCCACTAGCCCAGATGAGCTCCAAATGGAAGAGGGGCCAGTGTTCTGTGTTTACAGTTTACATTGTGCATTAAATAAATTATGTAAATAGAAGAATTAATTTTTGTTTAATACGTATAATTTACAAATCTTACGAAAGAATAAAGTTTGTCTTTTTACATAAACCCACTCAATGAAAATTATCCCCACAAATTCCATGTAAATGTAAATTCGGTTAAATAAAATAATAAAAAAAATTTAAACCTCCAATATAACTTTTTCTGATCAATGGGAATGTAAACTATTTTCTGATCGCAGTAAACTTTTATACAAACCCACTCAATGTACAAAAAAAAAAAAAACAACGAAGTCGTTTACCGAGTTCTAACCAATAAGCTACAACACCGAAAACCGATCAAAATAATTTTTTGATCAAAGTCTCGTAAGTCTCAATGAGGCGAATAAATTGATATTGAAGCCACTGCATGACAGTGGCCTGGGATTACTAATCCGGAACCAAGCGAATCCCTGTAGCTTCTCCCCCGTGGCCATCCAAACGGAACCAATAAAGCTTTTCACAGCGTTAAAGAGTCGTGGCTCTGAATTAAGAGCTGGCCACTTTCGTCTTGAGTTTCTTACTTAAAGAATCGCGACAGTTAACTTAATGGATAATGTTGTGAGCATTTACTTATGGAAAATTCTAAAATCAGTTCATTGAACTGACATTAAAGCTTAAAAAGTGTATTGAAATGTGTAAAAAGTACATATAAAAATAAAAAAAGTACATTAAAACTTATATTTTTCTTTATTTTCTTATTGCCTTATTGTCAGCTTAGTGAACTGACAATAGAAAAACTCAACCCTTTACTAATTGCCAAGACAATTATATGGGAGATAATTATTATTATTTTTTAAAAGGGAACAAAAATCACCTTGACCCCTGTTACTTTGAGCGAGTTGCACATACCCCATAGACTTTATTTTTAAGCCTACACTTAAACCCCCTCAACTTCAGGGCAAGCAATACAAGTGTAATGATTTTTGTTCTCGAAACAATAAACCATGGAGTGGCAATTGCTGAATTGGCGGCAAGTTTCCCTCCAAATGCACTTTTAGTATGACCATAATGTCCTTGTAAGCCACAAATATGATAAGTGTGCACCCCTTTTTCCCTCTTGCCAATCAATTTTCCACCTGCATCCATACATATGTACTTAGAGAGAGAGAGTATTTGATTTGGGCGAAAATGTAGGTTGTGTTTAGTTTGGTTTTGAATTTTATTTTTTGTAATGATTAGAGGGAGAAATAGTGGTAATAATTAAAAAATAGGTATTAATAATTAGAGAGAGATAGAGAGAAAAATAAGAATAATATTTAAAAATAGGGGTAATAATTGAATAATAATTTAGAGAACCAGTTCTTAAGAACCCAAACCAAACAAGGCCGTAGAAATGCCCGTGCTCGAATTTCAATTAAGACCAATTTCCCTTCTCATTCTCTCTGGCCCTGTTTCTCTTCTCTTCCAATTTTTAAGATATGTGTCATAGCTCATCCTACGATGATTTTTTGTATGGTTCATGAAATGGAGGAAAATAGAGGAATGTTTGCTGGTTCTTACAAAATGAACAAATTTATTCGGATTTGGCACAATTTAGATAATGCGGCTTGCATTTTAAATTTTAATCGACCCAGTTGGATGTGTTTTGAATTTGCTATACGTGTTTTTGTTGCGGATGTGACTGTTGTGATAATATTGTTTCTTTAATTACCTAATTGGGATCTTGGTAGAGAAAATTGACTTAGGTCTTGTTCTTCTTAACTTTTTACATAATTTGGTTATTGTCTTTATTTCAAAAAAATTGCATTTAATGAAAATTTAACGAGCTGAGCTGAATTTGTCTAGATTTAAGTCGAAATCAAACTTGTTTACGAGTCTTAACGAGTCAGAAATGTTATATATTTAAGCTCTTAGACAAATCTGTAACTTCAAATAAATTTTTTATTTTATACATACATAAGTCCATACATATATATATGAAATTAAAAAAACATACTAAAATTTAAGTTTATAATACTCTTATAGGTTAATACATGTCCAGTTATAAAATTTTCATTCTCTATATGTGAAAGTTTATACATATTTAAGGACATATATGAAACTCTTATAAAATATACATATATATTCCAATTTCACGAGCCTAATCGAACTCTGTAAGTTCCGGGTTTGTGAGAATTGTGTCAAACTCTGTAAATTCCAAGGTTTGTCAAGACGAGACGAATCGGAAGAGCATAAAATTATAACAAAAACTCGAACAAATACAAACCCTAAAAGTGCAAAAAGTATAAATAATAATAAAAAAAAGTTCAAAAATTCACACAAGTACGTTATGCTAAACAATGACTTATTGTAATTGTGTACATAGTGCTCTAGAGTGCAGTTTTTGTTTGTACTGAAATGTGGTGTCTTTGGAGCATCCCCAACAGTCTCCCTAAATTTTTCTTTAAAAAAGTCATGAACAATGCACATTTTTTATTTTACCAATTTACGTCTCCAACAATCCTCTCTATTACCCTTCCTATTTTTAATAAAATATGATAAATGAGAAAAAAAAAAGTAGGAAAGAAACAAGAGAGAGAGAGAGAGAGAGAGAGTACAAAAAAGAAAAGAAAAGAAAAGTAATTTGGAAAAGTACGACTATGAGATGGAGGGAAAGAGGAAGAATTTAAAAAAAATAGGGAGTGAACAGTGACTCCCCGAATGGGGTGTGATTTTGGGGAGCCATTGTAGACTTTGGTATTTTGTTCACATTCTTGGGGAGTTTCTTGGAGGTTGTTTTTGGGGATTGGCTAAACAAAATAGAGATAGAGAGGAGTTTGAGTCGTCTGTTGGGGTTGCTCTTATTGTGCTTATGTACACTACGACAGCTGGCGTGTATATATTTTTGTGGTAATTGATTTTGGGGAGTGATTTTCACACCTCCAAATTGTTATCTACACTCCTTTTTTTTTTGTCTTCTAGTGAATTTTTCACGTGTAAAAGCTTCGCTAAAAGACAAAAGGGGGTGTGGATAACAATTTAAGGAGTGTGAATATCAATTCACTTGATTTTCACAGATTCCAAATTAATATCCGCATCCATTTTTTAGTGAATGCTTTATGTATCAAAATTTGACCATTAAACAAAAAAGGGAATGTGAGTATCAATTCGGGGGTGTGGAAATCACTTTCCTATTTTGCGTTTACAAATCCAACTATCATGAATTGAGATTTGAACTTAGATTTAGGAGTATTTTTAATATTTGGGGGACTAAAAAATGGGATATTTTTACTCTGAATTTTGGTTATTAACTTGTCCTTTCAAATGTTTTATAACGCGTTGTAAGAGCATCCCCATCAGCCTTGCTACTTTGGCTTGATGGGTATTTTGTTGAGTCAAAGTGGGAAAAACACCCCAAAATCAGCCTCAACAAATATTTGGTTAATTTGCAAAAGTTGCAAGTGCGCTACAGTAACTCGATACTGGGGTAATGACACTGTTCATGGATTAGGAATAGTTTAATAATTTCTCTCTCCTTGACTTTTTCCCCTCTCACTCGGTAAATGTACTGTTTGATGATTCTCCCCCACCTTCTGTACCCAGGTAGACAATGTGGACCACTCCCCAGCCAAGATTTTTGACGCAAAGGAGAGCAATAGCAAGTGGAGCTTCCAAGTGGACCACTCCCCAGCTGGTGAAAATAATAGTTTAACAAAAAAAAATATTATATCAAACTCGAGGGAATAGTAAAGTTTGGATAAAGAGTCTGATTTTGTGAATTTTTTGATAAATGACTTACTAATTTATAAAAGGTGTTTTTCAGGTTAAATTTTTTTTTTTTTGTTGAGCCTGACGAGGATGCCCTAAATTGTTTTGATTGCTGAGAAAAAGAAAATAAAAAATTCTGCTCCGTAACACCCGACTTAACGTAAAATGGCTTTAGTACTTAAAAGTTAGTAAGCCAAAGCCAATTTGCTTTACGGACTTAAGATAGTTTACTAATTTAAGGTAATTTTTTACAACATTACCCTTATGCAATGTAAAATGCAACCCAACACTAATAAGTCTGAAGGGCAATTCGGTCATTTTACAACATAATTTATACTCCCCGCCAAAGTTTTATCCTGAAACAAGTTGACTCAAGAACATGTTTTTGTTGTGGAACAACTTGGCTTAAGATGTTCTTAAGAACTTTAAGTCGGGTGTTGCAGAACGAGCGTATAAGTTTTTTGCATTCTTCATGAAGTTTCAGTTTTTACTTTTGACCTGCCATGGTTGATTAAAATTTGAGCATCGTTGGTTTGACTCTCATCTTGCAAAGGCTTTTGCTTCTTCGTTTTAACACACAAAAACTCTCCAATTAGGCCTTTTACGGTGTGTTTGGAACTTAGAAAAAGAAAGAGAAAAAAAGAGATAATACCTTCGATTCCTAAAGAAATTTGAGGGAAAGTTAAAAGAGAAATTAGGAGGAAAGTTGAACAGAAACTTGAAATATCTCCTTCTCATTTTTTAAAAAACCCGACAACGGGAGGGAATTTTTTTAAATATTTTTCTACCATTTTTCTTCTTTTTTCACAAGGTACAAGTTGAGGGGTTGTAAAGAGAAATACTTTTCTACAAATGTGGCGCAAACGGAGAATTTGCGCGGCGCGGATCTCGGCCGTCCATCCTAAGATCCAATTGCTCCGAGCGGTGCTATCTCTCTCCCCCCCTTAAATGCACTGCGGATGTAAAAGAATAAAAAATGCACCGCTCGGAGCCGTTAGATTTCGGGATGGACAGCTAAAATCCGCGCAATGTAAACTCTCCGTTTGCACCGCATTCGTAAAAAAGTATTTCTCGGTTGTAAATGCTCAAAGTACAGGGAATAAAAGTGAAATTTGGCCCCCAAAAAAACCATGCAAGATCTACGGAAAACACTTGCAGTGGCAAATGCTGGTCCCTGCCTTCTGAAGTAAAGTAAAAAAAAGGCCACTCCGCACAGCACACGAAAACGCTTCTCTTACCCTTTCAGTTTTCAAGCATATAAAAATCGCCACCACGCACGAATCCCATTCCAAATGCAATTCCCAATGGAATCCAAAACCCAGAACCGGCTCACTATCTTCTCCGTTGACTCGCCCGAATTCACCAACTTCACTCGCGCTCTGTCTCGCTCCTCCGTCATCGGCCTCGACGCCGAGTGGAAGCCTCTCCGCGTCCACCAGCACGCGTTCCCCTCCGTCTCCCTCCTCCAAATCGCTTGCCGGCTCGGCGGCGACGGCGACGGCGAGTCGTTGGTTTTTCTACTCGACCTGTTGGCGATTCCTCTCCCGTCAATCTACGGACTGTTGAAGGGGGTGTTTGTCTCACCGGATATACTGAAGCTGGGGTTTAGATTCAAGCAAGATCTGGTTTACTTGTCTTCCACTTTCGCCTCTCAAGGCTGCGATCCTGGCTTCGATAGGGTGAGTTATTTTGTCTGTTTGGCCAGTGAGAAAGTGAAGGAAAGTTACTCGTTTGTTTTTAACATAACACCGCCACAATTGCTCAATTCAGCATCTTCAAATCATTATAAGGGATATTTTCCCAAAAAAGTGTTTTTTGACTTTTGTCCTTGTTAAAAAAATTCCGCGCTTGTTAGTTTACGTCGAGGTGGAATATTGGTTTCGTCGCAATGGGAAAAATAAAAAAGTAAAAAATTATGACTATTACCCGTATTTCAAAATTGGATAAAAGTCGTAGTAATTTTTTACTTTTCCAGATTTCTCTCAAGACTAACTAATAATTCAAAAGAGTTTGACGCAAAATAACAAATGCGAAAAGAATTTAAATAAAGTCAAACCCGAAAAGCCAAGTGACTTAGTTCTGGGAAACTATCCCTAAATCTTTTGCGATTAGACGTTTCATCTATTGGCTTCGAAATGACGAGTTTAACTATTTAACAACGGATAAAATTGCATTATATTGTATTCGCCATGAAGAATCTTTGAGAGATAACAATAAGAACTATGACACCCTTTACCTGAAGCTTTCAGGAGTGATTCTATCATATAGCATGATCAGGCACAAAAAGGAAAGGAATACTGAATTATCTGTTCTAGTTTAGTTGATCCATGACCGCTGAATAGGAAGAAATGCTCAACTCATCTGGTTGGACATTTTAAACAATTTTATCAATATGGAAATTCAGATGCCAATAGGTTTTGGATTTCGAGTGAGCAACAATCAGTTTGGTTGCCAAAACATAAACCTGGCTGCTAATTTTTCTATCCTCATCCTTTTCCAGAGGTCCTTGTTGCATTGTGCAAAGATTCTGCATTTTTAGAGGGATCTCTAAGAGAAATTTCCCAGCTGGCACATTAGGACAAAATTAAACCATGTTCATGTTTGGGTTACTGACATCCAGTTGCAAAATGAACTTTTAAGCTTACACCCATAAATTGAAGTCCTCTGATAATGTAGTTGTTAAGTATATACCGAGTTAGTTGTAAAGAGTTCGTCTGGCATTGGGAAATCGGCTGTGTTCATTTTGATAGTTTTAGTTTAGTTTAGTTTTGTTTGTAGGGGTAATGAGTGGAGTGAGGAATGGGGTAGTGGTTGGAAATATGGGTAATAAGTGGAGAGAGATAGAGAGGGAAATGAGAATAATAATTGAAAAGTGGAGTAATGATTGAAGAGAGAAATAAGGTAAAAGTTGGAAAACTAAACTAAAATGTGCAAACATTTTGGTTTATGGTACTCCAAGCAAACATTTTGGTTTATGGTATGTCTGTTATCTATAGTTGTTAAGTTGTTTTTGAAAAAAATGGTTTGACCATGGCATGATTGGCCTTGCAAGACTTCTGTGCTCAATTTTTGTGTGTGAGAATGTTATTGAAAAGCATTTCTCTCTGTTATTTGAGATGAGACCCTTATTCATGCCGGAAGAAAGTTGTAATATCATTATATTGTAGGTAGACAAATAATTACCGTTAGAAAGTATAAAGTAGTTGTAAGTGTATGTACGATAACATCATATCTTATTTGTTGGAAATGGTAAATAGGTGGAACCCTTTCTGGACATTACAAGCATTTACAATTATCTACAACACAAGCAACTAGGAAGAAAGATACCGAAGCAAAACAAGAGCTTGGCAACCATTTGCGAAGAAGTGTTGGGCATCTCTCTTTCGAAGGTTTGGTCTAAAAAAATTGCATTTTCTTCGTTTGATAAACCTGAGTTTGAATTATCTTACTATAATTATTTGTTGTGAGCTTCTTGCTTGTTCCGTGCGAATTTGAATTGCATTTTCAAAAATTGCATCTAAGAATCTTCCCACATAACTCATTTCTGGTAGGAACTTCAATGTAGTGATTGGTCATGTCGTCCCCTTACAGCAGAGCAAAAAGCATACGCAGCTGAAGATGCGCATTGTTTGCTTGAAATCTTTAAGGTCTTCCAGATCAAGTTTAGCAAAGAAGGTTTGTGACTCAATAGTTTGATCTTGATAAACTTGTTTAACCATGGTATGGGATATACGAAATAGTATGAGACAAAAAATCAGAATTTGCACATGGCAATTGGAAACGTCATTAAGGGAATCAACATGAGTTTTGATTTTTGAATGAACAAAAACTTATTCCTTTCTTGCCGTACATAATAAGCTATAGCAACCCAAGCAAAGCTTCCAAACTGTGTTGCTGAAGGATGTACCACTGAATTTCCCAATAAGCCAAGAGACTTCGGCATCCCAATTCCCAGCTAAGCAGGTCCTTAGAAACACCTCATAGGTAGCATACTTGCTTCCATATCTTCCTGGGAATATCATCATTTGCATATTTGAAATGTATTACTCCTACAACCAGCTTCATTATTTGTTTATATATTTTATTTTTCTTTTCCGATAATCATATCTTATAGAATTTTTTTCTACTTTTGCACTTCTTGCTACTTTTGAGCTTTAAACAGAAATATCATCCCTATTACCAATTACCAAGTGTTTGTGCTGCATGAAGCCACGAATGCCAACAAATTGATACCATTATAAAAGATAGGGATATATAGGCATATAGCTCATGCCTGCTGCACTTTGGATTAAAGGAGGAGACAAATCATTTGGTTTCTAATTCGAACTTATGTAGTTCATTTATATATTCTGTAGTCTGCTTATTGAGAATAAAAATATTATCATCATTCACAGTACTATAAATTTCATTTTGTTCTTTACTGCAGTGGATCATTTTCGCAAAGTCACTGAACTTAGTTTCTTTCATCGTGATCTTGGGTTGAAAGAGATTCTTGAGAAGCCTAATAGATTTGATAAAATTTTGCGGACCAAATTCAGTGAAGCTTTAGAGATTATCCGAGCAACTACATCTTCTGATTTCTCTCACGGAATACTTTCTGCAAAGAGAGAAGTATCTGATGTGTCATGCATGGACACCTTGCCAATGGATGGTTCCCTATTGCATATTGTTCAGATACACGGTGATAAAATTCTATTAAAGGAATCTGACAGAACACCTAAAACATCCAAAAAGAAAGGGAAAAGAAAACCGTCTGAAGGGTTCATATGCAAAGAAAGGCGATTTGAAAAGGTCGACCATTGGCAAGGCCTTCCACCTTGGGACTTGTCCTTGGGCGGGGGATGGTGCCCGAAGTTTCTATGCGATGTTATGGTAAGTAGTACTCCAACGTAAGTTTTTGTTGCTTGGGGATTTTTTTCTGACGCCATTATTTGCAAGTGTACTATTTCATTTGGAATTACGAGGTTTTGGTTTTGATGTTCCCTTTCCTGTCCTGCTGTGATCATTGTTCAAAAATTAGATTCCCCTTGGTTTGGAAATAGATGTGATTGGGATATTATTTTGACACTCAACCATGAGAGCTGAATAAAACAATCAACCAGGTGGAAGGCTTGGCAAAACATCTCCGGTGTGTTGGAATAGATGCTGCAGTTTCAAATTCTAAAAAGCCTGAAACCAGGTTTTCTTCATATGATCAAGCTTTCCTCATTTAAGAATTGTAATGCTTTATTTATTGTTGATTTTCTAATGTAACTTCATCTGTCACTTGTTTTTGGTTAGGATCTTAATAGACCAAGCACAAAGAGAGAAGAGGGTTCTCCTGACACGAGATGTCAAACTTTTGAGGCAAGAATATCTATTAGGAAATCAAATATACAGATTGAAGAGTCTTCTGAAAAATGAACAGCTGCTTGAGGTATATAACTATATATCCTATTTACTCAGTGGTGGAGGAAATTTGCATTTTCTATACCATGCTAAGTTGGACATTTTTGCATTTTTCTTTTTTTTATATAACCGGATGTTTGGGCCAGCTTGCGCGCACCTCGACTAATTCCGGGGCCCTGGAGGTAACGATTGAGCATAACCCCCAATGGTCCCAAGAGTTTGTTGACAAGGGGATTCGAGCCTAAGACCTTAGGTGGGAGCAAACCCCTAAATCTTAAGACAATACCACTTTGCCAGCCCTTTGGGATTGACTTTTTTAAACTGTTGATGTACATAATTAGAGTTATTACCATATAAGTGCCAATATACCTTCAAGCTTGTCATAAAAGTGATGCATAGTTGTTGTGGACGCTAAAATTAAAGAAACTTGCAGGTGATTGAGACTTTCCAATTGAGAATTAGTGAGGATCACCTAATGTCGAGGTGCACCAAATGCAATGGTAGGTTTAATAAAAAACCACTAACAACAGAGGAGGCTATTGAAGCTGCTAAGGGTTTCCAAGTGATTCCCAATTGTTTGTTTGAGAAGAATTTAGAGTTCTGGCAGTGCATGGACTGCAACCAACTCTATTGGGAGGTATGCATGCGATGAAATTTTTGCTTTACTCATGGTTTTATCAACATTTTTCTGATTGACAACATGTTTGTAATTAAGGCTTTGTTTGGTGTCACTTTCGTTTTCTGTTTTCAGAATTTTCACAATTTAAAAACAGGAATATTGTTTGTGTGTCACTTCTTTCAAATTCTACTTCTTACTTCCACTATTTATGAAATTTGGGGAAGTTGAAAATCTCAACTTTCACTTTCTGTTTTTGTTTTCTCATTCTCAGCCACCACCTCTAGCCACCACCCACCACCTTCAGCCACCACCCACCATCACCGCCACCACCCACCACCTCACCCACCAACTCCAACCACCACACACCACACCACCACCCACCACCACCACCCATCGCCACCACCCCACCACCACCACCCTAATCACCACCTCCAACCACCACCCACGACCACCCACCACCTCCGCCACCACGCACCACCACCACCCACCACCACCACCCACCATCGCCACCACCCCACCACCACCACCCCTAATCACCACCTCCACCACCACGACCACCACCACCCACCACCATCACGCACCAGCCACCATCACCACCGCCACCCACCTCACCACCACCACGCACCACCACCACCCACCATAACCACCACCACCCACCACCCTAATCACAACCTTCAGCCACCACGCACCACCATCACCCACCATCTCCACCCACCACCTCCGCCCTCCCGCCGGCACACTTCCAACCAACTCATAATTATGTTCTTACTCTTTTTTTTTTGAAAATAATCTCACACAAACATATTTTTTGTTTTCACTTCCTTTTTATGAAAAACAGAAATTAGAAAAACAGAAAACAGAAAACAAAAAACAGAAGTGTTACCAAACATAGCCTAATATTATCAATTTAATGTCAGGGTTTGACTGTCCATTTTTTTTTTTGAACAGCGAAAAAGGAATTTTATTAATCAAATCAACGTGTTACAAAGGTTACAAGGGAGAAGAGTTATACGGCATTGCAACGAAAGGATAACATCCCAACTAGGTTAGTACCCTATCCTTGCGACAATCATATGCACTCAAGTCCAAAAGAACTTCAAGGTTGCAAGATTTCAAGCAAAGAAGCCCATAGAACAAATAAAGTCTGAAAACAATTTCATCCCCGACAACCTAGCTAATACACCCAAAGTTGATTGCCATAAGACTGATCCTGGCATCAATTGCATCAGAAATAGAAATGATAAGAGGCCGGATTAATTCAGGCGTTGCAATAAGAAAGATGGCCCTGAGCTGACATGTAGCATATTAAATAGCAGACTAAGTGAATTACTTGAAGGCCCCCCCAAAGCTGACATAAAGGCCAGGCATGACCATCAAACTATGCAGCAGAGTGCTCATGAAGCCAACCCCATAAATACTTCTCAAACACCTACACCCAAACCACCCCCAGAACTTTCTTACAAGCTGAAAACACTGCCCCACCCAAAAGCACCAGCAGACACCCCATACACCATCCCACCCAAATAAACCTCCAAGAGCACAACAAACCTTCCAGCAGCCCAATCTGGTACAGATCCCCCACCCCACCACCCACCCACACCAGCCCAACACCACCTTCCCACGTAACAGCCCAACACCTCCCTTCCTTAACAACAACAACAGCCCAGCAGACCCCCTGCCCCACTACCCACTCCCCATATAGATCCCCCAAATAAGGAGTACACGCACCCACAAATACAGAGTATGTAACTCACACACCCACACGCAAACCCGAGAACCCAGATTATTGAGTTCCAGCAATGCTTCTCAATCTGAACATGAAATCCCCTTTTTTGTCTCAGCCAAATGCAACCGTTATCTTTATGAGCTCAAGAACTTCCATCCAATCAATATTCTTGTTTTCAAAGACACGGTGGTTCATTTTGATCCATATAGTCCACAGTACTGCAAAGGGAATGGAATCCCAAATAAGTTTGTGATGAAAAAGTGTGTGGTCCAAAGACTCCATATTTAATGCACAGAATTTGCATTTACCTTCATCTACATTATGAATAATCCCAACTCAGAAGAGATAAAGTTTTGACCCTTCCCTAGTATACTAACCATCCAAAACATTGAACTCTATGTGTGCCACATTTCTCCAAATGAGGTTGAAGGTTTCATCATGATTTGAACTTGATGAGCTGGGCCATAGAGAGATTTTACTGAGAACTTGCTTGAACTGCCAAATTAACTGATCAAGTCTTCCAATTGTAGCAACCATCCAGATTCACTGTTGCAGATCTAATTTCCTTGCTAACAACTCACTTAGCAATTCCTCCGTATTGCCGATTACTTTGAACAGGACAGGATACGACATGGCCAAGCTTGCGTTCCCTAACCACACATCTTTCCGGAACATTATTGACTATCCCTATGCTCTTTTTGATTTTTTTTTTTGAAAATAACTCTTTTTTTCTTTTTTGTTATTTAGAGATCAAGTATGTTGTATTTTGATGCCTACTATTTTGTTGTAGGGAACCCAATACCATAGAAGTTCGTGGATGTTTACAAGCTAATGAGTAGCTTGAATGCCACAATCATGGAGGACAATTTGCAATGGTTTTACTCTTCTAATCTAATTGTTACAGTGTATAGCCGTGTTGTATTTATTCCTGTTTGTTGAAGAAATTCACAATGTCAACCATTTGAGGCCATCCCTTACCCAAGTTAAGGGCATGTAGCTGCTGTGCATATTTGCAATTTATGAACGAGGCGAATCGGCCGTGGCTGTGTCCGGATGGATCAATCCTATTTGTTGTGCATATCCTTTTCAAAAAATTTCTTTCTTGTTTGTGTGTTTCAACATTATGTGATTGATTCGTTATCCCCTTTGCGGTCTTGCGGTTGTGGTAATATCAAACACACAGAAATTCTTGATGCATGCTGAGATGAATTTGGATTGCATTTTAAGAGTCTCTGCAATCTTTCAAGTGGACTGTCCGCTGCCAATATAACAATGGGTCATAACGTACCTGTACCCGTTTTGTAATTTTGTTCGTTCATTAGATTAAAATAATCTTAGAAAAACTAATGCAAAATTAATAAAGTTGTTTTCGGAGAACAACTTAGGCTTAAGCATGTCATGAATGAATCGGTCCGAGCTAATAATGACTGCAAGAAAAAAGTAGTACTATTTATCTTTACTTGGTAACGTCGGGAGCTATGAAACTAAAATATATTTACTTTGGAAGAAAATATTTAAGTTTACAAATTTTAATTTTAAGTTTATTTTTTCCAAAACAAATGGACTTTTAATATAACTGATTCCAAAAGTGGTGAGAATTTGACATTTTAAATAACTTTGCTAAAGAAATATAGATAAATTGGATTTCCAAGCATCAAAATAAACAAGGCTGTGGAGGAAATTTGGGCAGGAGTTCCGAGGCTTCATTCTCTTAAACTTTTTGTCTAATGACTTTTTTTCGTAATTTTTTGTTTAGCTTTTCCTCGTTTTTTTGGGATTAATCACTTATATTAAAGGAATTGGAAAAGTATAAAAATGTGGATCGAAGTTGAAAAAGTTCATATAAGAAGATACTTTAGACAAAAGGACAGTTGTATATATTTTTTAATTTTTTTTTTGTCTTTAGTGAACTTTTTTTTAATATACTTTTAGACTCCTCACATTGATATGGATGATTAATCCAAAAAAATATAATGCGAATATAACAAAAAATCAGAAACGACAAACAAAACACAGAAAACCCACAAAAAAAAAAAAAGAAAAGAAAAGAAAGAAAGTTGAGAGAATTCGATTATTGGTATAGATGTGGGTACATACAGATTGGTCCGTGATGAACACTTACAGGTCTTATGCGAACAATCAGAGCCATTCTTTAATTTTCAAAATAATTTTTTTAGTGATTTGCGAGCAAAATTAGCTCAATTGGATAACAATTAGGGCTTGATCTAATGTATCAACTTTCCTCCCATGGCTCTTCTCAACAATAAATTTTCGACGCAAGTATCTCCCACAACTCTTCTCACAAAAAATCATTATGGAATAATATCGTCGTGCGAGGAAGGTGATCTTGTGGTCACTGCCGGTGATGTTTTGGGCTGGGCCTAGGTGCAGCTTATGCTGTTTTGGGATTTAGCGATGATGGTGCTGGACTCTTTGTGATGTTTGTCGGTGCCGGCTTTATTGTCTAGGTTGCGGTGGTGGCACAACGTGATCTCTTCATTTATGATGATGGATTGTGGCGGTGGCATGGCGTGGGAAGACGCAGGGGCGGACACAGTACTTATCATTAAATGGGTCAAGAATCTACAATATTTAGTTTATTTGTTTTATTTTGATGGTTCACTGTGAAGTTACATTCAAATTTTTAGATAAAACATTAAAGTATTTTCGTACAGGATTTATCATTAGGAGTGTGTTAAAATGGTGGGCTCACGAAAAAAGGAAAAAATCAGGGGAGATTCGGTGAATTATTTGGGTAATGTTGTAAATATTTCTAGCACATTTGGGGTAAAGATCACAACGTAAAAGCAACTGGATATACTCTTGTGAGGTAAAATTATAAAGATAACAAAAAAAATATACATATCCCAAGAAGAATTTTCAACTCTGGAATCAATTGCCCCTCTTACCCCTACATGGGGCCGCCCTTGGGAAGACCCAACAAAAGCCCAGTCCAACTATTATACTCAATTGCATATGAACAAGTTTAGTCGGGTTGGGTGTTGGGTTTACTCTTCACATTATTTAAAATTCAGATTTTTAAGGTTAGGC